>OZ018383.1:37336790-37954140 GCA_963969555.1 Polydrusus pterygomalis | reverse complement strand
GAAGGAAAACAACGTGAGGGTTGTGCGCAGGCCCATCTTGTGAGAGGCAGAGATATCTGACCGGTAAGCCGTGCGTCCAAACGTATTTTTTTCACTCATAATATGTACTTACCTTTTATTTGCCAACGAGATAAACTGTACGGATCTCTATTCTAGTTGTACAGTAGAACATTTTTGGGTTCTAAAGTTATTTTTTCGCTAGGTTAGTGGCAAAAGATGTAGAGAAGACGAACACTACATCCAGTTAATAATGGACGCGAACGCCCAAAGTCACAAAATGATCATCATGGACGCCAGACCTACCGCCAACGCAATAGCCAATAAAGCTAAAGGAGGAGGGTAAGCCCCGTTTTAGGAGAATAGTTTTTGGTACAATGGGGAACTTGCATGAAAATTAACTGCAGTGTTGGTAAATGTCATGATATTTATATAAATATCCAAATATCCGATATATATACAGGGTGATTCACGGTGGATGGAACGTTAGACGTTTCTGACGAACCAGTTAAGGAATCGTTCTGAAAATTTGGTCGCGTACATAAACGGACATGCTCTACCAACCTAAAATATTTTTAACAATACAGTGTTGCCGCTTCCACACAAAAATAATAGTAACTTCGATTTTTTAAATGCAACACCATATATTTTATTTTATTTTCGAAACCCCAATTACTTTCCTTACAATTTTTATTAACTCTACTCTACTTATCTCTTACCGTTTCTAAGATATAAATTAATTTCCGTTTTTTTTTGTCCGAAAACGTCACTTTTAAAAATGCTGATAATTTTGAACTCTAAAACAGTGAAATCCTGAAATTTGGTAAATAGTTAACTAATACCATAGGGCTTTTTGCCATAGTCCCAAATCTTAGTTGCAATATACAGGGTGGTTGAAAAATACACTTATTCTGGTAACTTGAAAAAGTGACCATAAGTCCTTTTTTTCAAATGTAACATCCTGTATATTCTTACGGATTTGAAAAGCTGCTAAAATTTCACTTCATTCTTGTATATCATACCTGTACCTAACTAACTAGTTTAACCATTTTTTTGGCGTATTAAGCATAATTTGTTAAATTTTCAATATAATTCAATTTTTATTCGGTTATTAGTAAGTTAGTCATGACAAAAACTGATATTTACGTATGTTACTATGGTTATCGTTTTGACAATTCATTAAGTTTAGATACAAGATAGAAATACACTTTAAAGTCATGGAAGAAAACTATACAAATATAAATGCGGTTTTTATAAATTTATTTATTTTATTTGGACAATGTGTGTTTGTATTAACATGCAAAAAACATTAAAACTATTTTTTTCTTGAAATCCATGCAGTCAACACCCGCATATTAATGTGTTTGGATGTAAACGGCCAGCGTTTTAAACATCTGTTAAAATAGCATTTTATTAGTTATAATTTTTGTAGTCTTTTATTATTTGACTACCTAGTTAACATTTAACAAAATTGTTCTGGATCCTTATGAATTTTCTAAGATTCATTGGCGGTAAATTAGAGTACATTTCGTTAAACTTTATACATGTCCTGGCGATAATTCTATCACATTGTCCAAATAAAATAAATAAATTCATAAAAATTGCATTTGTATAGTTTTCTTCTAGACTTTAAACTGTATTTCTATCTTGTATCTAAACTTAATGAAATGTCAAAACGATAACCATAGTAACATACGTAAACATATGTATATCCTTTATTGAACCAAAAGATTTTTACAATAAAACTATGTAAGTTCATCCACTAAAACTACGTTTACAATAGGTGCTTAGTATAAACAGGAAAACAAACACAAGCAAAGAAAAGGAAAAACAATTAATAAAAAAAAAATGTTATATAAAAAATTTTTTTTTATAGGAGTGAAAATGGTGTGAAAGGTAGGAAAGTAGCAGTATTAGTATGATTAATACATCAAACACTGTTTGATTGAATTAACATTTTTAAATCTCTCTTGAATGAGTTAACACTTTTTAACTTTGTAATGTGCGGTATTTTGTTAAACAAATTTACCCCTCTATGAAGAATAGAATTGTAACATCAGTTTTTGTCATGGCTAACTTACTAATAACCGAATAAAAATTGAATTGTATAGATTATACAACTCAATGTACATAATTCCCATATAGCTCGAGAGGCTTAATAAGTGATAAGCTTCATACTCACTAGCGCAAACTTCGCCTTTTTTTGACAGTTATGCATTTTTCGCGCGAATATAAATTTTGGTCCATACTCACTTACGCGAAATTTCGCGAAAAAGTTAAATCAGTTTTAACTTTTTTGCGGAATTTTAGGTTTTGTTTATTTTTTAAGCTTTTTAGGTTTTATTCACGGTGTATTAAATCGTAAATTTAAATTCCGGTTGCATTTAACTTTTCTGCAAATCCGAAACACCAATTTGTCATGGTCATGCGTAAGTAAATAATACTTATTTGTGTCAGTCAATCTCATTTCCGCAATTAAATTGTGGAAATCTCAAAGACTTCTAATATATTAGAAGTCTTTGGGAAATCTCCTTGGCCCTAACGTCGTCGAAAAATATCTCGAACCCAACACTTTTTCCTCTGGTGCCGTGGTCTGAGTACGCGTGTTCTAGTAGTACGGTAATTAGCATAAAGACGCAAAAGGTAGATTGTATAATAATAATTCCACAAGTCAAAATATAAATTATGATCCATTTTGAGGTTTCAGGTTATGTTCATATTTATCATCAAAACCACAATTATTTGACGTTTAAAATTCGCTGAAAAGTTAAGATTTCCCGCCGCGAATTATTTCAAATTTTGAAATGACACTTTATGTCAAAAAAAGGCGAAATTCGCGCTAGTGAGTATGAAGCTATAAACTTTGGGATTATCGCTTTTGGTGGAACGATTGTTACTATCATGGTGACACATAATGAAATATTTAATTGTGACATAATTTTTAAAAAATGTCAAACCAAACGAGATTTGGAAGTGTGTCGCACTGGAGTAAATAATATTCATTATAATAATTGTAACTTTGTTATCAATAATAATAAAAATGAATAATTATTCAAATTATGGTTCGTTATATAATCTTTTGAATACCACTCGATGTTTTGAGATTATCTAATACATTTACCTGGCACTCAACGAGTTACCATCAGCAACACCACTCCTCCTTCGGAGTCGTGGTGTTGCTGGGTAACACGTTTCGTGTCAGGTAAAAGTATTATTCGGTAATCCCGAAACATATTGTGGTATTACATTCGAAAATTTAACAAATTATGCTTAATACGTCAAAAAAATGCTTAAACCAGTTAGTTAGGTACAGGCATGATATATAAGAATGAAGTGAAATTTTAGCAGCTTTTCAAATCCGTAATAATATACAGGATGTTACATTTGAAAAAAAGGACTTATGGTCACTTTTTCAAGTTACCAGAATAAGTGTATTTTTCGACCACCCTGTATATTGCAACTAAGATTTGGGACTATGGCAAAGAGCCCTATGGTATTAGTTAACTATTTACCAAATTTCAGGGTTTCAGTGTTTTAGAGTTCAAAATTATCAGCATTTTTAAAAGTGACGTTTTCGGACCAAAAAAAAAGGAAATTAATTTATATCTTAGAAACGGTAATAGATAAGTATAGAGTAGAGTTAATAAAAATTGTAACGAAAGTAATGGGGGTTTCGAAAATAAAATAAAATATATGGTGTTGCATTTAAAAAATCGAAGTTACTATTATTTTTGCGTGGAAGCGGCAACACTGTATTGTTAAAAATATTTTAGGTTGGTAGAGCATGTCCGTTTATGTACGCGACCAAATTTTCAGAACAATTCCTTTACTGGTTCGTCAGAAAAGTCTAACGTTCCATCCACCGTGAATCACCCTGTATATCCAAATTTAGATATTTATTTATAATTTTAATTATTTTTGAATTATTTCATCTCTCTTCTGTAAAGATATATTTTAAAAATTCAAAATTACTTAATTTAATATAAACATGTTATAAACCTGTAAATTTGTATTTCAATTCTATTTAATGATAGCTGCTATCACAATAACAAGTTTTTTTAGTACTCCTATGTTAGGAATGTAAAATGTAGGTAAAAAAAGTTTATGAATATGAACACCTTATATATTTTTGCTTTTAACTATGGTTCAACTTAAAACCCAGAATCACTGGGCTTGTTAATTAAATCAAAATGAACCCAAACTGGATTTTTTATTTTTGGCATTGTAAAATTTTTATTTCATAAAACAAACAGCAAAATATTGCTCCCTTCAATCAGAAATCGGAATAAAAATGCCGCGCGGCAAAGAACAACAGGTGGTCAACGTCTCGGAAAGACGGGGAATCACACATAAGCAGAATACGCTGTTGCCGGCTCAGCCGCAGCGGGGCCATATTTTTATACTGATGAATAGAATTTTAGAAAAAAAAATATTGATATATATCAGGATAAATATCGTCGCATAAATATCATGATATTTATCAAGATATATATCAGGATATTTATCACGGGTATATATCCTGCCAACCTTGATTAAAATTTTATAAACGGCTGTTTATGCCAATCGACAAGTGTGTATTCTTTGGGTTGAGAAGTACTGTGCACGAACAACAACAGTCCAGATTAGGGCATTTAAATATCGTCGCGAGAAATTTAATACCTCTACTTGGCCCACTGTACGTCCTCGGTGGCGCGGCTGATATTGCATGTTTTAATTTTATTTATTTTTATTTTAATGAATTTTGACTTATTTACTGCAAAGTATAAAAGTAGTAGTTAAGTAGCTTACAATCTTTGATGGTTCTGCAGCTCCTATGTAGCAGCCGCCCCTGTGTATTGTATTTACTACTAAAGTTACAAACTCACACTGTATTTCTGTATTCAATCGCAGTTTATTTTATAAAGGTTTATGTATTTTTTTAAAAATGTTTAAGAGGTAACATTAAATGCATTTTCTCTTGTTGTTTTTATTGCTCGGTGATGTTTTTTTATTACAATGACAATGTAAAGGGTAAACCAAGGAATCGGCTAATGAATATGGGGTGTTAGTTTAAGGGATTTTAATTTTTTACTTGAACATTTTTCAGTTATGAATCTGAAGACGCCTACCAGAATGCAGAAGTAGTATTCCTAGATATCCACAATATACACGTGATGCGAGAATCTCTAAGAAAATTGAAAGAATTGGCATATCCTAATATAGACGAGACAAAATGGTTGAGTGGAGTGGAGTCTACGTATTGGTTAAAACATATTAAGTGTATACTTGCTGGGGCGGTTAGAATTGTAGATAAGGTCAGGGCTATTTTTAAAAGTTATATTATTTTCCCTTTAAACTAATACGATGTAGCAACGCTGTTATCGAATCTTAATTATTCTTTGAAAAGGACATTTTTTTCGAATTTATCTAATTATACAGGGTCCTACAATAGTGCGTCAGACTTCCAGAACTCCTGTATAAATTAAGTTAGGAATTTCATTTATTTGCTCACTTATACTGCAACAGAAAATGTATGTCGGAAAAATATTTTGCATATACAGAATTGCATTGCATACACAAAAACGTGTGGTAATATAAAGTTGTATATTTTTAAATGTGACACTCTTTTTTTTGTATTTTTAGGTTTGTATTAATGTCCTTTATAATTATATTGAATTTAAAACTAAAAAAAGTTTTGCAGCCCTGGAACAAAAATCATAAACAATCTAAAAGCATGTTTTTACTTACGGAATTATTTAAGATTAATAGCAAGGGGCCAAGAAGTACTATAAACTAAATAGATTTTATCTATTTTATTCAGGATGTTTAAATAAATGTTTCAAAATGAAAAATGACACATTTTATACTAATGGAGTACTATAATATTTTACTGTTAAAAAATTTCAAAACAAACAATTTTTATACTTTGAATCGTTAAGGCCTTTACTTGATGGAAATTCATTATAACTCAATGAAAGACAATTTATTTTGTCAAATTTCCACTTTTATTAAAAAACTTTTTCTTTGCACGACGCGTTTCGCTACATTGTAGCTTTTTCGGGTGTATGGTGCTAACTAATTTTATTTCAGTACAATAACAAAATGGTCTAGATACTTAATTACTCGATTCAGGTATACACATTACAAGCTTAATTATATGTTCTTAACACTGTTTAGGTATTGTAAATTTAAATATTATTGTCGGTATAATAATATATCTTAATCTTATGGGAAATCCAAAGAACCCTATTTAGATTATTGACACATATTTAGCAAAGGGGAACTATTTACTTCTAATTGGTCGTTTAATAATGCACCGGCATTTTTCAATCGATTTATTTCTAAACTTTCCAAAAGATTAAGTTTTTGACCATTGTTTTCAATATGTAAAATTTTAAATTTGTTATCAAAATTATGTTGGTCCTGTAAAAGATGATTAGAATAAGTTGAGTCGGTTTTATGACTGAGAGAACTTCTTCAATGTTCCAAATCGTTTTAAATGATCGACCTGTTTGGCCTATATAAGTTTTGGGACAAGAGCCACAATTTAATTGGTAAACCCCCGATTTATTATCCTTGTTGCTTTTTGATTTATAGTTTTTTTTAAATTTTCCCAAAGAATAATTGTTAGTTTTATAAGCGACGTTGATATTCCTTTGATTAGGGTGTTTTTAAATTTTATCCGACGGGTTTCCAAAATAAGTGATTGTTTTAAAAAGGCCTGGTTTTTTCTTTATAAGAGGGTAGGTTTCAGAAATAGCCTTCTTTTTTTAGTTTTTTCGATATTACGGTATCAATCATAGATGATGAATAGCCGTTATTAATTGCCGTTTGTTTAATTAAATTTAAATCGTGGTTAAAGTTGTTAGCAGATAAAGGAACACTAGTCAATCTATGAATCATGCTGTGATATACAGCTAGCTTGTGCTGTATTGGGTGAGAGGAGCTTTTGTGAATTGTTGTATCAGTATGTGATGGTTTGTGGTAAATGGAAAAATTATGTTTATTTGCGACTTTTGTAATTGTTAAATCTAAAAAGTTCAAAGAGCTATTTTCTTCCATTTCCATTGTGAATTTAATATTCTTATGAATCGAGTTTAAATATTCCAAAAACTATCAAGTTGTCTACCTGTACCTACAAAACAAGCAAAAATATCATCCACATATCGATATATCGATATGTGAAAACAAGGGTCAAAAACTTAATTTTTTAGAAATTTAAGAAATAAATCGATTGAAAAATTGCGGTGCATTATTAAACGACCAATTAAAACTAAATAGTTCCCCTTTGCTAAATCTGTGTCAATAATCTAAATAGGGTTCTTTGGATATTTAAGTTTACAATACCTAAACAGTGTTAAGAACATATAATTAAATAATTAAGCTTGTAATGGGTATACCTGAATTGAGTAATTAAGTATCTAGACCATTTTGTTATTGTACTGAAATAAAATTAGGTAGCACTATACACCCGAAGAAGCTACTATAGGTTTGTTCCTACAGCGATCAGAAACAGTCCTTGACAGTCAGGATTCTGCGCAGTAATATAAAAGTGTTCCCACAAAGATTTTGGACAGTTTGAAAACCCAAAGTCGCTGTTCCTACACGTTTCTCTGATAGTTTGCCAACTGTCAGAGCAGTTTGCGAATCTTTTGCCAGTAAAATGTCCGGAGCATGCGCGGTTAAACGCTAGCATAACATATGACATAACCTATTTTTGTTAGACGTGTTTTTGCGGTTTTTGCTCTTGTATAAGACTTTTTCTATTATTAAATTGAGAAATGAGCGACATTGCGTCATCTGATGAAGATTCAGAAATGTCTGCTGTTAGGTTGGTGTTTAATATTTTATATACTTCTTGAGCTAAAACTTCCCATAGTCTCTTAATACTTTTGATTTGAAAAGTGCCAATCTTTGGAGGAGATATTAACATTTTTACAACATATTATTTAATATAAGTTACTTATTTTGTTTAAGTTTATTTATTGGGCCGAGCCACACGAGTTTAATTAACGAAATAATAATAAACAATTTTGAGATTTGAGGTTATGTCCATCGTTTAAAATTTCTTCAGTTTTAAACACCGAACCGAAGTTAGTTGATTTCGAACGCCTGTTCCTACAAGAGTTTGAAACCGGTCAGAAATCAGACTTGCGCCGTAAAGTTGGTTTGAAAATTGTCATGAAGTTGTCGGGGATTCGCTGTAGGAACAAACCTAATATAGCGAAACGCGTCGTGTAAAGAAAAAGTTTTTTAATAAAAGTGGAAATTTGACAAATTAAATTGTCTTTCATTGAGTAACAATTTTTATGTTTACAATTTATTGAAAATTCCAAACCGTTTTTAAAAGAATCAAAAACCACACTTAAATGTCGTTTTCCATAATAAAGTTTTATAAACAAAATAGCTAGGCGGCCATAAAAGAATAAACAAATATAACAATTAAACGCATTTTGGCATTATTTGTCAGAAATAAGTATACTTAAGTGTACGGATAATTTTTTAAAGAAAGCTCATTAATATGGTTCAGTAAAATCAATGCGACCCGGTTTCCCGAAAATCGACATCTAGAAGCATTTTTGATGTCTTGAGCGCTTTGTGGAATCAAAATAGAAGAAAGAACAAGGGCAGCACTAAATGAGGAAAATCATTTAGCAATTTTATTGACTTTTATTGAAAAGCCGAATATTAATGAAGCATCTGATGTGCAAGAAGTTGGAATTCAGTCCAAACAACTCTGCAAAAACATCAGTTTCATGTGTGCCACATTTAATTGCACCAGGCTCTGGATGAAAATTAATTCCTTAAAAACATAGTTTTTTGTACAAAAAATTACACTGGCCGACAAGATTTTTCTAACACAGGTCAGCTCTTTATTTTTATAATGAAAATACCCTTCTAATAATAGAAAAAATATTCGGAAAGCCCCAATATATACATACCATTTTTCAATAGCTTAATAAGACCATTTTACATTAGCAGGTAGTCAATTTAATTAGGGGCGGTTTTATAACAGAAAAATTACCTGAACTGTAGGAATTTTAGTAGGACTTCAGGGAGGATTTACAAAATATTGCTGTTTTCTTTGTTTGTGGGACAGTCGTGCAGTAGATCAGCATTATGTAATAAAAGATTGGCCACAAAGAAGTGAATTTCAGCCGGGATCTCAAAATGTTAAGTTTGCACTTCTTGTAGAGTCCTTCTGCCTCCTCTTCACATTAAACTTGAGCTGATGAAAAACTTTGTGAATGCTATGAATAAAGACGGTGATGGATTCAAATACCTAAGACAAGTCTTTCCCCAGTTAAGTGATGCCAAATTAAAGGAAGGTATTTTTATTGGGCCACAAATCAGAAAATTGCTGGACTATGTCAACTTTACAGAGAAGCTTACCAGGCAGGAACTCAGAGCATGGAACTCATTTGTTAGTATAGTAAGGGGATTTTTGGGCAACAATATGGATGCAAACTATCAACAGTTAGTTGATGAACTTTTAGATTCATACAAATCGCTTGGTGCCCGAATGTCATTAAAAATTCACTTCCTCCATTCCCAACTGTAATTTTTTCCTGAAAATTTGGGAGCTGTCAGTGACGAGCAATGTAAAAGGTTCCACCAGGATATGGACAATGGAAATTCGCTATCAAGGACGATGGAATCCAGCCATGATGGGTGATTCCTGTTGGTTTTTGAAAAGAGAAGATATGACCCCTCATAAAAGGAAGAAATAAAATTTAATTAGTGTGTTTAGTTAATATTTGTAATGTTTGTGTTTTTTCTAGATGTAAGGTATGTTTAGTAGGTGTACAAATTTAAATATAGTCGATATACACAGTTAGAAAATTCCTAAGTTATTTTTTCAATAGATATTAAATATTGTAACATTAAATGTGGTTCTATAAATGTAACAAGAAAACGTTACGTGTTACAACTTTTTTTTTCTCATTTTCGTATTTGGATAGGTCCATTCTACCACAAGATGCTATTTAGGTTTGTGTTACAACAAAAAAATTTTTTTTTGTCGGCCAGTATTATCAGCGATAATATCCCTAGGACCATGATAATGTACGAGATGATTGTTTTATGTCAATCGAAGCACGCTGCCTTGTTACGAAAGTCAACATTCTTTCGATTGACACATAATTATGCAAGCAGCAAATTTTTTGATAAAAAAATAAAATAACTTGCAACAAAACATATATTTATTTATTAAAATTACACTGGTAAAGGTACAAAACGTGACCCTTTGAAATTTATTTGGAATTTGATGCTGTCAAAATCTTGATGTCATAATGATTGAAGTCTTGGTGTCATAGTGTCTAAGTGTCTAGTCGCTAATTTCACATAATGTCGAAATTTTAAAAAATCTTTTAGATTGTTGTTTAAATTTTTTTCCAGGGCTGCAAAACTTTTTTTTTTAGTTTTTAATTTATTACTAATGAAGCAAATTCAATAAAATTATAACCAATTATAAAGGACACTATTACAAATATAATAATTTTTCGACCACCGTGTATATGCGAAAATACTATCTTGAAATACAGTTAAAAATACAGTGTAAGTAAGCACATGAATGAAATCCCTAACTTAATGCGTATAGAAGCCATGAAAACCTGACGCACCATTATTGCAGGACCCTGTATATTAGCGATGAAATTTTTTGTGTTGTGACTGAAACTGAAACACCGGTCTTCCAAATGATGCCAAAAATAACTAAAAAACGACACTTTTTGGCGATTCCGAAAAACGTTTTCTATCTAGCCTCTTAGCTCTGGAACTTGGAGCGGACTTTTTTTTTTAATTTATGATATTGTTGGTTTTAGGTCGAAAATCACAAAACATCCGTCCTAGTGCATTGTTCGGATGGATGGGATAGAACGGCACAGTTGACGGCCCTGTCAATGTTAATGTTAGACCCGTATTACAGAACAATAAAGGGCTTCGAAGTGCTGATTGAAAAGGAATGGTTATCGTTCGGGCACAAGTTCCAACAGGTAAAGAAATAGTATTCTCAAGATATTTAGAGGGGTCGAATTCAGGTTGACTCTGTATATACAGACTTTTTAAAAGCCTTTGACAGGGTCAATCACAGCTTATTACTGGGTAAACTTAGAGTTCTCGGTATTGGTGGTATTGCCCTTGCGTGAATTTAAATCTATATTTCAGAAAGAACACACCCAACAAACATTTATAGTCTAAAACAGGTGACCTAAGTTTTTGACTATAAAGCCCGACAGGCCGCTTTACAGAGTCAGAAGTTAGTAATTTATACCACTTTATCACCTAGTGGGGAATAAAACCAAGGTAATAAACTGCTAAAAAACACCTGTCATTACATATCGCGCTACACCGCGATATGTTATACGGCGCTTCGGTGAAAATAATGTGCGTTTGTTGTCGTCGTCGCCGCCGTCAGTTTCGACATTTTCACATTTGCGATTTTTTTTCTCAGAAACGGTTAGAGTGGGACGATTGAAACTTTTTGGGTTTAGAGAGGAATAGTGGGGGTACGTTGTGTGAAAATTTCGAATATACAGGGTGTGCCGGAAAAAAGTTATTAAACGTCAAAGTCGAAAAAAGTCGGGTTTCACGCGGCCCACACCGTGGTCCCAGGAATGAACTTGATCGATTGAAACTTTTTGGACGTGTAGAGGACCGCGAGTTACAGAAGCCTATTGTTTGTGAGCACGATCGAGAGATTGAAAGTAATTTTTTTGATTTTTTCAAAGTCAAAATTTGGTCGAAAATGGTACCTCTTGGATCGCTAATAAGTCGAATTGGGTGCATCCAATCGACATGCGGTTTGGATAATCGGTTAGGCCATCTCAAAATCTACCTTTTTCCAATATATCATTCTATACCTAACTGGAATGGAAATTGCCGAAAATTGTAAGAAAGTGGAAATCATAAAGTTAGGCCTGATTTTTTCACGGTTTTTATTTTTTTTCGTACTGAAAACGACTTTTAATCGAAACGTTGTAAACTTTAGCGGATAGAGCTCGTCAAATTGTATTTAAGAGATATTTTTTCGTTTCTTTATCTTTAATACGGAAAAAACGGCAGCTTTTTTTTACTATATCGACTGTAGCTTATTCAATTTTTAACAAAACCGTTTTCTTTTTTTCTCAAAAAATGCGCTGATTACTTCGCAACACCCTCTACATATTCAAAATCATTAGAATATATTCGCAAAATTGAGAAAAGTCGCTTTTTTGGGTGCGGAAACAGGCAATCTTTACAAATTCTAAAACCATACACTTTTGACTAAGAGTGCCTTGATATTGATGTATCTAAATTAATTATTAATTCTAAAAATCCGGCTGTCAAAAATGGCGAAAAATGGGTGTTTTCAGCTAGAATAATAAGAACATTTCCAGATTTTAAGTCGGGTGGAATATCTACCTTGAACCTTCTTCTAATTTTACTGACCAAAATATTTGCCCAAAATGTTTCAGAAATGGTTGTAATCTCGATTTTAAAGATGGCGTTTCGACATTGATAATCCGTCGCCGCGTGGTAGAAGGTTATTCGACATTTCGATATTCGCGAATTTTTTTTTCGGAAACGGTTAGAGCAAAACGATTCAAACTTTCTGGACGTAGAGAGGAATAGTCGGGGCACGTTCTGGGAACAATTTCAAATATACAGGGTGTACCGGAAAAAAGTTATTAAAGTCAAAGTTAAAAAATATGTTTTTTTTCGTTGTAGGGCGATACAGGTGGCAAACATGATTTTAATCGATTTAAACTTTTTCGACATGTAGACGACGTTGGGCTACAAAACACTGTTGTTTGCGAACGCGATCGAAAATTGGGAAGTAATTTTTTTGATTTTTTTAAAATCAATGTAGGGTCATATTGGATCGTTAATAAATCGAATTGGGTGCGTCCGATATACTTTTGGTTTGGATATTCGTTTAGGTTATCTCAAATACTACTTTTTTCAAATATATTGTTCTATACCTAAACAGCATAGAAATGGTAGCAAATTATAAAAAATAAGAATTTATATATATATTTAAAATTTCGAATTCTTACAGCTATAATCCTAGATACAAGAAAAGCTTAAAAAAAACTTGCAATTTACCTGTCAAAATGACAGCTGTCGTATATAACTTTGTTATTTGGGAACTGAAAAATTTTTCATTTAGGATTCTTACAGCTATAAATCTCGCTACGAAAAATCTAAAAAAAAAATTTTAACTTACCTGTCAAAATTTGACAGCTGTCGTATAGAACTTTGTTATTTAACTACTGAATTTTTTTAAAATTTTGGATTCTTACAGCTTTAATCCTAGATACAAGAAAAGCTTTAAAAAAAATTGACATTTACCTGTCAAAATGACAGCTGTCGTATAGAACTTTGTTATTTAGGATTTGAAAAATTTTTCACTTTAGGATTTTTACAGCGATAACCCTCGCTACGAAAAGGATAAAAAAAACTGACTCCTACCTGTCAAAATTTGACAGCTATCGTATAAAACATTCTTATTTAGATACCTGAAAATTTTTTAATTTCGAATTCTTACAGCTATAACCCTCGCTACGAAAAAGCTAAAAAAAATGACACTTACCTGTCAAAGTGACAGCTCTCGTATAATTAAACGAACGAAGTAGAACAGTGCCGTGCCCGAAGGGCTCGGCACAATAATATTTCTACAAATTTATTAGCTGATAATTGATAGCTTCCATGTAAGAATAATTTTTTGCTTATGTTTTAATCGATTGAATACTTACATATTTTTATAGAGCAAATATGGAAAGTATGCACAAAGGTGTGCGAGTTTAAAGAGCACCTATACGGCGCCGTCTCAGAAAACTACCTACCTATACGAGAAAACGGAAATTTTGCACCATTGTGTAGTTTTAGTCAGTTGTTATAATGACAATTTGGCGATATGTTTTCCCTTCACGTTCCGCAGGAAGGTGAGGCAAAAAAAGCAATAGTAAATAGAAAAGAAAATTATTTTTTTATTGTAAATTTTTGTAAATCTTTTTAGTACTAATATTAGATGCACTCTCGGCTGACGATTAGCGATATGTACCCAGTCTAGTTAGGATACTTGGGGTTCATAGACAAGGCCAAGTAGTCTACTTGCTGGTAGTAGAGAGGTGTTTTATACCTGTATTAACCTTTGTTGGGCCTGTTATGGGCTATAAAGTTGATAGAAAACCATAACCACAATTTTAGAAAAAAGATGAAAGTAGTATGTTGTTTTTATTTTTAACAAAGCGCAGGAGGCAGGAGTTTTAAATACTTAAATCAGAACATGTCATGTCAGCCGCTATTGATTTTTAAAATGGAGTGGTAGTATATAGATAGGTACTTATAAAATCATTATTTCATCGATGTGAGGTGCAAAATTAGGTGCGCGTAAAAAATGTTCCTATAGATTTCAATTTTACCTTGAAAAACTAACCGCGCCCCAAAAAAAAGGCATTTAATTAAAAAAAAAACAAGGTAAATTAAAATTAAAAACACAAGAAATTTAAAATGTGGCCAATATTTTGTGCTTGGACGAATAAGTTAGCTCGTTTATGTGTTCGGTTTTTGTAATATATTTGTTGCTGTTTTAGTGTTTTTTTGTTTAATTGAAAATAATTCAACATGTGAAACAAATATGGCGTCAGTATTAGGTTATGATAGGAGAAAGTTTCCTGTTTTGGAACTTCTGTCTTGATAGGTCTAAATTAGGAGAAATATTCGTTTATATGGCATAAATTTATAATAAGTGTATATGAAGCCTAATTTGGGGTTTTAAAGAATACTGCAGGGCCTATGTACGGCCTATTAGGTACTTCATAAAATGTTTCTATCGGGGTCGCTGAAATGTCTCGTAATGGATTAATAGCCACTACCATTATAATCTAACTAACCTAACTTTTTGGCCGAGTTCGAATCTAAGCGCATAACTTTTTTTGTTGTTCCGGCGTTTTGTATAGCTCCTACGTTTTGTATAGCTTTCGCAGATTGCGGTAATATTTACTTGAAAATCCAAATATTTTTTTTTTCACAGTAACCTAAATTATTGCTTCAAGTTTACCACAGTGCAATGAACGTTACAATCATCATTAAAGATTTCTAAGCCAGAATCTCTTTAAATACCTAATTTTTGGAAGATACGGCTTTATATCCGGTTAAAATCACTTTAAGGACAAAATAAGAGGACTGTTTGGTCATAACTATAACCTATGTTATACTTTAAAGCCTTCTGGCTTTAAGAACAAAATGTAAGACTAATATAGGGTATTCATCACCTCAGAAAATGTTCAAATTATAACCTGACCATGAAGATATATTAAAGAGAAAATGAATTAATTTGTTCTTCATTTATGGGCCTAAAAGATTTTTGGGCTTTAAGGCCCAATCTAAGGTAAAAAAACACCTGGTTGGGCGTTTATTACTGACTTTTCTAAGACCTAACTATCAAGTCGATTTACAAGGTAAATATCTGCTCTTTTGGACCATCTGATTACTTATATTTCCTACTTTGAACACGTATTAATAAATTCGAATCACTTTGTTTTGACCAAGAACTTAGGAACTTGGTCTCTTTGGTCGTTTCGTCCAAAAAGCCGATTTGGAGGTAAAAAATAGGCTATTTTTTACTTAAATAGGTCATTTTCTCCAAATTAGAGGTCGCCAAGGCTTTAAATGTTTGTTGGGCAGTGTGTTTGGTATGGGGGTTGTAGCTCGAAACCAATGTCAGTACACTTTGGCGTTCTACAACGGTCACATTGTGGACCAGTTCTGTTTGATTCATTTTTAATAGACTTGGATCTGTGTTTTGTATACAAGTGTTTTTTTCATGTTGGCTGATGACATTAAAATGTTTCGTTTAATAGCATCTGAGCAGGATTCTTTACACACAAAATTATATAAATAATTTCCACCATTGGTGTAGGGTGTAGGAGTAATAAAATTGAAAAAAGTGCAATATAGTAACCTTTTCTAGGTCTTGCTCACCTTATTTCCACGAATATACCCTAAATGGTATAGTTTTGCCTAGACAGGGCAATGTACGAGACCTTGGCGTTGCTCCGGATTTTCTTTTTGGCTGCGGCACATCTTAAATGTTTCAGTGAATTCCATAAAGATTTTGGAATTTGTGCAACGAGTGAGTGTTGATTTCTCCATCGCGATAGGTAGATAGCTTGCTATTGCTCCGTTGTTAGACCAATACTCGAGTATTGCTCGATAATATGGTCTACAAATTACAGGGTCCATTGATGCTATTGAGTGAGTTCAGTGCAAGTTCTTGAGATCCGTGGCCCTCAAACCCCCCATACACGGTCATGCAAAACTGTTACTTTTGCACATCGAACCAATGAACGCGCACAAATTCGAGCGTAATTATTTTAATTATCGAAAAAGTATTAAAGATGGATGGAAGGTTTTTTATTTTTCAATTAAATTAATTGTTGTTGTTTAATATCTTATAAATGGCATAGACATACAGTGTCACCAGTAAAGTCCGCATCATATGGAATTTTTTTTTATTAATAGCTTTATTCAAAATTTGACTTTGGCATCAAATTCTGCTTTGATCAAGATGAAAATTAAGCCAGAAAATATTAGTCACGTGATTCGCTTTATCTGTAAAATTTTAATTTTTTTCAAAAAATAATTCAAAAGTGGGGTTATTTCTGAAAATATCGAAAAAAGTTATTAGAAAAAGTTTTTTTAAATGCAGTTTCTAGCACACGTGCAAAATTTCAGCTGCATAAGATAATTTTGATTTTTTACCCATATTTTGTAAATTGCACCACGTTTGCAAAATAAGACTCAACGCAACCTACATAAAACTTCTTAGTTTTGACAATGCTTTATTTCAGATAAATTTTTTTTAAAGTAGCGCCATATTAAATGTGTGTTTTTCTACAAAATCAAAATTGGGCTATTAAAATTTGCTCGCATGTGATGCAAAGTTTATTTGTTTTGAACCCTGTATAAGGTAACTTCATAAAAAAAAAGTATTTTTGAAAACGTAGTTTGTGTCTGAAAGTAATACACCTTAATATAAAAATAACACAGTGTCATCAGTAAAGTGTTCAATAAGTGGAAAATAAATTTTAGTTTAACTTAACGTAATGTTAATCTATTTTCAACGATTTAATATAAAACCCCTTTACTTTATTTTTAATTTTTTTACTTTCAGATGCAAACTACGTTTTCAAAAATACTTATTTTATGAAGTTACCTTATACAGGGTCCAAAATAAATAAACTTTGCATCACATGCGACCAAATTTTAATAGCCCAATTTTGATTTTGTAGAAAAACACACATTTAATATGGCGCTACTTTAAAGAAAATGTATCTGAAATAAAGCCTTGTCAAAACTAAGAAGTTTTATGTAGGTTGCGTTGAGTCTTATTTTGCAAAAGTGGTGCAATTTACAAAATATAGGTAAAAAATCAAAATTATCTTATGCAGCTGAAATTTTGCATGTGGGCTAGAAACTGCATTTAAAAACACTTTTTCTAATAACTTTTTTCGATATTTTCAGAAATAACCCCACTTTTGAATTATTTTTTGAAAAAAATTAAAATTTGACAGATAATGCGAATCACGTGACTAATATTTTTTGGCTTAATTTTCATCTTGATCGAAGCAGAACTTGATGCCAAAGTCAAATTTTGAATAAAGCTATTAATAAAAAAAATCCCATATGATGCGGACTTTACTGATGACACTGTAGATATGTCGTAGGCTGATAGTGAAATCCGTCATTTCATGAAAAGCCTAGTCGTATCATGCTGCACGCTAAAAGGTATATTTGCAACTGGTTTGTTCGTTGTTACCCAGAGCATTTTTTTCAATTTTTTTTAAAATTTAATTTAAATTTTATTTTTATAAAATAATATTAGTTGAAAAAATTGAAAAAAATGCTCTGGGGAACAACGAACAAACCAGTTGCAATATACCTTTTAGCCACGCTTCATGATATGACTAGGCGTTTCATGAAATGACGGATTTCACTATCAGCCTACGACAGATATATAAATGTCCTATAGCTTGCAGGGAATTAATAAAAAGTGCCGTAGCGACAGCGATAGCATTTATTTCTTCAAACGATTGAACGGAAATAATTAAAGAACTTTTCCGAGTCTTTAAGTCAAACTCAATGGGACTTACCCTGGGATTCCTCGATGAACCTACACTAAAAAAACAAAAACACTATTTTTTTTTACACTTAATTAAGCATTTTTTTTCTTATTAGAGAGTTGGCCACGGTGACGATCATCACAGCGACGCCGATAGATCACCAGTGTTTCTCCAATTCATCGACTGCGTCTGGCAAATCACGCAACAGTTCCCCAACGCCTTCGAATTTAACGAACACTTCTTAATCACTATTTTGGATCATCTCTATTCCTGTAGATTCGGAACGTTCTTGTTTAATAGCGAGAGAGAACGAGTACTCGAAAGTAAGTATTTTTAACCGACTTAAAAAATAAAGAGCTATCAATTCGACCTGTATGTGTTTGAGAAGACCAAATTAAACACATCTAATGCCTAGTAGGACAAATAATTTTAAATAATTGTTTCATTTTAAAATGCAATACTTATGTTGGGTTGCACAAACGTTTTTAATAATAGTTAAGTAACTAGCAACTTTAACGATGACATAAGTGACATTGGCAGACATTTATTTACTCACAATCAAAGCGCCTGATTAGCAAGTTAAAAATTACACTTACCGGGATATAGAATTCGTCATTGCATATCTTTAAATTATTTGGAAAATATTTATCATGCGTTAGTACATTCAAAAATTCAGTATCTTATTTTTATTTGGGTTTCAGCAACTCATTAGGTAGGCCTGGTAAGCCAATTTTCATTTAATTTGCTTTAAAAAGTTTAAAAAACACTTTTCTCTATACACTATACAGTAAAATCGGCACCATATGGAAAACTTTTTTTAGCCTTTTTTTTGCAAATCTGTTTTCGGAATTAGGTTCTGCATGATCCAAAACAAAACAAAAGCTACTTTTGACTTATGACGTGCGTTACACCTGTCAAATGTAATTTAAAAGTTTTAAACTGACGAAAGTGTAATTTTTTAGAGGTACGAAAAAAAGTTATGAGACAATATTGGTTCTCATCATATTTTGAGTCTATACTCTACTAGCGTATAGGCTAGGATAATAAAATTGTTGTGATTTGTGGTATTTATTTCTCTTTTTGACGCCATTTCTTTTGTGTTGGGTATGTTATTTTTTTATGATGTATTGCTAACACAATATGAAAAATAAAGTTTATTATTTCTATTATTATTATTATTATTATTATTATTATTATTATTATTATTATTATTATTATTATTATTATTGCCCAAATTGTTTAAAAACTTTTATGCCATTTTTTTTTTCATTTTTTTTGGAAATTCATCTTATTGTCAATTTTTTTTTACTCTTTTGTGTCAGTTTATTTCAAATACTTATTTTGAATTAGACTAACTGCATTTTAAAATTTAGTTATCGCACAAACCCATTTTATAGCAAAAAAAAATTTTTCGTCAAAAATTTAAATTTACCCTAGGCAAACAAGACAAATAGTCCGGATGCGCCTTAAAATTTTTTAACAAAAATTCTTTTGCATCAAATGTTGTTTAAGCGATAAGTTTCAAAAATCTGATTCAAAATAAGTATTTTAAATAAACGGACAGAAAGGATTAAAAAAAAGTGACGATAAGTTGAATTTCCAAAAAAATGAAAAAATAATTTACATATAAATTTTTAAACAAAAATTTGGACATAGACTCAAAATATGATGAGAAGCAATATTTTCTTATTATAACTTTTTGTCCTATTTCGAAAAAAAAATACACTTTCGCCAGTTTAAAACTTTTAAATGACATTTGACAGGTGTAACGCACGTTACAAGTCAAAAGTTTTAAGCTTTTGTTTTGGCTCATGCAGAACCTAATTCCGAAAACAGATTTGCAAAAAAACTTATTAAAAAGTTTTCCATATGGTGCACACTTCTCGGCGGACCCTGTATAGTTAAAAGAAGACAGTAAATTTGTTTAATTATCCAAGTGTAAACCAATTATTTTTATTTGAAATGATTATTCTAGACAGTCTAGAGGTTTTTGGGCGTTAAAATAAAACAAATGTGGGTTGAAATTTTGCGACATTATTATAATCGCTTAGAAAGTTTATAGTATAGTGAATGTGGGAGGGAGCCTTATCCAAACCAGGCCCTATTTTATAGAGTTGTATATTGTATTTCACATTATGTTTGAAAAGCATACTTGTTCCATAATATTTTAAAATACTACCAAGGTGTCCTTCAACGACTCAGCATACCAGCCTTTAGCTTGTAGACGTACATTTCAAATTTTAAATCCCTGACGTGTCTTTTCCCATTCGTTAAATGAGAATTTTGTAGTGCACATGGACAGTTATACTGGACTTTACTTACATGCGCAATGCGATAAATTTGCCACTGTCTTGATTATTGCTTGCTGATCTAAAGGTATATGTCTATAGGTTGTCCTCAAATAAATTAGATACCGGGTGGGGTAGTTATTTGTGCACCAAATATAATTTACATCGCGCCACTGATAATAATGTTTAAAATATTAATAAAACATATCTTTCTCAGTTTTGTTTTCATTTTATTTACTTTTTCCAGAAATTAAAGATAATACCGTTTCCCTATGGTCGTACACAAATAGCAACTTAGACCTCTACCGCAACCCCCTCTACTGGGCGAACACCAAACAGGAGCGGGTTCTGGTACCCATTGCAAGTATTCGACACATCAAATTGTGGAAGGCTTACTATTGTCGGTGGAACCCCAGTATGAGAACCCAGGTAAGAGTTGCATACCAAGAAGAAAATAATATAATTAGGTAATTACAAAAGTTTTGTGATATACTGTACAGGGTTATCCAACCAAGACTAGACAAGGCGATTTTCCTGTACTTTTATAAAAAAAACTGAAATAGCCATCTTAAGTCATTTTCTCCCGCGAATTCCAGTATCTTCAGAAAAAAACAATTGAACATCAAACAAAAGTACTTGGGGTCACTTTGATATTTTCTTAAATGGAACACCCTGTATATTTTTACATTTTTAAATTCCACATAAAATTATAATTATTTTTTATTAAATGCACTATTAGTCTATAATTCATAGTTTCCGAGATATTGACTCTCGAAAAGTGACATTTTTGAACTTTGACAGCTTATAACTTTCTAACAGTACGTCTTAGAGCAAAACGGCTTACATGTCCCTATCTTTAAATTTTATTATCTTCCCAAAAAAATCAACTTCCAGTTAAACCGGAATAACTATATTTCCTTCTTTCGAGTTACATCCGGTTTAACCGGATGTTGATTTTTTTGGGAAGATAATAAAATTTAAAGATAGGGACATGTAAGCCGTTTTGCTCTAAGACGTACTGTTAGAAAGTTATAAGCTGTCAAAGTTCAAAAATGTCACTTTTCGAGAGTCAATATCTCGGAAACTATGAAGTATAGACTAATAGTGCATTTAATAAAAACTAATTATAATTTTATGTGGAATTTAAAAATGTAAAAATATACAGGGTGTTCCGTTTAAAAAAATATCAAAGTGACCCCTAGTACTTTTGTTTGATGTTCAATTGTTTTTTGCTGAAGATATTCGAATTCGCGGGAGAAAATGACTTAAGATGGCTATTTCAGTTTTTTTTATAAAAGTACAGGAAAAGTCAAAAAATCGCCTTGTCTAGTCTTGGTTGGATAACCCTGTACCTTATACAAACAAACCAGTAATTAAAACTGCCCATCTTTCTTCTGGAAGATCAGGGCACGGTTCTTTTAGCTGATCTTTAATACATGGAAATAAACCGTGGTAGATCAAGATAGTTGCAACAAACCCAAGCAGCATAGATACGTACAAAATACATACTTTATTGAACGTAGTACGTATTTTTTTACGCACATTTTCAACATCACAACGATTGGTACGTTCTTAATAAGTACCAATTGTATATACAAAATACGTACAGTTACCGTCACAAAAATCCGGGCAGCAGTTTTTTCTATTGTAAGCGGACCTTTATACATCTCGAATACCTAAAAATTACTTGTTTTAATGACATTGACAAAAATTGTCAACTGAAATTTATTTACGGCTAGTGAAATAAATTTACAAATATGCCCCGTCATTTAAATGCTGCGGAAAAGGCCAAAATTGTGACACTGCTAGAAGAAGGATGGTCAGAGAGACCGGTGGCTCTCAAATTTCAAACGCCAAAAAGTACAGTTCACAAAATAAAATGGATGGAAACACATTCGCTGGAAAGAATAGAAGGAACAGGCCTTAAAAGAGCATCGACAGAAGAACATGACAATACTCTTAATTCAATACCTAAGGGAAAATCCTTTTAAAACGGCTGTTTAAGCTCACAATGTAACTGATTTTCTGGGTTCCGTTAGAACCGCACAACGAAGAATAAGAAATGGTTTAAATCTTCGCAATCACCCTGCAGCTAAAAGGCCTTTCCTAACGGTAACCAACAAAGAGCAAAGAGTGGGTTATGCATTACAATATTACGGAGGTGGCATAAATGCATGGGAAAATGTAATTTTCACAGACGAAAAGATTTTCCAATCATGTTACAGCGGGAGAGTAAGGGTATATAGACCACCAAATACCCGGTTTGATGAACGCTACACTCAGAATATTTCAACAAGCGGCCGTTTTTCTGTCAACGTTTGGGGGTGTATGAGTGCACACTGCACAGGGTATAGTTTAGAGTTTGTACGCGCATAGGAGGTAGATTTAATGTACAAAATTACATACAAATATTGGAGAACGTGATGTTGCCATCGGTTAATGATATGTTTCCCAATACTAATTACATTTACCAACATAATAACTGCCCGGTTCATACTGCCCACGCAGTATCTGATTGGATGCAACAAAGGGACATTCAAGTATTACCCTGACCTTCTAGGAGTCCAGATTTAAATCCGATGGAAAATGTTTGGGGTTACATGATCAAGAGAATTAACAAATATAATGGTTTTCGGCCAGAAAATAGAAAACAATTGTGGCTGAAAATACAAGAGACTTGGAATCAACTAACGGAAGAATACTGTAATGGCTGTGTAATACTGTGGTGGCTTCAATGCCTAAAATATTAACTTCAGTTATATAATATGATACTATTGGTTATTTTTCCTCCTCAGTTTATTTATATGGCCATAATCTTGTAGTAGTAGAGTTACTTTACTTTCTTTTAAGCTATTTCTGTATTAAATAACAAGTTATTATTGTCTAGTTTACTTTACCAAAATCTCATTACCACTACTTTTACCTTCCATTCTATGGTATAGTCGAAATCACTAAAAGTTTTAACGCGTTTAGGTTAGGTTCTGTCATATTTGACATAAATTGTGTGCAATATATGTCAAATATGACAGAACCTAACCTAAACGCGTTAAAACTTTACGTGATTTTGACTATAGTAAAGGTAAAAGCCTGAATTACCAAAATTCAGGAAAAAAATGTTAGCTGTCAGATTAGTGCCAGGATTTTTGTGACGGTAACTGTACATATAGTACGTACAACAAAATAGGTACGGAGTACGTAATAATGATATACAGGGCGATTTTTTAGAGATGCATGCTCTAGTATCCAGATCAATTTTCGGTTAAAAGTAATGCATTTTTTGGTTAAAAAAGGAAAAATTAAGATTCTCTGGTCAACGTAAAATATTATACAGCAATCTAATAAAGTTGTAAAACGGTAACTTCGGATATAACACACAAATATAAAATATATTTTTAAATGTTTTGAGTTAATTATACGTAGTCTAACCTCTAAAAAACTACTGGTTTTTAAAATCTAATATGAGTCACTGAATAAGCTGTATCTAGTTCTATATAATCAAATATTAAACCTTGGTCGCAAAAACCAATAGTTGTGAGGCGTGAATATTCCATTTATTAAAAGAAAAAGAAAATATTGTGGCTTATCGGACAAGTGTGTAACTATGTTTTATATTGGAATACACAGGGATCCAAGTTCAATGGATACCCTGGGGCAACCGCTCCCTATACTGGATTGTGTTGCATTTCGTGGTTTATTTTGTTGTCTACCTTTCGATATTGCCAGTGTAACTATCTTCTATATTGGAGTTGATTACGTGGGATGGCGTTCTTGGAATTGCTTGGGTTATGGCTGCCCGTCGAGTCCTAACAAGGACGAAACGAACGTCGTGGTCTACCCGCCCCAGGGTATCCATTGAACTTGGATCCCTGTGTATTCCAATATAAAACATAGTTACACACTTGTCCGATATGCCACAATATTGTCTTTTAATTATTTTCGCGGACACTATATCATATTCTAAACATTTTTATGGCTTAAAACTCAAACGGATTGCGCGCATTCTGGTGGGTGCCAGCGTTGATCTGTTTTCTTGTCTGCAAAATGGCAGATGTTTTCGGTGAAAACGCAAATAGCGTTCCCTATACTGGATTGTGGTTGCACTTCGTGGTTTATTTAGTTGTCTACCTTTCGATTATACCAGTGTAACTATCTTTTATATTGGAGCGAATTCCGTAGGATGGCGCTACGGTGCACTGATGACCGCCTTGGTTTTGCAAGGAGGCTTTTAGTGCATTTTTCCGTGATTCTTGGAATTGCTTGGGTTATGGCTGCCCGTCGAGTCCTAATAAGGACGAAACAGCCGTCGTGGTCTACCCGCCCCAGGGTATCAATTGAACTTGGATCCCTGTGTATTCCAATATAAAAAATAGTTACACACTTGTCCGATATGCCACTATATTTTCTTTTTCTTTTAATTATCAATAATATTTTTGAATTTAGTTACTGAGTTAATGCATTTTTGTGTAACTAGCGTTCTCTTGGAGGTATCTAAAAACTCATTATGGAATCTTCCTTCTTGCCCTCAAAAACATAACAACATCAAACTTAATTCATATCCGCTTAACATTAAAATCACAGCCAATTTTATAAAATAAATATTTACTTTGATCACCCTGTATATCTTTAACCGTATAAGAAATGAAATTGAATTACATATTTTCAAGTCCACCTGTTGCTTTTTAGCCCCTTAGTTACGGGACACCCTATATATAAAATTCCCATAAAAGTTTCAATACCGAAAGGGTACCCAATATGGTGTTTTAATAATGCACCACAATGCTGGCACCTTGCAAAAAATGCATTACTTTTTTCCTTATACAGTGTGACCAGTAAAGTCCGCATCATATGAGATTTTTTTTTATTAATAACTTTATTCGAAATTTGACTTTGGCATCAAGTTCTGCTTCGATCGAGATGAAAATTAAACAAAAAAATAGTAGTCATGCGATTCGCATTATCTGTCAAATTTTAATTTTTTTCAAAAAATAATTCAAAAGTGGAGTTATTTCTGAAAATATCGAAAAAAGTTATTAGAAAAAGTTTTTTTAAATGCAGTTTCTAGCCTACATGCAAAATTTCAGCTGCATAAGATAATTTTGATTTTTTACACATATTTTGTAAATTGCACCACTTTTGCAAAATAAGACTCAACCCAACCTACTTAAAACTTCTTAGTTTTGACAATGCTTTATTTCAGATACATTTTCTTTAAAGTAGCGCCATATTAAATGTGTATTTTTCAACAAATTCAAAATTGGGCTATTAAAATTTGGTCGCATGTGATGCAAAGTTTATTTGTTTTTGACCCTGTATAAGGTAACTTCATATAATAATATTAAGACAAAAAATAACACAGTGTCATCAGTAAAGTGTTCATTAAGTGGAAAATAAATTTTAGTGGTGGGTAAAAAATTAAAATTATCTTATGAAGCTAAAATTTTGCATGTGGGCTAGAAACTGCATTTAAAAAAACTTTTGCTAATAACTTTTTTCGATACTTTACTTACTACTATTTTTTTGCTTAATTTTCATCTCGATCGAAGCAGAACTTGATGCCAAAGTCAAATTTCGAATAAAGCTATTAATAAAAAAAAATCCCATATGATGCGGACTTTACTGGTCACACTGTATAATAAATACTAAAAGAAATAAGTGTCGTCTTCTTCTTTTCTTTTAATTTTATAATGTTTTTACATACTTATTTGGGTAGGTACGGGTCTGTCAATATTTTATTTTATAAATAATAAAATTAGTACCTACGCTATATCTTTACAAGATATTAAGACTATCTTATAAAATTTAAAAGATTTCGAAGGTAAAAGAACTTAGTCCGGTTCTGTTTCTGTAGCCAACCGCTTAACGTAAAATATACCAGACTTCAACAGGATGCCACAAATGACAAGTGATGCGGCGAGTTTTTAGATTAATTTTACTTAAGTAACAATTTTAATAGTATATTAAAGTACACGTTTCATAAGAAGCGGTTTTAGCGCACGCGTCTATTTTAAAAAACGAGCCACAAAGTGGCGAGTTTATTTATTGACACGTGCGCTAAAACGAAAATGAAACATGTGCTTTAATACATTTTTTTCTATTTCACATTTTATAATCAAGAAAAATACATTTTAAAAAGAAAATAAATCCTTCAAATTTTGTAAATTTTTATGTCTAAATTTTATATTGGTAATACTATTTTTCATCATAGTAGCCTCTGGACAACAAAAATTATTTTGCAAACTGTAATTTTTTGATTTATTGATCCATTTTTACCACGAGATTCTAAAGTTATTTTAGCGATATGAGATTTGAAATTGGACGGAATACGTTGTGTGATCCTTGTACATTCGGTACATATACAGAGCGTTCGGAAATTCGGGCGATTTTACTAGTTTTTTTCGAATTTCAAAAGACGTGATTTTACGTTACGGCATTGCAATTTAGTATAGGAAAGATGGAAAATTCAAATAAAGTTGAAGTTAAAATCGACATTGGAAGGTTAGTAGATTAAATTTTGGATAGGATTTGGCAGAAAATGATAGCTTGAAGCATCTACAAAAGATTGATTCATAGATTTATGCAACCAACATATATGACTGTTATTCACACAGAATAAAAAAGTAGGTTATCAAGCTATTTTTCCTCTGCGAAAAATGGGTTTTATCGTAAATCACAAAGGCCGCGCAAGTCAATGAAATAAAACATTTAAATGTTACCAACATCAAATAAAGAAAAAACGCGTATCGAAATAGCTTCATTACGATACGCAAATGCGTATCGTACTGAGCTTATTATGAACGTGAAATAGAAAAAATCATTTATATGATGTTTTAGGGGTTTTATTCCAATTAAGTATGTGCAATTTTTACCGTCAACAATTTTACTTCTAGGACCCCGTCTATCAAAGAATAAGGGAACTCCTCAAGTTAAAAGAACAACTCGAAAATACCGCCCAAGAATGCCGTAAAGAGCAGCAACAAAGGATGACTAGAAGCAACGCTAGTCCAACGTGATATGAGATGATTTCGGAAGAAAACGTAGCCTAAGACTGTAAAGACGTGCAGTATTCTCGTTTACTTTTAGTTTAAGTCTAAGAAGTAAGGTTGGAATAAGGGGCAACAGTGTGCCCCAAAAGTATGACAAGTTTGATAATAAACGCATACATTTGGGCTACTCTGTAGGTATTAAACAATCTACACCAAAAATGGAACTTGGAACACACGTTTTGTGGAAATATTTCTTTTTTGCGTCAATTTATACTGTGTTATCCAGTTTCAGTTCGTTTCGACATTTGGAAACCTACGGCGTTTTGTGGGCGTTGTGACGTTATTACAAAAATAAAACTATTCCTAATTTAAGAAATACCGGGTGTTTCTCAAAAGACGATCACCCCTATAACTTTTCTGTATCTATAGATATTAAAATAAAATTGAGATTATGCATAAGAGATGAGTCTACATTTATTGGCATAATTTTCAATTTGTTAGCATTTCCGGTTTGACCGAAAGTGACCTTGAATTTGGTATTTTAAATGGGCATCTTGTATATTTTTACTTATTGGGATTCAGCATAACATTCTGAGTAAAATGACACCTCACTTGTCATTTTTCGACGTGTTATAGCGTTTTTATGTTTTATTTTTCATTTTCTATAAATTAATTAAATCTGTTAATAATTCTGCCTATTCCTTACCTCCCGTCTTCTATAGCTCACGTATTAATTAAGTTAGGATTTTGATATTTTGCAGACCTTACCTATATCTTGGTGCGCATTACAGGAAACATTTTTTTTCACACAGGGTGTTCCAAAAAAAGTGTGACGTCATAAGGATGTATTTTTTTAGATTAAACGCCATATATTTTTTTACGTATTTGGGTGCCTCCTATAATTAGCTACATACCCCTTAAATTTTATTAAAATCGATTCAGTATTATAGGCAAAAAAAAAATAAAAACTAAAAAATATCAGTTTTGCACCACTGGTTTTAAAAATTAATAAAAAATAAAAATAATGCCTCGTTAATAATATTATACAAAGATACTTATTAAATAAAGTCTTACAGTCTCGTTAACCGAGTTTGACTAATACGAATTGTACAGGGTATCCAAACTTTGCAAACTTTAAAGTAATTTATTTTTCTTATTTCAAATAGGAACCCCTGTATTTTTTTATGTCAATCGATGCATTAAAAATCAAACATTTATCCTAATTACAACCCTATCGCATTATTTAACGCATCAAGACTTATTTGCAAAAAACTCCTTTTATCAACTATTCCAACAGTCATTATTATGAATAAATATCGAAGGTGGCTTTGAAAAACAATTTATTGGTATTAAAGTTTATTAAAGTGACCAGAGACCATTTTGACTTTAGTAATCTAAAAGTTTCAAATATTGTTAAATTGTTAGTAATTATTACTTAACTGGAAATGATAATCGTGGATATGGTTATCCTTGAAAATTCGTTGAACTGTTGTTTTGATTACATCTACGGCATCAGCGACTGCTGGTTGAGTTACTGAAGGATTTTCTATAACAGATAATAGCACAACCAATTGATTTTCTTTAGTTCGGGCCGGTTTATTCCTCACTGCGTTTGGGTCGTTTACATTTCCCGTTTGTACAAACCTCTCTAATATGTTTTGCAGGCTCCTTTTGTCTGGATGTCGTTGTTCCGGATAACGCTGTGCGTAAACTCGGCTTGCCAAAAAAGAGTTCTTTTCGCATGCTCCTAATATAAAAATCATATCTACGAGCTCTTTTTGGTTTTAGTCCATCACAAAAAACAATATAAATTACTTATAACAGCTTAAATAATTTAACAATATTCGAAACTTTTAAATTACTAAAGTCAAAATGGTCTCTTGTTACTTTAATAAACTGTAATACCAATAAATTGTTTTTCAAAGCCACCTTCGATATTTATTCATAATTATGACTGTTGGAATAGTTGATAAAATGAGTTTTCTGCAAATAAGTCTTGATGCGTCAGAAATTGCGATAGGGTTGTATTTACAACAAATGTTTAATTTTTAATTCTGCATCGAATGACATAAAAAGATACAGGGGTTCCTATTTGAAATAAGAAAAATAAATTGCTTTAAAGTTTGCAAAGCTTGACACTAAACTTTGGATACCCTGTACAATTCGTATTAGTCAAACTTGGTTAACGAGACTGTTAGACTTTATTTAATGAGTCTCTTTATATAATTTTATTAACGAGGCATTATTTTTATTTTTTTATTAATTTTTAAAACCAATGGTGCAAAACTGATATTTTTTAGTTTTTATTTTTTTTGCTATAATACTGAATCGATTTTAATAAAATTTTAGGGGTATGTAGGTAATTATAGAAGGCACCCAAATAAGTAAGAAAATATATGGCGTGTAATTTAAAAAAATACATCCTTATGACGTCACACTTTTTTGGAACATCCTGTATGAAAAAAAATATTTTCCTGAAATGCGCACCAAGATACAGGTAAGGTCTGCAAATATCAAAATCCTAACTTAATTAATAAGTGAGCTATAGAAGACGGGAGGTGAGGTGCAGGACCCTGTATGTATAGTATATGAAAATTAAAATGATGTCATAATAATTGACTTTCTAAGTTTCACAAGCGTTTAAAAAATTAAATTTTGTTTTCTTGACGTTAACTCCATTTTTCCATATGTAACGAGCGTTTTTTTTCCAACAATTTGATACCATACACTCCTTTACTATTTTAAAATTGACACGAAATAATTTGCCTTAGGTCCCAATCGAAAATTTAAAAGCGTTATGCATTATTGCGCCCTGTCTTTTCTAAAGAAATATAAAGGCGGCTTTGAAAAACAATGGAATGGTTTTGAAAACGAATATGGTTTTAAATTAAAATTGAAATGTAATTCGTCTATTAAACTTACATTGTAAATCAGATAAAATGGTTAGTTTTACTAGGAATAAACAAATTGATATGCTCCTAATTTTTGGAGTGACCAGAAAAATTCTTCTGAAGCCGCAAGATTGTATGTATTGTATGTTTTATAAACTAATGACATTACAACTTTAAATTAAAGCCATATTGCTTTTCAAAACCATTCCATTGTTTTTCAAAGCCGCCTTTATATTTCTTTAGAAAAGAGAGGGCGGCAATTAATAATGCATAGCGCTTTTAAATTTGCGATTGGGATTTAAGGCAAATTTTTCAGTGTCAATTTTAAAATAGCATATGAGTGTATGGTATTAAATTGTTGGGGAAAAAAGCTCGTTTTAAATATCCTAGTGAACCACCATCGTTCCATTTGGAAAAACGGAGTAAATGTCAAGAAAACAAAATTTCATTTTTTAAACGATTGTGAAACTTAGAAAGTCAATTATTATGACATAATTTTCATTTTCATGTACCTACTACTTGACTATAAATTAACAAATTTAATTAATTTGTAGCACTCTAGATTGAAAATAAAAAATAAACATAAAAACGTTATAACATGTCAAAAAATTACAAGTGAGGTGTCATTTTACTTAGAATGTTGTGCCGAATCCCAAGAAGTAAAAATATATAAGATGTCCCATTTAAAATATCAAAGTCAAGGTCACTTTCGGTCAAACCAGAAGTGCTAACAAATTGGAAATTTTGCCAATAAATGCAGACTCATCTCTTATGCATAATCTCAAAATTTTATTTTAATATCTCTAAATATAAAAAAGTTATAGGGGTGAACGTCTTTTGAGAAACACCCGGCATATTGAACATTATAAGGATTATGAAATAATAGTATATTATTTAACGAGGGTATAATTTATGCCATAATAAACGAGGATGGATACGCGAGTCAAATACTATGCTTTATCCACTTAAAAAGCACTAAATCCCAAAATCTCCTTAAATTCTGACTAAGAAAAGAGACAATTTTTTCTCAATTTTGAAATTTAATTTTTTTAATATAAACTGACGGGTTATTAGATGCTATTAAAAAAACTTCATTTTCCCGACATCAATACCGGTACGAAAATTACAGACTATCTTTAAAATTGCTTCCATACGAAACAACCCATTTCGTCAGGGCCGGACCGTGACCTTTGGGGGCCCTGGGCTAACGATATCTGGGGGCCCCACGAAATTATATAAATTACGCATTTTCCTAAAAAATGTTTTATGCGGGAAAATTTAACATTCGAAACTTAAAGTTTTTTATTTCAAACCAAAATATATTATAAACTTAGGTAAACAGGACGGTACCCTCTTTATCTTTGGTGAACAAAAAATTAAAGCCATTCCGGCGTATTCGGTGACAGGGCGGAAGAACGAAAGTAACTTGGTCTGAAAAATTAGAAATAAACTTTATATGTCATTGTTATCTCGGATTTTTTATTTGTATTGTTTTGATTGTATGCGTCTTTTTCTGTTTATCTTAACGGAAAACGGGGCCCCCTGGAACCCGGGGGCCCTGGGCTGCAGCCCATTAAGCCCATACGTAGATCCGGCCCTGCATTTCGTTCAACATTTTTATTCGAAAAGTTTATATAACTTCAGAATCTGAAGTCGAGATACCCCATTTTGTTTTTGACAGCGCAAATATTAATAGATCTAGATCTCTGATTATTATGAATTCATAATTATTACACTTGCTGTTTTATGAGAAGTTATAATTACACTTGTATTATGCATATCATATCAAGTTAGTATTATTAAAAATTATTAACGAGATTGGTCGAATTTTTCGATATAATGGATACGATTTATGCCTGTTGTGATGTTATTATGCATACCTTTTAAAACTGGAACAAAATAGGTTTCATATCGTGCTATACATAATTTTAAAAATTTGTTGGAAAGGCAGGAAAATTACAATCATCTTTATTAACACGTTATGGCAATTTTTCAAAATAAATTATAAATTAAAATTATTTTCAGAATCCAGTTTTCTTCGGTTAAGAGTTCTAAGTGCACAGCAACTTTTTATTTTATTTTGCTTTTAAAAAATATATTAGGGAATAGGAAAGAAAGAAAAAACTAAAAGTCTTCCTCCACCAAATTTAATAGAACATAGAAATTCTTTAGGGGTCTCTAAAAAAAAAGAAAATTTATATAGTGCTGATGGTATTAGCCAAAGAGAAAATGGTAAAATGAGCTTTTATGGCATTAAAACTTTTGAAATGTACAAGTGACATATATAAAAATGTTGAGGAGAGTTAAAACATGCAGAGCATATGATAAAGGAAGTCTAAACAACCAAATGACATGAGGAAGAAGAAAAAGGCCTTCTAAAGAGAAGGTGTCGAGGATTTTTTAAATTATTTATATAAAAATATTTGTAGAATTATTGATATGTCTGTAAGACAGTGTAAAGATAAGAATAGTCATTTCTAGAAGTCATGATGTAAAAAAAATTTTTTTGAAGAGTGATTTTTGGGGTACTGGGGGGGGGGGGGTTAAACCCCACCTCTCTTTAGAAGGCCTTTTTTTCTTCCTCATGCTATTTGGTTGTTTAGACTTCCTTTATCAAACTCTCCTCAACTTTTTTATATGTCACTTCTACATTTCAAAATTTTTAATGCCATAGAAGCTCCATTAAGGTTTTTTACCATTTTCTGTCTGCTGATGATGAACGTTTCAACGTTTGAAACATGTAAAGAATTTCTATATTCGATTACATTTTGTGGAGGAAGACTTTTAATTTTTTTCTTTCTTTCCTAAGTCCAAAATTTCTGTTAGTGACTCATGGATTTTGTTTATTTATTTATTTACATACATTATCCACAGCAGAAGTTGCCATTTACAGATACTAATGTAAATGTAATCTAATAAAACCCTTACAAGTAATTTGAGCTAAAATGAATTATATCAATATGCTTAGTTTTGTGGTACTTACATCAATATCACTTGCCAACCAATTAAATATACTACACATACGATATAATGGAGAATTCTTGTAAATGTTGTTTCTAGGGAAATCTAAATATGCGGTTGACTGAAAAGGGTAACTGAGAAAGCAATTCTGGATTATCTAGACTTTGAGACAAAACTTGTCCAACATGTCATATTCTATTCTCAAGACATTCTATTACATAATATACCTATTAATGCTTGATGGTTATATCCTTTTTCGGGGTAAAATTCAAATCTTTTGTAGAACATGTTCTTTAAAAACTTACGATGTACCGCTTCTAAGGACCTACTCCAAATAATATATTCAGTTGACTAAATAATACTACAATATTCCAGCTTAGATAAAATGAATGCATCGAATAATCGAAGACATGGATTCGTATTGAAATGTCGGGTCGATCGGATTGTGTTATATGCGGCAGCAATTCTAGTTGCGATAGCTTCATTAAAACTTAAAATTTCATCAAAAGTTATACTTAGCTCCTTGTTAGTAAGTTTGATTGGTAAAACTGTCCCATTAGTTCGCCGGATTTGTGTTTATTTTAGAATAACAAACATTCTCGTTTACTGCGAAAATTAACATGTGAATTTAACTTTCAAAATGTCTTTATTCCAAACTAACTTTGTTCATTACATTGAAAGTGACAACATATTATAGAAAATAATAACCATAAAAAAAAATAACAATAAAAAAATGGAAGTTAATCCAATTTAATTCATTAATAAAATCAATTAAAAAAAAATTGTATAAATAATTTAATTTAGTAAATATCTCTTTAATTGTGTTTTAAAAGTTGCCAATTTTTTAATTTTCTGTTATTTTTTGGAAGATTGTTATATTTTATTATTCTGTCATATTAAAGCGATTTTTTTCCGAAATTACTTTTTACTGGTATAGTTTGATAATTTTTACAACGTCTGGTGTTATGATCATGTAATGTCTTATTCTCCTGAAGTGTTATGATTGATTTTTTTTTCTTTTAAAATAATAGAGTGAATTAGAATACAAATTTTTAATTTATAAATGTTTTGAGCGTTTAAATACCCCTCCCTTCGGTCTATATAGATTAACAGTTGGTTCTAAATGTGGTAATTTGTGTATACATTTAATAACTTTATTTTGCAATTTTTGTAATGGTTTTAAGTTTGATAAGCAAGCAGATTCCCATGCAGAAGCTAAGTATTGTAATTTTGAATATATTAATGAATAAAACATATTTTTTAAGTATTTCAAGGGAATGAAATATCTAGCTCTGTACAAAACAGATACCAAAGGAGATATCGAGTTGATAATATACTGAATTTGGCATTTCCAATTTAAATTTTCGTCTAAAACTAATCTTAAAAATGTTGTCGTTTTTGAATATTGAATATTTTCATTATTAAATGTTAAGGGGTTAATGATGGAATTTATTTTATTTTTAGTTATAAACCATAAAAATAGATTTTGTAAAAAAACAATTTATTTGATTGAAATTATTGTAAGTAATTTGAATTTGGTCACGTGTGTATTTTGATAAAAGGTAGTCTGTTTATCTAATTTAAAAATCTATTCGACTCCCTATAGCACTCTGTTTTGCTAATTACGCTATACCCGTCCACCCAATACCTAATCATAACGCGACATTTCGACTATGTTGCCGAGATGAGTGACGCCGACGCGACGTTATCTCTTACTTGCCCGTCATCCCTCCATCCGATACAAACAAATAAATACCATACATATAGCCAGTTTTGGAAAATAACGCAACAGGCATACATCGGATTCATGTAAATATTTCCCCGTAAAACAGGCAATTTAATTTCCAAAAATCGTCACAATTTATAATTACTTTCATTTTCTTATATCACATTTTTGTGGTTGTTATTTTCGCCACCAACTGTTGCAACGTCGGGTTTAATAATCGTGAAAAATGTCCACCACTGGTTTATATTTTGATTAACTTTGCCTAATACTTTTATAATTTGTATTGAATATACCCAGGTTTATCATATATGTATGTTCGCTTACAATATACAGACAATTATTTCTGGCAACACAAACGAGCAAACCGAATAACTGTACGTACAGCGCTGTATAACAGTTTATATTGTTATTTATTTTACCTTTAACGTACTACTAAAACTATCTCTTGTAAGTCTAAATAGTTAATGTTGTAATAAAAACTATGCACAAATTATTATGTTTTTTGTAATTACTCTCTCAACGACCGGTATATCGTGTCCCCACTGTTCCCCTCGTATTAAATGATTTAACGATTTGGAAGTTGTGGCGGTAGTCATGGTATCGGAACACTATTAAAATATTTTTTGTGTACCTACTAAAAAAAATATATTTTTGCGCACTACACATAATTTCACCTCCACGTCAACCCGACCTTAACTAAATCGAGGGACCCACTTGTGTTGGTCTTCCTTCATAGTTTTCGTCTAAGTTAATAATCAATCGATTTTTTGCGGTTTTTTTTCTCCCAACCAAATTTACAAGTTTATTACAGGAATATAATAAAAATAACTTACAATTATTACTCTAACTTAGTGGTTATGTATACAGGGTGTCCGGGAAAATGTGGAAAATCTCCCGGATATGAAAAAAAAACACGTGAAAAGAATACTACAAGTTCATATAAACTTCTTTCGTATCGGCCTCCTCTTCGGAGATACGGGCTCCCAAAGAGCTCCCATGGAATTAAGTTTTTGACACATAATTATTAAACCAACAGTTTTTTTCAATTTTTTTTTCATATGATGTATACCAGGTAAGACCCTTCAAATTACTATCCCCGAAAGTGTTGCGAATTACTCACAGCTGCAGGGACGGACTAGCTGTGACACTAATGTGCCCATTTTTTTACGCCCTGTATGATAAAAACTTTGGACAACGTTTTTTACATACCTTTAACTATTGACTAAAAATTCTCTTCATTCATGTCGCTAATCCTAACCGTTTTCGGAAAAACGTCATTTTTAACATATTTACATCATGTATACATATTTAGCGTATTTCAATATAAGATACATCTTTGTTCCTATAAATTACATACAAATAAATCATCGCAATAAAATAACGTTTTTCCGAAAACGGTTAGGATTAGCGACATGAATGAAGAGTACTTAATTTTTAGTCAATAGTTAAAAAAGGTAAGTATGTAAAAAACGTTGTCCAAAGTTTTTATCATACAGGGAGTAAAAAAAATGGGCACATTAGTGTCACAGCTAGTCCGTCCCTGCAGCGGTGAGTAATTCGTAACACTTTCTGGGATAGTAATTTGAAGGGTCTTACCTAGTAGTCCTAGTATACATCATATGAAAAAAAATTGAAATATACCTGTCGGTTTAATAATTTATGTGTCAAAAACTTAATTCCATGGGAGCCCATATCTCCGAAGAGGAGGCCGATACGAAAGAAGTTTATATGAACTTGTAGTATTCATTTCACGTGTTTTTTTCATATCCGGGAGATTTCCCACATTTTCCCGGACACCCTGTATATAAAAAAAGACAGGTAAAAAAATCTTCGTTTTGTATAAACTTTTGATTAACTCATTAAGAAAGAAAATATAATAGGAAAGGGAGTACAAGAAGATACTGGCAGTTGACAATGACCCGTAAGGGCCGAAACACGGGTCAGGAAACTGATTAAATTTGTGAAACATAACATAAGTAGAGGCGTGTTCGATTCGAAAGTTTAGAATCGATCACTGATCTGATCTTGTTCGATTTGCAAATAATCGCACGTCAAAGTGATCTGAACTGATTTTTAAAATCAGATCGATCCAAATCACTTTCCCAATCGAATACGACTAAGATTCTAACTAATTGACAGAGCATATTGATTTTTTTTATTTAGACAACGGAAAGAGCAGCCTGCTTGATGCAAGAAGTTGTAATAGCGTCTGCAATCTATTGTCGATCCCGAAACTTTCAATTCACCTCGTATTTCTAACCTATTAATAAACAAAACCACTTTTATTGAATTTAAAGACATTTATTATATAGTAGCTACATTTTCTTATAGATACATAATAATCGGTTAAATTTTGCTGCAAATGAAAAAAACATCGAATAGATTTTTTTGTAATTTGTATTTTTCTACCATGATTGTATATAGTAAGTTTATCACAGAGATACATATTTACAATAATTTGAAAAGTAGACATAGTTTTTACAATATATTTTTATAAATATAGCATGATGAGTAAATTATTTGAAATAAACAAAGCTTGGCAACGTGCGCCGGGCCATTTTAGATAGTATATACAGTGTGTCCGAAATTCCAGTCTCTATATGGGTATCTCGCTTAATAGATGATATAGAAAGTTGGTTAAATGGGGAATATTTTAGAGAATTTAATGCCGATCTCGAATCCTTTTTCAAAATTATTGAAAGTTTTGTATTTTTTCACTTATTAAACAAAAACTAAAAATGGCGCATTCCTTTTTTTTTAAATAGGGGCTTAACGGTTAATTTGACATATCCCAAAGTGTTACATTCTTAAGACACTTTTTAGGGAAGAACATTTCTGTACAAAAAGAAAATGCAGATTGTCTTTTGTTTGTGAGTTACCCACAGTAACTTTGTTATTTCTTATGGCGGCCATCTTGGATTTGTACATAAAATTATTTCTCTTTGAATCACCTTTTAAACGATGTACCACATGCTACCAAAATTTTGGAGAAATACTCTAAAATTATTAAAAAACCAGTTTTATCGTTAACTTGGCAACAGCGCATGCATCTAACATAGCAGATAGTAATTAAACCATTTAAGGCACCTCTTAAACCTTTATTTTTTTAGAACACAGTTTCTTACAAGATCCTTAAATTCTGAACCTGACCTAACCAAAACCAAGTAGGATAACTTAAAACAAAAAACATTATTTATCAATAGCCTGCAACTAATTTAGTTATTAAAAAATGGCAAGATAAGATACATTCATAAACGATATAAGAATTTAAAAATTCGTTTTTGAATCTATTAATTTAAATGGTTAAAATGTCGGCCATTAACACTGTGACAATTCTGACAGTTTTTTAAAACTCTTCTGATGTTCTTATCATCTTAGATCGTTTATGAATGTATCTTATCTTGCCATTTTTTAATAACTAAATTAGTTGCAGGCTGTTGATAAATGTTTTTTATTTTAAGTTATCATACTTGGTTTTGGTTAGGTTAGGTCAGGTTCAGAATTTAAGGATCTTGTAAGAAACTGTATTCTAAAAAAATAAGGGTTTAAGAGGTGCTTTAAATGGTTTAATTACTATCTGCTATGTTAGATGCATGCGCTGATGCCAAGTTAACGATAAAACTGTTTTTTTAATAATTTAAGAGTATTTCTCCAAAATTTTGGTAGCATGTGGCACATCGTTTAAAAAGTAATTCAAATAGAAATAATTTGATGTATAAATCCAAGATGGCCGCCATAAGAAATAACAAAGTAACTGTAGGTAACTCACAAACAAAAGACAATCTGCATTTTCTTTTTGTCCAGAAATGTTCTTCCCTAAAAAGTGTCTTAAGAATGTAACACTTTGGGATATGTCAAATCAACCGGTAAGCCCCTATTTAAAAAAAAAACCAAATGCGCCATTTTTAGTTTTTGTTTAATAAGTGAAAAAATACAAAACTTTTAATAATTTTGAAAATGGATTCGAGATCGGTATTACATTCTCTAAAATATTCCCCATTTAACCAACTTTCTATCTCATCTTTTAAGCGAGATACCCATATAGAGACTTGAATTTCGGACACACTGTATGTACAGTGTGACCAATAAAGTCCGCATCATATGGGATTTTTTTTGTATTAATGGCCTTATTCGAAATTTGACTTTGGCAAAAAATCATTCAACAGGGGTTATTTCTGAAATATCGAAAAAAGTTATTAGATAAAGTTTTTTTAAATGCAGTTTCAGCTGCATAAGATAATTTTGATTTTTTACCCACCACTAAAATTTGTTTTCCACTTAATGAACACTTTACTGATGATACTGTGTTCTTTTTTGTCTTAAATATTAAGGTGTATTACTTTCAGACACAAACTACGTTTTCAAAAATACTTATTTTATGAAGTTACCTGTACAGGGTCAAAAACAAATAAACTTTGCATCACATGCGACCAAATCTTAATAGCCCAATTTTGATTTTGTGGAAAAACACACATTTAATATGGCGCTACCTTAAAGAAAATGGATCTGAAATAAAGCATTGTCAAAACTAAGAAGTTTTATGTAGGTTGCGTTGAGTCGTATTTTGCAAAAGTGGTGCAATTTACAAAATATGGGTAAAAAATCAAAATTATCTTATGCAGCTAAAATTGTGCATGTGGGCTAGAAACTGCATTGAAAAAAACTTTTTTTAATAACTTTTTCGATACTTTTAGAAATAACCCCACTGTTGAATTATTTTTTGGAAAAAATTAAAATTTGACACATACCTACTTAATGCGAATCACGTGACTACTATTTTTTTTGCTTAATTTTCATCTCGATCGAAGCAGAACTTGATGCCAAAGTAAAATTTTGAATAAAGCTACTAATAAAAAAAAATCCCATATGATGCCGACTTTACTGGTCACACTGTAGAAGGCTAGTTTTGTAAATCACGCAAGTGCGGAAAGACAGCTACTACACGTGTAACGATATTTTTGAACTCCAATCGCATTTTTATATCAACTATTTTTTTAATTAAATAGCTGTATTTAAAAATGGAAAATTCCCATTGCACCATAAAGACAAAATCTTCCAAACGGCAAAAAGCAGTTTATATCCTTTTACACAGCGAGAAAGTATCGGACAATGCAAATTAATAGCAATGCAATGGTTAATAATTATACATAAGTACGTTTTTTAAATGAAAAATAGGTATAGTTAGGTCCATTTCTGGGGCTTACTGTCTGAAGAGTAAAAAGTCTAAGAAAATATCAATAAAACCTAATTAACGTTCGTATTTGAAATTATAGATTTTCCTAGGCTATGTTTTAAACAATTTAAGATTAGAATCACAGACTTAAATACAATTTCTGAAGCAATTAAGTTTCGCACACCCAGTATATAATATATATAGATATATAATATATGCAGTAAATATATTTTAATATTTTATCACAAAAAATATAAACCATTTACAGAGTGTTTCACTAAAAGCTTACATTGTGAGTTTTAGGGAGATTACTTAAAATATATTCTGTTCATATAACATTTAACAAAAATTCCAATGCAAGGTTTTTGTGAAACGCCATGTACATTATAATATATTACAATTAGATCATTTTTACCAAAGTAAAAATTTTCATATTTTTTACAATATTTTGTCTATAGAGAAAAATTTGGCACTTTTTCCAAATCACTTGCTTTTAAAAGGTACTTCACTCTTAACTTTAAAGCGCTATACTTATAGGTTTGTCCAGATGTTTATTGTTTGCACAAAAGTACCGTCATCTACACATTTGAAACAGCAGAACTGTTATCACAAATTGGGACCAAGTTACAAGAATCATGATATCAAATTCAATGTTCTCTTGGATTTTGGTCGCAGTATTTAAATTGGTAAGAGTCATTTTTTTGTGTAACATGTTCTACACAATGTTTGGTAATAATTACAAAGTACCGATTATATTGGCACAACGTAACCATGTTTCGAAGATTACTAACTTACACATACATACAGTATGTCCAAAAATAGTTTATTCGTAATGATAAAATTTTGTGATCGCATCGCATCGCCTTTGGCCTATAATTCCAAAACTATTAGAGATAGTGACATATTAGACTTTTATATAGAAAATTTGTTTCTCGTTTCTCTATTTTTTATACCTATATAAACCTTGTATATACATTTTTTTTTTCTCTCTCTCGAAAAAACAAAAGTTACTTGGATTTTTGTCAGTCAAAAACGCTAAAATTTACAGTATACCTACCAATATACCTACTATTTGAAATCTTAATATGACACTATTATAATACAAGGTGTCTCACGGTCGATGGTACCTTAGACGTTTCTGACGAACCAGTAAAGGAATCATTCTGAAAATTTGGTCGCGTACATAAACGGACATGCTCTACCAACCTAAAATATTTTTAACAATACAGTGTTGCCGCTTCCACACAAAAATAATAGTAACTTCGATTTTTTTAATGCAACACCATTTATTTTATTTTCGAAACCCCCATTACTTTCCTTACAATTTTTATTAACTCTACTCTATACTTATCTCTTACCGTTTTTAAGATATAAATTAATTTCCGTTTTTTTGTCCGAAAACGTCACTTTCAAAAATGCTGATAATTTTGAACTCCAAAACACTGAAACCCTAAAATTTGGTAAATATTTAACTAATACCATAGGGCTCTTTGCCCTAGTCCCAAATCTTAGTTGCAATATACAGGGTGGTTAAAAAGTACACTTATTCTGGTAACTTGAAAAAGTGACCATAAGTCCTTTTTTTCAAATGTAACACCATGTATATTATTACGGATTTGAAAAGCTGCTAAAATTTCACTTGATTCTTGTAATCATACCTGTACCTAACTAACTAGTTTAACCATTTTTTTGACGTAATAAGCATAATTTGTAAAATTTTCTATACAATTCAATTTTTATTCGGTTATTAGTAAGTTAGCCATGGCAAAAACTGATGTTTACGTATGTTACTATGGTTATCGTTTTGACATTTTATTAAGTTTAGATACAAGATAGAAATACATTTTAAACTCATGGAAGAAAACTATACAAATGCAGTTTTTATGAATTTATTTATTTTATTTGGACAATGTGTGTTTGCATTAACATGCAAAAAACATTAAAACTAAATTTTTCTTGAAATCCATGCAGTCAACACCCGCATATTAAAGTGTTTGGATGTAAACGGCCAGCATTTTGAACATCTGTTAAAATAGCATTTTATTATTTATAATTTTAGTAGTCTTTTATTATTTGACTACCTAGTTAACATTTAATAAAATTGTCCTGGATCCTTATGAATTTTCTAAGATTCATCGGCGGTAAATTAGAGTACATTTCGTTAAACTTTATACATGTCCTGGCACATTGTCCAAATAAAATAAATAAATTCATAAGAACTGCATTTTTTGTATAGTTTTATTCCATGAGTTTAAAGTGTATTTCTATCTTGTATCTAAACTTAATAAATTGTTAAAACGATAACCATAGTAACATATGTAAAATGCATGTTTGTTATGGCTAACTTACTAATAACCGAATAAAAATTAAATTGTATAGAAAATTTTACAAATTATGCTTAATAAGTCAAAGAAATGGTTAAACTAGTTAGTTAGGTACAGGTATGATATACAAGAGTTAAGTGAAATTTTAGCAGCTTTTCAAATCCGTAATAATATACAGGGTGTTACATTAAAAAAAAAGAACTTATGGTCACTTTTTCAAGTTACCAGAATAAGTGAATTTTTCAACCACCCTGTATATTGCAACTAAGATTTGGGACTAGGGCAAAGAGCCCTATGGTATTAGTTAACTATTTACCAAATTTCAGGGTTTCAGTGTTTTAGAGTTCAAAATTATCAGCATTTTTAAAAGTGACGTTTTCGGACAAAAAAGACGGAAATTAATTTATATCTTAGAAACGGTAAGAGATATGTAAGTATAGAGTAGAGTTAATAAAAATTGTAAGGAAAGTAATGGGGGTTTCGAAAATAAAATATATGGTGTTGCATTTAAAAAATCGAAGTTACTATTATTTTTGTGTGGAAGCGGCAACACTGTATTGTTAAAAATATTTTAGGTTGGTAGAGCATGTCCGTTTATGTACGCGACCAAATTTTCAGAACTATTCTTTTACTGGTTCGTCAGAAACGTCTAAGGTACCATCGACCGTGAGACACCCTGTATATCATGAACAACTAAATATCCCCACGAAATAAAAATTTGCTTTTATTTTAAGCAAAAAATTGGTAAAAAAAGCCCCTTCCCCCCCCCCCCCCCCCCCCATTAGTTGTGCCAATACCATTGGTGCCTGGTATATAGTGTCTTTTAATAGTTAATAAAAAGTGTTTGTGAGGTAAGATCTTAATTAAGTATTATGTTGTCATCTTGCTAAACATAAGTACTCATTTATTTCACTCATAATAATTTTTTTAGTGAGATTTCACATTATCATTGTAAAATCCAACACACATTATTTGAGTCTACTTAGTATAAAAAATAAATATTATAAATTATGAAATAGATCTTCAGCCTCTTAATAACCTAGACTAAAAAAATAGGATATTTTTACACAGAAAAAATGGCGGTTATGAGAATAGAGCGGGTTTTTTTATTCCGCCAATAAAATATGGAATATTAAAATATTTAATAAATTGAAAATATGGTATAAATAGATTAATTTTCTATTGAAGGTAAAAGTACTTATTATAAATTATAAATATTTTGATCTATAAAATTAAAAACTTGTCCTATCTTAAAACACCTAAAATCTGATTTAAAATGAACTCAACTATCATTTTTTGTCTTCAGGCGGGGTTCCTTTTATTGAATTTATTTTTAATTAAGGTGAGATCCCTAGTACTATGGTGTCAGCTCGCTAAGTGCAAGTCTTAGAGAGAAAAGAATAATTAAATAGTCTTATGAAAAAAGTTATGATTATTTATTTATTTCCTTCCACTCATTTGAGATGTCGAAAGTGAATAAAAAATTTAAATATTTTTATATTCATTTTCTTAAAAAGTATTTTGTTTATTTTTTGTTTTCTCCAAAAAGTGACCAAATACCTGTCTTTCGGTAGCAATTATCTACAGCGTAGATAATTGTACTCCAAAAATGGGTATATGGCTGATTTTTGGATAAGATGAAGAAGCAACAAAATATTGATCAAATAATGAAATGGAGAATGCGTCACTAGTGTTTGCTTATCATGTAATCGTTAATGTAATAATAAGTTCCTAACTTTCTTAATTATTCTCACCCAAACAATGTAATTTTATCACCATAGTACAGGCCTACAGGTCAATCCTTTGGGTAAGTATTTACCTGCTGTGTAACAGTAATTCAGAATGTTTTCAAAAAGTAACATTATGTTCTCAAAAATGTAGCATTGTGTTCTCAAAAAAGTAACATAATGTTCTCATATATATTACACTGTATTCACAAAAATGTAACATTATGCTCTCAAAAGATAACATTTCGTTCTTAAGAAAGTTACACAATGTTTTGAAAAATGTAACATTTTCAATTCTCGTAAAAATGTATGTAATTAAAAAAAAAAATTATAAATAATTTTTAAAACTTAATTTTATTTAAATACTAAGAGTTTTTTTTTTTTAATTTTGCTTTTATAAAAAGATGAGGCTGACGTCGATGACGTTCAGAATTTTGTCAAGAAATATTTGCTTATTTATTAATTCCAATTCTGTAACTCGTTAAAAATATGAGAATTTCAGCTTTTTCCTTAAATAATATCGGTGGTATTATCTTGTATATGTGAAAAATTTGAACTTCCTACCTCTACTGCCTCATCAGGAAGTTGTTTTTTTTTTTCGGATAAGATGTACATTATGTACCTACCGTGTGTCCACGGATACAGTTTGGAAGAGGAAAAACTTTTTATTCGTAGGTATAGAAGAAAAAGTCATTCGTTATAAAACGTCTGCTTGTGCTAAAACTACAATTTCGAATGTCAGATATGCGATTACTAGACAGGATGCGTAAAAACAACATTTTTACTTTTTAGAATTTTTTTTTCAATTATAATTTTCAATTCCTTGATTTAGTAAATGAATTTTGCTTGTACTTAAACTACATGTTCAAATATCACATTTGCAGTTACTATAGGTACAGGATTCGTCAGAAATAACATTTTTAGTTTTTCGAATTTCGTTTAAAATAAATTTACGTAAAAACAAACAACTAATATTGTTGTTTTCTTACTTCGAATATGATTTTATATCTGGCCGAGTAACGATTTTTTTGTAAGAAAATCATTTTTTATTTGCCTACTTTTAAAGGTTTTTTATTATTACGTGTCATATTTATTCAAACGTGGTACCACCGAGTTTGGTTTTATACACATATGGCTTCAGATATCCCCATAAATGAGTCGATAATTCTGAGATCGAGACTCCTACGTGCCAACTGATTTGGACTATAGGTACCTTTCAATCCATTTGTTCCCAAAGTGATGATTTAGCCAATCAATCAAAAAACAAAAACTCTTGTTTCTGCCGAACCCTGTATAGTAATAGCAAATCTAATTGTTGAAATTGTAGTTTCAGCACTAGCAAAATTCATTTAATAAATCAAAGAATTACAAAAAACAGATCCAAAAAATTAAAAATGTTAATTGTTTGTAACGAACCCTGTATAGTAATCGCAAATCTGATATTCAAAATTGTAGTTGAAAAATAATAATCGGAGTGCAGACAAAGTTTGTTGTGTCTGCACGCCGATTATTATTTTTCAGTTATATTTAATACAGACGATAAAAAAACTACCATTTTAAAAATTTGCGGCTATTTGGATATCACTGTTCAGGGGTCTAATATCGGATTCCTGTAGAAGTTGCGAATGTCGACGACACGGGATGAACGATAAAACAGATCTTAATGATCAGTGGTCATGAGTGAGTTCCTTTCCCTTAATAACCCCCTCCCCGGTTTGAAATCACAGGGCATTTCAAACTGTATAATATACTAACATTAAAATTGAACAAAGTTATATTGCCGAAGTTGGTGAGAGAATCTCAGTGTCTCCGTAGCGCAATTGGTTAGAGCGTTCGACTGGTAATAGAGAGGTTTTGGGTTCGAATCCCAGCGGAGGTGTAAAACTTTTTTCAATTTTAAAAACTTTGTCTGCACGCCGATTATTATTTTTCAGTTATATTTAATACAGACGATATAAAAACTACCATTTTCGAAATTGTAGTTTCAGCACAAGCAGACGTTTTTATGAAGAATGACTTTTTCTTTTATACCTACTAATAAAAAAAAGTCCTCTTCCAAACTCTATCCGTGCATGGACACACTGAATATACATAGACGTAAAATTCAAGAGTTATAAAATTTATTTATTTAATTATAATAATAAGTTTTTTTTATAAACTGGAATACATTTTTAATTTATTTTATTTTTTCTGATTTACTTTGATTTATAAGATATATTGGGTATATTTATCATTTTAGAAAATATTAAGACCACAATCAACAAGTACCTACGGTTGTAGTAATATATTACCTTTTGACTAGGAAACTCATCACTGACCTACTTCTTCGCAGGAATATGTGCATCCAAAGGACCGCTTGCCAGGCCTATAGGTCACGCATTATAAACTTATACTAAAGTGTGGCCAAGATATCCAGATCTGAGCAGTAAGTGGTTTCCCTGCTTTTATGATCGAAGTAAAACAATGAACAAAAAGTACATCACACGTGAAAAAACCGAACCATACTTGGAAAATTCAACATGTAGCCAGTGTCTGTTTATAGGTGTGTAGACAATAATGTTTTTTGAAAAACAGAAGTGTTTTGGACTTTCATTGTCTTTATTTGTTTTAAATCACAACGTTGACAATGGAAATTCAAAACTCTTATCTTATTCATATTTAGCCAATTTAATATTGATTAATTTTAACCAATGTTTTGACTGTGACATGCTCTAATTGTCTGATTAAAATTATCGTGTAATATATTATGTTAATCAGGACCCAAAATACTAGCCCTAAATGCTGTTTAATATCTTCTTAATTTGACCATTTGGTAGGTTGACGCGTATAGCAAGATTGTTTATCCGGCGTAGATTAAATATTCATCTTTTACTTCCTAGTACACCCTCTACAATAGAAATTTAGGATTGGTAACACTGCGTAATGTACTTATGTAAAAATGCTACCAACCTTTTATATTGTTATTTTTTCCATAGCCTTCTCGATTTTAAAGAAGTGAGTGAGACACCATATACAATAAGCCCCTTCATAAAGGCACTGTGACTTTAAACCCTTTATTTTTCTGTGCTGTGCTGATCCAGGTGGGGAAGTGTGTCCGAGAGGTGAGGTCCACCACAGGCGGCGTCCTAAAGTCAGTGGCACGGAGTTCAACTAAATCATTTGAATTTCGTTTTGCTTGTCAAATTATGAGAAGACGCCAAAACGTGGACATCCTTTTGTTTATTAATATTTTGAGGTTAGTTTGTTGGTCAAATCATGACCAGACGTCATAATATCAAAAAATCAACTGTCAGTTTAACTTGCTTCTCGGCTATACAATTGATGATTTGAATATTTACTTAGTAGTATAGAAGGCTGTGACCTACGTATAGTTCACGAGTTAAACGTCAAAATTTCACCTGCTTTCTTTAATGAACAGGCCTGTATTCTGTTTCACTTACTTCTCTTTAAATCCCAGAAGGTCTTGAGTTTTTTTATATGTCTTATTGTTCTCGCTTTAAATAGGAAACCCTGTACTTTGCTGTTAAAAGTATCTGACATCTATTAAGAATTTGGATGGTTGAAGATCGGTCCACAATAACCAAACAAAATTATAGAATGGAACAAATTATCTAAAAACTAAGTTTTAGATATAAAAAGTAAAATTTTCTTTTTTAGGTATTTTTTATATAACAAAAAAAAACGTTACTGGCCATACCAGTACATACACACACTGTAATACGAGAAGCAAAAGCACGTAGGTATCTGATCTGGCCGCAAACTTGTCGGTTTTACTCAAAATGTTTTTCATACATTCAACTTAAAATAAACAAAAATAACAAAATCCAGAAAAGAGGCTACCAACGTCGGTAAGAAATCGTGCACCTGCATAGGATGCCGGATAACGCCGCAATACTTGGCTTACAAATAAATGCAGCGACATGACAGTTTGTGCAAGAGCGGCCATATGCCCATTGCTTTACGGGCAGGTAATAAAGCAAATATAGAAGGTTATCTTTGTATAATAGCCCAACTATTAAAGCGTATGTGTACACACAGTTATGGCCAGCAACTTAGGTACTTGCATTTACAAATTTTCAAGTGTTCACAAACTAATCAAGACAAAAAACGATACTACTAACTACTAAGTCATTAAATGCCAATTTTTGATAATTTCTCCCACTCCCTTGCCTCTATTGGCAGACATATTATAATACACCACCTCTCCCCCTGCTAGGATGGCCCCCCACTCCCCGAAAGTTCCGTAATCGAAGATGCTGTGGTTACAGGACGCCATAATGGACAGATCCATGGCCGGTGTATTTTTGTTCCTATGCGAGGCTATGAAGACGTCTTGCAGGTGACCGAATTGCTTCAGACACCAGATGGGATCGTCGCTAATGTAGATAAAGATGACATCGTGGTATTTCCGCTGGAAGTGCGACATGGCGTTGTAAAAGAATTGTGGTTCTGCGGGGGTTATGTTGTATTTCCTGGAAAATAGGACGTTACATCTTTGATAGTGTGAAAATACGACAAATACATGAGTATAGTATGGATGCTAACAAGAAAAATCGCAAATACCTTTGCCCGCCATTTTCCTTGCTAATATGTAAACTTTTACTGGTTTACCCTGTATATAAAATAAACAGGATAATAGTACCTACTTCCAAAGAAACATTTTAAATTAAAAAAAAAAAGATTATTATTTTTATAACGTTAAAACTGTAGGTATGTACTGGGTGAGTCAACGATTGCGCGGAGTAATTTTATGCCTTGAAGGTAAGATTTGTCTGTCATAAGCTTTTGTATCAAGGTATCTGGCACATTTTAAAAATATTTTGAATTATACAGGGTGCGCCCAAAAAGTAGGGTGTCATAAAGTTACATTTTTTTAATGGGATATTTGAATACATTTATAAATTCTACGTGTTATTTCATAAATTTTTCTTAATGGTTTAATATACGAAAAAGTTCTAGTTTTTAAGATAATTCTACTTATAATGAAAATTTTGCATTTGCAAGAATCTCGTTGTTGTAAAAATGCTACTTAAATTTTGACTCTATAGGCGATTCATAATTTTTATACTTACTAAATAAAGTCAAAAATACATATTCACTATGAAATATTTGACGTCTCATTTACAGAGTGTTTACTTTCTAAGGTCAAAATCAAAAAACTTCTAATTGAAAAATATCACTTTTATTAAACGGAACACCCTATATATTTTTTTGTCATCTTATAGCTCGTCATAAAACTCTTCAACTTTCGTGAAGAACGTCCTATCTCTATCTTTAATAGTTTTTGAAATATTTTGATATTTCAAGATTTAATGTCCTCGTTATAGCATCTTTTGTCAATGGATCACGCCTGTTGAATCAAACATTTCTATTAAATTTTGAAAACTTCGAGGACTGGGTGTTCGCCGCTCGGGATATTTCATCCTGTATAGTTGTTCAGCAAAAAGACAATTTTTATTTTTAATAATAAAAGTGATATTTTTCAATTAAAAGTTTTCTGACTTTGGTCTTAGAAAGTAAGCATCCTGTAAATGAGACGTCAAATATTTCATAGTGAATATTATGTATTTTTGACTTTACTTATTAGTAAGTGTAAAAATTATGAATCGCTTAGTGTCAAAATTTAAGTAGCATTTTCACAACAACGAGATGCTTGCAAATGCAAAAGTTTCATTATAAGTCGAATTATCTTAATATCTAGAACTTTTTCGTATATTAAACCATTAAGAAAAAATTATGAAATAACACGTAGAATTAATAAATGTATTCAAATATAGGGTGTCCCATTTAAAAAAATATAACTTTATGACACCCTACTTTTTGAGCGCACCCTGTATAATTCAAAATATTTTTAAAATGTGCCAGATATCCAACCATACCTTGATACAAAAGCTTATTATCGACAATCTTATCTTCAAGGCATAAAATTACTCCACGCAAACGTTGACTCACCCGGTACGTCTTAAAATTTTAACAGACTTTTTCCAATGTTAGTATCCCGTTAACGGTTGGTTTTAAAAAAAGTTAAAGCTAAAAACCCTGGGTATATTCTTAAATTTAATTAGTTGAAGAAACCTCAGCCCTAAAATGTAATACCTTATCTTAACATACCGGGTGTCCACGAAAGGTGGCTCGCCCCTCTAACTTTTTTGTTTTTTAAGATAATGAAATAAAATTCGGGGTATTTGTATACGACATAAAACTGCATTTTTTGACAGGTGACTCAATATTATGGAACTTCCGGTTTAACCAGAAGTGACATAAACTTTCGATTTTTAAATGGGACACCTGGTATATTTTTTACTTTTTTTTACTCCATATGACATTCTAAATACAACGATGTGTCACTTGTCATTCTTGTCACTAAGAAAATATTTTTTTTCCAAATTTATTGTTTTATCTAGAGGGCTATGAATACTTTAAAATCACTTATTTCTGTTCTTTAATCTTGGGAAAAATAAAATTTTACTATTTTTGGTCCAATGCTATGAGCTATGTAAAATTTAATCTTTATATAAAGTTGTATAACTCATTTTTTTTTTAATGGCAACATATGGTGGCTCGTCGGGTTAAGAAAAAAGAGGATTTTATTACGATTATTTTGATACCATACACTATTATTAGGTTTTAGAAAAGCTGCCATTAAGAAACTTTAAAAAGTTAACTTAGAACTTTCCTGAAATGAAGCGTATTTTGAGAATAAATTTAGATTTAAATGCATGAAGTAGCTTGTGACCAGCGAAACTGATAAAACAAAATCATGCCTTGAAGAAAATTGAAATGCCAAAGTAAATTAGTTTGTTGTTTAAAAAGCATGGAAATTAATAGTTTTACAAGGAGTGAAAAAGTTGATATGTTATTATTGTCAGGCTCATTTCGCATTTTCGGAACCAGTTTTCTGTACCTAATAGTGCCGGGTTGGATGACGATGACGCGGATGACGCCGATTAAAATATCTTTATGCGTAAAGTCCTGCAGCATCGGTTGAATTATTTCTACATTCTCCAAACACTAATAACATATCAACTTTTTCACTCCTTGTAAAACTATTATTTTCTATGCTTTTTAAACAACAAACTAATTTACTTTGGCAAAAGTTGTTGACATTTCAATTTTCTTCAAGGCATGATTTTGTTTTATCAGTTTTGCTGGTCACAGGCTACTTGATGCATTTAAATCTAAATTTGTCAGAAAATGCAGTTTTATGTCGTATACAAATCCCCCGAATTTTATTTCATTATCTTGAAAAACAAAAAAGTTAGAAGGGCGAGCCACCTTCCGTGGACACCCGGTATATAAAACAAAGTCGCTGTCGCGTCTGTCCCCAGCTCTATGTGCTTAAATCTTTAAAACTACGCAACGGATTTTGAAGCGTTTTTTTTTAATATATAGAGTGATTGAAGAGGAAGGTTTTTATGTATAAGCGACCCGCCCCGGCTTCGCACGGGTGCAATTTCAGAAAGTGGCATGCCAGGTACTAATATATCGGGTTTGTTCGGGTTTGTATTTATACCAGCGGGTTGCGACGCATGCCGGGTACACGCTAGTGTAATATAAGTTAAAAATTTATCAAAAATAAGAAAATACAACTCAAAGTATGATTTGCGTTTGATCTTAAACGCAAAAAAGATTTAACGGCTGCCCTCTGCAATGATGAAAATGAAAAAAAATAACGTAATTCTGAGGGACTTAGCCCCTACTCCACCCTGATTGCACCTATCCCTTAAAAGGGTAAAACGTCGGTAAGTAAAAAAATACGATACGAACCCACAAACTCTCGTCCTAGATTTCTTATGCAGTGACTGCCGCATTAACCCAACAGCGCCTTTAACCACGGAACCACCGATGCCGTTGACGTACTGACGTAATGGTTTTTGTCTACTGACGTCATTGTACGTCATGTTCACCCTCAAGTATATAATAGTATTTATGGGCTAAGAATGTAATGGCCGCCGTTGTCATATGTCATTCCTAGTAAAACATTAGGAACTTTCCATTTGCTTCTTTTAAACAGCAAAGCAAAGTAAAAATCTTTGCTTATAGCGAAGTTGTTAAAGAAACGCTTTGCGAACAACTTCGTATAGTCCGCGGCAATAAGGGGGGAGGAAAAAATCTTTGCTATGTTAAATTTTTAAAAGGAACGCTCAACTTTGCTTTGCTATTTAAAAGAAGCTTAAAGGAACTCAGCTATTATGTTCACACCGCTTGAATATTAGCCGCGTTCGGCAATTACCTCAGACCGCTTGGATTGATCTAAATCTTGCGTTTATGACATCTAAATGGAGGGGAAATAAATCTCAACAGTTCGGCAATTAAAATCGGAGCGCTCCGAGGATAATCTTTTTGCTCGGAGTATTTTGACCGAGGAAAGCGATTAATCTCAGCTGAATTTGTGAGGTTAAGTTTGATGTTTATATTTAGGTTTAAAATTTTGGTAGTTTGATTGAACAAAGCCTTTATTTTTCTGTGATTTGACTGAAACTAATATGCAGGAAGTGGAACTATATGACGTGGAAGAACAAAAACGCTATACCATGTTCATTTGACCATAAATACACAGAAATATTCTACATGTTCTATATAAGACATCCCAGCAGGTTGACTTGGTTATTCCAAATCGATCAGCGACCAATCTAAATTGAAAACACACATTAGGCAAGGCTCAGGAAGGCATAGACTCTGGTGGGTTTTACCTAAAACTTTCCATATTTGATAAACACCAGATTGCTATCATGGTCTAATGGTCTGTTTATCCAATAATATTTCCGGATGGCCAGCACCTACAGCTATCAATCTTCCCTCTGAAACTGCATTTAATTTATTAAGCAAGTCTTCAAAGGTAGTTGGGGACAATCTAAAGTGCTGTCTGAACTGGTGATGTGCAAATCGGGGTACCGCTTCTTCGGCAAAACCGTCTACCTTTTCCAAAATCTTGACGTCTTCCTCATTATCGTCTTTCTTCAAACATTAGTTGATAGCCTCCTTCAATTAAGGCCAATACAACGCTAGGAATACTCATTTTTGGTAACTTAAAAAAAGGGAAAACAGGTTAGGTTTCTTAGATCAAAACAAAACAAATATTACATTTTTGGCTTTGACAGAGGTCATCTGTTAGGTACCGTTCGTTTATCACAAAATTCTCCGACCGATCTGAGGTCACGTGACAAAATAGCCATCGCATCGCAGATGTAATTGCCGAACGCGGCTATTGTCAGGGCTGGCCTTCACATTTTGTATTATTTATTGTTTATTATTTTATACCTTGATATAAATATATTAAAATAGGGGTGCATTATTTTTAACCCGCCGGAGGTGCTGCATACTAATATATTATCGACGTATGCGGGAGATTGTAGTGTGTTGAATGTAGTTGACGATTTAAAAGTCATCTCAAAAGGATACGTATCTATGGCAGAATAAAACGGGACAAAGGCAAAATTAATATATAAACTCTAAAACATAAGTAAAATCTAAAGTATTTTAAAAACTATAAGGGTTTACACTAAAGAATTCGTTTAGAGACGTAATCTACGCCCCAAAACATATAATTCCCAGAGAATTAATTAATTTTAGGCTAATGTTTGTGTAACACTTAAATACTACAACAAACCGCTCTCTACTTCATACCTAAATTATATAAACTCCCGGACAAAAAAAAACCGACACCCTGAATTTTTTGCTAACTTTGATCCTTCATAACTTCTTTATCTTGAATCCGATTTTTACAGTTTTTTGACATTTTATAGATAATTTAACTAGGAATCTGCTGAACTTTTTTATTTATGGGTCATGTTCGATAGTGCGATATTATACCGAGTGACCCAATGTGTGTTTTTTCGTCCTAAGTTTTAAACACTCTGGTGGAGTTATTGAGGATATTATTTTTCATACAGTCAATTTCAGAATAAAGTTACATGTATTCCTAACATTTTCTTTTTTTGACTCATTACGATATCTCTCTTTTTAAAAGAGATACGATTTTTTATGTAAGCAGATACCTACTTTTCAAGAAAAATAAACACTTTACAGACACCAATTCCAACAAATATACTACCAAAATATAATATCTCATAAACACAAAATAATGACAAAACACTGTCATAAATTAAAATCGGCTCTGCGAGTTTCCGAGGTTAACGAACAAAAGAATAATAACCAGACGTGTCGGAAAGAAATATGCCGATCAAAAAAAATTTACACTTGAAAACGGTTAGAGATACTAACTAACCGAAACGTTGTGTTAAGTAACAAAATAAAGACAATGGAAGTCCGACAAGGTAATTTTTTTGACATTGCTTCAATGTCTACCACCTTCAAACAAATATGCCGATGTAAAGATGTAAGAAAAATATGCATATCTACAGGGCATTCTACCTGAGGCGCAGCCCATGTTCAGTGGCGCAACCAGGGCAGCCCGGCAGCCCCCCCCCCCCCCCCTCGAGGTTAGAAACTTAGCCTATTCGTTTAATTGCAAACCAATTTTTCATGTCACGCCTTTTACTAATATTTTATATTCAGCCACATAATTTACATCAATCATGTTATCAATAGTGAAATTATACGTCTGACAACAATGTATCCCGAACGTCATATTGGCACGTGACACTCACGTTAGGCTCGAGGTGTCCGTTAAATTGAAAGCGATGTTTCTACCCGCTACCCTTTTGTACACCGAATTATTGTGAATTTTATTTATTGGGGTTTGTGAGGTTTGGTGCTTTTGTATTTACCTAATTATCGTTGATACGTTGGTTGTTAAAGAGTTTTCCAATAAAACGATGTTAAAAACTGAACTTGAGCTGTGGAATAAAAAATGCAAAAACAAAAAACTGAAGGAAGATTTGGACAAAGTGTATTCCGAATGTGATGCCAATATATTTCCTAATATAAAAAGGCTTTAACAATTTTTTTTAACTTTGCCTATTACAACCGCCACATCTAAAAGGTCCTTTTCAAATTTAAAATATTTAAAGACATATCTGCGTAGCACCACGGGAGAGGACAGATTAAATGGTTTGGCAGTTCTTTATGCGAACCACGATATTGATATTACCGTGGAAGAAATTCTGGACGAAATGGCAAAAACAAAACGAAGAATTTTACTTCAATATTAGTATTATTAGTGATTACTTACAACTTATTGTATAAGGTTTTTGTTTTTTTTAGTATAAGTATGATTAATATATGCGTTACTTATTTTAAATACATTTTTACTAATTAAAATTAAATCTCTAATTTTTTTTTCATAAATGTTTAGTTAGGGCCAGCGGCGTATTATTGCAGAAGTTTTAGGGGGCTGTCGCTCTCGTCAATTATACGTATTTTACCCAAAGAAAGGGCGTGGCACCCAAAAAATTTTTCGCCTGCGGCGCAAAAAGAGCGCCTTCGGTGCAAGTAATTATAGCCTCCCCCGAACAAAATTTCTGGTTGCGCCACTGCCCATGTCCCATATATATTTCATCTATTGACCCTTTTCCGGCGAAAAGGATTATATGCGGAATATGTAAATCATGATCATTTATACAGGGTGTTTCAATAAAAACTCCCAGGCCAATTATTTCGAAAACTAAAAGTGACATGTAAATTCTGTAAACGCCAGTTTTTAGCCTCTATGATTGGCTTTACAACTGTGTAAAAAATGTGTTTGAGTAATACAAGGTGTAGGTGGCGCCACGGTGCAAATAATTTTTTCGATGAAAGGGACTTTTAAATATTGTGGTTCTTAAGATAATTAATTTGTGAACAAATTATGTCCCATAAAAATTTTTGATAAATCCAACATGAACGGAGATATTTAGGGTTAAGTTTTTTTTAAAATAATTTTAACGAGTAGGTAAGTATTTTATTTATAAATATTTTTAATATCCTTTAGCAGATTTTAATTTAATTTTGGTAATGATAATTTTAGTGATAAAATGCTTGAGTAGCGCTAAATTATTACGCCCAGTGACGTTTCAGGGGGCGCCTTAACAAATAATATTGACAAAAATAAGACACTACTGAGTTTTTGGTAATTTCTATATTTTTTTCGGATTAAACAACTAAAAATATCCTTTTCTGGTCTGTTAAATTGTTTTTATATCTTGCTTCGTTTTCGAGAAATAAAAATATAAACAATTAAAAAAAATCATTAAATTAATATGTTGTATTTTTTGTTGTTTAAAAGCAAAGTTAAAACATTACAGTATAATAAAAATAAATTAAAAGATGTTTTAAATTTTATGAAAGAACTGATGATAAATTATACAAAATGATTAATGAAAATTAGAACAATACCAAAAACTAACTAATGGGGTCGAATGGAGGTGTTCAAAATTATTGCCGTTTTCATACACACACATAGCAAGATATAAAAATAATTTAACAGACAAAAAATGCTATTTTTAGATGCTTAATCCAAAAAAAATATAAAAATTACCAAAAACTCAGTGGCGTCTGATTTTTTGCCAATATTATTTTTGTTAAGGCGCCCCCTGAGACGTCAGTAAACGTAATAATTTAGCGCTACACGAGCGTTTTATCACTAAAATTATCATTACCAAAATAAATTAAAATCTGCTAAAGGATATTAAAAATATTTATAGTTAAAATACTCGTTAAAATTATAAAAAAAAAACTTAACCCCAAATATCTCCGTTTATATTGGATTTATCAATAAATTTTATGGGACATAATTTGATCAAAAATTAAATATCTTTAAGAACCACAACATTTAAAAGTTCATGTCATCGAAAAAATTCTTTGCACCGTGGCGCCACCTACATCTTGTATTATTTAAAGACTTTTTTACACAGTTGTGAAGCCAATCATAGAGGCTAAAAACTGGCGTTTACAGAATTTACATGTCACTTTTAGTTTTCGAAATAATTGGCCTGGGAGTTTTTATTGAAACACCCGGTATATCTATCTCATATCAATGCAACGATTATTTGTAAAAGGTGTTGTCTGAACTAGGAACTTTTAAATTAAAGCTTGGCAAATATATGTTTCACATAATATTAAGGTGGGAGTATCAACATGCTTGCCAACCTATAACCTATTTCGCGTATATTTATTTAATTTTTCTAGCTTTTACACAAAATTTAAATAAAATCATTATCGTCTTCATATTTTATAGGTAATAATTGACATCTAAAATAAATATCAAGGAATTTCATCAAATATTTTAAAAAATATCGGGTAAGATTTTTTTGACACTATTATGTCATTATTCTTTCACTATACAATAATTATCCAAAAATTAGCAATAAAATTAATAGATATTTTTGTTATATGTCAGATATTACCTAAATTACCGACGATTTTGATTTTATTTAAATGCTAGCTAATCTAATAATAAACTAAAAAAACCAACGCGAAATAGGTTATAGGTTGGTAATGGATTAAATGACGTTGAGAATGCCACCTTAATAACGGACCGTAGGCCATTGCATTCTTATCTGATAAATACATACCTATATATGTCATCATCAAACGTAAATGACGTGAAGTAACGTCAAATGGACGATATTGACATAAATAATTACCTGTGTATATATGGTATATAGTCCGTTCTTCGCACGTGCACCCCGACAAATGTGTAGTTTTTCGGTGGTAAATTTTTGACAATACCCTTAAGAATCTGTTGAGCTTTGTCTCTCAATTTTTTTCTGAAACGAAACTCTTGAACTATGTCTTGGACCCAGGTTAAAACCAGTTCTGCTTGTAGAGTGTAGCGAGGTAAAATTATACTCTAGAAATTTAAAATAAAAACATTACATTTTTAGAAATCTTTCACGTCCTTATAAAACAATAATATTTTACGTTACAAGGCCGGTAGGTGACTTATTACAGTACGAGTTGGCTTACGGACGAGGCGACGTAGGAGCCGAGTCTGGAATATAAACGAGTGCTGTAATAACACCTAACGGACGTGTATCGTATGATATTTTATTTCATTTTGTCATTATAATACTTTTTAAAAAGATTTAATAAAAATGTTTATTACAAATTTAAAAATATTTTTGGCAATATTAATTGATATCACTGGATATTAGTGGATATACTTAGTTTAAATAAAATAATAATTACTAACTTTAGTTAAGCAAAATATAATTTTACAAGTTAAAGCATCTAAACAGAGTTGCTTGGGATCGATAAACATATAGTGAAAACAAAATAAAAATTACTAACTTTAGTTAAGCAAAATATTTAAAAAATTGTAAAAGAGAGTCTATTCTGTAGTTGCGTAATATTTTTCATTTACTAAAGTTGGTAGAAAAAATACTTTTACAAGTTAAAGCATCTACACAAAGTTATTTGGTATCGATAGATAGGTATATTCATAACAAAATAAAAATTACTAACTTTAGTTAAGCAAACTATTTAAAAAATTGTGAAAGAGAGCCTATTCTGTAGTTGCGTAACATTTTTCATTTACTAAAGTTGGTAGAAAAAATAGTAAAACATGCTGCCAAAATAGCGATTTTCCAATAAAAATACTAGTCGGGGCGTGGAACGCATTTTTATAGTCGGCCATGATTGCCTTTATTTTGTTTTGAATTATGACAGTTACTGTTATTATAAGTTTTAAAAACTTATATAGGTATTATTATATTCCAAGTTTAATTTAGTTTAATGTATACAGGGTGGCCCTTTAGTGTGGCAAAGTACAATAGCTCCGTTACTATTTCAAATACATTAAAAATATTAATACAAAAGTTGAAGGGCAGTAAGTGACTTATAACGTAAAATTATTTTTAACTCTATAGGGTGGCTCAAAAAAGCGGAACAATAAAAAATGTACTTTTTTCAAATGGAACACCCTGTATATTTTTTCATTTTTAAATTCTACATAGAATTATAATTATTTTTTATTAAATACATTATTAGTCTATACTTTATAGTTTCCGAGATATTGACTCTTGAAAAGTGACATTTTTGAACTTTGACAGCTTCTAACTTTCTAACAGTACGTCTTAGAGCAAAACGGCTTACATGTCCCTATCTTCAATTTTTATTATCTTCCCAAAAAAATCAACTTCCGGTTAAACCGGATGTTACTCGAAAGCAGGAAATATAGTTGTTCCGGTTTAACTGGAAGTTGATTTTTCTGGGAAGATAATAAAAATTGAAGATAGGGACATGTAAGCCGTTTTGCTCTAAGACGTACTGTTAGAAAGTTAGAAGCTGTCAAAGTTCAAAAATGTCACTTTTCAAGAGTCAATATCTCGGAAACTATAAAGTATAGACTAATAATGTATTTAATAAAAAATAATTATAATTCTATGTAGAATTTAAAAATGAAAAAATATACAGGGTGTTCCATTTGAAAAAAGTACATTTTTTCTTGTTCCGCTTTTTTGAGCCACCCTATAGAGTTAAAAATAATTTTACGTTACAAGTCACTTACTGCCCTTCAACTTTTGTATTAATATTTTTAATGTATTTGAAATAGTAACGGAGCTATTGTACTTTGCCACACTAAAGGGCCACCCTGTATATTATGATGAATTAAATAATTAATGCTCAATATGTGTACTTGAACATTTTGTTTCCTATAATTTTAAGTGACAACTTGTCAAAAATCCAAAGTAAAAAGTCATTATTTCTAAAAACAAAAGATGGTTGCTAGGCAATACTTTACAGTACCTGATACTGTAATGTTCCACTTACCGGCCGCAAATGAGTACATGGTAAGTTGATTTACCGGACAAAATGAAATAAAATATTATTATGAGCTTTTGGTAGGTTATATGGTTGCACTATGTGCACATTTTTAGTATTCAAATGTCTGACTGTCTCTTCAGGAACGCAACACGACCTAGAGACATATATTTTGTAGTAAAACGGTCGTATTTTTAAAGGCTAGTCGAAAATCTTATACCGTGCGAGCAAAAATTATTTGCATCAAAGAGGGCCTTGCATCTAAGTTTTTTAATGCTTATATAGTCATTGAGCTTAATACCTGTTGGGTGTCAGTAACTACCTGAATTAACAATCAATCAGTTATTCCGTAATCTTTGACAGTCGTAGTAATTTGATTCATCCCTAATTTTTTCAATTTCTTGAACAATTCACACAATAGGCTTTACGGAACGGCACAAAACATTCATGGTTGAAGCGTATTTTCGAAACGGGGTTAAAGTAAATGGTGAGTGGCAATACAATCCAGGTTTGTGCATGGACGATTTTCACGAACATTTTCCTAACGTTGCTTTTATTGCTGGGGATTTTTATCATTGCCTGAAAAGAACCGTGGCTGTGTTTAGGGAAACAGGTTCTATACAACACAAAAAAGGAGCAGAAAGACCATCTGTAAGTACAGAAGAACTTGTTGCAAACGTTCGTGAAATAATGCAAAATACGCCAACAAGGCAACAAATTGTATAATACGCCTATCCCAAGAAGTGGGAAGATCTTATATTATGGAACATGCAGGACTATTTAAGAAGCAGCTAAATTTATTTCCTTATAAAGTGCAAGTATTCCAAGAAATACAAGCCGCAGATTTTGAAAGGCACAGGAATTACTCTCAAAGGTTTACCCAAAATTTATTGGAAAGAAATGATTTATTAGACCAGACATTTTTTTTGGATGAAGCCTGGTTCCACGACCGGTTATGTGAATTCTCAGAATACACGCATGTGGAGTAGTGAAAATCCCCATTTTGCAATTTATGTAATTATTTTTCTTTTTCTTTCTGTATGTTCTTACCTTGTTAATTTTGTTAACAACAAAAATAAATTTGTATTTATCTACTTATTTTATTACTCATTAGTTTGGCATATCATGTTATAATATGAATTTGACAAAATTTTAACCTAGATTTGGTTAGATATTTCGTCCCCAATCCCCATATCATTGTGATCTAAACCAACCCCTACGTTTTTTTAATCCAAGCCCTCTTTGATGCAAATAATTTTTGCTCGCACGGTAGTTTCCAAAGTTTTCCAAATAACTGAATGAAGATTATTTGAAACTGAATGATTAACTATATGTTTAAGAGAATTTAAGCAAATATGGTTTATTATCCTACATGCATACCATCATACATAACATTCTCAAGGTTACACCATCGATTCCACAAGAATCTGTTTTGATATTAGATATAAGAAATAATTTTTATATCATATAATGTGAGATATGTTTTAAATTAAATACTAGGTTTTTACATCATCATTTATTTTATTATATATGATTTTTTAGAAGAATAAAAGGAAATCAAATTTTGACTAGGTAAAATATCGCTTGCTGAATTTGTGAAGTAAGTATTCAAATCTTATGCACTAGGATAGTCACTTACTGATTTTGATTATTTTAATTTTATATTAAATTTCTTTAGATTTGACCAAAATTTTTTTAGATCGTCTCAATTTATATTGTATTTTATAAAGGCTAGTTTATCTTTTTTAATTGTTTTGGAATTATAATTTCTTAAATTTTCATAGCAATATTAAAATAAATATACCCTACCTGATTGGTGAACGTCCAATCCTCTAACGACTTAACAAAAGTGTTAATTTCGACCGGGCAGTGCGCGATCTCTTCGAAAGCGGGAACAGTGAGTTGCTCAAAAATTTGGTCCAGTTTTATCCTGATGCATCTTGGGATGTAGGGGTCAAGTCCGGTCCGTCGGGCGACCGCCCATACAGAGGCGTACTCCCACATTTGATTTCCTTTAAGAAATGTCACATGAACAGATTGTACAGATGACAATAAGGTAAGGGATATAGGTTGATTTTTGACGATATTTCTGTTCCATAGTAAAAATTAGTGTTGCCGCCGAGACGAGAGATTCTCGTCTCGTCTGGCCCTCTTTCGACGGAATAAAGCTCCGAGACGTGATGAGAGAAGTACCCTCTCTCGTCGAGAAATTCTCGTCTCTCTCGAGCAAAAAACGTTACTTTTTTGATCTTTTTTGAATCGTCTTAAATTCCTCTTTGCAAAAATATACATAATGTCTATACTTGGACAAGCGGTTTTCGAGTTATTTAACTGCAAATAGTTGCATCTATAGTTAGCCGTGCCTGGCCATTCAGAATAACATATTATTATGACGTTTTATCGCTGGATAAAATTATTTGCAGTCAAATAACTCGAAACCCGTCGGTCCAAATATGGACATTATAAATTTTTGATAAGAGGAATTTAAGAAGATTTTAAAAATCTCATAATAGACAGGGTGTCCCAAAAATTTTTTTTTTTAATTTGCTGATTATGGGACACTCACTGTGACAGACATACAGTTTTGAAATTAGCACAATAAAAATGTTTGTGTAAAGCCCGAAAAACTTTTATATTAACTTTTTTGCTGTATCTCATGAAATAAAGTCTGTAGAGGGGTGGCAAATTATAAGGAAAAACCCAGTACGATACACCATTTTAAATTAATATTTAATAGAAGTTATATAGGTATGTACCTAGAGAGATTTTACATAGATGAAATATATGTTTTTCATTTACATATCTTTGTTCAAATTGAAGCATACCTATTTGTAAAATCAACTATTGTTCTTTTCAATGTAACTACGCAGGTATCTGCGATTATTTTAGTAGGATTTCATGTTTGACGATTAATTTGTGAAGTTTTTTAATAAACATTTAAAATAAAAAATTTCCATTTTTTAAATAAAACACCCTGTATATTTTTTAAATTTTCAGATTCTACATAAATTTATAATTACTTTTATTAATGCATTATTAGTCTATAGTTAATAGTTTCCAAGAAATTGACTTTTGAAAAATTATATTTTTGAGTTTCGACAGCCTATAGCTTTCTAACAGTACATCTTAGAGCAAAACGGCGCATATGTCTATATCTTCCATTTTCACTATCTTCCCAAATTAATCAAACTTCCGGCTAAACCGGATGTAACTCGAAAGGAGGAAATATAGTTCTTCCGGTTTAACCGGAAGGTGATTTTTTTTTGGAAGATAATAAAAATGGAAGATAGGGACATGTGAGCCGTTTTGCTCTAAGACGTACTGTTAGATCTGTCGAAACTCAAAAATGACATTTTTTAAAAGTCAATATCTTGGAAATGGAAATTTCTTACCGTGCTGGTGTTTTGGAGCACACTGTAAAGACAAAAATAATTTTATAAGAGGCACCTCTTAACCTTTAATAAGCTTCGTCAAAAGTTTTCCGCTATCTTAGTGGTACAGGAGATATTGACCTTTGTCGCACTAATAGGCCACCCTGTAGTAAATACCAAGCAAAGTTTTAACGCATTTAGGTTGCGTTCTGTCATATTTGACATATATTGCACACAATTTATGTCAAATATGATAGAACCTAAACGCGTTAAAATTTTGCTTGGTTTTTACTATATTTGGTTTAAATCACGAGAGAAGCGAGACGAGCCAAGAGAAGGTCGTCTCTCGTCTCGTCTCGCGGCAACACTAGTAAAAATGTATTATTTGGCCACCTTTAATCATTTTTGCCGGTAAAATTTTTTTTTTTGTTTATAAAAAAAGGATATGTATTCCTAAATCCTTCAAGACAATAATAGCTCTAGAGAGCAATGATAGAAAATCTTTAAGTTCTGATTTAGGATTTATAGTTAACATGTTTTAATTTCTTTAGTAGATACAACACACGTACGAATTTTTAAGCAACTATCGTTTACTCAAAAACGACTAAAGCTATCAAGTTTATGTTAACTAATCAAACAAAACCGACCTATTTGGAACAAGACCGATTTTATTCAGGAGGTTTTATCCCTCCCGTTTTCCAAAATTTGTAACAAAAAATAATATATCACCACTTCTGCCCCCATAGGCTACAGAAACAATTCCATATTCGGGACACTTTTTTTTCTTGCCGAAATAATGATGACGATGCCTGAGGAAGGAATAGTCTAGTTCACACAAGTCTTTCTCTAATGCTTTATAATTTAAGTACCATTTTACTTTACTATTATAAAAAAAAAAGCTCCGAGTTAATGTCAGTGTCTGAAAATACAGAAAAGTCGATATGACGAAAAGAATGAATAATTTTTTAAAGAAAATGCTGCGCACTGACATATTATGACATATATTTTGACGTCCTTTATGTCAACGCAAAATTGACATCCCAACCTTAGGAAGGTCTTTTTGACAAAGAAACCGTGGTAGGTATCCTTTTTTTTATACATTAATAGGGATAAAAAAAATGAATGCATCAATAATTATTGAATTTAAAGTGGAAAATCGACTTTTCGTCGTCGTTTTACCGGTCGTAATTTTGCCAAGTTTAGTGGTGACGCGTACTTTATGCTCATTGGTATAATTATTATACTGGGTGTCCGGAAATTCCGTACATATATTTCAAAAGGAGATGCCACCTATAAAAACATTTAAAAAAGTTCATATATGAATGCAGGTCCTTAAATGTCATGTAAGGAAGCTATAAATAATAGGCTATTATATAAGCTATATATAAACAATCCGATAACAGTTTATGTAATAATATAAATAAATCCCTAAATTGGACAATTCATTTTCCACAATGTATTTAGAACAAAAATTGGAAATTAAGAACTTAAGGCGGCCGTTACCCGATATAAAAATGGAAAAAACTCAGGGCAGACAAAAAGTGCGTGGGCAGCAATTTAATAAAAATATTTATACAAAAAATAGGTGGGTATGCGGGTATATGTATTTAATAGACTATTTTTTTATGTGTTTTATTTGGAGGGGAGGAAACTTGGTTCCGAATAGAAACCGATGACCCTGGCAGTATATGAAAAAAAAAAATGAAAACACTTGAAAAACAAAGGTACAGTTGAGTTCAGAAAGAAATAGGACATCGATTGTGTGTTGTAAACCTACCCATAATCCTCGAAAGTTCATAAAAAAGTAGGACAAGCTATTGACTGTTTAAATTATAACAGACAAACTTTTTATTCATTGGGCTAGACTTATATGTGTCCTAATTTTTATTACCATTTTTTCTTCATTTCATTAAAAAATAACAAGTCTAACTTAATTCAAACATTTTATTGTACACAATAATTAACTAAAAAAAGAAAATTGCACCTCTATTTAATATTTAGTAATCGCTCCATTTTTTTGTAAAAGCTCATTCAGTCTATTGGGTATCGATAAGTATAGACCTCTAACAAAATTAAGATCATTACTTAACTCGTTCCACGTTTCTTCAATAAACGAAACAAGTTCATTTCTGTTAGCTGGTCTGAAATTTGCTTTATATATTTTTCGTGTCATTAGACCCCGCACGTTTTCTATTATATTAATATCGGGACTTTTTGAAGGCCACGGCAAAGTTTCCACATTATTTCTCTGGAACCAATCTTTGACAATACCCGCGCTGTGAACAGGGCAGTTCTCGTGTTGGAAAATAAAGCTCTGATCAGGGAAATGTTGCGATACACTACACTGAGAAAATCTCTTTTCATTCCTAGCGAAAATTTTAGCAACCATAGCTAAAATATTTTGCTAAATGGGGGACAGCCAAGCACATTACTGTACCAGGAGAATGCACTCTGCTGAACATACTTTACTGTGGTAATAAAGCTACTTTGCAAGAATAATTCTGTTATAGCTATAAAGTAATTCTGCTATATCTAAAAAGTAACGTTGCTGTCCTTATAAAACTATATAATGTAACTATAAAATTCTTTGCTACTGAAACAACAAATTTCTGCTACAGTGGTGACATTTTTTTATATAGTAAAAAACGTCTCTCTTGCAGTAGAAAAGATCTTTCTTGTACCTTAAAAATCTTTTGCTGTTGGTAAAAATACTTTTTCTAAAAACAAAAAATATCTCTCCTTCTACAATAAAATTATATAGCTAGCACAAGAGGGTGCTTTCTTACCCTTAAAAAGTTTTTTTTTATTGCAGCAATTTTTTTTTTGTTTTTACCATGGGTTAAAGTGCGCCTGTGTCACAAATTCGAGTGCTAGTATGGGAATCTTAAAAACTGTAAGAAATACATAATGTAAAATTTAAAGCAGTTGCACTTTTTGATTTCGACTTTGATGTATTTCTTACAATGTTCAAGGTTCCCGTACATGTACTCGAATTTGTGACACAGGCGCACTTTCATCCAGGGTAAAAACAAAATAAAATTTGCTGCAATAAAAAAGACAATTTAGGGGCTAATAAAATAGAGTACATTAAGCATGTAGTTGCTGTGAGGATAAGGTTTAAATATAGGGTATAGAAATAAAAGGAAAAAGCTAAATGAAATAAACATTTTTTTATATAAAAAAAAAATACGACAAGAACCAAATATTAATACAGGTTATGCAAAAAACGAATTATATGAACGTTATAAGTTATAACATTAAACAACAGGAACATAAAGCACCTAATAATTAACAATAATAAAAGTTTCATTTTACAAACCTTTTTTTATAAAAAATGAGAAAAAAATAATTATACTCTACCAGGCTATAAAAGAAAAAGAATTTATAGAAACTTATTTATAACATAAAATAACAAAAACAGGACTATATGCACCTAATAATAATAATAATAATGATACAGCACTGATACAACTATAATATATCTTGGAGAGGCAAGGTTTTCCACTATGACTCCGAACGGCTGAACAGTTAGGTTAAACAGTTGTAGCTTTTCACATTTTTCGTTTATTTTTTCTGTGAGATGATCATTCTGGAACGGAGAATGTTGATTAAATATTTATAGTAGGGGTAATCAAAAATTCTGGAAATGAAGGACCAGGGAGAAACCAAGCGAAGTCAAGAATAAGACAACTTATCGGTGTTTGTCATTGTAACACCAATGTATGCACGACTGCAATTATTAAATTTTACTAAAAACTTCCGACTTCAAAATGTCAAAAAAAAAGTTGACACTACTACCAGCTAAGCCTCCCATTAAGCATTCAGGTCAATGATCTGCTACCTAGATCATTGATTCAGGTTACTACAGTGCGAGCAAAAATTATTTGCATCAAAGAGGGCTTGGATTAAAAAACGTAGGGCTTGGTTTAGATAAAATTACGCGTAACGGCTGTCAAAGATGATGGAATAACTGATTAATTGATACCGCTAAGCATTACGTCCTTAGATGCAAGGCCCTCTTTGATGCAAATAATTTTTGCTCGCACGGTATAAGGTTAGGTATGTATGTATGATTCTTAGTTCAAGCATAGCGAATATAGTAGTTAATATTTACCTCTGCGTTAAAGAACAAGCTTTCTTGCACCTCACTCCTGCTTGGTCTCCATAGAACCTTTTCTGGCACTTTTAATGGTTATGGGGCTCAATAATTATAGTAACATCAGTAGTCCCTTAGCAGTAATGTCTAAAAATAATTATTTCATTAGTTTTCAATTACAATTATTATTATAAGACCTATTTAACAGGGAAACATTTTATATACAAAATGAAACGTTTTAACTTACCAATATTTTCTTCAAGGCCGTATCCGCTGATTTTTCGTTCTTTCAACTTTGCTATTATTCCTGCACAAACTTTCTACTAGTATATTATATGACGTCAATACAATCAGGAAACCTTTTGTTAAAAACTGCCTCTCTCTAAAAATACACAAATAAATGATTTACCGAAATATGCATAAAAATAAACAAAAGCAAGTATATTATGTGTAAGATTATACAAACAAAACTTATCAATTCAATGCCTGTGTTTAACTACAATAGGGACATGGAAATGGAAAATCATCAAAAAATGTTCCCAAATTTGCATTAACGTATAGTCTTTTTCTTAATTTAAAGGTGGCCAGTAGGTATTAAACCCCGGTTCTGGACCACCCCCCACTACTTTCTGCTCCCCCCCCCCCTCGCCTACCCTCCCGCGACCTTGACCGCACAGGTATGCAGGTGTTCATTTGACCTTGACCATACACGTGGGCGAGCGTATTTTTATGGTATGCAGGTGTTCATTCGACCTTGAAGGATGCAACTGCTCTTTGTTAATTTGTCCTTGACCATACACCTGGACGAGGGTATTTTTATGGTATGCATTTTTCTTTTATGTGACTCATTTGACCTTGAAGGATGGAGCTGCTCTTTGATGGTGCTACCTTGACGTGGACGAGGAAATTTTTATGGTATGCAGGTGCCCTTTTATTTATGACACTGTTGCATTACAAATTTTTACACCATGAAGTATTTTTATTTCTTTATTGTCGTCATTTATTTGTTCGAAAATATCTAAAGGGATGCAAGTCTGCTTTATTGATGTTACCTTGACCATTATTTTTTCCCAAAAGTTAGATTTGTAATATATTTTGTGTTTTGTTATACCTTCACGTTCTTGAAGGGTGTTTATGGGATTTTCACACCTTGATGGGATTTTCACACCTTGAAAAAGTGCAACTACCCTTTTGTTATGTATGATTTCGAAGGCGGCATGGACCTTTTGTTATGAGTAATATTGAGCGCTGGCTATTTTTCTTACTTTGTTCTTTATTTAGGTACTCTTGGATTTATTTTTATAGTGGATGCAGATGTCCTTTATGTAACCTTGACTACACTTTTGAGCAGATGTTTATTTATGACATTGGGTTGGGTTTATTTTCGACCTTGGACGTACTCGGACGCAAGTGTTTGGTTTTTACGCCTTGAAGAATTTTTATTTTTTATTGACGTAATTTTGTTCTAAAATATTGAATGAGGTGCAGGCACGTTTCATTTACGATGACCTTGTGTTGGTTCGGGGTGCAGGTGGTTTTTATGTTGTTGAGTTTTGTATACTCTTAAAGCGGCTACTCCTTTTACACTTTGAAGAATTTTTTTCTTTATTGACATCACTCTGTTCTAAAATATCGAATGGGATACAGGTATATATTGTTCTCTACTATGGTTGTTAAAATAGGGTATGTGCTCTTTGTTATGGGATTATTTAACATTGAAAGAGTGCAAGTGCCTTTTTGTATGGGTAACTTTGACTGCTTACAAACATGCTTAATTTTTCTTTCTTTGCTCGTTATTTTTCTTTCTTTGATAATCTATGCTACCTCTTGTGAATGAAATCCCTTTTTTGACTAGTAGGTAAAAATTACTTAAATTTATAAGGAGCTTTTTAGTTAATGGTGATGAATTTGGGTTAATTTATCTAGACTTGGCTGTTTCGCATCCGAAATAAAATTAAAAAAAAAAAAAAATATTCCAATTCACAAAGTTGGATGAAAATTAGATTTAAAGCATGTGTTGCCGAATATTGATGCAGATAAGAAAAATTAAAGTGCACACAAGAATTATCACTTCATCATTGTAATTCATTTTTAAAAATCACATCCAGTAGATAATACGGGTTTTTATGGAAAATTCATATTTTATAACATATTTATTTATTTTTATAGTATTATTCTTGCTATTTCTTGTTGTCGTATACGTATCAAAATGCATGCTTAATTTATGTCTAAGGATTAATAAAAATGCATATTAGCGGTAAATATATTCTCTTATTTAATCAGACTACTATCCAAATAATGTTGTAGCATACATAAAAAGTTAACTTCTGATAAACCTTTCTTAAAATCCATTCTCCTCTCTCCATGTACTATTCTGTGATGAGTGAGAGCTTTTTAGAAGAAAAAATTATAACTTAGTGCTTTTACGCATTCAAAATTAAAATTGTATTATTTACATTTTTAGAAGAAAAAATTATAACTTAGTGCTTTTACACATTCAAAATTAAAATTATATTATTTACAAAAAGACATCACAGCTTATTACTCCTTATATCAACGAAAATACGAAAAGTTAATGTGTAGTAAACAAGATTTTTCTCTCATCATTGTAAGTAATAAAAAAAGCGGATATAGCATGTGTTTTAAAATTATAGAAAAAGCATCTGTATGTACATGAAGAGATATTCTTTATTTATATAATCAACTTGATTCCATCAATTTAACCAAACAATAGGAATGAGGATCAGCCATCGCCTTTTAATAGTTTCATGCACGTTTACACAAAAACTACTAAAGCCATCGAACTTATTTCAAGATAATATATTTTTTGTTTATTAAGCAAAGTAGCTGAAGCAATTTTTTGTGCATCTACCTTTTATGTTATTGATGCACGCCAAGACTATTTCAAAAATAGTTGCAAGCGATCCGCTGTGCCGTCATAAAACTAGCAAAATTTTATAAAACGTGTAAATTTGGATAATTCAAGGATCAAATGTTGTTTATCATGTGATTTTTAGAGCTTTTATTAAGTGAAAATATTAAAATTACTAAATACGGCATATTGGCATAAATTACTGTATATTTTGAAAATAAAAGTTAAAATCTGAAAATTCAGCTGTTTGCCTTTATTGCCCTTATAGTGAAATAAATCGATTATCTAAATTTTAAAACATTCATTCAATGTGTTTAATACTTATATTTTACATGTGGAATATGGGTGCTCTTAAATATTTTCGGACAACCTTGAAATATTTTGAAAACCTTTATGTGTTTAGTACCCGAAGCAGATAAAATCAACTGCAACACACATTATTTAGTTTAGTTTTTTTTTTTGAAAACTGTTCCCGAGTTACAATGGCTGGCCCTAGTCTGGTTGTGGACTTCCAAGCATTCAAGATAGAAAATAATAAGCTAATCCCTAATGAACTTGCTGCCTACGATGGTCATAGAATTAGTAACTATGTTTTTAAACCCCGTTTGATCTAGCCTTTCTAAGACCAGCGGCATACAAACAAACGAAATGGTTAATGCAACACTATCATTGCATTGAATGGGATTCCGGATTTACTCCATTTTACAAATTTGCCGATATTGTACGGAGCTTGACAGAAAAGGCTGATACCATTTACGTTAAGGGCAGAGAAAAAGCTGATTTTTTAAGAAAATATTCAAGCAAACCTATTATAGAGTTGGATGAGCAACCGGCCCTTAGAAAATACGTCCCTAAATGTTTCTATTATTCAAATAATGAAAATTGTGCATGTTCTTTGTTTAACGTATTTTTGTTATATGATCAACATGTAATGCAAACCTAATTTTTTAATAAACATTTAATAATACAACCAATTAGTTACTATTTAATTTATTTATATTATGTACATTATAACGCATAAAATCAACTACATGTTCATAAAAGTCTGTAATGATTGTTTTTCTGCTTGGGTTTTCCATTTCCTCTAGCAGGGTATCTGTTTTTCTAAGTGTCTGTTTTGTATTGATATATTATGTCCTGATGTGAAGTAACTTTGTCTACCTATACATTCTAATTCATGTACTCATTCATACACCTAAAAACTTCAATACATAATATCCTAATCTCCAAATATCCAATTAGCCACTTAGCCAAATCACCAAATATTCCAATACCCAAATATTTCTACTGACTTTTACTTTTTGTAAGTGTTTTCTCTTTTGTAATGTGTGTGAGTCACTTTTTAAATCAATATCGAACCGGAGAGTTTAAAAATATGACAAAATGTATAGAAGAAGAAATAAAATGTATGTAAAAGCCAAAGAGTTACTATAATCTCTACCAGACCTAGAATTTCAAAGATTAAAAAGTTCACCCACGTATCTTTTTATCACCACCCTCTTCGTCACAGAACATACTTTTTTTTAATCCCATGCATTCAGCATGTACCCTTGTATATTAACAAAAACCCGAAAAACCACTCGAAGAAGAAACGACACAATCAAAGTTTTAATACAACCAGCGATAAAAACTCATTTTAGCTAAACAAACAAAAATGTTTGACACACCATCGGTCGACAATTTTCGTAAGAAATATAGAAAACATGCAAATCGTAGTCTAAACAGTATAATACAAAAATATAATGTTTTACGAGCATTAGTTGTTTAAATATACTGTAAGATATCCATGTTTTTAATAAAAAAAAAGAAAAAGATTCCGCAAATTCGCGTTTTATTCTTTTATTAAGTTTAAAAATTACTTCAATAATGTGGGCAGATTAACTTATCAAAAATTCGGCTATTTTGTGTTTTTTCAAGAATTAAAACGGAGGGGGTCAGTTCCAATCATCGTATCCATTAAAGTATTTATTTGTGCATTCGTATAAAAAAAGATAGGTAGTCATAATATGGACTCATCGCCGTTTAAACTTTTTCAGCTAGTGCTCTCATACACAGACATAAGAAACACAACAACAATATAGACAAACTTTATCATAAATAGATGTAAAATATATAGAAATTTATTTTTTAAGTTAAATTTTGATCTATACATTGTTCAAGAAATGAAGATTATAGAACCAATGTCCAGTATTCAACAAGCGTAAATTCAAATCGAAATTATTATATTAGAGACATTTTATAGTAGACATACCGTTGTACATTTGATATGTGGACAACTTTGTATAATATTTTTGTCCTGTTTTAACGTACCTATTATTTTAAAGGTATAAGGAAATCCTTTTTTCAAAAAATCACCCTCTTTTAACTTAAATTAGTACCTTTGAAATTATTGTAATGGGGACAGAAGAGAGAAATGATGGAAATAAAACAAAACAATTGCTTCTAACAAGAGTTTTATACTTACTGAACACTCCCAGGTTATTATCTAAATTGTATCAACAGTCTTTCGAAAATAGTTTATTCGCATAATTTTTATTGGTAAATTTTTGAGCGTAAATCCATGAAGCCAGAAGTTTTGCAACATTCTCCAAGAATAAAAGTCTTATAAATCCATTATTCTCTTAGATAAATTATCATTTCAAATATTACTATTATTATAATAAAAAGAAAACAGAATGGGCCCCTAGTAACGAAATGATGATTTGCAACTAAACACTTTGAGAAATAAGTGAAAAACAAGTATTATATTATTATCCGACTTGTCAAAATACTAGATAGACTTTCAATTATTCATTCTTTTTTAAAAACGCTGGTATAATAAATTGTGTTACTGATTACAGGCCCATATCCAAAATTTCATTTATTCCTAAACCAATGGAATTCTTAGTTAAAAATTTTCTTGAGGACTGTTTTAAAAATGTTATTTTCACTAACCAGCATGGCTTCATAAAGGGAAGGTCAATAACAACAAATTTACTAGTTTATTCTGATTACATTTTTAATTCCCTAGAAAATGGTGTTGACTGTCAAATTTACGCCCATGATCGGTCACCAAGATTTTTGTTTTATTAAATATTGCAAAGTTTATAAGACACCTAAGTGTTGAAGATACTTGTGTTTTAGTTCTCTCTTTATTGCTATTGCACAACACCTCGATTTTCTTTTAAAACTGGAAGAGTAACATTAGTTTTTGATTTAATAAACATAAATTACACTTTATAGACTTCTTCAGTATTACATTTTCGGCTTTTTTTTTTTTTCATGCAAAAAGTTCTACACAATCCTTAAACTGATTCCAGTGCTTTTGCTATTATTTCTTGCATATTAGTTGGGAAATTTCAACTTACTCTTTCATTTTCCAAATAGTTAATCAAATTGTGTATGATTGTTTTTGCTTGGGGGGCTCAAAGTACCAGAAAATTGCCTTTTATTATTCGAATTGACAAATTTGTCACTTCAACTTGTTAAAGTCACAAAATAGACATAATATGTTCATCACAACTTTTTAGAACCACTAAAAATTATAAGTTTATTCCTTTTTCTCATGCTAAAATTATATACGTCGTCTATCCTATGGATTTTACCACGAACTACAAACCGAATTTTTGTTTTTGGTCAGACAAACTATGCAATGATTTCTATATCTTATTTATCGTTAACGTGTACAATACCTTCTTTTTTTATTCCTAATTATTATATTTTTATGTTTCCCTCCCGTTTCTCAAATCGCCAAACATTTGAATATTTCGTTATAGACAATAAAATACGAAATTATGTTAGAACAAACCTAATATGAATTTTTTACCAGGTGTGTATCTAATAAACCAATATACCTATTTTCCATTGATATTTTTAGCAATATTAAACAAAGGTATACACATCAGATTGGTCGAATGACAATAAATACAAATCCATGGTTATATATTTAAATGATGGTATACTTTTTAGGCAGGTTTGAAGAGTTCTTCGCAAATACCCTGTTTGTTATTTGGACGCAACATTTAAATAGTATTTTACTATTAGTAATGCATAGCATTAAACTGAATACTGTTTATAATACCGTAAAATTGTATATTGTAAACGTTGAAAACTTATATTGTTAACACGATTTCTTTTACCAAGATTAACACTGTCGTTGGTATTTAGTTGAGTTTTTATATATTTGATCTAAATCAAAGTTTTAATCGGTTATTTATTTTATTTACTAAGTGATATGGGTAAAAACACAATTTTAAAGCAAAAAAAACATTAAAACCATATATTCAGTAACTTTTTTTTATTGTAACAAATTAATGTAGATTACATTTTACTGTTAGTAGGAAATACATATTTTATTCAATTCTTGATTTTTTTGTATCCGTATAACACAGAGCTTCCATTTGGTAAACATCTCCTTTTTGTAGAATTTTGTCTATACAGTTTAACTTCAGTTCTTGTGGTTACCTCATGTTCCTTTGTTCTACGAATATTCTTTGATATAATTGGTATTGGCTTGGACTCTTTAAGAATCATATCCTTAATGGTATTAAAATTAACAAGTTGTGATGCTGCATAGTTTATGGAAATACCCTTAACTTTACAAATTACTTCCTCTCTTTGCGTTTTAGTGAAATACACCTTAAAAGAGTATTTTTGGACCGCCAGAGACAAAGGATGGAATTAGAACCGTAACTATCTAATTCATCAGTCAAATCTCCAATAAACGGTCCTGCGGGTAAATCAAGTTCGCCACTTCTAGAGAGATATATTACAGAATCTGTACAGGACTAATACAGGACTCTATTATCAAGACGTTCGAGATATGAATATAACTTAAAACGTGCCCGGGCTGTGACGTAAACCGTATTCACTACATTTACTGTAGGTAGAGAATTAACAGTTTTCTTCGGTGTATTCATAATTTACCACCAATGTCTTCTCGTTAATAGCAATGTCGCTGTTTATATAAATAGCTGGATCACTAAACATAGTGAAAAATTCCGAAGGTTGGTTTAATATTTTAGTTTTTGGCTGATTTTCTCGTTGTCCAAATTTTCCACGGAAACTGTTTAATATTAACTTAGCCTAGGACCTTAAACCGAAATTGCGACAATATTGCCACGTTCTTATTTAACATCTTCCTTATCAAAAAAGTCTTCAATATAATTTAACTTTTGTTCTTCTGTTTGAAAATATGTACGCCAATCACTTGCCTCTTGTTTAATTTTAATAATCTTGTTTATCATAGCAGTAAATAAACCCTCTTGTCCAGAATGAAGAACTGAAGTTAAACTGTATAGACAAAATTCTACAAAAAGGAGATGTTTACCAAATGGAAGCTCTGTGTTATACGGATACAAAAAAATCAAGAATTGAATAAAATATGTATTTCCTACTAACAGTAAAATGTAATCTACATTAATTTGTTACAATAAAAAAAAGTTACTGAATATATGGTTTTAATGTTTTTTTTGCTTTAAAATTGTGTTTTTACCCATATCACTTAGTAAATAAAATAAATAACCGATTAAAACTTTGATTTAGATCAAATATATAAAAACTCAACTAAATACCAACGACAGTGTTAATCTTGGTAAAAGAAATCGTGTTAACAATATAAGTTTTCAACGTTTACAATATACAATTTTACGGTATTATAAACAGTATTCAGTTTAATGCTATGCATTACTAATAGTAAAATACTATTTAAATGTTGCGTCCAAATAACAAACAGGGTATTTGCGAAGAACTCTTCAAACCTGCCTAAAAAGTATACCATCATTTAAATATATAACCATGGATTTGTATTTATTGTCATTCGACCAATCTGATGTGTCTACCTTTGTTTTATATTGCTAAAAATATCAATGGAAAATAGGTATATTGGTTTATTAGATACACACCTGGTAAAAAATTCATATTAGGTTTGTTCTAACATAATTTCGTATTTTATTGTCTATAACGAAATATTCAAATGTTTGGCGATTTGAGAAACGGGAGGGAAACATAAAAATATAATAATTAGGAATAAAAAAAGAAGGTATTGTACACGTTAACGATAAATAAGATATAGAAATCATTGCATAGTTTGTCTGACCAAAAACAAAAATTCGGTTTGTAGTTCGTGGTAAAATCCGTAGGATAGACGACGTATATAATTTTAGCATGAGAAAAAGGAATAAACTTATAATTTTTAGTGGTTCTAAAAAGTTGTGATGAACATATTATGTCTATTTTGTGACTTTAACAAGTTGAAGTGACAAATTTGTCAATTCGAATAATAAAAGGCAATTTTCTGGTACTTTGAGCCCCCCAAGCAAAAACAATCATACACAATTTGATTAACTATTTGGAAAATGAAAGAGTAAGTTGAAATTTCCCAACTAATATGCAAGAAATAATAGCAAAAGCACTGGAATCAGTTTAAGGATTGTGTAGAACTTTTTGCATGAAAAAAAAAAAAGCCGAAAATGTAATACTGAAGAAGTCTATAAAGTGTAATTTATGTTTATTAAATCAAAAACTAATGTTACTCTTCCAGTTTTAAAAGAAAATCGAGGTGTTGTGCAATAGCAATAAAGAGAGAACTAAAACACAAGTATCTTCAACACTTAGGTGTCTTATAAACTTTGCAATATTTAATAAAACAAAAATCTTGGTGACCGATCATGGGCGTAAATTTGACAGTCAACACCATTTTCTAGGGAATTAAAAATGTAATCAGAATAAACTAGTAAATTTGTTGTTATTGACCTTCCCTTTATGAAGCCATGCTGGTTAGTGAAAATAACATTTTTAAAACAGTCCTCAAGAAAATTTTTAACTAAGAATTCCATTGGTTTAGGAATAAATGAAATTTTGGATATGGGCCTGTAATCAGTAACACAATTTATTATACCAGCGTTTTTAAAAAAGAATGAATAATTGAAAGTCTATCTAGTATTTTGACAAGTCGGATAATAATATAATACTTGTTTTTCACTTATTTCTCAAAGTGTTTAGTTGCAAATCATCATTTCGTTACTAGGGGCCCATTCTGTTTTCTTTTTATTATAATAATAGTAATATTTGAAATGATAATTTATCTAAGAGAATAATGGATTTATAAGACTTTTATTCTTGGAGAATGTTGCAAAACTTCTGGCTTCATGGATTTACGCTCAAAAATTTACCAATAAAAATTATGCGAATAAACTATTTTCGAAAGACTGTTGATACAATTTAGATAATAACCTGGGAGTGTTCAGTAAGTATAAAACTCTTGTTAGAAGCAATTGTTTTGTTTTATTTCCATCATTTCTCTCTTCTGTCCCCATTACAATAATTTCAAAGGTACTAATTTAAGTTAAAAGAGGGTGATTTTTTGAAAAAAGGATTTCCTTATACCTTTAAATTAATAGGTACGTTAAAACAGGACAAAAATATTATACAAAGTTGTCCACATATCAAATGTACAACGGTATGTCTACTATAAAATGTCTCTAATATAATAATTTCGATTTGAATTTACGCTTGTTGAATACTGGACATTGGTTCTATAATCTTCATTTCTTGAACAATGTATAGATCAAAATTTAACTTAAAAAATAAATTTCTATATATTTTACATCTATTTATGATAAAGTTTGTCTATATTGTTGTTGTGTTTCTTATGTCTGTGTATGAGAGCACTAGCTGAAAAAGTTTAAACGGCGATGAGTCCATATTATGACTACCTATCTTTTTTTATACGAATGCACAAATAAATACTTTAATGGATACGATGATTGGAACTGACCCCCTCCGTTTTAATTCTTGAAAAAACACAAAATAGCCGAATTTTTGATAAGTTAATCTGCCCACATTATTGAAGTAATTTTTAAACTTAATAAAAGAATAAAACGCGAATTTGCGGAATCTTTTTCTTTTTTTTTATTAAAAACATGGATATCTTACAGTATATTTAAACAACTAATGCTCGTAAAACATTATATTTTTGTATTATACTGTTTAGACTACGATTTGCATGTTTTCTATATTTCTTACGAAAATTGTCGACCGATGGTGTGTCAAACATTTTTGTTTGTTTAGCTAAAATGAGTTTTTATCGCTGGTTGTATTAAAACTTTGATTGTGTCGTTTCTTCTTCGAGTGGTTTTTCGGGTTTTTGTTAATATACAAGGGTACATGCTGAATGCATGGGATTAAAAAAAAGTATGTTCTGTGACGAAGAGGGTGGTGATAAAAAGATACGTGGGTAAACTTTTTAATCTTTGAAATTCTAGGTCTGGTAGAGATTATAGTAACTCTTTGGCTTTTACATACATTTTATTTCTTCTTCTATACATTTTGTCATATTTTTAAACTCTCCGGTTCGATATTGATTTAAAAAGTGACTCACACACATTACAAAAGAGAAAACACTTACAAAAAGTAAAAGTCAGTAGAAATATTTGGGTATTGGAATATTTGGTGATTTGGCTAAGTGGCTAATTGGATATTTGGAGATTAGGATATTATGTATTGAAGTTTTTAGGTGTATGAATGAGTACATGAATTAGAATGTATAGGTAGACAAAGTTACTTCACATCAGGACATAATATATCAATACAAAACAGACACTTAGAAAAACAGATACCCTGCTAGAGGAAATGGAAAACCCAAGCAGAAAAACAATCATTACAGACTTTTATGAACATGTAGTTGATTTTATGCGTTATAATGTACATAATATAAATAAATTAAATAGTAACTAATTGGTTGTATTATTAAATGTTTATTAAAAAATTAGGTTTGCATTACATGTTGATCATATAACAAAAATACGTTAAACAAAGAACATGCACAATTTTCATTATTTGAATAATAGAAACATTTAGGGACGTATTTTCTAAGGGCCGGTTGCTCATCCAACTCTATAATAGGTTTGCTTGAATATTTTCTTAAAAAATCAGCTTTTTCTCTGCCCTTAACGTAAATGGTATCAGCCTTTTCTGTCAAGCTCCGTACAATATCGGCAAATTTGTAAAATGGAGTAAATCCGGAATCCCATTCAATGCAATGATAGTGTTGCATTAACCATTTCGTTTGTTTGTATGCCGCTGGTCTTAGAAAGGCTAGATCAAACGGGGTTTAAAAACATAGTTACTAATTCTATGACCATCGTAGGCAGCAAGTTCATTAGGGATTAGCTTATTATTTTCTATCTTGAATGCTTGGAAGTCCACAACCAGACTAGGGCCAGCCATTGTAACTCGGGAACAGTTTTCAAAAAAAAAAACTAAACTAAATAATGTGTGTTGCAGTTGATTTTATCTGCTTCGGGTACTAAACACATAAAGGTTTTCAAAATATTTCAAGGTTGTCCGAAAATATTTAAGAGCACCCATATTCCACATGTAAAATATAAGTATTAAACACATTGAATGAATGTTTTAAAATTTAGATAATCGATTTATTTCACTATAAGGGCAATAAAGGCAAACAGCTGAATTTTCAGATTTTAACTTTTATTTTCAAAATATACAGTAATTTATGCCAATATGCCGTATTTAGTAATTTTAATATTTTCACTTAATAAAAGCTCTAAAAATCACATGATAAACAACATTTGATCCTTGAATTATCCAAATTTACACGTTTTATAAAATTTTGCTAGTTTTATGACGGCACAGCGGATCGCTTGCAACTATTTTTGAAATAGTCTTGGCGTGCATCAATAACATAAAAGGTAGATGCACAAAAAATTGCTTCAGCTACTTTGCTTAATAAACAAAAAATATATTATCTTGAAATAAGTTCGATGGCTTTAGTAGTTTTTGTGTAAACGTGCATGAAACTATTAAAAGGCGATGGCTGATCCTCATTCCTATTGTTTGGTTAAATTGATGGAATCAAGTTGATTATATAAATAAAGAATATCTCTTCATGTACATACAGATGCTTTTTCTATAATTTTAAAACACATGCTATATCCGCTTTTTTTATTACTTACAATGATGAGAGAAAAATCTTGTTTACTACACATTAACTTTTCGTATTTTCGTTGATATAAGGAGTAATAAGCTGTGATGTCTTTTTGTAAATAATATAATTTTAATTTTGAATGTGTAAAAGCACTAAGTTATAATTTTTTCTTCTAAAAATGTAAATAATACAATTTTAATTTTGAATGCGTAAAAGCACTAAGTTATAATTTTTTCTTCTAAAAAGCTCTCACTCATCACAGAATAGTACATGGAGAGAGGAGAATGGATTTTAAGAAAGGTTTATCAGAAGTTAACTTTTTATGTATGCTACAACATTATTTGGATAGTAGTCTGATTAAATAAGAGAATATATTTACCGCTAATATGCATTTTTATTAATCCTTAGACATAAATTAAGCATGCATTTTGATACGTATACGACAACAAGAAATAGCAAGAATAATACTATAAAAATAAATAAATATGTTATAAAATATGAATTTTCCATAAAAACCCGTATTATCTACTGGATGTGATTTTTAAAAATGAATTACAATGATGAAGTGATAATTCTTGTGTGCACTTTAATTTTTCTTATCTGCATCAATATTCGGCAACACATGCTTTAAATCTAATTTTCATCCAACTTTGTGAATTGGAATATTTTTTTTTTTTTTTAATTTTATTTCGGATGCGAAACAGCCAAGTCTAGATAAATTAACCCAAATTCATCACCATTAACTAAAAAGCTCCTTATAAATTTAAGTAATTTTTACCTACTAGTCAAAAAAGGGATTTCATTCACAAGAGGTAGCATAGATTATCAAAGAAAGAAAAATAACGAGCAAAGAAAGAAAAATTAAGCATGTTTGTAAGCAGTCAAAGTTACCCATACAAAAAGGCACTTGCACTCTTTCAATGTTAAATAATCCCATAACAAAGAGCACATACCCTATTTTAACAACCATAGTAGAGAACAATATATACCTGTATCCCATTCGATATTTTAGAACAGAGTGATGTCAATAAAGAAAAAAATTCTTCAAAGTGTAAAAGGAGTAGCCGCTTTAAGAGTATACAAAACTCAACAACATAAAAACCACCTGCACCCCGAACCAACACAAGGTCATCGTAAATGAAACGTGCCTGCACCTCATTCAATATTTTAGAACAAAATTACGTCAATAAAAAATAAAAATTCTTCAAGGCGTAAAAACCAAACACTTGCGTCCGAGTACGTCCAAGGTCGAAAATAAACCCAACCCAATGTCATAAATAAACATCTGCTCAAAAGTGTAGTCAAGGTTACATAAAGGACATCTGCATCCACTATAAAAATAAATCCAAGAGTACCTAAATAAAGAACAAAGTAAGAAAAATAGCCAGCGCTCAATATTACTCATAACAAAAGGTCCATGCCGCCTTCGAAATCATACATAACAAAAGGGTAGTTGCACTTTTTCAAGGTGTGAAAATCCCATCAAGGTGTGAAAATCCGATAACAAAGAGACCCAGACCCTATTGTTACGACTATAATAGCTCTTTCAAGGTGTGAAAATCCCATCAAGGTGTGAAAATCCCATAAACACCCTTCAAGAACGTGAAGGTATAACAAAACACAAAATATATTACAAATCTAACTTTTGGGAAAAAATAATGGTCAAGGTAACATCAATAAAGCAGACTTGCATCCCTTTAGATATTTTCGAACAAATAAATGACGACAATAAAGAAATAAAAATACTTCATGGTGTAAAAATTTGTAATGCAACAGTGTCATAAATAAAAGGGCACCTGCATACCATAAAAATTTCCTCGTCCACGTCAAGGTAGCACCATCAGCAGCTCCATCCTTCAAGGTCAAATGAGTCACATAAAAGAAAATTGCATACCATAAAAATACCCTCGTCCAGGTGTATGGTCAAGGTCAAATTAACAAAGAGCAGTTGCATCCTTCAAGGTCGAATGAACACCTGCATACCATAAAAATACGCTCGCCCACGTGTATGGTCAAGGTCAAATGAACACCTGCATACCTGTGCGGTCAAGGTCGCGGGAGGGTAGGCGAGGGGGGGGGGGAGCAGAAAGTAGTGGGGGGTGGTCCAGAACCGGGGTTTAATACCTACTGTGGCCTCTAAACTTTCAACTTTTCTTGTACTCCATCAAAATAATACAGCTAGCCGCAGGTCACAAACAAAAAAAACAAATAATTTTGTAAGGCTATGAGCCCCACCCTCTCCCTTAACTCTAAACTTAGCGAAATGATGCGCGAACGGCGCGACAACAGGCTCGGACGGGCTGAAATACTCGAAACTGGCTCTTAACGACACCGAATGGCGACACGGAAACACCCGAATACCGGATCTAATAAATTTTCTTTGCTGGGGCAGCAACATTTTTTCTCAGGATAAATAAAAATTCTTTTGAAAAAGTTTTTTGCTCTTACAATTACGTATTTTGCTATTGTGAAATATTTAAGAAAATATTTATTACCAACAGCAAAGTACTTATTAAAATCAATAGAAAGACATCAGTAAACCTTATTTTACTGCTACAAGAAAGTCAATTTGCAACTTTGGCAAATATTTTAGCTGGGATAGCCAAAAATACATCAGTAAAGTTGTTTTTGCTGGAGATTTTCTCAGTGTAGGCATCATAATATTTTCCAAAATGTTTTTGTAAGTGACTGCATTAAACCTTTCATTTACAATCCAACACATTCCAAGTCCATGATAACTCACCCATGCCCATACGTTTACCGAAAATCTCCCTGATCTTTCGAAATTACTGATAAAATTTTCAGTATATCTTGTATTGCCCTGATATGTCCGTTGAACGTCGACTGAAAAACTTTTTCGTCAGTAAAGACTACTCTATTCCAGTCAGGCCGCAAAATATTATTTAAGGCAAAAATAATTCGTGCCTGCTTGTGTTCCTCCCCTAATTTAATTTTTTTGGCGTCAACATAATTTTTTAAATGTGATTCTTTTACCCTGCGACAACCTGTCAGTCTCGAACCAGGAAAATTTGTTTGCTGAATAGCAGCTCGCATTATTTGAAAGGGATTTTCCTCCAAGTATTGCACAAGACCATTGTCATGTTCTTGCGTTATTTTTCTTGGTCTTCCAGGAGGCTTTTTCTTATCCAAAGTTCCATCCGCTTCCCATCTGTACTTAATATTTTCTACCGTTTTTTTTGCTACGTGCATTATAGCGGCAACGTCTCGTATAGGTATTCCGTCATTTAAAAACACAATTATTTGAGCCCTTTGAACATTTTCAAGCCGAGGCATTATGCTTCGAATCAATAACTACTTGTAAAAAATATTTTTTTTTTTAATTTAAAAAAAGGATGTCAGTGTCATGTCAAACTTTTGATGTTTTTTAAAAGCCTGATTTAAATAGTATAAGAATCCGTGTCCTACTTCTTTCTGAACTCAACTGTACATATACACCAAGGTCTCTAGTCTAAGAACCTTGCATATACACAACATCGTTGTTTCCTGTATGCTGTGTGCAGCCGCCGATGCCTAAAAAAAGTGAACAAGAAGAATGGAGATATCGCCATTCAAGCAAAACGGAAAAGTTGAAAAAACAGATAACTATGTATTTTTTAAAATGTTGTTATAGCAACTCTTTTGGGTAGATAAAGTATCACTTTACCCGCAAGGGTAGATAAAGTACCACTTTAACAGCAAGGGTAGATAAAATGTTTTAACTTTTTTTATTTAATTTGATTTACAAATTCAAACACATTAATTCGAAGGATTAACAACAAGTGTAATTTTACAATTAACATTATTAGAAACATCTTTCTTTCTTCTTCTTGTGTTAATTCTTTTCCGTACATTTCGTATTCACTTCGTATACAAAACGCAAAAATACTGAACACTCCACAAAAACCAGAATGTAAAATTTGTTTGACATTTGTTGAGAGTAATTCATATATCCCTAGTAACAGAGCAACAGTAGCAACACAGTTGCGATTTTTGTGCCAAAAATTACAATTTTCTTTGAAATTTTATTTTTCACCTGAATTAGAAGTCTTGCTATAGAAAAAAATGTTGTATTGCACACGACGATAAAATAGCATTATAGGTATCTTCTCGAGCGTATAATTAGCGTCTCGACTGACGTCTCGACGCTAAAAAACACACCCTCAAAGATAAAGTACAATTTTATCGTCTTATACACTAAATACTACTATAAATCAAATTATAAATCATTTTTAAGGTGAGGACCTTCTGTTGAACGAATGACACTAGTATATTTACTATAAAATATTGACTAAACTTAGCAATATTTGGGCATAGTCCAAACATTTTTTGCCTGCGAAAAAGCCCATTCTGCTGTTTTTATCCTCTCAGAGAAAGCTTGTCGTAAAAACTGAAAATTGACATGACTGTAGTTAGTATAATAATGGACAAAACACAGGTAAAAATTGAGTTCGAACTTTGAGGCTTTAGGGATACTATCTCATATTTGGTCAACCCAGTATCCACATTCTAACTAATTAGTGTTTATATCCTAAAATATCGCCCTTATATATATGCAAGCTCATCTAATAAACTATTTTATTACCGGTTCGTCCTCCAATAATGGATACAGAAACAATTCCTTGTTTGGGACAGTTTTCTCTTGATAGGCCGAAATAACTAGATTTTTCTTTCCGGGAAACATTGCTCCCACATAATTTTGCACCCAGTTCTCCATAATAATAAGCTTCTATAGTACTACTGATGGTGTAACTAAAAGTAGTACTATCAGGTCCAGTTTGTTGTGGTGGAAAATTTATAACGAACGCGAAAAAAATAAAAAACCAGAATAATAATAGCCATTTTAAGAATATGCCCTTTGTTAGCATATTTTTACATAATCGCCATTTACACATCTCGTAGGTAGTTTGCAAAAGGGTCTGGTAGCTTATTGCGTTATTCTGTGTTATACAGGGTGTTTGAAAACAACAACAATAACAAAAAAATCAAAATCTCAATATAGTCTATTAATTATTTAAGGTGGAATTCTCAACGTCGTTCAATTTATTGCCAACCTATAACCTATTTCGCTTTGTTTTTTCAAGTTTATTATTTTTTAAACTAACATTTAAATAAAATCAGTATCGTCGGCACATTACTTAGGTAATATGTGATATATTACAAAAATATCAATTATTTCATTGCTTATATTGGGAGAATTGTATAGTGAAAAAACAATGACATAATAATGTTAAAGAAATCTTACCCGATATTTTTCGCTATATTTGGACGTTTTTATTTATTTTAATTTCCCAACCAACTTTACAAAAGTTTATTACAGGGAAATTTCTAAGTAAAAAAAAATTAATTAATTAAGATTAAGAGCCAAAATTATACAATAATTATAGTATCATATATAACAACAAAAAAAAGAAAGAAAACAATAATATGTTATATTTTTAATAAATGTTTTTTAAATAAATATTTGAACTTTTTTATATTGATTGTATTTTTAATTTGTTTTGGAATATTATTATAAATTTTTATACCATCATGAAGAATTGATTTTTTTCCAAAATTACTTTTTATTTTTACAGTTTTTAAATTTTTATTTTTTCTTGTATTGTGTTCATGAATTTTTGTGCTATCAATAAATTTTATTTCAGAATTTTTAATCTTTTCATTGATTGAGTGAATTAATATACCTACTTTTAATTTATATAAATTTTCTATATCCAAATAATTATTTGGTTTATATAAATTTACAGTAGACTCTAAAAATGGTAATTTATGAATGCATTTTATGACTTTATTTTATAATTTTTTTAAAGGATTGATATTTGACAAACAGGCAGAACCCCAAACTGATATTAAATATTGCAATTTTGAATATATTAATGCAAAGTAAATATTTCCTAAAAATTTGAATGGGATGTAATATCTCACTTTGTATAAAATACCAATTAAAGGAGAAATATTAGTTCTTAAATTATTAATATGTGTTCTCCAACTTAAATTTTCATCTATACAGTGTCACCAGTAAAGTCCGCATCATATGGGATTTTTTTTTATTAATAGCTTGATTCGAAATTTGACTTTGGCATCAAGCTCTGCTTCGATCGAGATGAAAATTAAGCAAAAAAATAGTAGTCACGTGATTCGCATTATCTGTCAAATTTTAATTTTTTCCAAAAAATAATTCAAAAGTGGGGTTATTTCTTAAAATATCGAAAAAAGTTATTGGAAAAAGTTTGTTTAAATGCAGTTTCTAGCCCACATGCAAAATTTCAGCCGCATAAGATAATTTTTTTTTTTACCTATATTTTGTAAATTGAACCACTTTTGCAAAATAAGACTCAACGCAACTTACATAAAACTTCTTAGTTTTGACAATGCTTTATTTCAGATACATTTTCTTTAAAGTAGCGCCATATTAAATGTGTGTTTTTCTACAAAATCAAAATTGGGCTATTAAAATTGGGTCGCATGTGATGCAAAGTTCATTTATTTTTGACCCTGTTTAAGGTAACTCCATAAAATAAGTATTTTTAAAAAGGTTGTTTGTGTCTGAAAGTAATACACCTTGTTAAGACAAAAAGAAAACAGTGCCTTCAGTAAAATGTTTTTTAAGTGAAAAATAAATTTTAGTTTAACTTAACGTAAAGTTTATCTATTTTCAACGATTTAATTTAAAACTCCTTTACTTTATTTTTTATTTTTATTTTTTTACTTTCAGGCACAAACTACGTTTTGAAAAATACTTATTTTATGAAGTTACCTTATACAGGGTCAAAAACAAATAAACTTTGCATCACATGCGACCAAATTTTAATAGCCAATTTTGATTTTGTAGATTTACACACATTTAATATGGCGCTACTTTAAAGAAAATGTATCTGAAATAAAGCATTGTCAAAACTAAAAAGTTTTATGTAGGTTGCGTTAAGTCTTATTTTGCAAAAGTGGTTCAATTTACAAAATATAGGTAAAAAATGAAAATTATCTTATGCGGTTTTTCCAATAACTTTTTTCGATATTTTAAGAAATAACCCCACTTTTGAATTATTTTTTTGAAAAAATTAAAATTTGACAGATAATGCGTATCACGTGACTACTATTTTTTTGCTTAATTTTCATCTCGATCGAAGCAGAGCTTGATGCCAAAGTCAAATTTCGAATAAAGCTATTAATAAAAAAAAATCCCATATGATGCGGACTTTACTGGTGACACTGTATGTAAACCTAAAATTTTTTATTGTATTTGAATATTTTATAATATGTCCATTAAAAAGTAATTTAAATTTATATCCAACATATTGATTTGTTTTAGTTATTATCATAAAAGAAGATTTTTCAAAATTTAAAGTTAATTTAAAACTTTGTAGCCACGAATAAATTTGAATTAAATCTTGTTTTATATTATCTAAAATTTGATCTATATCATCATCAAAATATATAATTGTTGTATCATCTGCAAATAATTTTAAATCACCTTTTAATTTTAAGTTTGAAATTGAATTTATGTATATTAGAAAAATAATAGGTCCCAAAATAGATCCTTGCGGTACACCACAAGTAATGTTTTTAAATGAACTTTTTGTGTTTTCAATTTGTACAAACTGTTTACGGTCAGTTAAATAATTTTGAAACCAATTATAAATATTTCCCCTTATTCCAATATTATAAATACATTGTAATAAAATATTATGGTTTACTGTATCGAATGCCTTACATAAATCTAAAGACACTAGGCAACATTTTTTATTATTGTCAACATTATTTTGAATTTTTGTGATAACATTTGCCACTGCAACCTCCGTGTCCCTAGATTTACGAAATCCATATTGGCCATGAAATAATAATTTTTTATTTTCTAAAAAATTGGATATTTTTATATTTTTTTATTTATATATAATTTTAATACTATACAATTCTCCTAAAATAAGTTATGAAATTCCTTGATATTTATTAAATATGTCAATTATTACCTATAGAATATCAAGTCGATACTGATTTTATTTAAATTTTGTGTAAAAGCTAGAAAAAAAATAAATCTACGCGAAATAGGTTATAGGTTGGCAAGCATGTTGATACTCCTACCTTAGTTGTTGAGCACGATAAAATCACTAAGTGCTACTACATTCAGGGGTCCGTTTTTAAAAGCCGACCGAAAATTGCCCTTTTTTAGTTTTTTCAAAATTACTTGAAAACAAAGCAAAATTAGAGATTTGTACAACAATAACTTTTTTGTAGAAAATTAAATTTCTCATTGCATCGTTGTACTACTAAAGGATTCTTTTTATTTTTACTAGGTACCTACTAAAAACTTTTTTTTGCGACATCCTAGGTATATATAAATGTGACCTTATGTGCTAAACTTAGGGCAAAAACACGTTTTGCGGGGGGGCTCATTGGAAAAAAATTTAGCACCCAAACATTTTTAATATAATTACTTATTGGAAAATTTAATTTAACTTTCACTCTATCACTCTGGATTTTATGGATAAAAGGAAAGAATTACAGGGGGGCTCCTGAGCCCCCTCTAGCTACGTGCCGCTCCCCGTGTGTAATATCAACTAAACAAAGAAAGTATTTTATTAGAAACATGCAGTATTTAAAAATCCGATTAATAGAGCATTACAATAAGTCTAAATTTAATTTAACATGGTGGTTTCTGTTGCCGTTATGGTTTTAAAATACTAAAGAAATTATGAACTGAACATGGTCCCCTTATTTTCAATAGGTACCATTTATATGAGTTGATAATATAACCGATAATAATACAATAAAATTTTACAATTTTGCACAAATAATGGGTTATCACCAGTGACGGGACAACGTAGCCACTGGCCCGTGTGCGAAAACTTTGCCGGGTCCCCATTATGATACGGAGTATTATTACTGATAACCATATTAATTTATGAATTTTGAGTATATACGAGTAGGTACACAAAAAAGCAATTATTGTTATGTGCACATACTATTTTTTCTGCAATCGAAAAGAAAATAGAATAAATACAAAAATAAAATGATTGTGCCTTAAAAAATTAATTAAAAGTCATTATTCCAGTATTGTTAACCGTTTCGTTACGAAGCAATGGGCCATAATATATCGATACGAGAATATTATATTTTCGGCCTAGGCCGGGAATAATATATTTCCGTATCGGTATATGTCTCATTGCGTAGCAACGGTTAACAATACTGGAATAATGAACTTTGTGGCGTCAAATCACGCCAGAAAGATGCCAGTTTGTGGACGATTGCAGAGAAAAATCTTTTTTTCTTGCTTTGGCATACGCAAAGTTTGAAATCAGATTAGAAATGTCTCTTTTTTGAGCTTCCTCATTTTCTATAGAAATAATTGCTAAAGCCGATAATTTTTTATCGGTCATGCAATTTCTCAAATAAGTTTTAGTTAACTTTAACTTGGAAAAAGACCGTTCAGCTGATGTAACCGAAATAGGGATGGTAAAAAAAAAATGCAGGCAGTTACAATTTCACTAAAACTGGAAGATGAATAATAATTTTATACCAATATAAAATGTAATAAATCAAAAATAGAAGTTAAATTGAAAGCACTTGTGATGAAATTTTATCAGCGATATCTTCTAGATATTGATGATACATGGCTTTGACTCATATCGTAAATATTCTTATCAGAAAGAGAAGGATCTCGTAAAACGTTGGGGAACAAAACGCGAAAATAAGAACAAATTTTGTAAAGGCCAGAACTTCGATTTTTTAATTGAGCTGTAATTATATCCATAGTTTAAAAAAATACATTTATTCTAAACCAATCATCACTTGTTTAAACTTGATAATGGTTATTAACATCATCAAAAATTATTTTTGGTCTTGATATCCTTTTGTTTTCGAATTCAGAAGTAGTGCCCCATTGCCTAGCCAAAATAACAGAGTCCGTTTTAATTACATCAAAATTATTTCTCATTTGATTTATGATTTCAGTGGCGGTGGTAAATATTTTAGACGCAGCTTCAATATTTTGCTCTTTTTTTTGTAAAAGTTTTGACAATGCATCAATATTCTTTAAAAATTTTATTTTGAAAAACAATAAGAAAAATGGTGTCAAAAGTGTTTTCTTAAAGACTTTGCTTCATTAACTTCCGCTTTATTTGTAGAGGTTAAAATTATTTTTGCCAGTGTTTTTAAAAATATCCATATATCTAAAACGAAGAGCTTCTAATGCATCGTGTCTCGATGACCATCGAGTGGGTGTCAACTTTTTAAAGTTATTTTGACACAATCACCGCCCTTTAAACTAAATGCCGATATTGCGAATTGCGGTTTAATAAAAACAATAATAAAAAAACTTAAGGCCGTTTTATGTGATTATTTCAGTTACTATATCTATAAAAGTATTGAGTAAAGAAGTTTTGCGGATACGTTTCCAGAGTATTGCATTTTTTTTTCTATGAGAACATTTTGTTTTGCATTTTTATGTTTTTGTGGCTCCGCTCCCGGGCCCCTTTCTAGCCCGGGCCCGTGTGCTTCGCGCAAATTGAACACCGGTAGTTCCGCCACTGGTTATCACTGGTACATCTACCGTTTTTACTGAAGTTCTACACACCACCAAAAATTATTAGTTTAAAATTAAACTTGAAACTATTTGTTGTATAAGTACGTTAACAACACATACACACATAGTTTTACAGATATACATATTGAAGAAATGTTTTTAAACTGCTTAAGTAGATACCATAACTGTTTTTACTTAGGTACTTACGATAATTACTAAAATAAACGCACGTACATATACCGTGTGAGTTTGTTAGTTGGAATAAATTCAGTAAAGTTCTTTTTTTTTTGGAAAAATGCTTGGGCACGGGTAATAACATTTTAAGTTTAGTTCTTTTTATCAAAATAAATATTGATACAGTGTGTCCCAAATTAGAGATATGACGATATCGATCATTTTTTTAAATGGAAACCCTAGTTTTTATTGACAATTTTTAAAGTGCGTATTAAGTTATACATAAATACCAAATTTTAAATTTTTAATCGAAAAATTAATTTAATTGAAAAATAAATAGAATACTTAGAATAGATTTTAAGTACAGATATACCATTTTACAATAAACATAAACAAATTACAACAATTACGGTTCTTTTATATATACCTAGGAACTATACCAGCCTTATAAATACCGGGTGTCCACGGAAGGTGGCTTGCCCCTCTAACTTTTTTGTTTTTCAAGATAATAAAATAAAATTCTGGGGATTTGTATACGACATAAAACTGCGTTTTTTGACAGGTGAGTCAACATTATGGAACTTCCTGTTTAACCGGAAGTGACATAAACTTTCGATTTTTAAATGGGACACCTGGTATATTTTTACTTTTTTTGACTCCATATGACATTCTAATTACAACGATGTGTCACTTGTCACTTTTTGTCACCAAGAAAGTATTTTTGTTCCAAATTTATTGTTTTATCTAGAGGGCTATGAATACCTTAAAATCACTTATTTCAGTTCTTTAATCTTGGGAAAAATACAATTTTACTATTTTTGGTCCAATGCTATTTGCTATGTAAATTTAATTTCTAAAGTTGTATAACTCATTTTTTTTTTAAATGGCAACATGGTGGCACGTCGGGTTAAGAAAAAAGAGGATTTTATTACGATTATTTTGATACCATACACTATTAGGTTTTAGAAAAGCTGTCATTAAAAAACTTTAAAAAATTAACTTAGAACTTTTCTAAATTGAAGCATCTTTTGAGAATAAATTTAGATTTAAATACATCAAGTAGCCTGTGACCAGCAAAACTGATAAAACAAAATCATGCCTTGAAGAAAATTGAAATGCCAACAGCTTCTGCCAAAGTAAATTAGTTTGTTCTTTAAAAAACATGGAAAATAATAGTTTTACAAGGAGTAAAAAAGTTGATATATTATTATTGTCAGGCTCATTTCGCATTTTCGGAACCAATTTTGGGTACCTAATAGTGCCGGGTTGGATGACGCCGATTAAAATATCTTTGTGCGTAAAGTCGTGCAGCATCGGTTGAATTATTTCTACATTCTCCAAACACTAATAACATATCAACTTTTTCACTCCTTCTAAAAGTATTATTTTCCATACTTTTTAAACAACAAACTAATTTACTTTGGCAGAAGCTGTTGGCATTTCAATTTTCTTCAAGGCATGATTTTGTTTTATCAGTTTTGCTGGTCACAGGCTACTTGATGCATTTAAATCTAAATTTATTCTCAAAAGATGCTTCAATTTAGGAAAGTTCTAAGTTAACTTTTTAAAGTTTTTTAATGGCAGCTTTTCTAAAACCTAATAGTGTGTGGTATCAAAATAATCGTAATAAAATCCTCTTTTTTCTTAACCCGACGAGCCACCATGTTGCCATTTAAAAAAAATGAGTTATACAACTTTAAAGATTAAATTTTACATAGCTCATAGCATTGGACCAAAAATAGTAAAATTTTATTTTTCGCAAGATTAAAGAACTGAAATAAGTGATTTTAAGGTATTCATAGCCCTCTAGATAAAACAATAAATTTGGAAAAAAGATATTTTCTTGGTGACAAAAAGTGACAAGTGATACACATCGTTGTAATTAGAATGTCATATGGAGTAAAAAAAAGTAAAAATATACCAGGTGTCCCATTTAAAAATCGAAAGTTTATGTCACTTCCGGTTAAACCGGAAGTTCCATAATGTTGAGTCACCTGTCAAAAAATACAGTTTTATGTCGTATACAAATCTCCCGAATTTTATTTCATTATTCATTCAAACATAACAAAATCACAGACTAATCAATGTTAAATATGAGTTTTGCAGAATTAGTCTTTTAATCTGGGATCTAAATTTATTCAAGTTACAACTATAAAAATCAACATCCTTAACATCCTTGGCAACCGAGTTACCAAGCCTACAATATTCTCTGAACGGGCAGGTTTTGACAATAATTTGTTCTATGATACTCAATGTAGAAAACCTCGTTATTTCTTAAATTTACTTGTGGAATTAAGAGTTTAATCTTTTGCAATAGATCAGGACAGTCAATGGGCCCATTGACGATCTTAAAGAAAAATATCAGATCCAAAAAATCTCTTCTGGCATCAAGCCTTGGTAAACTCAGCCATTTGCGAATTTCATCATATTTCACGTCCTCAGCCGGAATATTCAATTTGTATGCGATAAAGCGTAAAAACTTGTTTTGAACCCTTTCAAGCTGAGATACATGAGTACCATAGAATGGAGACCAAACACTTGAGGCATATTTCAATGTTGATCTGATAATTGAACAATAAATGTTTTTAAAATTATAAATGTTAAAGTCTGACATACTACGCTTTACAAAACCTAACATTTTAAGGAATTTATTCGCAAGGTATTCAAAATGTTCTCGAAATGTTAAAGATGAGTCCAGAATGACACCAAGATCCTATATTCTTTCAACACTCTCCAGAGTAGCACCATTAATATTATAATTAACAAACAATGGATTCAGCACCCTGTAGAATCTCATGATCTTACATTTGTCAACATTTAGATCCAGACCATTCTTTGAACAGTACTCAAAAAACCTATCTAGATCCTGCTGCATTAAAACACAATCATTAATGTTCTCCACTGTCCTAAAAATGTTTAGATCATCGCAATAAAACAGAACCCCACAGTGCTTGATACATTTCAGGATATCATTCAGGAAGCAATCATAAAGAAACATTCTATCCATCTTTAATACTTTTTCGTCAATAAATGCTCAAAATGTTGTCCGCTCATTATTTAGCAATATCCTAAACGCAAATAAAACTCGTTTTGATCATTTCTAATTAATTCTTTCTAAACTAACTAAATTAATTTAAAACTGTAACTGCTACTCAAATACGGGTATCCCAACTACAATTACAAAAAAGTAGTTAAGCTATAATTTACATCAGATCGAGGGACCTGTATACATAGGCGGCACCAGCAGGGGCGGTGGGGCGAGCGCCCAACCCAAATTGTTCCTCCCAACTTGTTAAATTGAGCAAAAAAATATGAAAGAACCCGGTAAGTTAAATAAAAAAGATGGAAATATTGTTCTTGTATAACTTCACTTAATCTCTGGCTTTTAAAAAGGAAATTCTCTATTTTTATTTGAATACGTTTATTTAAAATTTTAATATTGTTGTGTGAATTTATTTACCTTCTTTGAAGTTAAAGTGAATTTAATATTTTAAAATTTTCTTGTCGCTTAACTTGTGAACTAAGTGATTTTTTTAACCCGAACCAAGTAGTGTTCTTACTGCAAAGCGGTTGGTGCTCCAGAAAATGAATGTGACTGACATTAAGTATTAAAGAAGCCAGCTCCGGTTATTCTAAAAAAAAGGAGGACTCAGGAACAGGAAGATGACACAGTTCAAGATGTATCCACTTTAAACGATAATGAAAATAAAGTTTTTGTGAGGGGCTTGAAAATAATCGAAAATGATTTAAGATGTAGGAGTTGTAGATTCTTTTGCCGCTAGGCATAATAATAGATAAAGCATTTTTTTTATTTTGGTGTTCTATAATAATCATGTCATAATTTAGTTTGAAATATGCTAAACTAAATAATGTTGGTGTTTTCCATTCAATTTATTAATTTTAGTTTAAATTTCACTATTCTAAAATACCTAAATTATAGAAAACCTGTATTACCCGAAATAATGCACATTTTTGCTGAACTTGTCAACTTTTTAAGAGAACATAAATATCCTTCATATGTGATGATAACTGTATTGCCGATTGAGCCAGGCGAGCCAGCCGTCAGCTTATTATTCTTGTTTGGGGTTTCCTCCCCTTTAAATAATATAACTTTTTCGACTTAGTTTTCAGATAGTTATCCTCTAAAGTAAAACAACGTATAAAGTATGTAACTATAAATAGTTTACTTAATTATGTGACATATTTTTATCGAGAAGATATCAAAAATAACAAAAAAACCATTAAATATATTATTTTTTACATTTTAATATTTAGTCACAGAACCATTATTATTAATGACTTTTTGAAGTCGTCGAGGCATACTGAGAACTAAATTTCTTATATAATCCTCAGATATTAGACCCCATGATTATCTTATTTTTTCTAGTAGTTCCTGTTGATTTCTGGGTCTGAAGTCATGTTTATATATATATTTGGCTAATTTACCCCAAACATTTTCTATGGGGTTGAGATCGGGGCTCTTAGATGGCCAAGGTAAAACATTTATTTAATTTTCTTGCAGATATTGCTGGACTAGTCGAGATGTATGAATTGGGGAATTGTCATGCTGAAATATGAAATTTTCTCCGTATACTGCCGTAACTGGTTGGTAACATGGTGTGTTTTAATATATTGCAGTATACAGTGGCAGTGAGCCTTTTTTGCACTATTTCGCAAACTCCTAGACCTCTGATGCTATGCCCATGCCCAAATGTTTACAGAGAACCGACCACTAATATTTATTTTATGGCTATATCATACCTCGCTTCTGTGGGTCTGTATACACGAATTTTTCCGTTGTTACAAGACTGAAATGTCTTTTCATCGGAAAAAATTACTGTTTCCCATATATTATTTTGATTGACATAGTTTTGTGCAAAATTTTGCCTTCTGTCTTTATTTACCTCTGTTAAGGAAATTTTATTGGCAGCGCAACGACTCCTGATATCTGAGCCCCGAATCCTTCGAAGAGCAGTATTCTTTGAACCAGGAAAATTGGTTTCTTGAGCAGCTTTTATTGCTGTTTCAAAGGGGTTATCGCGCTAATAGTTAATAACTTCCCTATCTTGAACTTCTGTTGACATTTTTGGGCGGCCGGAACCTTGCTTTCTTCCAGTAGTTCCAGTCTCGAGTATTTTACTTTTACACAAAAGCACAGTATTTTTACTTATATATATATGTAATTCTTCAGAAATATCTCTTATATGAACATGTTCTCTCACTCGCGTATATAAGTATAATAGCTTTTTGTTCCACACTTAACCAAGGCATGTTTAACACTTAATAATATTTTTCCTACGATCGTGGGGAAAAGTTACTTTTCGGCACGATTTATCGTGCGGAAAGTACCACTTTTCCGCACAATTTCAAGAATAGTGTGGTAAAGTAAAAATTGTGCGGGAAAGTAAAATCGTGCGGAAAAGTGGTACTTTCCGCACGATAAATCGTGCCGAAAAGTAACTTCTCCCCACGATTTGTTAAATTAATGAATACCTTATCTAAAACACTCAATAAAGTGAAATACTTGCAAAATAAATATTTTTTTTGCCAGAAGCTCAATAATTTTTGTAATTACGTACAATTATTATTACGAACCTAATTCGTTTATCTGAGAACTATATCGATCGTAGGAAAACTTTTGTACCTAACACATGCGGAAAGTGTCTTTTCCGCCCTTGACGGCTTGCCCGAACTCCGCTTCGCGTCGTTCGTGCAACTGCCGTCGCGTGCGGAAAAGTACCACTTTCCGCACTTATTAGGTATATAACTATAATCAGTATTACCGCTTTGACAACAAATAAAATTTTTTTATATACTTACCTATTGTCAAAATGACATTTAAATATGAAAGCTGAAATTTTGTATTAGGCTGGGAGATAATAAGATAATAAAATTGCGTGTCCCAGTTTTTTTTGGGCGCAATGGTACTTCACTTCGTTACCTAAGGTCGATAGTTCGAACCCTAAAGCACAACGGTTTCTACAGGATCGTATTAAAAATTATTTTAGGGGAACCATGCCTCCCATAAACTGCACGCCCTTATATAAGTATGAAACACTAATAATATCTACTTACCCAATCTTCCTCCTTGCATAATAGTAACAATGCCATCTTGCGGACATCTGCTCAATCTCCATATCTTTCTCTTCTTAATGTTGTTCATGCACAAACTCTGTTCGAAATCACCATACGTCCGGGGGGAGACCCCGCTGACCTCGTACAGGGGAAACAAAAAAACGTGCACCAAAGATATGACACATAAGGCAAGTACGGTCGCTTTAAATAGGATGTTGCGGTTTGTGTTAAGCATTATCTATAGTTACTTTGGTTATTTTTTTAATATTTTTTTATATATCTATATATTTGTTTAAGCTGTGAAGATTAAACGTTATAAATTTATATTCCCAGTTGTAGGTACAAAAGAGTTTAAGCCTGTTTTATCATAACTCAACGTTAGAAAGTTGATTTTTTGTAAACCGACGCTATATATATAGAAAACAATTTAATTGGTTAAACCAAGTTTAAACTAATAATTGTACCATGAGCATAATAAACCTGACAATAATTTTATAGAGATTGTTTGCGCTAAGAACAATATGCCTGTGAATATACCATATACAGCATATGAACAGGTCTCTATCTGTTTCACTTACTACTCCTTAAATCCCAGAAGGTCTTTGTGTTATCTCATTTATAAAAATTTACATATAGGTACCGTGCGAGCAAAAATTATTTGCATCAAAGAGGGCCTTGCATCTAAGGACGTAATGCTTAGAGCTTAATACCTGTTGGGTGTCAGTAACTACCTGAATTAACAATTAATCAGTTTTTCCGTCTTCTTTGACAGTCTTTACAAGGATTTTTGTCATTGCCTGAAAAGAGCCGTGGCTTAGTTCAGGGAAACAGGTTCTATACAACACAAAAAAGGAGCAGAAAGACCATATGTAAGAACAGAAGAACTTGTTGCCAACGTTCGTGAAATAATGCAAAATACGCCACCAAATTGTATAAGACGCCTGTCCCAAGAAGTGCAAAAACCTTATGGAACATGCAGGACTATTCTTAAGAAGCAGCTAAATTTATTTCCTTATAAAGTGCAAGTATTCCAAGAAATACAAGCCGCAGATTTTGAAAGACGCAGGAATTACTCTCAATGGTTTACCCAAAATTTATTGGAAATAAATCTTTATTAGATCTGACATTTTTTCGGATAACGCCTGGTTCCACCTCTCCGGTTATGTGAATTCTCAGAATGCACGCATGTGGAGTAGTGAAAATCTCCATTGCACCCTCAAAAAATTGGTGTCTGGTTAGCTGTTTCCCGAAGAAGAATTGTTGGTCCTATTTTTTTCATGACACAGTTACAGCACAGCGGTATAGAAACAATATTTTGAATCCATTTGTGGAGCAATTACTTGACGACGAACTACGTTTTGGATATTTTTAACAGGACGGTGCAACCGCCCATGCAGCCGCCAAAACTATTAACTACTTACGCAATTTTTTCCACGACAGATTGATCAGTTTTTGATCAGACATTGAATGCCCACCTAGATCACCTTGTTTAACGATTATGGATTACTTCGTTTTTCCTCATTTAAAGAACACTATTTTTAAAACACCAGCTGCATATTTAGAACAATTACAAGAAAGTATTATCCAAGAATGTGGTAACATTTCTCCAGAAATGCTGATCAACACTTTCGAAAATGTGAATGGACGTGTGAATTTATGCTTGGAGCATTGGCGGTGGCCAATTTCAGCAATTTATGTAATTATTTTTCTTTTTCTTTCTGTATCAGACTATAGGTTTTTACTTTGTTAATTTTGTAAACAACAAAAATAAATTTTTATTTGCCTACTTATTTTTTTACTCAATAGTTTGGCATATCATGTCATAATATGAATGTGACAAAATTTTAACCTAGATTTGGTTAGATATATCGTCCCCATATCATTGTGATCTAAACCAAGACCTACGTTTTTTAATCCAAGCCCTCTTTGATGCAAATAATTTTTGCTCGAACGGTAGGTACTTAGTGTGAGTTTGTAACAGTTTTTTTTTAAATGCTTGGATACAGGTATCAACATTTTAAGTTGTGGTCTTTTTTATAAAAAAAATATTGATACAATGTGTTCCAAATTAGAGATATGACGATATCGATCATTTTTTAAACCGCATCCCTACTTTTTTTTTACTATTTTCAAAGTAAAATATTAAACAAACAAAAATTAATTTAATTGGAAAATAAAAAAGCCTTCTATCCATTTTTACTTTTTCGTCAATAAATGCTCAAAATGTTGTCCATTTACTTACATCTGGGACCCACAGTATTAATATCTTAACATAGTATAAAACAAAGTCGCTGTCACGTCTGTCCCCAGCTATATGTGCTTAAATCTTTAAAACTACGCAACGGATTTTGAAGAGTTTTTTTTTAATAGATAGAGTGATTCAATAGGAAGGTTTTTATGTATAATACATGCATAATATTGTAGAGAAACACTGATAAATTTAGAGGTTTGTTCGGGTTTGCATTTATAAATCTTGACGTGATGGTGATCTCGCCTTTATTATCTCAGAGGCGTATAATGCCTGGCATTGCAACGCAGGCCGGGTACACGCTAGTATTTTTTATAAAAAATACCACAACTTAAAATATTAAGACCCGTGCCCAAACGTGTTTCCAAAAAAATAACTTTTCTGGACTTCCTGAATTTATTCCAAGTTACATACTCGCACACTGTAAATGTTAAAATTGGGCACCGACTTATTGGGTCTTAGTTTTTATACTGCTTATAATTTTATTACTTTAGAATGTGTGTTGTATCTTTTTGTTAAAATCAGTTTAGAAAATACAACTGTTTTAATTCTCCCTTGTTGACATCCTTCATTAATAATTTATTTTAAGGTGAAAACCAAATAGACCAGGGCTAAAGCCTTTGAAAATGGTAAAAAGTGAAAAAAAATAATAGTAGGATGAAACCCATTGAAAAAGGAAGAGAATATAACAAAAATAATTTACGGGTGATCCGAGGTCGGGAAGTGGAAAGGGGTGAGTTTTTAAGGGTAGAAAACATTTTATCTCGATTCCGGCAAAACTACAAGTCCAATGGAAAAACGTTAAATGACAAAGTTGTAGGTAATAAAAAGATCTACAACTTTTGTACTTACACTTTTTTTACATACCTAACTTTAAAATTTATGTAAAAAATTCAAATTACCAAGTTTTTGGTTTTTTATTTTTATCTTTTACAATAATTTTTTTTTCACGAAATTTGGTGAAAACTTTTTTATGTCTTAAACACACTGTAATTTTTTTGATTTAAAATATTTATTTTTTCACCTTATTTTGACCTAATATCGAAAAAGCACCCTAATTTTCAATCTTAAATTCTCAAGTCAAAATATCTGCTTTTTTAAAAAAGTCGGTGAACTTTTTGTTCGTTGAAATCACTTTCTGATGGTGTAAAAAAAATATACATTATTATGGTAAATGTGATGAAATACCATTTAAATCCTACCTTTATTTATATTTAGAACAACTATTTTCACATATTTTTTGCGATCTTTATGTTTTATGGATTTGTAATTTTTTTGTTTGTCAATGTAACATGGAATCTTACGTTTTTAGAGTAATTAAAGTATAAATTTTAATAAATAGCTCAAAATTGTACATAATGATTAAAAAAAAAATCGGATTCAAGTTTTTTTCGTTTCTTTGCATTTTTTGATTTTTGAGAACATTTACCATAGTAATGTATATTTTTTTACACCATCAGAAAGTAGAGATTTCAACGAACAAAAAGCCCACCGACTTTTTTAAAAAAGGGGATATTTTGACGTGAGAATTTTCGATTAAAAATTAGGGTGCTTGTTCGATATTAAGTCAAAATAAGGTGAAAAAATAAATATTTTAAATCAAAAAAATTACATTGTGTTTGGGACATAAAAAGGTAAGTTTTCACCAAATTTCGTGAAAAAAAAAATTTCTTGTAAAAGATAAAGATAAAAAACCAAAAACTTGGTTATTTGAATTTTTCACATAAATTTAGAGGTTATGTGAAAAAAGTGTAAATATAGAAGTTGTATATCTTTTTATTACCTACAACTTTGCCATTCAACGTTTTTTCATAGGACTTGTAGTTTTGCCAAAAATCGAGATAAATCGTTTTCTACCCTTAAAAACTCACCCTCATCCATTTCCCGTCCTCTGATCGCCCGTAAATTATTTTTCCTTTCATTTTTGTTATATTCTCTTCCGTTTCCAATGGGTTTCATCCTACTATTATTTTTTTTGGTTTCAAAAATTATCGACCCTTCTCTAAAAATCATATTAATTTAATTTAATTTATATAAATAGTGGGTATTTCTTTTTATTCATTAAAATCATAGTTAAGGGGCCCAAAACCTTAAAAACAGCAATTTTGTACCTATATAGGTGTAAACATCACACACTGTATATGTTACCTGAGATTTTTTATTCGCGCGCGGTGTTTTGAGGGTTATGTTTTTAACAAAAAATCGTTCTATTTAGCGTGGTTAGCGTATTAACGTATTTAAAAACTACTTAAGCACTGTCCTACGGCCTATACGAAGCATTTTTTCTAAAAATTACGGTCTACGCGCCCGACTACTCGACTACATGACGCCGAGAAAACGGGAAAACCTATTGATTTTCATCCCGGTCGCGGGATCTACGCAAATTGTTTACCGAGATGCGTGAAGGAGGAAAAGTTTTGGGATGCTGCTTGTTGTTGAGTTCAATCAACAACATAATAAAGTTTAGGTGTAAAATGCTTGCTATACAAAAATTTCTGAAAATAATTAAACGACAATAAAAGAGGAATATACCTAACGTTACTATGCGAATTGAAGAAATTTAATTTAACTAGAAATTTAGTACTTTTTAAGGAATGTTCTGAAATAAATAAATTCGGGGTAAATTTAAATGCTTATCGGCTACGTTTTCACATGTATTAATGCTTGATGCCGGTTGTGGTTTTAATATAAACGAGCGGGTATCCGGCAGTATCCGCCGCTTCGCTTGTGCAATTCAATTGTTTACATGCTCTAACAAAAATTCACAGATCTTGCACCTTACGCAAGCATCCTATGTATTGAAAATACCTGACACAGCTTTAAAATTTTAATGTCCCATGTGATGTAATTAAAGCCCACATTCTAATTTGTATTTTGTAAAAGTTTAAAAAATGTTCTTTAATTGTACAGGGTCCGCCCAAATTTGGTTAACAAATGGGATAATTTTTTATTATTGATTTCTCAGAAAATTTTATTCTACATAAAAGTTTTGCATCTTGAGTAAATCATTTTGACGTATTCAAATCTTCTGTGGCATATACAGGGTGAATATAAAATAGAAAAATATGACGTCAGTGACTCAAAAAATTTTAAAAATTTAAAAACTGAAACGGCCATATTAACAGTTAATATGTAAAGTTAATATGAAAAGTGTAAAAATTCAATAAGGGCAAAAATGTGATTTTTAACTTGATTTTTCTTGAAAACTATTAGCACTAGAAAAAAACTTTATTTAACTTTTTATCTTGGATTTATTAGTTCTTTAATATGGCTGTTTCAGTTTTTAAATTTTAAAAAAATTTTAAGTCACTGACGTCATATTTTTCTATAGTTTCATGAGATTATTTTCTGTTGTTTTCATTATTTTTCATAAACACCTATTTATTTTTTGGTAGGTCTTACACCGCCGCTGTAATTGAGATAAATAATTTGTTTAGTTTTATGAAGTACCAAAAATTGTGTTTCCTTTTTTTCAGACCACATTTACCACCCATACAATTTTCTTAGAACTTCCCTGCACACCAACCATAAGAGAGGCTTATTTTAAATAGAGAAAATAATTAAAGCCCACATTCTAATTTGAATTTGTATTTTGTAAAAGTTTTAAAAATGTTCTTTAATTCTACAGGGTCCGCCCAAATTTGGTTAACAAATGGGATAATTTTTTATTATTGATTTCTCAGAAAATTTTATTCTACATAAAAGTTTTGCATCTTGAGTAAATCATTTTGACGTATTCAAATCTTCTGTGGCATATACAGGGTGAATATAAAATAGAAAAATATGACGTCAGTGACTTAAAAATTTTTTAAAATTTAAAAGCTGAAACAGCCATATTAACAGTTAATATGTAAAGTTAATATGAAAAGTGTAAAAATTCAATAAGAGCAAAAATTTGATTTTTAACTTGACTTTTCTTGAAAACTATTATCCCTAGAAAAAAACTTTATTTAACTTTTTATCTTGGATTTATTAGTTCTTTAATATGGCTGTTTCAGTTTTAAAATTTTAAAAAAATTTTGAGTCACTGAGGTCATATTTTCCTATTTTATATTCACCCTGTATATGCCACAGAAGATTTGAATACGTCAAAATGATTTACTCAAGATGCAAAACTTTTATGTACAATAACATTTTCTGAGAAATCAATAATAAAAAAATGATCCCATTTGTTAACCAAATTTGGGCGGACCCTGTATAATGCAATTATTGTGCTCCCACTTTTTGCCTCCCACTCTTTTTTTTTTGATATAATATTTCAATTTAAATAACGTGAACTTACCTTATTTTACAAAATTATTATGGCAGTCTTCAAAACACAAATATACATAATTATATAACTTATCTCAATAAAACACTTTTTAACAAAATTATTATGGCATTCTTTAAAACACAAACCAAAACTAAACATTATTTACTTGCCGACTTTACGCTGTTATTCATATTTATATTTACCAAATATTATCAGAGTATTATGTTACAAGACCGCTCGAGATATTGCGGTGTTGGGTCGCGACAGATCGACACCGCGACACCAATGCAAAGTTTGCATAAAAACGATCCCAGTAGTATTTTCAATACTTAAAAGCAGCCGGCACCATACGTACTATCCAATAGAATCTTTATAAAAAGGATAAATAAGAATTATGTGTTTCATGATTTGTATTGTATGTATTATAGTATTTTTTTAAAATCCGGCATATAATATTATATTGTTTTAAATAGAAACTTTCTACCCCCTTTTCATCCCTTTAGGGACCAATTTTCAAAAAAATAAGAGATACTAGTTTTATTAATAGTATTTATGCTGATTTTCAAAAAATTTGAATATTTTTTCTTAACTTTTCCACCCCACATTTCAGCTACAATAATTATTGTGAAAGTAGAAAAACGAAAAATAAGTTTTAAAAAATTATTCCAATAATGGAGAAAATACCTATAATAAATATTTCAAAAAAAATTCATAACTCAGTTTTACATTAAAGAATTTTAGTGTAAAGCTGTTTGTCGAAAATACTGTGAAAATTATAACTGTACCGGGTGGTCAACTAAGAATGTCCGCCGGCTATATCTCAGAAACTACTAAACATAGAAACTTGGGGAAAAAAATGTATGATTAAAGCGGTCATGAGAAAATTCTGGAAATTACTTTCAAGTTCCTCATTTCGCCGCAAGGGGGCACAATTGAAAATTATTTTTTTAAATTTTAAATTTCTCTGAAAATTCCCATATTAAGGTATAACTCTGATTACATCATTGGAAAGCTTAGACAATTCTGCATCATTTTGGTTTAAGGCTCGTTGGCGTACCGATCTTAATAAGAGTGGGGGAAGCTATTGAAAGTGTAAACATTAAAATCGCTGTAACTTCTGAACGACTTATCCGATTTTACTAAATTTAAGCTTGTTTGGAAGGGAAAGGTAAGTACCTTCAATCGTCGTATCCAATGATACACAATAGTTTCTAATAAAATTGCTAGAGGGCGCAATTTGTAATAATAACAGTTTTTTTGATTTTATCCCGAAAATTCAAATCATACAGTATACTTATAACATCATAATCGGAAAGTAGATGAAATTTACAAGAAAATATGTGAAAACCGCAGTTTGATATATTTGTTCGTTTCAGAGTTATTGCCAAAACAATCATTTTTAATACAAATTGCGCCCTCTGGCAATTTTATTAGAAACGATTGTGTACCATTGGATATGACAATTAAAGGTACTTATCTTTTTCTTCCAAACAAGCTTAAATTTAGGAAAATCGGATAAGTCGTTTAAAAGTTACAGCATTTACACATTCAATAGCTTCTCCCACTCTTATCAAGTGAACGTGTAAACATTAAAATCGCTGTAACTTCTAAACGCCTTATCCGATTTTACTATATTTAAGCTTGTTTGGAAGAGAAAGGTAAGTACCTTTAATTGTCATATCCAATGGTACACAATCGTTTCTAATAAAATTGCTAGAGGGCGTAATTTGTATTAAAAATTGTTTTGGCAATAACTCTGAAACGAACAAAGATATCAAACTGCGGTTTTTACGTCTTTTCTTGTAAATTTCTTCTACTTTCCGATTATGATGTCATAAGAATACCGTATGATTTGAATTTTCGGGATAAAATCAAAAAAACTGTTATTATTACAAATTGCGCCCTCTAGCAATTTTATTAGAAACTATCGTGTATCATTGGATACGACGATTGAAGGTACTTACCTTTCCCTTCCAAACAAGCTTAAATTTAGTAAAATCGGATAGGGCGTTTAGAAGTTACAGCGATTTTAATGTTTACACTTTCAATAGCTTCCCCCACTCTTATAAAGGTCGGTATGAGGCGAAATGAGGAACTTGAAAGTAATTTCCAGAATTTTCTCATAATTTTTTTTCCCCCAAGTTTCTATGTTTAGTAGTTTTTGAGATATAGCCAACGGCCATTCTTAGTTGACCACCCGGTACATCTTTATAAAGGCAACAGAAAAAAAATGACTTGTTTTAATGTAAATTATAAAAGGTATTTATTTGAAAGAATATATTTAATTATAGTGTTTTTCTGAAAATTGAAATAACTTTTTAAACGTCATTTTCGCGGGATTTTTCAATAAATTTTCCTATTTATTGTGATACAAAATATATTTTTTACAACACAACAGGCGTAAATCTAATACACATAAAGAAGGTGAAACCTTATTTTGAACACCCTGTATAAAATAGATAAAATCTATTTAATTTATAATATCTCTTGATCCCTTGCCATTAATCTTCCACAATGCCGCAATTGAAAGCATGTTTTTAGATTATTTATTTGTTTATTTCCCTCATTATCAAATAGACCAATCAGACACCATCATTTTTCGAATAAATTTTGTTTAGATAACTGATTAAATCCCAAGACCTGTTTAACCGCGGTTAAACTTTCGTCCTCCATATTGGTTTTTGTTTTATCGTTTATCACTAGTTCTTACAATTCTCGGCAACAGTTTATAAAGAAACATTAATTTTTTAGTCGTCTGAATAACCTAATATTGGTTTTTATCAGTAAATACGCCATTTTCGATAGAATTTTTATACAAATATTTTGACATAAGGCGAAATATGTCAGAATTTGTAATATTTACATACACACTTTGCTAAGCAAGCTTTTTTAATGCATTTATGGGATGCGTAAATTATTCGGGAAATAATCTAGCCGTATACCACTCGACCTATAAATTTAATCGAACTATGCAACATATTTTAATCGATTAAATTTAAAGGTCCTGTGATATAATACCGGGTGTTTCTCAAAAGACGTTCACCCCTATAACTTTTTTATATTTGAAGATATTAAAATAAAATTTCGAGATTATGCATAAGAGATGGGTCTGCAGCATAGACAATTTACCTTTAGATACCTACAGCTTATCTCCTGCGCAAACAAAAGTTACGTTTTATGGGTGAAAAAATACGTCCGAGCGCATAACTCGTCGGTCAGCTGTCTTCATTCGGGGAACCTTCGTGCATGCGCACAAACCTCGTGTTATCGGCCGTCCTACTTTATCGACAATAATCGACGCGCTCAAGAATACTCTCCAGAACCGGCTCGGTAGCCATTTTTGTTGTTGTGTTTTAAGGTTTCTCTTCTCTGTGGATTCCTTGTAGTTTTCTAAAGTTTTCAGCTATCGGATCGGCTATCGTGGATTGTGGGACTGGTGTTTAATATTTATGGATTTCTGGTTTTTGTGTAGTTTAGTTAGTGAATTGTGTTTGTGCTTTTAGTGACTCGGATTGTAATATAAACAATGACTAGTACTAGTTGCAGCCGTTGTATAATTGTATTATGCCCAAATAGGGGTAAAATAAACCCTTTATGGTGGCATATGAGCAAGAATTTAAATTTTAAAGCCCGGACCTGTCTATTTTCCCATTCGTCAAACGATAATGTTGCAGTGCGCATGTCTAATAGTTCCCAGTTTTGTTTACATGCGCGAGGCCATAAAACTGCCACATTCGTGATTATTGTTTGTTTATCTAAAGGTAAATTGTCTATGGTCTGCAGTTATTGGCATAATTTAATTTGTTAGCACTTCTGGTTTGACCGGAAGTGACCTTGACTTTGGAATTTTAAATGGGACACCTTGTATATTTTTACTTATTGGGATTCAGCAACATTCTGAGTAAAATGACACCTCACTTGTAATTTTTTGACGTGTTATAACATTTTTATGTTTATTTTTTATTTTCAATCTAGAGTGCTACAAATTAATTAAATCTGTTAATTTATAATCAAGTAGTATATGAAAATCAAAAATACGTCATAATAATTGACTTTCTAAGTTTCACAAGGTTTTCTTGACGTTTACTCCATTTTTTCAAATGGAACGATGGTGGTTCACTAGGATATTTAAAAGGAGCATTTTTTTCCAACAATTTGATACCATACACTCTTATGCTATGTTAAAATTGACACTGAAAAATTTGCCTTATATCCCAATCGCAAATTTAAAAGCTTTATGCATTATTGCCGCCCTGTCTTTTCTAAAGAAATATAAAGGCTGCATGCTTTAAAAAACAATGGAATGGTTTTGAAAAGCAATAGTGAGTTTTTTTTCACTCATAATGTTAAGCTGAACCCAAATAAGTAAAAATATACAAGATGTTTCATTTAAAATATCAAAGTCAAGGTCACTTCCGGTCAAACCGGAAGTGCTAACAAATTGAAAATTATGCCAATAAATGCTCATCTCTTATGCATAATCTTAAAATTTCATTTTAATATCTATAAATACAGAAAAGTTATAGGGGTGAACGTCTTTTGAGAAACACCCGGTATATGATTAATTTTTCCAGGGCAGCAAAACTTTTTTTTTAGTTTTTAATTTATTACTCCTAAACTACTGAATCAAATTTAATAAAATTACAAACAATTATAAAGGGCCCTAATACGAACCTAAAAATACAAAAAATACAGGGTGTCCCATTTTAAAAAAGTAGGTACAACCTGTGAAGCAGTAGTAAAGTTCCTAACTTAATTCGTATGGGAGCTATGGAAGCTTGACGCACTGTTGCAGGACCCTGTATATTGCATAAACAAGACATCAACATTGTTTCTTTATAGGGATCAGAACCTTAACTCAGTAGATATATTTTCATTAAAACCAAAAATGTAGCTTTTAAAGTTTATTATTTGTGAGTGTAAAAATCTGAAATTCGACTGTAAAATACTGGTGTTTTAAGTGAACATCCAGAAAAGTTATTTTAATATAAATACGTCATTATCCCTAATTAATATTGCACGTTGTCTTTTGCAAGAATAACATCATCATAATATATAATAATACAAAAAATATCCATACGTGATAGAGATTGTTAATTAGGTATTGCAGTATATAAAATTATTATATTCAATAGCCGAACTGCTTTTCGAAAGTATAGTAATTTGCATATATATCTTATCTACTTGTTTCATTATGCAAGTCAGTGCATAATTAGATTTGAATATACTGCGAGTCTTCGATAAAGTGCATCTCATCTGCCTTATACGACAACCGCATATCCTAAAACAGAAAAATGTATGCAGGATGGAATTTTTAACTGGAATAATTCAGTCTTAGAAAGCCTCTTTATTTGATAAAAAAAATGCAGTGCTACGGCTGATATTTATATTCATGAAATTTACCCCTCTTTTTGGGGTAGAAACCGCCCTCAACTTTTTTTTTCAAATGTCAAGGTATGCATTGTGACAGCTCGTTGGAAAGGGCATAAAAAAGGGAATACGGTCCACTATTTACTTTTGCATTTCGGTAATCTAGAATGCCAGAAAAAAATCTGGCCATTTTAGCAACAATTGCCGACGGTTTAAAAAAAAAGAAAAATGTTTTGTTTAAGCTTGTTTGTTTACTTGATGCCGCATTCCAATGGTCACTTTATTTTCGGTTTAAAAGAAGTGAAAAGTTATCAGTTGTAGTATTTTGTGTTGTTCAAACCATTACTTTATAGTAAGAAGTATTTTTGCTATACTCAAATGGGTTATTTAACTGAATCACACAAAATCGAAATTTTAATAATGGATAGGAAGAAGGGGTACTATTGAATGGCTGACACGATCGCCGGACCTTAATCCTCTAGATCAGTGATTCTCAAACTGGGTTCCGCGGAACCCCACGGTTTCGCAAAGGGGCGATTGGGGTTCCGCAAGTACCTAGTCAATAAAAAATAACTTTGTTCACCCAACAATGAAATCGTGTCATGTAAATAAAAATATATTCTTGGGCCCAGCTTAGAAGTGAATATCCAGAAATAGCCAATTTTTCTGTTAAAAATTGTTGCCGTTTGCTACAACTTACCGTGGTGAAGTAGGATTTTCGAAATATGCTTTTACAAAAACCGACTTAAGAAGTAAACTAAATTCTGAAGCAGATATGCGGATACTACTTTCAAACATTGAACCCGATATTGACAATTTTGTATCAAACAAACAGGCCCATCCATCCCATTAAGCGCTAATAAAAAATCAATAAAAAAATATTTTTAATTTCTTGTTTTTACTGTTTCTGAGTTATTATTATGTACTTAATTCTTACATTTTGTATTTACTCCTTATTTAGAAGCTCAATAAGTAGTAAATGTCTATATTTTGACACAAAACCAAACATTATGTCTTATATTTAAGTACTTAGGGTAAAGGTTTCCTAGAAACAAAAAGTGCGCTCTAGGGTTCCTCATTCTACAAAAGACTGAGAAACACTGCTCTAGATAATTTCCTTTGGGGTCACCTAAAAACCAAAATTTAAGTAAAAAACCAGAAAATTTAGAGGAACTTATAGGCAACAACTTATACACAAAATTCGCCAAATAACCCCGGATATGGTACATAATGTTAAGATTGAATTTTTCTTTAGATTAGGGGTTTGTTCGTTGTGTCAAGAAAAAAATGGGAACATTTCCAACAATTTTTACAATAAAACAATTGCGTCTACATTACTAAGCACAAAATTCGCCAAATAACCCCGGATATGGTACATAATGTTAAGAATGAATTTTACTTTACATTAGGGGTTTGTTAGGGTTTGTTTATTGTGTCAAGAAAAAAATGGGGAACATTTCCAACAATTTTTCCAATAAAACAAATTGCGTCTACATTACCAAAAAGCAAAAGTAACTAGTACCTACTAGTGGGTCGTATTCCCTTTTTTATGCCCTTTCAATACATACCTTTACATTACAAAAAGTTGAGGCCGTTTCTACACCCAAAGGAGGCGTAAATTTCATGACGACACGAAAAAAGTATGCCAAACTACCGTGCGAGCAAAAATTATTTGCATCAAATAGGGCTTGGATTAAAAAACGTGGGGCTTGGTTTAGATCACAATGATATGGGGACGATATATCTAACCAAATCTAGGTTACAATTTTGTCAAATTCATATTATGACATGATATGCCAAACTAATGAGTAATAAAATAAGTAGACAAATAGGTACAAATTTATTTTTGTTGTTTACAAAATTAACATAGTGAGAATATACATCAGAAAGAAAAAGAAAATTCAAGCAATTCTTCTTCGGGAAACAGCTAAACCAGACACAAATTTTTTGAGGGTGCAATGTGGACTCTACAAAAAAATGAAAATCTGCGGCTTGTATTTCTTGGAATACTTGCACTTTATAAGGAAATAAATTTAGCTGCTTCTTAAGAATAATCCTTCATGTTCCATATAAGATCTTCCCACTTCTTGGGACAGGCGTCTTATACAATTTGTTGGCGTATTTTGCATTATTTCACGAACGGTTGCAACAAGTTCTTCTGTTCTTACAGATGGTCTTCCTGCCCATTTTGTGTTGTATAGAACCTGTTTCCCTAAACACAGCCACGGTTCTTTTCAGGCAATGATAAAAATCCCCAGCGATGAAAGCAACGTTAGGAAAATGTTCGTGAAAATCGTCCATACACAAACCCGGATTGTATTGCCACTCACCATTTACTCTAACCCCGTTTCGAAAATACGCTTCAACCATGAATGTTTTGTGCTGATCCGTAAAGCCCATTGTGTGAATTGTTCAAGAAATTGTAAAAATTAGCGATGAATCAATTACTTGTAACGACTGTCAAAGATGACGGAATAACTGATTGATTGTTAACTCAGGTAGTTACTGACACCCAACAGGTATTAAGCTCTACGGCTAAGCATTACGTCCTTAGATGCAAGGCCCTCTTTGATGCAAATAATTTTTGCTCGCATGGTAGAAATAAACGCAGCCGTAGTTCTGTATTTTTTCAGTAATTAAAGAGGCTTTCTAGACTTGCATTTATTCCACTTAAAAATTCACCCTGTATATATAAGTATAGTGTGAGTTTGTAACTTGGAATAAATGCAGCACCTATCCAGTATAGTTTTTTTTTGGAAAAATGCTTGGACATGGGTATTAGCATTTTCTGTGTTGTGGTATTTTTTATAAAAACAATATTGATACAGAGTATCCGAAATTAGAGATATGACGATATTGATCGATCACTTTTTAAATGGCAACCCTAGTTTTTTGTTGACTATTTTTAAAGTGCTTATTAAGTACATAAATACCAAATTTCAAATTTTTATTCTTCTAGTACCAACACAATGAGTTGGAGTTGGAGATATTTTATAATTCCCTCACTTCTCTTAAAATGAAGGTAATTGTCAACTGTTTCTATAAGATGCATCGTCGATATCTGTGTCGATACTATCACAAACTTACTTGTGTTAAGTTAGTATTTAAATATAGGTTTTTAATTTTAGTTGTTGTATTAATATTCTGCCGGATATTTTGCAGAACTAAATAAATAATTAAATAAATAAATTATATTTCTCACCATAGGCAGGAGCTGCATAATAATAACTTCCATAATAATAGGGATAAGCATATCCATAGGATGGACTAATCACATACTGAGGAGCAGGACGTGGTAAGGGCGCAGGGGCAGGCGCTGGCGCTCCCATTATTGTTGCTAAAGATAATGAAACAACGACGAACTAAAAAAGAGTAACCCTAAGAAAAATCTGTAAAATTAAGTCCCTTTGTACGCCTATACAGGGTGTTTCAATAAAAACTCCCAGGCCAATTATTTCGAAAACTAAAAGGGACATGTAAATTCTGTAAACGCCAGTTTTTAGCCTCTATGATTGGCTTCACAACTGCGTAAAAAATCTGTTTGAATAATACAAGATGTAGATGGCGCCACGGTGCAAAGAATTTTTTCGATGACAGGAACTTTTAAATGTTATGGCTCTTAAAGATAATTAATTTTTGATCAAATTATGTCCCATAACATTTTTTAATAAACCCAACATAAACGGAGAGATTTGGGGTTAAGTTTTTTTTTTAAATAATTTTAACGATATTTTTAATATCCTTTAGCAGATTTTAATTTAGTGATAAAACGCTCATGTAGCGCTAAATTATTACGCCCAGTGGCGTCTCAGGGAGCACCTTAACAAATAATATTGGCAAAAAGTAAGACACCGCTGATTTTTGGTCATTTTCATATTTTTATCGGATTAAGCAACTAAAAATATAATTTTCTCGTCTATTAAATTGTTTTAATATCTTGCTTCGTTTTCGAGAAATAAAAATAATAACAATTTAAAAAAATAAAAATCATTAAGTAAATAATTATTAATATTATGTTGTATTTTTTGTTGTTTAAAAGCAAAGTTAAAACATTAAAGTATAATAAAATTAAATTAAAAGATGTTTTAAATTTTATGAAAGAACTGATGAGAAATTATACAAAATTATTAATGAAAATTAGAACAATACCAAAAACTAATGGGGTCGAATGAGGTGTTCAAAATTATTGCCATTTTCCTACGCCCATAGCAAGATATAAAAACAATTTAACAGACAAGAAAAGGATATTTTTCGTTGCTTAATCCGAATAAAATATAAAAATTACCAAAAACTCTGTGGCGTCTTATTTCTTGCCAATATTATTTTTGTTAAGGCGCCCCCTGAGACGTCACTGGACGTAATAATTTAGCGCTACACGAGCGTTTTATTACTAAAATTATCATTACCAAAATTAAATTAAAATCTGCTAAAGGATATCAAAAATATTTTTAATTAAAATACTCGTTAAAATTATTTAAAAAAAAACTTAACCCCAAATATCTCCGTTGATGTTGGATTTATCAAAAATTTTTATGGTACATAATTTGATTAAAAATTAATTATCTTTAAGAACCACAACATTTAAAAGTTCATCGAAAAAATTCTTTGCACCGTGGCGCCACCTACATCTCGTATTATTCAAACAAATTTTTTACACAGTTGTGAAGCCAATCATAGAGGCTAAAAACTGGCGTTTACAGAATTTACATGTCACTTTTAATTTTCGAAATAATTGGCATGGGAGTTTTATTGAAACACCCGGTATATTAACGCCAGCTTTAAGTTTAAAAAGTTTTTGGTTTCCAAAATTAAAAAAATTTGGAGAAAAAATAAGAGGAATTTTGACGAAATTTTATATTTTTATTATTCAAAATAATTTGGTCTCAAATACAAGTAAGTATTTAAAATATTGATCAAAAAATTAAATGGCGAATGTGTCACTAGTCGTAACTTGAAATTTTCACTGGCGGTACTGCACATAATATTATGTCAATACTATCAAAAATCCAGCCTTGTTGGTTCAGCCTTCGCGGGCTGGATTTTTTGATATACTTTATTACTGAAATAAAATTTTACTTTGTTTTACGTTGTTAGCGAAATTATAACAGGTCTAGCATTTCAAGGGGTATTAAAATAAGTTCTAAAGGCATGTTTACATTAGGGGCAATAACCAGGCTTGACAAGATGGGAGCCAATTTCCCCCTTTTAAGGGCCTGTGCTCGGGCTGTGCAGTTGATAAAATGTGATAAATTACAAAAAAAAACGTAGTTTTAACAGGGGACTTGCCTTTATTATATAAAAAACGCAAACGAAAAAGAACAACTTTTTTTGACGAAAATAATCGAAACAATGTTTTTGTAGATTTAAATCGAGAGGAAAAATTTAGAATCATTGTGCATGTTTAATACTCTGGAATTATCAACGTCATTCAATCTATTGCCAACCTATAACCTATTTCGCGTAATTTTTTCAAGTTTTTCAAGTATTGACTAACATTTAAATAAAATCAGTATCGTCGGCACATTACTTAGGTAATATCTGATATACTACAAAAATATCAATTTATTTCATTGCTAATTTTGGGAGAATTGTATAGTGAAAGAACAATGACATAATAATGTTAAAAAAAATCTTACCCGATATGTGACACTATACAATTATCCTAAAATAAGTTATGAAATTCCTTGATATTTATTAAATATGTCAATTATTACCTATAGAATATCAAGTCGATACTGACTTTATTTAAATTTTGTGTAAAAGCTCGAAAACATAAATAAATCTACGCGAAATAGGTTACATGTTGGCAAGCATGTTGATACTCCCACCTTATTAAGGTAATTTCTAACCGAAAGAAGGCTGTTAGTGAAAATCGGTAATAATGCCTTCTGCATCGGAACTGCCCAAGGATCTATCCTCGCATCTCTCGATATTCATATTATTTGTAAACGATCTATCACTAGCTGGATTTACCATCAAATGTATCGACGATACCACGGTTGCCCTATCAGCACTAGATGACCCATAAGCACATAGGAAAATACAAGAAGTAACAGAAAAAATGAACAGATAGTGTTTTTCCAATAAACTTATATAAAGTTAAGATACACAGTGCCTGTCCCTACACAAATAACATCTTACTACGCATTAGCCTGTCCTCATCTCTGCTATAATATTTTACTGTGGGGACAAGTAAACATATACCGAGTATTTCAAGCATAGAAACGTCTCATAAGGCTCATATTTGGATTAAAACCAACACAAACATGCAGATAAATGTACAAAAATACAAAATCCTCACAGTCACTTCAATATACCTCCTTAAGTGCTTCACATATGTGTATACAAGAACAAGAACAATAAATTCCAAGAAAACAAAAATAATCACAATTCTCCTACAAGAAACGCAAATGGTCTTATAGTCCCTAGACACACTTCAACACGATATGAAAAATCTCCCCACTATGCCTGCATCAAAATTTTTAATAAACTACCAGATGATCATCAAACAATTCATAACAAGGGATATATTTGGAAGAAAACTAAAAGACTTTCTTATAAAAAATGCTTTCTTCTGATTTTTCTCGTACCTGTAATGTTAGTAGTCTGAAATTTAAGGTAAACTGCCAGTGGCGTAGCGTGCAGGGGGCCAGGGGGGGCGATCGCCCCCCCCCCGCCCTTTGAGTCCTTTCCTAAACGGCGCCCCCTTCCCACTCCTCAGTTCCAGGTTTTAATTAGGTTGTAATTTGTTTATAACTTTTAGAGTATAGAAATAAATAAAATAAACCTGTTACCTATTTCGAGATTCTATTTTATTTTCACTACTTGATTTAATTTATAATAAAAATATTTTGCCACGACCAATAATTTGTATTCTTTCAGTTATTTTACTTTAACAATTAAAAATTGCTTGAAATCTCTAATTTACTAGAGACTAAATTTTATCTTTCTAAAAGTGTGTTATTGTCGCCAATAAGAATATACCTGAGAGTTTTAATAAAATTCCCCTTGCTGGTTCATATTTTGTTTTCATGCGGCCATTTTAGAAATGACGAAACAAAAACTTTATTTCTCTTGCCAAAATTTACTAAATAAACGAAATTATACATTAGCAGTGAGGCGCCCTTTGAACAAGGGCGTAGATAAGGGGGTATTTACCCCCCCCCCCCCAGGACCCATAATGAGCCATAAAAACGAAACACTTTTTTACTTGATCAATTTTTTTGTGATTTTCTTAAGGATCTTGTGTATTTTATATTTTTCCTTTATACTTGAAAATCAGACATCATTGAAAAAAGGGCGTGGCACCCAAAAAATTTTCGCCTGCGGCGCTATTTCTTTTGGCGCCGCAACCTCTTTTACCCCCCCCCCCCCCAACCCTATAAAAAACCATATCCACGCCCCCTCCGCCCCTTCAACCACGCTACGCCACTGTAAACTGCCTCCTTAGTTAATTTTATAGTTTTATATAACGAACCTCAAATCATAATGTATGATCCTTAGTAGAATAAAATTAATTTAAATTTGCATTTGATTGTGTGATTCTAAATATTTTAACTCGATTTAAATCTGCAAAAAATTTATATGATTTTTTTAGTGTTTTGTGGACATTTTTGTTGATGATGATGATTCGCAAATTAAAAATAAAATAAAAAAACTTCAGAGCACTAAAAACGAACTTGATATTGATCAAATATCGTCAAAATACTGAATTTTCTATGCTCCTATAGGACATTTAAAATATCTGTATTGTGATACGAAACATATTTTTGTGTACAAAAAATTACCCAGATTACCCCATAGCCTGTTTACGAAAATATTCATAATAACTGCACAGCAGACAAAAATCTAATACACATAAAATATTTCATCAAACCCCTCAATAGAAAAATGCTCCATAGCAACCACACAAAATAATAAAAGTCGATTTTTGAATTTTCTATTCACAAAAATTATGCAGAAAAAATTATAGATCGTCATGCATGTCATCTACTTACCAATAATATAGCACTTGCTACACGAGACATTTTCTTATTACTATTTAAAATTTCTGCACTCTTTGAAATTCTAAAATAAAATGATTTAAGATATAGAGAATTCATTGCTTATTATACACTTCGTTATGTATTCATACATATAAATTAATGATTATGCTTTTGTATGGACATAGAAGTATGCATATACAAGTATATATGGACGCAATTAATTGGTAGTTTAGTGTGAATGTTTTTTTCGTGATTTGAATTTTTAATGTTATACAATTTTGCAGTGAAAATTATTATTCAATTTTTGCAAAATATCAATATCTATTAATTTACCCTCTGTATCTTAGGTACGACCCTGGTAACGAAAAAAATGTTCGTCCTTCATCGACCATCTGCTGATAAAATGTTTTTTACCTCTCTCCCTCCTGGAAATGTGGCAAAACCGCGGGTACTAAGGTTTTTTTTTCATATTTTCACCAGAATTGGAAACTCTGGACCTATACAAAATTTAGGCCAATTTAGTAGTTTTTAAATTCTCTTGCGGAGAGATGGATAAAAATACCTTTACCTCTACCGCCGATGATAAGCATTACTGTTTTTGCAATGTTTTTTACTGGCATCTACAGAAAAAAATGGTTGCCTCGATTAAGAATAATGGTGACGGTCCATTCACCATTTAATTTTTTGACTATTCCTATTTTATTGCTCTTTAATAGGTACCCTGTTTCTACAGTGTGACCAGTAAAGTCCGCATGATATGGGATTTTTTTTTATTAACAGCTTTATTCGAACTTTGACTTTGGCATCAAGTTCTGCATCGATCGAGATGAAAATTAAGCAAAAAAAATAGTAGTCACGGGATTCGCATTTATCTAACAAATTTTAATTTTTTCCAAAAAATAATTCAAAAGCGGGGTTAATTCTGAAAATATCGAAAAAAGTTATTAAAAAAAGTTTTTTTCATTGCGGTTTCTAGCCAACATGCAAAATTTCAGCTGCATAAGATAATTTTGATTTTTTACCTACCACTATAATTTATTTTCCACTTAATGAACATGCACTTTACTGACGACACTGTGTTCTTTTTTGTCTTAATATTAAGGTGTATTAGGTACTTTCAGACACAAACCACGTTTTCAAAGATACTTATTTTATGAAGTTAGGTAGGTACCTTATACGGGGTCAAAAAGAAATAAACTTTGCATCACATGCGACCAAATTTTAATAGCCCAATTTTGATTTTGTAGAAAAACACATTTAATATGGCGCTACTTTCAAGAAAATGTATCTAAAATAAAGCATTGTCAAAACTAAGAAGTTTTATGTAGGTTGCGTCGAGTCTTATTTTGCAAAAGTGGTGCAATGTACAGTGTTATCAATTTAGTTTGTCCCACTTTTAAGAGCCTGTAACTTTTTTGTATTTTGAGTTAGCGAGCTCATTCAAAAAACAAGATGTACCATTTTTAGCCAAGTTTTTATGAGTGTTGTCAAAAATGACAGTAGGTGTCAGATGTCACATTTAAAAGCAAAATTTTTTTTTTTTAATGGGACACCCTGTATATTAGAGGCGCATTAGATGGTCCCTTTTCTTCCGATTTCAAAAATATAACACACATATGCATTATTTTCTTCATTCCATCAAACATTGACAAAAGTATGAAAAAATATATTATTGGTAAAAAACATCAAGATAGCTATGCAACTGTTTTGGTTGCTATGGATTTTATCTTCATTTATATTTCAGTCTGTCATTCACAGCATTATTAATCGTTTCGAATATTGTAGAAAATTTATTTTGTATGTATAAATTAACTAACATGAGATATTATTATTCAGTGGAGGAAAAGTGTTTTATGTTTGATATTTTTCGTCAAAGGGGCAGTGCAACCTCAGCACTTAGGAGGTATAGGCTTCAGTTTCCCAATAGACAGGTTCCTTCCAAAAAAATATTTTATCGGCTGAAGAAGACATTTTTCGAGACTGGAGGTATAAAGAAAAAACGAATAATTAGGCGGAAAACAATTATTATGGAAGAAATGGAAATGAATGTATTAGCCTATTTTTGGGCATTTCCCTACAAATCTATACCCGATATACTACGAGAGCTGCCTATGTCTTATGGTTCAGTAGAAACGATTTTTATTTTCTAGTTAATATAATAAAATTGTTTATTCGTTTCAATGTGTCGTGTTTCATTGATCATATAAGCTAACAACCAAAACATTTGCATAGCTATCTTGATGCTTTTTCACAATAATATATTTTTTCATATTTTTGTCAATGTTTGATGGAATGAAGAAAATAATGCATATGTGTGTTATATTTTTGAAATTGGAAGAAAAGGGACCATCTAATGCGCATCTAATATACAGGGTGTCCCATTTAAAAAAAAAATTGCATTTAAATGTGACATGGACACCTACTGTCATTTTTGACAACACTCATAAAAACTTGGCTAAAAATGGTACATCTTGTTTTTTGAATGAGCTCGCTAACTCAAAATACAAAAAAGTTACAGGCTCTTAAAAGTGGGACAAACTAAATTGATAACACTGTACAGTATATGGGTAAAAAATCAAAATTATCTTATGCAGCTAAAATTTTGCATGTGGGCTAGAAACTGCATTTAAAAAACCTTTTTCTAATAACTTTTTTCGATACTTTCAGAAATAACGCCACTTTTGAATTATTTTTTGGAAAAAATTAAAATTTGACAGATAATGCGAATCACGTGACTACTATTTTTTTGCTTAAGAGCAGTAACCCCTTTTACCACAATGAAAATTGTCGAACGTTTTGCTGGTCAAACGAAAATAAAAAATAAAAATTGGTATTTAGAAAATAAATTCTACTTTAAATACCCCATCCAGAAAAGTAAATGCCGATCGAAAATATTCCCAAAATTTTTTTTAGAAATTTTTTTTATTTTTAGTAATTTTGTAATATCTTAAACAATTCTTTATTGGTCAGAAGCAAAATGACTTTCCCGGGTGTAGAATGTTGTACCAAACAATTTTTTTTAAAGCCATTTTTCAATATCGGCCTTACTTTTTTCTCAAAAACGTTGGGCGCATAAAGTGAATTTAAGCGTGTAAAGTGGATTTACGCGCCCAACGTTTTTGAGAAAAAAGTAAGGCCGATATTGAAAAATGGCTTTAAGAAAAATTGTTTGTTTGACCAGCAAAACGTTCGGCAATTTTCATTGTGGTAAAAGGGGTTACTTCCTCTTAATTACATCTCGATCGAAGCAGAATTTGATGCCAAAGTCAAATTTCGAATAGTTATTAATAAAAAAAAATCCCATATGATATGCGGACTTTACTGGTCACACTGTATAAAATTGGAACATCCCAGAGCCAGCAATAATTCTTTAACAAAGAAACATGATAATAGCCAAGTTCCTTTTAGTTACTTTTAAATAGCAAAGCAAAGCCAACAGCTTAGTTAAGCATTCCCCCCCCCCCCCCCCTTGCCGCGAGAAGTAAGTATGCCCGCCTAGATTTCTCATACGATTATACGAAGTTGTTAGTTGTTCGCGAAGCGTTCATTTAACAACTTAGCTAAGCAAAGATTTTTACTTTGCTTCGCTGTTTAAAAGAAGCAAAAGGAAAGTTAGTACCTATACCTATCATTCTTCGACGAGTGATATTGCACTGGGACGAGGAAGAAAATAAAATATTTAAGAAAACAATTTCTGTGAGGTAGTGAATTTCTGGAAGATTGCTAAGAATTGGTTTTTAGCGCTTCAGACGCAACCAATCTTGATGTTTGCAGAAAAGTGGAAACGATAGTTTTCGAAGATGCGGTAGTTTAAAAGTGTCGACTATTGTTAAAACAATAAATATAGGTGTCTGAACCAGAATCACTTTGATAATAAATATATAAGATATACGGTGTATTCTAAGATTCTTATTGACTCTGGCTTAGGCAACAATTTTTTTAAAATCATATGGAATCGTTAGATGCAGAATCTGAGTGTGTATAGGTACCTATATAGTGGCAGACGAGGAGACTTTCGTACGTCAATAGTATCTAGAAAAGAGTTCACAATAATGGTTCCATTATTATACCATATCAAGGGTGCTTAATTGCCTTTTGCCTATTTTAAATGCCAACAGAAATTACTTTAACTTTTCCTTTTAGTTACCTTCTTTTAAATAGCATAGAATAGCAAAGTCGACGGCTAGGCTGCGCGTTCCTTTTACAAATTTAACTCAGCTCAGCAAATATTTTTTCCTTCCCCTCTGCCACGTTAAGTATGCCCGTCTATATTTCTCAAAAGATTATACGAAGTTGTTCGCGAAGCGTTCCCTTAACAACTTAGCTAAGCAAAGATTTTTACTTTGATTGAGTGACAAAAATAAGCGAAAGGAAAGTACCTATTTGTCTACTAAAGTGGTCGAAACCGGTCAAGCTGCGCGTGAGCTTGTGTAATCCTATTTGTCGGATTGGGTTCAAAGAGTTTGTTTGGATGGCCAGTTTTCTGAAGCCCTTGGTCTCACAGCGGGTATACCACAGGGTAGTATTCTGGGTCCTCTTTAATATAGTATATTTACTTCAAACTTCGTGAAGTTTCTTAAATATTGTCAATACCATTTATATTCAGATGATACTCAAATTTACTTACCATTTACATCCTCTGATGTTGCACTTGCAAATAATCGACTTAGTAGGGCCAGGAACACCTACTTAAAATTAATCCTAATAAATCTGTAGGTAGCCTTATTATTTTTCAACAAAACTCAACGGGAACATTTATTAAATAACCTTGAATTAAATCTCGGACAGGACCAGATCCCGTTTAAAAATTCTTCTAAAAACTAAGGTCTTTGACGATAAACTCAAATTTAAAGAACATTGCCTAAGGAACGCTTTTTCTGTACTCAAACGTTTGTACTCCCATAGGCATTATCCGAGCCAAGAAACTAAAAAGTTGTGTAGGTATACAAAAAATTCAGAATGCCTGTATAAGGTTCACATGCATGTGGTACCTACACGACGTAGAGGGAGAGTTTCGCATAAGCTGGAGTGAATTGGCTGTCAACTCAAATTAATGGATGGCAACCTATAAAAACCAAATCCCCATTAGTACAGAGATATTATAGAGTACCATTTATACAGACCTTTTTTTATATTTCTGTGGTGAGAACTATAGGACGAGAGTTTGTGTGTTTGTATCTCACAGCCGGAGAACTGATGGTTCGAGCCCGATGGATTTTAGCGGTATAAGTTTGACGTGGGTCCAGCGTCGAGCGGGGTGCGGGTTTGTTCGCACAACGCGCAAAACCAAGAGTTCACAGCCCTTGGGGACACTTCTAGTGGCTGAGGGTCCTGGTTCGGAACTCACGCTAAAACCGAATATACGCTCGGAATAAACAGGGGAGAGAATAATTTTGAATTTACAATATTTCTTGGGAAAAAATGGTATATTATTGTAGGTAAATATGTACTAAGGACAGTCCTAGGGGCGGGGAAGGGGGGCTTGGGGGATAAGCCCCATGGATTAATTAATTTTATCAATACCCTAGAACAGTGGTTCTTAACCTTTTTGTGGTGGCGGAACACTTTTGGTAGCAATAGGAAAATGGCGGAACACCACCTTTTTCAACATATTTGCGGTGAAGTAATCAGTTTATCAAATACTATCTCATGATTCAGATTAGTTGATATTACTAAATTACTTCGCGGAACACCTGGAAGAGGTTTGCGGAACACCTGGAAGAGGTTTGCGGAACACCTGGAAGAGGTTTGCGGAACACCGATGTTCCGCGGAACGGCGGTTGAGAACCACTGCCAAGGGCATCCATAGGGGGGGGGGGGGCAAAACGGGCACTTGCCCCCCCCCCTCTAGGCGCCCACATTACTATTTTATTTCATAATTCAGAATAAATATTGAATAGTACGGTGGTTAGTTAGTAGCCCAGCAAATCACTAAACTGAACAATTACATAATAAAAACATATCAATAAATTAATACATTAGGCATAAGTTAAATAAATGGTCTTATACAGTGTCACCAGTAAAGTCCGCATCATATGGGATTTTTTTTATTATTATCTTTATTCAAAATTTGACTTCGGCATCAAGTTCTGCATCGATCGAGATGAAAATTAGGCAAATAAATAGTAGTCACGTGATTCGCATTATCTGTCAAATTTTAATTTTTTTTCAAAAAATAATTAAAAAGTGGGGTTATTTCTGAAAATATCGAAAAAAGTTATAATTTTTTTTAAACGGAGTTTCTAGGCCACATGCAAAATTTCAGCTGGATAAGATAATTTTGATTTTTTACCTATATTTTGTAAATTGCACCATTTTTACAAAATAAGACTCAACGCAACCTATACATAAAATTTCTTAGTTTTGACAATGCTTTATTTCAGATACATTTTCTTTAAACTAGCGTCATATTAAATGTGTGTTTTTCTACAAAATCAGAATTGGGCTATTAAAATTTGGTCGCATGTGATGCAAAGTTCATTTGTTTTTGACCCTGTATAAGGTAACTTCATAAAATACGTAGTTTGTGACTGAAAGTAAAAAAATAAAAAATAAAATAAAGAGATTTTAAATTAAATCGTCGAAACTAGATAAACTTTCCGTTGGGTTAAGCAAAAATTTATTTTCCACTTAATGAACACTTTACTGATGATACTGTGTTCTTTCTTGTCTTAATATTAAGGTGTATTACTTTCAGACACAAACTATGTTTTCAAAAATACTCATTTTATGAAGTTACCTTATACATGGTCAATAACAAATGAGCTTTGCATTACATACGACCAATTTTTAATAGCCCAATTTTGATTTCGTAGAAAAACACACATTTAATATAACACTACTTAAAAAAAATTTATCTGAAATAAAGCATTGTCAAAACCAAGAAGTTTTATGTAGGTTACGTTGAGTGTTATTTTGCAAAAGTGGTGCAATTTACAAAATATGGGTAAAAAATAGAAATTATCTTATCCAGCTGAAATTTTGCATGTGGGCTAGAAACTGCATTTAAAAAAACCTTTTTCCTATAACTTTTTTTTGATATTTTCAGAAATAACCCTACTTTTGAATTATTTTTTGAAAAAAATTAAAATTTGACAGATAATGCGAATCACGTTACTACTATTTTTTTGCTTAATTTTCATCTCGATCGAAGCAGAACTTGATGCCAAAGTCAAATTTCGAATAAAGCTATTAATAAAAAAAAATCCCATATGATGCGGACTTTACTGGTGACACTGTATATAAAAAGTATTGTTTAAGTTTTTGCCCCCCCCCCCCCCCCCTGAAAAACGTTCTATGGACGCCCTTGACCACTGCCCTAGAATAGGTATGGTGCCCCTGGTGGTCTTAACCTATGTTGGAAAAAAAAGGGTTTCGGTATGGTGATATACCGTAACCCATTTGACATATTTTGAGAATAAAACAAATTCTAAAAATATGGCAAGTGGGGAGGAAAAGGGGCTATTGGGTTAATTAATATTCATTAACTTATTATGTAAATTGATCGACATTATTTTTTATTTGTTATGTGTTTGGTAGGTATGTACAGTGACGGAAATAAAATTTCGTACACTTATTTTTTCCTGATGTGATGTTGGCTTTTGTATACCTGGATCACCTGGAAATGCACTTCACTTTTTGACAAATTGTTATCGGTGTCATCAGATTTGACAATTATATTATTTCATTTTAACAAATTTTGTGAACATGAATGAACTTGAGAAGGCTAGAATAATTGCTTTATTCGAAGACGGTGTTTCTCTACAAAGAATAGCTGAGCAATTTGGTAAACCAAGAAGCACTATACAAAGCCTCAGAACTAAATGGGAAAATACAGGATCATTGGAAAGAAGTGCTGGAAGTGGCAAACGAAAATCAAGATAATGATCAGATAGATTTTTGCGAAACAATCCATTTCAGACGGCTGTAGAAGCACACAACCAAACTAATTTTCCTGGGACAGTATAAGAACGACGAGAAATCGTATAAAGAAAAATTTGGAATTAAGAAATAAGGTAGCTGCTAAAAAATCGTTTTTAACCGATATGAATAAAGAGCAAAGAATGGGGTTTGCGCTGGAATATTTACCGCAAGGTATAAATTTTTGGAAAAGGGTAGTATTTACCGACGAGAAGACTTTTCAGTCCTATTATAACGGGCAGTTAAAAATGTATAGGCCGCCAAATACACGGTAAAAAAAAATAAACCCAACATGTTAAAACAAGTGGAAGATTTTCAGTTAATGTATGGGGGTATATGACTTGCAGAGGGCTAGGAATATGCCACCGAATTCGAGGAAGGAAGATTTAATACTCAAGCTTATATACACATCCTTCAAAATGTCATGTTGCCATCGGTAAACAATATATTTCAACAAGAAAATTTTGTATACCAGCATGACAACTGCCCCGTCCATACAGCAAGGAGAGTTTCGGACTGGATACGGAAAATAACATTTCATTATTACCTTGGCCCTCAAGTAGCCCTGATATCAATCCAATCGAAAACGTTTGGGGTTATATCGTGAAAAAAATTAACAAGAACAATGATTTTCATCCTCAAAACAGTGATGAGCTGTGGAATAAAATTGAAGAAACCTGGAATACCTAGAATCTTCATCATGCCCAAATGCTGGTGGCATTAATGCCCAGACGTTTAAACTTATTAGTGGAAAAAAATGGTGCCGCTTTAAAATATTAAACCAATGTTTTTTTTTTAATATTTGAATAATCTGTTTTATATTTAATTTCGAACTCATGTATTGTATATTACTATCTTAATTTTCGTTTGAAATTTCTGCCACTTCCAGCCCTCCTATTCAATGATCCTGTATTTTCGCATTTAGTTCTAAAGCTTTGTAGTGAGATAATTGTAAAAAGCCCAGTTTACCAAAATATTCAAAAATAGCATAAAATCTTAACCTCAGTGTACGAAATTTTATTTGTCACTGTACAGTTGACGACAGAATTAATTTCGTACACTAAACTGTGCACTGTTAAATGCAACTGTTTTACCTTTATTACCTTAAGTAACGTGTTAATTGTTATCATGATATCTGTCAAAGTATTGTCATTATCTTATTTGATTTAAAAATGCCTCATATTATATTATTATTGTATTATTGAAAAAGCAAGAATAATATGTTTAGTAGGAATAGGGTGGTCTTATGGAAAAATAGCTGCTCATTTTAGAGTACCTACCTAGAAGTACTGTTCAAGGAATTGTAAAAAAATGGCGTTATCATCGCTTGGAAGGTCTGTTGGGTCTGGTTTAAATAATAGAAAATCATCAAATGAAGAAGACCGAAATTTGGTAGAGTATTTAAGGCAAAATCCATTTGAAACTGCAATATCCGCTATGCACACAACAGGATTCACTGCTTCATCTAGAACTGCGCAACGCCGAGTAAGACAATGTTCCGAATTAAGATATCGAGCAGCTGCATCCAAACCGTTTTTAAATAATAGTGATAAGGAACAAAAAATTGAGGTTGCTATGCAATATTTACCAGAAAATGATTTTTTTTGGCAAAATGTTATCTTTTTCGATGAGAAAACTTTTCAGTCTACATATAATGGAAGGATTCGAGTATATAGACCACCAAACCAGTGGACGTTTCTCCGTTGATGTGTGGGCATGGATAAGTGTTTACGATGCAGGTGTATGCTGGAATATTATAGTGGAACACTAAACATTAATATTATAAATCTTCAGATTATGGAAAATATTTTTCTTCCTTCTGGACTGGTTTAGACAAAACAACACGTAAGATGTCTGCCTTGGTGCTCAAGAAGTCCTGATTTAAATCCAATTGAAAATGTTTGGGGATTGATGGTAAAAAACAAAATAAATTTTAAACCACAGAATGAAATAGAATTATTTAGAAGAAATTTGTTAAGGGATACCTCCGGATTACACCAGAAGTATTATTTTGTTAATGCCAAAAAGATTACGATTACGAATCAAATGGCGCAGCAATTAAATTTTAGTATTTTGTTTATTGTTTGTTAATAAATTTACCCTTTTCGGCTTTATACTTTTGTAGTTTTCCTGTATATTTTTTCCAGTATATTATACTTTTCTTATGGCTGTAATTTAAACACAAAAAGATTTAGGAATAACCATCATTATTACTTATTGTAAAAAATCGTACATACAAAATGCTGGTGTTCTATCCAGATATAAGCAGCAAGGTGAGAAACACGTTTTACCCAATTTTGTTGTAATTGAGTTATGTATGGGTGGAGTGTACTTACGAATTTATATGTCGTCAACTGTACAGGGTTTTTCCGTATATTTTGGAGCACCCCTGGAGCTTTTATTTGAAGATCTAGAAGAAACTTTAAATTACCAAAGCTGCATGATTTCTCCTGAACTGCCAGAATTTGTTATCGGACAAAACAAATGAACATCGTAAATTTGTTTAATAATGCCAATGTCGATTTTTTTAAATGGAACACCCTGTATATTAATTTTTTTTTAACTCCTCACCCTTTTCTGATTCCAAATATGTATATATGTTATATGTTTACTTTAGTCGTTTAGGCAAAATTTCATTTCAAAATATTGCGGAATAGAAAATCTAGATTGCCCTGAGAAACAATTTGGTTGTTATTATCGCTTATGGCTACTGACTTATGTCTCAAAAATATTATTTCATAACTTGAATGGTCTTTCTTGGTATAATAGGTTACTGTAAAGATGAAAAATTTAATATTTTGAAATGAAATTTTGCCTAAACGACTAAAGTAAACATATAACATATATACATATTTGGAATCAGAAAAGAGTAAGGAGTTAAAAAAAAATTAATATACAGGGTGTTCCATTTAAAAAATCGACATTGGCATTATTAAACAAATTTACGATGTTCATTTGTTTTGTCCGATAACAAATTCTGACAGTTCAGGAGAAATCATGCAAATTTGGTAATTTAAAGTTTTTTCTAGGTCTTCAAATAAAAGCTCCAGGGGTGCTCCAAAATATACGGAAAAACCCTGTACTTATATTTGTTATTTAATCTATGCTTATTATTTAATTTTGATAAAAAGAAAATGCAGCGCCACAAAATAAATATTCCATTTATTCCATTCCATTTTTATGATCAACCAAATTTTCAGTGGCGGCTCGTTAATGAAGGGCTCTGGGGCGCCGCCCCCCTGCAATTATTTCAAACAGAATCCAAAAATACTTTACTTAAAAAAAATTGTGTGTGCTTTAAGACCACACGACAGAAGTGAAAACTTCAACAAGGTGAAATTAACAATATCAAATACACGAGTGTCTAGACAACGCACACGGACTGTTTCCACGTCGATACTGAATGCGACCGATGGCGGCATGCTCTTTCATATAACGTTCATTCGGGTCAGGGTCAGTTCGGATTGAATATAGCAGTTGAATTCGAGCGTAGCACACCCGAGTCTGACGCCTAACGCGTGACGGCGACGCGCGACGGCTCAGTTTAATTCAGTGCCCACAAAAAGTGCTAAACGCGCCTAAAGAAGTTTCCACTTTAAAAACCAATAAAGCAATGTAGGTATGTAAGCAATCCATTAAAATAATTTAAATCAGACATAGCCCTATTCCAGCGGGTAGGTTATACTAAGCGCGGGCATAATTCAAACCAAACATAGCCCTATTCCAGCGGGCAGGCTACACTCATAGACAAGCGAGTTGCGCGCTCTCAAGATTATACTAAGCGCGCACAGGCGACCGATTATTCGTCCCGATTCAACACGACTTCTCGTTGTGACTACGGAGGCGTGACGTCACCTACATATCGCACAACGAGGAGCTCAAAATTTTCCGCCCAACCAGCTGTTCGCGACTCGCGATTCAACCTGTCGATGCCGCTCACGTTTTGTTTATTTCTTTTGATTTATTATAGTTACATTATAAAGTTGGAAAATTTCGTCTAATATGAAGGTCATTGATTGACAGAAGCTTGAGTTTAGTTCTCTGAGCTTAAGTGAAAAATTTGATTTAAAAAATACAGGGCGGCCACTACCAATATTGAATGCAAGTGCATGCAATCAAAATGTAAAAGTAAGGCACAGTTTACGCGTAAGTTTGACAAATAAATATATAATAAAAAATCCTGAATATGCGGTTGTGAGGACAAAAATTCTTTTTTTTGTTTCGTGTGTCTTCTTTTTGACGGGGATGATAATTGGACTATAAATGGGGTGCAGGACTTAACACATCTTTCAGAGAAAATAAAAAACATGAAAATAGTGCAAAACATCGTTATAATGTGGTAAGTTTTGAGATGTTAGGACAAACTAATATTTTAACTTGTTTAAGTAGTGCTTTATGCTGATGAAATTAAAATTCACAACGAGAAAGTTAGAAAAAACAGACACGTACTTTCGAAAATAATAGACATTTTAATTTTTTTTTTTAATTTAAAGCCAGCGCCCCCCCTGACTCACTATAGTCACTAGCCGCCACTGCAAATTTTTTCCTATATTTACCGACGCGACGTTACGTTTGGCAACTATGAACACATGATGTCTTTTTTCTAATGAAATAAAGTTGTTGCAACACGGATGGCACAAGGCATGCGTTAAAGTTAAGAACGATTAATTAAGTCGAAAATTAAAATTATTAAAACGATGTTAGTCCCTTGTTTCATTATAATAGAAAAACCTTTCTAGGGTTCCTTATATAAGAAAATAAGTCATTAAATTTTCATGGAAGTCTCAAGTCTTTAGTCATTATATTATAAAAAGACGTACAATCCTCGATTTTAAAGGGAATTCGTATTAACCGTAATAAACAGAAACAAATTAAATGGCGAAGGAACCATAACGAAATCTCTTAAATGTTTCCTTATCAATTTACATTTTTTGACTGACCTTTCAGCTATAATCCTTATCCAATGTTAAATTAAGGATAAAATATTTAATTTTAATTTCTAAAATCAGTCTTTCCTCAGGCACGAGGAACTTTACACGAGATTAACTTTTTATCTCGTCGTTGTAGTTAAAACCCGGCTGTGATATTTTTTAATTAGGTACTATTGTTACTTTATAGTGTATTATTTTCGGTGATATATTTTGGTTTACGTTTTGCTTTTCGAGAAAATAGGAGAGCAATGAAAGCTATCGAACGTAGAGATACAGATTTGCGAGACAAAAAGGTAAAGTAGTTTACTAAAATATTTTAAATGATTTAAGGAAACCTCCTTCAAAAATTTCTATTGGAATGAAAAACTGGTAAAAATGAATATTATCTGATCTGAATTAATTTCCCTCAAAAATATAATTTTGTATAGGTAGGTACCTATTTTATGTTTGGTGTTAGCAGTAAATAATAATCATAAATTACCTGGACAATTCTTATTTCCAAGTATATATACAGGGTGTCCCATAACTTATGGGCCGTAGAGTAACTGGAGATACTAGACATCAAACTAAGCCGATTAAGTCATATAGGTTTTTTCGGATTGTTACTCGTTCTAGAGGTACAGGGTGTTGAAAGTAAAAGTTTATTATTAATATTATTATTTATTTAGTTAAAAGTTTAATAAAGTGTATTGAGGTCAACGGTGGTCACTTTCAACATTTACTAAAGTGAGCTTCTTGTTTTTGTTCCACTGTTTCGAATTTATTGCGTTGTGATAATTAAAATATTAATTTAATTATGTACTATGTTTTTTTATGCTTTGGGATGTTTAAAGGAAAATATCTCGAAAACCGTTAAAGATATTAAGATCAATCAAGTATACCTTTTTGACTCAGAAAATGCCCTTCTTTAAGAAACTTGAATTAAAAAACACCTAATATCACAGGTAAGAAAAAAAATCATAGATTTATGAAGCCCAGTGTATGCAACTAGCGCCCTCTAGTGTGAAACTTAAAAATTTCTACAAATTCTTATTTCTTGCTTATAAAAACATAATACCTCCAACTTTCAATTCGATTCATTAAAACGTTTTAAAATTATGGCTTATTTTCGAGAAAAAACTTTTACTTTCAACACCCTGTATCTCTAGAACGAGTAACAATCCGAAAAAACTTATATGACTTAATCGGCTTAGTGCTTAGTTTGATGTCTAGTATCTCCAGTTTCTCTACGGCCCATAAGTTATGGGACACCCTGTATATATACCGTGACCTCAAAATAAATACAGATATTATTAGGAATTAGAGCATCTTTTATTGTTTTTGTAGTATTTAAATGATATTAATTCATATTATATATTAAATAGATAAAGAAGGATTATTATCTAATTTTAAAATATTATCTGGCAAAAATCTTCCCCTCCCTTTGACTGCATATACATTTTACATAATAATATAGTATATAGCTGCATTTTTTTATCTGTAAACTTAGTAGGTACCTAATCAATAACCTATAAACCTATCGATATTTTGCTTAATATAGCCTAACCTACTTCTATTGAGATAATTATATCTGACTGGCTGAAAAATTGAACAGCAAGGTAAAAAACTGGGTTTGGGAGACACGCTATTTTTATGATATTGATAGGGTATGATAAGAATTTCTTAATAAAATGAAAATAAAATAGGGCAATGTAGATGATATTTATACAGGGTTCTGCAATAGTGTGTCCAGCTTCCATAGCTCCTAGATGAATTAAGTTAGGATTATATTTATATGTTGACTTATACCAATTCACAGGGTGTATCTCAGGCAAATATTTCCCTTATACAGGGTGGCCCAAAAATGTGTGATAACATATACAGTGTGACCAGTAATTAAAGTCCGCATCATATGGGATTTTTTTTATTAATAACTTTATTCGAAATTTGACTTTGGCATCAAGTTCTGCTTCGATCGAAATGAAAATTAAGCAAAAAAATAGTAGTCACGTGATTCGCATTATCTGTCAAATTTAAATTTTTTCCAAAAAATAATTCAAAAGTAGGGTTATTTCTGAAAGTATCGAAACATGTTATTAGAAATTTTTTTTTAAATGCAGTTTCTAGCCCACATGCAAAATTTTGGCTGCATAAGATAATTTTGATTTTTTACCCATATTTTGTAAATTGCACCACTTTTTCAAAATAATACTCAACGCAACCTACATAAAACTTCTTAGATACATTTTCTTTAAAGTAGCGCCATATTAAATGTGTGTTTTTCTAAAGAATCAAAATTGGGCTATTAAAATTTGGTCGCATATGTGATGCAAACCTTATTTGTTTTTGACCTTGTATACGGTAACTTTATAAAGTAAGTATTTTTGAAAACGTAGTTTGTGTCTGAAAGTAAAACACCTTAATAATAAGACAAAAAACAACAGTGTCATCAGTAAAGTGTTCATTAAGTGCAGTGGCGGCGCCAGTTTTTTATTTCCAGTTGGGCGACGCCCGGCAGAAAAATGTGAAGGGTGGCCAGCAAAAATGTGTACCTAGGACTTAGATATCTAGGTAATATTTCGGGTAATAGGTTCTAGGTATAGATTATATAATTTACTATTTAAAGATATTTTGCAATTTTGCATGTGAATTGTGAAATTCAAACTAAAATTATTTTATATTTTACAAAGAAACACATTATATAGCAAAAAAACAGAGTTAGGAGTTAGGAGCAGTTAGGAAAGAGCTATTTTTCTATTATTATGCTTAATTGCAAAAGAATTTACAACTACATCGATGTCAATTGTTTTAACAATATTTTTTTCAGCGTACAAAATTCCGAAATCTGTGAGCCTCTCTTGTAACATTGTGGTCCTTAAATAGTTTTTTATTCTTTTTAAGCCAAAACGACCTCTCACAATTGGCATTTGAAGAGGGTACAGTTATTGCCATGATACATAATTTATTTATTTCGTTAAATACTATAATTATATTCCTGCAGAAGAATTGCAAGATCTAATAAAGTCTTTATGTTAACATCATGATTAATTTTATACCTGTAAATGGTTTTTGGAAGCAATTTTAATTCATTTTCGACGGACGCTACGCCACATCTATAATGGATAGCTAATGGACTTATTTGCTATAAATTTAAAAATATATTACTTGACGGGTATAACGCACTAAATCCCTTTCACTAGCATTTTCGTCAAATCTCCGACAAAGTTCTGAAGTGATTCGGTCAATTATATGGGATAATAATATAGTTTAACTTGAAATTCACCTTTTTCAGTAACACATCTGTCCTCTTCGAGCTTCAAGTGAGGTAATTTTTTGGATGATTATAGTGTTTTTAAATTTAGAAGGTAGTTTCTTTGATCTTTTATTATTTACATAATCTCTAAGTTAATATTATTAGATGAATGCGTTTTCTAGAGTCGCAATTCATAACTTTTCAAATTCAGAATCTTGCCTATATATGATACAAATAACTGTTTTAGTGATTCCACTAATGTTAAACTTTTTAAAATATCACATCTTTGCTTTGTAAATAATCAGAAAAATTCTTTATTTTTTACAAGAATTCACAAAAAACTTCTAAATTAAACAAAAAGGTTAAATTAATATTGGTCAAGAGTCCGTTAATTTGCCTCTGGAGAGCGAGCGTTATATATATATATATATGTATATATATATATTGGTTTAATGAAATTAATATTACTGGCAGTGTTTTTTTTACAGCCAAACAACTTGATATGTGTGAGGTCCACCTCGTGTCACTAAGTCTTTTTAGTTCTACAGGTTTATCTTGCGGCCGGGTGTAGTTCTTTTTGTATTTGTAAAAACGTATATTATGTAAGGAAGAGATGTTGAATTATATACATATTTAATATCATTCTAATTTATTTATTGTGATACCGGAAACCGGAAACACATTGGTTGATTCATTCCATTGGAACTATAGTTAGATCTAGAAAATTGAAAGCATCTAAAAAAATCTACTGAGTTAGGTACTTCTCTATATATATTTTTTGCTCAAATGCGTAATTTAGCAGATTGGGCGAGAACAATTTGGGTTGGGCGCTCAATTTCTCGATCTTGTCAAAGTTTTCCTTTGCTGAAATCTTTGCTACAGGCCAGGCAAACTGGACTACAAATCGGGTCTACTATCCGAGCGAACATCGCGAAAGATGTTGTAATTGATCCCATTTTAGCTTTCAACCTTTCTGGGTCTCATCCAGTTAGGCGAAGGATCCTATAATAAGAAGCTAGTAATTTATCATAAGAATTCTGACATTATTTGTCAGAAACTATATGTACATACTTAAGTGTATTTAAACGGATAATTTTTTGTTTAAAAATGTTTTTTTTTTAAATAATTATTTTTCCACTAGATCCTGGTGCAATTAAATGCGGCACGCATGAAAATGCTGTTTTTTTTTCAGAATTCTTTGTGCCACAGATGCTTCATTAATATTTGGCTTTTCAATAAAATTGTTGAACTGATTTTCTTCATTTGGTGCCGTGTTTGTTCTTTCTTCTTTTTTGATTTAACAAAGCGCTCAAGACATCTACTTAAAAAAGTTTCTGGATGTCACCTTTCAGAAAACCGAGTCGTATATATTAATTCTAATAGCAAGAAAACACTCTCACTCTCGCCCAATACAAAAACCATACCAATGAGCTTCCTTTCTTTTCTTTCAGTTTTTGAACAAAAAAATATCCGTTTAAGTACCCTTAAGTACTTATTTCTGACAAATAACGTCAAAATGCATTTAATAATAGATACTTTTTGCACCTCTTAATTCGTCATTATTTTGTGGTTATGGTTATTCTGAGCATGCGCAATGTCAGAAAGATGATCCGCTATGGTTAATAACCATAACGGACGCCGTTAGTTACGGAAGGATAAGGAAGAGCTTATCGTTATCCTTATGGTTATGCTTAAACTGCATGGTTGCCGGAACATACAAAAGTTATGAAGCATCATTGATGAATTAAAATTGTGATAAGCAATTAATTAAAATCCAAAGCAATAGTAGCTTTAAATTAAAATATACAACTTAATCAAATTATTGTTAGGTTAGGTATTTTATTTTGTTTAGGTGCGCCGACGCCAAATTAATAACTACAGACAGAACGTATAGGCGCTGCAAAATCTCTGGTTTTAACAGTGGCGCTACTCGTTATGTTTAATAAAGTTAACCATAACGGAGCTAAAAACTGTTATTAATTTAAGAGGTGCAAAAAGTCTCTAATAATTGTTAAATTTCGTTATTTTTCCATATTTATTTTGTTAAAAAAATATTATATTTATGTTTTTTGATAAATATTATGAGAAAACGGTTTGGAATTTTAAATAAATTTCAAACACTAGAAATGTTTATTTTAAAGTTCCTTATCAAATAGTACAATAATATACAGGGTATACCATTTGAAAAACTTGAGAAAAATTGGTTTAAAATGTGTCATTTTTGAGACCTTATTTTAAACACCCTGTATAAAATAGATAAAATCTATTTAATTTATAGTATCTCTGGACCTCCTGTTATTAATCTCAGACAATTCCGAAAATAAGAAAATGCCTTCAGATTATTTATTTTATTTTATTTTCCACCGCTGCAAAAGTTTTTTTAGTTTTTAATTTATTACTCCTAAACTACTAATGCAAATTCAATGAAATTATAAACAGTAATAAACGACACCAATACAAACCTAAAAATACAAAAAATAGGGGGTGTCCCATTTAAAAAAATTCAACTTTATATTATCACCCTTTTTTGGGCCACATGCGAAAATATTTTCCTATAATACATCCTGGTGTTACACTATAACTCAGCATATGAATAAAATTCCTAACTCAATTCTTATAGGAGCTATGAGGAAGCCTGACGTACTCTTGCAGGAGCCTGTATATACTGGTGTGTACTGTGTATACCGAGTGTTTCTCAAAATACGTTCACCCCTATAACTTTTTTATATTTATAGATACCTATTAAAATGAAATTTTGAGATTATGCATAAGAGATGAGTCTGCATTTATTCGCATAATTTTCAATTTGTTAGCACTTCCGGTTTTACCGGACCGAAAGTTTATCTAGGTACCCAAAACGTCATATATATAATGCTAACAAACAAATGAACATAATTGAAAATTTTAAAACCGTCATCATTAAAATTTGTTTCACATGGCTAACATCCGGTTTACAATTGATGCAGTCAATACAACTGCAATAAAAAAATTGCCTCGAGGCGGGCAATTTTATTTGCATCGCACGAAATGATTGCAAATAGCATACAACTCTAGTGTAGTTTTTCTAGTAATATTTTCAATATCAACCTAAAGAAAAGTAAATATTAACGTCCACAAAAGTATTTTGTAATTTTTTTGTTGATTCTTCTCAATATTAGGATCAGTAAGATAACTCTACAACGGACCTCGCTACTTCTGTATCCATTGTTTTAATAAAGAAAAATAACAGAAACACACTTTTACAATAAAATCAGCTGATATTGGATGGATTTTAAATGTTGGTTACATATCCGTTGTCAGGATACTTGCATAAAAATAATTGCTTCATATGCAAACGCTCATGCAATGAAATAAATTGCCTCGCTATAAATTGCATGCAACGATTTTGCACCTAATATATTAAACAGTCTTTCAGAAGTAAATCATTTAAGAGAGCTCATAGCAATCTTGATGCAAAAAAATTATTTAAAGTGTCAAAAAGTGACGTATGCTAGGGGGTGTCGTTGAATTTGGAATGGCCGGTGTTCTGAATGGATATAGCCAAAAATATACATTTGTGTTCCATTTAAAAATCTAAAGTTAAAGTAATTTCCGGTTAAACCGGAAGTTACAAAATGCCATCCGTCATGTCATAAAATGCCAACAAATATCACAAAATTTTTTTGCTGTAATTTAAACAATGAAATAGTTATAGGGGTGAGCGTTCCTCCTGAAACACCCGGTAGGTATACAGGTTTTTTTTTATATAGAAAGTTATTTTTTAGAAAAACACTGAAATAAGCGAATTGATTTAAAATATTGTTTATCTTTCCGTAATATTGCCAGCCCCCTGCTCTCTGCAACTGAACCACATGATAGGGGTTATAGCCACGCAGGCCTATAAAAAAAAGTAAAATGCTTATGGCTGAATAATACACATGATATTAAAAACTAAAGTTATGATTCTAAACTAAAGTAACTATTATAATATACTCTCTTTACTCCAAGAATTAAAAAGAAAAATTCCTTAATCTTACAACTAAAATTTTTATTAATAATTAAAATGGGAATTTTACCAATTACTCTTGTAATAATTATTATTGTGAACTTTTCGCACTGCCTCGGTATTACGTCTAGCCGGCTTAAACTCTTTTATTTTCTGTGCCGTGCTGTATGAAGTTAGGCGTGAAATTTTAGCGCCAAATTTAAACACAAAATAATCTTTACAATACTTTACACGAAATATTAACAACTTTTCAAGTTTCACTTGCTAATCTTTTTATGTGTCCTGTCATGTTTGTATATTTTAGAAAAATATAATCAGCTTATCATCTTTTTTCCTAGCTTTATCGATCTGAAGTTAGACAACGTTCAAATATGAATGAATGGAATGGGTTCCAATTCCATTTACTCGCCTTACCTCGCTCTCTACTACTGTGAAGGCTGACTTGTATCACCTGTCTTTTTCTAGTGCATCAATTTCTTCTACAACGTATTTCCTAGATACCATTAGAACTGAAAAATAATGAGGGATGTCCCTGAAACGAATAAGCAAATTTGACTAAAAATGGAATTTCGCAGATGACCTTCTTATGACCTCTCTAGACTCCCTCCCGCCCTCCACTTCCGTGGTGTTTAATTTATCATACCGGCTGATTTTTGTGGCCGAAACAGTTTCCATTGCTTTTTCGTAAGATACAAGAAAAATAAATACTTTTTGTGTTAAAATTGGTGTATAGTGTGCCCAAATACTACAAGGTAAATTTATTTTGTTTTATTACCAAATTTAGTTATACTATGCCTATAGGCCGACTTGACAGTGGTTCTTTTTTTAAACGTGCAAAATCCACTTTTAAGAACATCTCTGTTATTTTCTAGTTATACAAGTTTATTAGTATATAAAACGATATAAAATTACGTAATTCATGTGATAAAACTGTATATTATTACGTATAAGTTTCAAAATTAAAGCATGACAAGGTGTTCCAAGTTTCAATAAATTGACAAACGATAATCAATTTTCATTGTTAATATCGTGGGTGTATTGATTTAAGGCATTTTAATATAAACATTTTAAATGAGACTATGAGACTAAAAATATTTATTTGATTAGGTATACTTACTTCACCTACTAAGAGATGGGTTTGCATTATTTTGATCAGATGTAATTACAGCTTTTCAGTGGAAAATATTATTACTCGTATTAATATGACGTTCATTTTGAATGAAATTTCATGCATGCATTTACCTAAAACAAACAGACCAACGGAACTATCAAACCCCTACTTTCCGACAACAATTAATTTTTAGCATACATACATTTATTTATTATTGCAATGCACAAGCACCAGGATTACCTTGTCATCTGCATGGACGACAAGGAAGAACTTGTGCCTCACGGGGGGCTAAATTTAGAGACAAGGTACCCTTAAAACAATACTGAATAAAACAAACTTTCTTGTAGCTCGAGTTGTAGATAGGAAATTAAACTCGTATTGCAAATTTGTATTGTCATGCATGATGTCCAAAAATTAAGATTTGTGATAAAGTCGAGGATAAAGTAGTATTTTTTAAATGATACATTCTATATTTTATAGCGACAAAGGACCAAATTTACTAAGGATACTTACATAAAGGTTTTAGGTATTTAGAGCCTTTAGTTTTTGAGATATGGACATTTAAAGCTGAATTTTCAAACATAACATCTTAGAAAAAAAGGGTTTTTACATATCTGTCTTACTTTTTAACTTTCTGTTTAATAGTTCCTATATCGAACACCTACTTCCTGTAGGTATCGGTGATAGTGCACTTTAGGGCCCTTGGAATTTTACAATTTTTGAAGAAAAAACTGAAGGAGTATTTAATTTTGACTAATTCAACATAAAAAAATTTAGGGATAAACCGTTTTTGACAAAGTTAAAACTATTAGCAAAAAATCATTACGGATTATGATACAAGGAAGTGTATGTGATGCTTTTTACAAGAAGCTTTCTTTATTATGGAATATTTCTTACCTGTTTCCTATCAATAGGGATTACTAAAGCAATATGCGAAACATAAATTAGGTAAAATTGATTTTTAATAGGTACCTAATACATACAGTGTCACCAGTAAAGTCCTCATCATATGGGATTTTTTTTTATTAATAGCTTTATTCTACTAACTAATTTATAAATCCAACTTTTTTTTATCAAAAAGCTGTAGGTAATTGTTCTCCTATTGGCCGATTTATTAATAAAACAACGAAGTAACTAAATATTGATCAAAAACGAAATGGCGAAGGCGTCACTAGTGATTACACCAAAAAATCAAATTCCATTTTACGCCCAAGCGCGTCCGAAGGGGGGGGGCAAGGGGGTGCGCTTGCCCCCCCCTCCTGGCCCAAGTAGATTTGAGATATTTTATTTAACTGGGATATACATATACATATTTATTGAGATACAATTCAATTGACAAAATTGGTAAAACGAACTCTTGTTGCATATTCTTTTATTGAAGGTTTGTTGAAGTGCTAGAAACAAAAATAATTCCAATTATGATTTGCCCCCCCCCCCCCCCCCCCTTGGAAAAGTTCCTTCGGACGCCCTTGTTTACGCCTACAATTTTCAGAAACCCAGATGTTTAAAGTTTAATAATTTCAATAGTATAAATAAAAAATACATATTTTAAGTTTATTAGCTTTCTTGTTAGCCTTAACGGAGGCCACATATTTTTAACATAAGTATGATAAATAATAATAATAAAAATTATTTCTGGCTGGTAATAAGAAATTATCATTGCTGTATAAGAAACACTTCATTTCTATTTAGTGTGTCTAACAATACTTCTTTACTTAATTATTATGTAAGAAATTTACTCGAAGTGAATAGGAAACTTGACAAAAATTTTAAATGGGGAAAAAAGTCTATAAATCATAAGTATATATTGTCGTAAAACATATGGCAGCAAAAAAAAAAACATATTTCGTCCCAAAAGACCGCTAGCAAAATTTAAAAATGCCCCAAAATTCAAATTATCCCAAGCGGGAAAAAACGGGTCGTGACGTCAATAAGTATAATTCGTGTGTGACATCCACGAAATAGGTTATAGGTTGGCAATAAATTGAATGACGTTGAAAATTTCATAAATTTATTTTCAACCAATTAGAAGGCTCCTTTTTGTTTACGTCGCTTATAGCGACGGGAGACTATTGCGATAAGCTATAGCCTATTAACCTAATAAAATTAATAAGTGATAATTTTTCTTAGGTACGACTATGGAGGGCTTTAGGAAGGAGTCCGATCGAAAATGGCTGTTCTTTAAATTTACGTCCCTGTTTAGTAGTTAGTTCGCTGTTTCCCGGTCGCGGCGCAGTGATCGTCAAGTGTTTGACTTTTTACAGGTTTTGATAGACGTCAGCGGTATTTTTATCCAATAATTAATAAAATAAGCTTTATTAGATATAATATATACATATCTCAGCCTGTAGAGGGTTTTAGTTAACCAAATTCAATAAAACAGTTGATTATCCCATAAGAACCCATGCATTTTACAGATTTAAAGGAACACATGCGCCCCTGACGCCCATTTTTAAAGCTGCTTTACCGATCCAAAACTTTGCCCGAAACCAATGTATTGCGATCGGACTCCTAACCTAAAGCCCTCCATAGGTACGACTACTACGATTTAATTTTAATTCAAATGTCAAGTCATTTTGAAGTGACAGGTGAGACAATCCAATGTCTTGATAGTTTTAAATTCAAATATAACTTTAAAAAACATATTTCCGATGAGTTTAGTTTAATATGACTCACTGTATTTTTACAATAGAAGTTGATTTTACTTGTTAGTAACTAAGGTTTATTACTAAAATATCAGGAACATTAAAAGAAACTCCAATTTATGAAATTTTCTTACCGAATCTCCCACGCAGCAGAATTAATTCCCGATATTTTTTTTCTCGGTTTCACTCATGTTTTTGTTGATAGAAAATTTCCCCTTGTCAATTATCGGTAATAATTCTGCTGCTAGGGAGATTATAAGTGAGAATACAATACAATAACAATAACACACGGCAATCCAAATGCAAACTCGGTAGCTCGGCCACCGGTCAGGATGACGGATGACGGAAAAGTCATACTTCCTGATGTCATCGGGCTTGGCGCGCTTAAAAGCAGGCTAGGATAACTTAAATGGTGAAGGTCGTCCCCTGTTCGTTTAATTTAGCCCCCGGTCGCTAGTGGCGCTATTGTAGGAATTTTGTTTTATAAGGTTGTTCATCTCCTAAACGTTGGTAGGAACAGAATATTCATTTAAAATGAGCATGGCCAACATTCTGTACCCCTCTCTCTCTCTCTGTATTAAACTGTACCAGCATATGTGCGAGAAAGATAAAAATATGGCTTATTGTGACAGATCGTGAAGTCTTACCTGGACTGGTGAAAGATTGTGTGATTGTGTCATTTTATGATTGATTTGTAAAATATATAAAAAATAAAGTTATTATTAAATAATTATTCATATATAATTTATAAACTTAACATGGCGCAGTCGGTAGTTTGAGAATCATATATATTTAATATACCAAAGAAATCGGGAAGAAAAACCAAGGCAATTAACAAAAGCGTGGAACCTCCTGAAGACTTCAATAATGTCGTCCAACGATTGGAAAGTACAGAGAAAGCTATTAAAGATATAGAAAGAAACTTTACTTCACAACTTAATGAACTACAAGTTACAATAACTAGTTTATTAAATAAAAACTTTGAAAATAACACGGAATTGTTAGAAAAATCTACAGAAAATAATAATATAATAATTTAAGCTGTTTTTTTATTTAAAACCTATTTATGTAAATATCTAATTATTAATAAATCTTGTCGCCATATCAGAAACGTTGTTATAATTTCCTTTCGTTCTCCCAAATTATTTTAACTTGAATCAGATGTTTCGCGCTTCAAACTTTTCCGTTAAGTTAGAAGCGCGAAAATTTGAATTCAAAGTAATAATAAAATTTAAATTTTTATGCTTGGCGCCTACCCCCACCACTACTATATTTAGTTTCGCCCCCGGTCGCATGTGGCGCTATCAGGGAACCAATTTAGTATGTTAAGTTGCCTATCTATCCTTGAGAGCGCGCAACTCGCTTGTCTATGCTTAAAAGGTCGTTTGAAATGCTTTTGACACGCGCGAAACTTTAAAGAATTTTTACCAAGTTATTACTGATTTTTAAGGAGTATATGCTAATAATTGGGGAATATTTTTTTTAGGCCTAACTAAATCATATTATTGAAAAAAAATAAAAAATTGGAAAGTTCCCTATTCAGCGGGGGGCAAACTAAGGAACAGAAATTTAGGCAAAATGACTTATTTTTATTTTATGCTTCTACTCATTAAAAGTTTTTAAACCTTACTTAAACGGTAAAAAAACAAGTTCATGGCATAGTTTCTCTTGGTTTTGTTTCTCTAAGTTTACTATATTTAGTTATTTACATTACTAGATGCGAAAGTTAATTTTTTGGTGTGAGGAGGTTTTTGAATTGCCGAGGCAAAGCCGAGGTGATTTAATACCTCCGACCACCAAAAAAGGCTTTCGAATCGTGTAATGTATTAAATTTTTTCTACTACTGTTCTCTGATCAATATATTATTAAGTAATAAACTTTGATTTTATTCAAATTAAAATGATAAAATACATTTTTTTTTCACCTATAAAATAATCCATGACAACTAGTTATTTGAGTATTGTTGACAACTAGTTATTTGAGAACTGTCAGAGTCTGTCAGTTCGATTTTTTTGTCCTGGCACCGAAAGTATTACTTTCGTAGCTAGCAACCTACTTTCGTAGCCAGCAACGGATAATATTCAGGTAACTGTAACATTTACTTTCGTTTTCTTTCGTGTTGCTAGGGCGCGAAAGTTAATTTATTTATACAGTAGTAGAAAAAGGTAATTTGGTACGTATATCTAAGAATATTTTCTTACAAAATAGGTAATTTGAAAATAACTTATGGAGTTTGGCCGGTTTTAAAACTCATCGAGTGGGAGATGCGCGGTTTTGAAATTTACTTTATTTCCATTTGGCAGGGTTTTTCACTCTATTTATTGCCAGCTCTGGAGTCACACTTGTTATATTTACATCAATTATCAAAAAAATTATTATTATTTAACTTCCATTGTCTTTATTTTGTTACTTAACACAACATTTCGGTTAGTTAGTATCTCTAACCGTTTTCAAGTGTAAACTAAATTACAATTCTAAGGCTACTGTCTTAAATACTATCATCCATGTGCAATGAAGCTTGATGACTCCGCCTACCTGCTTATGGAGTGTGAAGTTTGAGCTGTTGGTTTTGGACAAGAAGACGCTTCCAGATATTGGGGATATCTATACTTGGTTTACTAAATATATGTGTATTTTGATTCATGAAAGCTGCTTCTTTGAACTTTCGTTTTCTCCAGTCCTGTTCCTTGTCCAAAACCTTGGCTTCTGACCACTGTATATTATGCTGGTTGGTCCATACATGTTCCGCTATACCTGATCTCGAAGTTTCACCTCTTTGAGTATGTTTCAGATGTTCTTTAACTCGTACGGGAAGAGGTGTTTTTGTTTCTCCAATGTACGATTCGCCACACTCGCAAGGGATTTGATAGATACAATTTTTTGTGTTTTTATTACGGGGGTTTTACTTTTGTAAGAAAGCTTCTAAGTGTATTTCCGGATTTAAAGGCTGTTTTGATATTATAGTTTTTGGTTATCCTTCTAAACTTTTTAGAAATCCCTTTCACATAAGGTATTGTGAGGAATGCTTGGCTCCTCTTTCGTTTCTGTATTAGTTTTTACTTCGCGATTTTTAAATTTTGAGATGGAATTAGTTATAAAGGTTTCAGGGTAACCATTCTGTTTTAAATCTTTTTTGTTGTTTGAAATTTCAATATTAAGGTCTTCCGGATTGTTGCAAACATTAGATGCTCTGTGATAAAGAGTTTGAATTATGCCCTTTTTATGGAGTTTGAATGATTGGATCCGTGATTAAGGTGTATTGCCCTGTGTGAGTGGGCTTCCTGTACACTGAAGTTTTTATGTTTATTTACAACCATGTATGTAATAATGACATTTCACCTATCTTTGAAAGGTGGAAAGTTGACGTTTCTTGACTTTTACTTTCCACCCGGGTGGAAAGTGAGCACTTTCCACCCGGGTGGAAAGTAAAATTGTTATTTTTTGTAATTTTATTAAAAATCGATATCTCAAAATAGTAAATTTTTTTTTTTTTAAATTTTAATAAAAATCGATATCTCAAAATAATATACAAACACACCAACACACAACTCATTACACAAATTCAACAACAATAATTTTATTTTTTATTTCTTTAAATGAATTATACCTAAATGACATTTATAAAAAACAAAAAATTAACATGGTTTATGTTTTACTTATTTACATTAAATATTACATTGGCATTATTGTAGGCAGTCACAGATATGTTTAAACCTTGCTGAAATTCTTCTTTTGAAAGGTTTATTTCATGATTATTTGAAGTTAAAGTAGTGTTAGTAAAACTTGAACTTGGCTTTGAAATCAATTTTGCCGTATTAACCTGAGTAGAAACCGAACTGTCTATGTATCCCTCAGCTACTGTGCTAGATTTCCAGCCTCCTAACCGCTTTATTTGCATAAGATCGCCACCGTTATTTGCGAGCAAAGTAGCCGCTGTTCTTCTGAAACAGTGACCAGTAAAACCTTCAGTATTCAGCTTCAGAAAAGCTGCAATTTTTTTTGGAAACTGACTTAAAGTGTTGTGCCCAATACATTGTTTACTAATTTTTCCATATCTTATTTGCATAAAAAGCTTTCCATCCTGTATATTTTTCCGTAAAGTTATGTACTCCTTAAGTGGTGCAATCCATTTATTATCAGTTATCATAAATGATCGTGGCTGGTACGTTTTGCTATTTTGTATTTCAATCGCGACCTTTTCTTCTAAAAAGTGAACGTCTGTTGTTTTCATTTTGTATAATTCATCTGATCGGCAGGCGCCTGAGACACCAATAACCAATGCGACCTACAAATGTATAAAATAATAAGTTAATATAGAAATAGTCAACCTTTTAGCCTAAAATACCTTTTGAACAAGAAATTCCATAGGTGCTTGTTCCAAAAATGTTTCAATATTATCCATAGACAGTGTGGTCGATTTTTTCGGCTTGTATCCTTTGTTTTGCTTTTTTAAAAATGCTAATAGCTTTGCGTGTTTAGATATGTCTACTTTTTCCCTAATTGATAGAGTGGTCCTCAACATTGAATATATTGACCAAAGCGTTGATATTTTCTTTGTCTTGGCATTTTCACTAAAATAAGCTAGTAGCGCCGATTCAGAACCAGGATTTTGAACTTTGTTTCCAATACACCATTCTTTAAAACAGTTATATGCCTTGTCATATCTCGGGCGGCTTTTAGTTGGCAGAAGATCTTCTTCTACTATTTTTGCTGCTTCTCGAATTTCTGGGGGAGTAGCAGCCAAATCAAATTCCTCATCTGAGAGCATTTTTTTGGTGTTTTGTAAAAACTTTGACACTAACGTTTTAAAAAAATAATATATTGTTTAGTGACATGGAAACCATATTCCAAAAATGATATTTGCCATCTTGATGTGTATTATTACCTACGTTATTTTATCACCTGCGGTTATTTGAAATTCTAAATGTCTGTCTACTTTTGCAATGGAAAAGTCAAAATGACATTTACCTTTTAATAATTATTTGAACTCAAAATAATAAGAAGTGGATGTTGGATGTGGTTGTAAATAAAATAGTATACAAACCTCGGTGAAAAGTTTCATTACTGTCTCTGAGATATAGTTTACCTCGACGCTTCGCGTCTCGGTAAACTATCTAATCTCTCGACAGTAATGAAACACTTTCCACCTCGGTACGTAATATACTATTTCAGCACTTCGTTTGACGAGAACATCGAGAAAAGGTAGAGTAGAATGTTTTTCTGTTTCCATGGTAAATGTAATGGATTGTCTTATACTATTAATATGTTCCAAATGTGTTAAGGTTGAATTCTCAACGTCATTCAATCTATTGCCAACCTATAACCTATTTCGCGTTGATTTTTTGAGTTTATTATTTTAATAACTAACATTTAAAGAAAATCAATATCGTCGGTACATTATTTAGGTAGTATCTGATATATTGCAAAAATATCAATTTATTTCATTGCTAATTTTGGGAGAATTGTATAGTGAAAGAACAATGAGTGACAATGACATAATAATGTTAAAAAAAATCTTACCCGATATTTTTCGCTATACAATGCTCCTAAAATAAGTTATGAAATTCCTTGATATTTATTAAATATGTCAATTATTACCTATAGAATATCGAGTCGATACTGATTTTCTTTAAATTTTGTATAAAAGCTAGAAAACATAAATAAATCTACGCGAAATAGGTTATAGGTTGGCAAGCATGTTGATACTCCTACCTTAAGTAACAAAATAAAGACAATGGAAGTCCGACAAGGTAATTTTTTTGATATTACTTCATTGTCTACCACCTTCAAACAAATACATCCATTATATTTAAAAAAAACAACAATTAAACAATATTGAGTAAATTAGTTATATTACAACCTCGATTACAATAACATAACTAAGGTATGTACATTTTACATAATTTTAATGCTTTGTTCCCGTTGGACATAGCCGTTTTTGATCTTTATATATAGCCCAAGAAATGTTTCCTTTTTTTGGACGTAAATAACTCATTTTTCAATAACACACTATTTAATACTTCTTTTTCTGTTATCAAATATTTCACAACAGTGCATCATTGCATAATATCCTGATATATTAAAATGATGATGCGTGTTTCAGTGTGGTATTGTAGACAGACAAATAATGATATAATAATGATATCGTTATCAGGCACTAGGCGCTTGGTGAATGATTTGTTGTATATACGTTTCTTATATTATTTGGCAAATATTTAAGATAAAATTTATTGTAATATGCAACGGAGAAAAACATGTCGAGGGGGGAGGTAAAAACTTTCCAGCGGACGGTCGATTACTATAGAAAGAGAATTCACGCGAAAAATTGGTCAAAGTTTTTAAAAAAATTTAGCGCATTGTTATAGGCAAACATTTTTCACAAAGTAATTACATGTAATTGATCATCAGGGTGCCTCGCCGACCGTTTAGTCCAACAAAGTACAATAGCTCTATTGTTATTTTAAATACATTCAAACTGGAACTGGAATTGAAGCTTTGAAATCAATTTTGATGTCTTAACTTGAGTAGCGACAGAACTATCTATGTAACCCTTAGCTACTGTGCTACATTTCTAGCCTCCTAATCGCTTAATTTGCATAAGGTCGTATTTGTCGCTGTTCTTCGGAAACATTGACCAATAAACCTTTTAATATTCAGCTTCAGAAAAGCTGCATTTTTTTGGAAACTGACTTAAAATGTTGTGCCCAATATATCGTTTAGTAATTTTTCCATATCTTATTTGCATGAATAGCTTTCCATTCAGTATATTTTTCCGAAAAGTTATGTACTCCTTAAGTGGTGCAATCCATTTCTTATCATAAATTATCGTGGCTAGTACTTCAAGATTTAGTTGCTCCTTCGCGCCTTTGTTAACTACCAACTCTCTCGACAGTAATGAAACCCTTTCCACCTAGGTACGTAATGTACTATTTCAAACCCCTCATTAAAAAGTTATGGGTCCATAAAAGAAGGTCCAAATTCCAATAATTTTTCTAGAGGATGTGGAAAAATAAGTTCTTATCTTCAAAGATGGACAACTGATTAATAGCCGCAGGGATTAATTATATTCACATTCAACATTTTTATTGTTAAACAGAAATATCGTCTAAAACTTTTATGCTTCGAGGGCATATAGATAATCGATTTTTCCTTAATGGCGGATAGTACCGTGCGAGCAAAAATTATTTGCATCAAAGAGGGCTTGGATTAAAAAACGTGGGGCTTGGTTTAGATCACAATGATATGGGAACAATATATCTAACCAAATCTAGGTTAAAATTTTGTCAAATTTATATTATGACATGATATGCCAAACTAATGAGTAATAAAATAAGTAGACATATACAAATTTATTTTTGTTGTTTACAAAATTAACAAAGTAAGAATATACAGAAAGAAAAAGAAAAATAATTACATAAATAGCTGAAATTGGCCACCGCCATGCCCCAACCATAAATTCGCACGTCCAATAAATTCACTTTCCAATAAATTTTGGGTAAACCATTGAGAGTAATTCCTGCGTCTTTCAAAATTTGCGGCTTGTATTTCTTGGAATACTTACACGTTATAAGGAAATAAATTTAGCTGCTTCTTAAGAGCAGTAACCCCCTTTGCAACAATGAAAATTGCCGAACGTTTTGCTGGTCAAACGAAAAGAAAAAATAAAAATTGATATTTAGAAAATAAATTCTACTTTAAATACCCCATCCAGAAAAGTAAATGACGATCGAAAATATTCCCAAAATTTTTTTTAGAAATTTTTTTTATTTTTAGTAATTTTCTAATATCTAAAACAATTCTTTATTGGTCAAAAGCAAAATGACTTTCCCGGGTGTAGAATGTTGTACCAAACAATTTTTCTTAAAGCCATTTTTCAATATCGGCCTTACTTTTTTCTCAAAAACTTTGGGCGCGTAAACCCACTTTACACGCTTAAATTCACTTTATTCACAAAGTTTTTGAAAAAAAAGTAAGGCCGATATCGAAAAATGGCTTTAAGAAAAATTGTTTGGTACAACATTCTACACCCGGGAAAGTCATTTTGCTTTTGACCAATAAAGAATTGTTTAAAATATTACAAAATTACTAAAAATAAAAAAAATTTCTAACAAAAATTTTGGGAATATTTTTGATCGTCATTTACTTTTCTGGATGGGGTATTTAAAGTAGAATTTATTTTCTAAAAACCAATTTTTATTTTTTCTTTTCGTTTGACCAGCAAAACGTTCGGCAATTTTCATTGTGGTAAAGGGGTTACTTCCTCTTAAGAATAGTCCTGCATGTTCCATAAGATCTCCCACTTCTTGGGACAGGCGTCCTATACAATTTGTTGGCGTATTTTGCATTATTTCACGAACGTTTGCAACAAGTTTTTCTGTTCTTACAGATGGTCTTCCTGCTCCTTTTTTGTGTTGTATAGAACCTGTTTCCCTAAACACAGCCACGGTTCTTTTCAGGCAATGATAAAAATCCCCAGCAATAAAAGCAACGTTAGGAAAATGTTCGTGAAATTTGTCCATGCACAAACCCGGATTGTATTGCCACTCACAATTTACTCTAACTCCGTTTCGGAAATACGCTTCAACCATGAATGTTTTGTGCTGTTCCGTAAAGCTTATTGTGTGAATTGTTCAAGAAATTGGAAAAATTAGCGATGAATCAAATTACTTGTATCGACTGTCGAAGATGACGGAATAACTGATTGATTATTAATTCAGGAATTCAGGTAGTTACTGACACCCAACAGGTATTAAGCTCTACGGCTAAGCATTACGTCCTTAGATGCAAGGCCCTCTTTGATGCAAATAATAATCTTTGCTCGCCGGGATAAAGGTCGAAATTCGCCCCCGTATAAATACGTTGCTACCTGTAATATTTCACAGGTATTTAAACAGATCGATGTCAAAATTTGACAGATAATAGATAATAAATCATTTTGAAAATCTGCCGGAATTTGGAATAATTTTAAATGTTTATATGGAACGTTTAAAAGAACCCCTAGGTACACAATCGTAGCTGGTGTTATTTGATGCTTATTTAACTTGTTGGTATGTGAGTATTCTTATCTATTGCATTTTTACAAAAATTATTTAATGAAAATTGCGAGGACAAAACATGTAGTAGCGCATGTAAAATATTGTTGCAATAATACTTGAAATAGTTGCCTTTGAATAGTTTAAGAATAATTGTTTTTGATTAGATATAATACTCAACTTTTTATTCGTTAAATAATAGAAATAGGTTTATTAACACTTACGAAATGTTAGTTCATAATAATATGCAAATTAATGCAAACTTAATGTGAATATCACAAAAAAATTTGCAAACATCTTTATTTTGGTGTTGTTGACAAAGTCTTCATCGATATCAGATTCATTTAAAAGTTATTCAAGTCTAAAGCCACAAAAATGTTTGTTGAGCATATTCTGGGTCATACAGGCATGACATATTATTATGGGTCTAAAAAAGTTGCTTAAAAATTATTACGTATACATGCGTCCGTTTAAAAGTTATTCAGTTAAAAAACATACTGTATTAAGAGCAAACACTAGGGACGCATGTGCAATTTCAGTTTCTTATCAATATTTTATTTTCCCCAAAAAAAAAATGGATTTATAAATTAATCAAAATAAAAACCAAATTTGGTCAAATTTGACCATTATTTTTCTGCTTTTATTAATTCAACCTTTTTAACGTAAAACTGTATAGTATTGTACTCCTATAAGACGATAGCCTGGGAGGCAGCGTTGCATTTTTGATGGTGATTTTAGGTCGCTTGATTTTGTGTGTATTCGATATTCTAGATATACCTATCAATTGAAACCAGCGTCAGCTGTCAGAGTCGTGGTGGACCTAGTCGTAAGAGAATGTCAATTATGTAAAAAAAATATCTAAAAATGATTTCAGGTCGTTTAAAAATGTGTACAGCAAATGTTTATATGATGACAATAAATAAATAAAAAGTCAGCTGCAAAATTAATGGGAGATTATGCGTCAGCTGTTTAATCAGGGTCCTACACCTCACCCCCCGTCTTCTATAGCTCACTTATTAATTAAGTTGAAATTTTGATATTTTGCAGACCTTACCTGTATCTTGGGGCGCATTTCAGGAAAATATTTTTTTTCATATAGGGTGTTCCAATAAAGTGTGATGCATAAGGATGTACTTTTTTAGATTACATGCCATATATTTTCTTACATTTGGGTGCCTCCTATAGTTACCTACATACCCCTAAAATTTTATTAAAGTCGATTCACTATTATAGGCCAAAAAAATGAAAACTAAAAAATATCAGTTTTGCACCACTGGTTTTAAAAATTATTAAAATATAAAAATAATATAGTATTGTATAATTTTATTAACGAGACATTATATTTATTTTTTTATATTTTTTAAAACCAGTGGTGCAAAACTGATATTTTTTAGTTTTTATTTTTTTTCGCCCATAACACTAAATCGACTTTTAATAAAATTTTAGGGAAATGTAGGTAACTATAGGAGGCATCCAAATAAGTAAGAAAATATATGGCATGTAATCTAAAAAAGTACAACCTTATAACGTCACACTTTTTTGGGACACCCTGAATGAAAAAAAATATTTTCTGAAATGCGCCCCAAGATACAGGTAAGGTCTGCAAAATATCAAAATTTTAACTTAATTAATAAGTGAGCTATAGAAGACGGGGGGTGAGGTGCAGGATCCTGAATAAACAGCTGACGCATAATCCCCCACTATCTTAGCAGCTGACTTTTTATTTATTTATTGTCGTCATATAAACATTTGCTATACAAATTTTTAAGCGACCTGAAATCACTTTTAGATTTTGATTTTTTTGACATAATTGACATTCTCTCACGACTAGGTCCACCGCTATTTGAGCAGCTGACGCTCAGATCATTAAATGACTACCCAATAAGAATTACTTGTGATAAGAATTAGATGACCTGAAATGACTGTGTCATTTGCAACGCTGCCTCTCGGCCTACGACGTGGATTTGGCCAATTTCAACGAAATAGTGAATGCGTCACTAGTGTTTGAGGTAGAACTCAATGGCCGTCTACGATGTAGGTAAGTGAAAACAACGACAGCGTTCTCAGGCCACGGCAAAGGGTATTAACGGGATGATTGGGGCAATGAGAGGCGCCCAGGCTTCGTTTATCTAAATCAACTTGACAAGAAGTGACGTCCGTTTGTTTATTATTAAATTGTCAAGTTCGCCCTGGGCGTCGCTGATACCTTTAACCTCCCTGATCTAGGGATCCGTCAAAACGCCATTTTTTCGTGACATGGCCTGATATAGTTGAATTCACATAAACTTTTAACGCCGTGACATTTCAGTTCTATCATACTTGTCAAATACTGCAGCAACTCATAAAATATAAATTTCTAATGGCTAAATTTAATTAGTATAATTGTACTGCACACAAAGTATGTCTATATTGTATTATTTCATACGATTAAAAAGAGATAGAAATAAAAAGAGTTGGCCGAACACTTCCAGAAAAGAAAAAGAAAAAACACTGACCAATCTCAGCTGTATAAGAAATTTAGTAAGTTGGTGAAATCTAAAGTAACTAGACAATGACAAGTCTTGACATTTGGCATTAAAACTTTATGTGAATTTAACTATATCTGACTTTATATACTCTTAAACTTCCTAGAGGGCCATGCGTTTCTCAATAGGCCCCAATCAACATTTACATAGTAATATTACATTACATAGTAAATTCCCTTACTATAAAGGATTTCATAGAAATTACTAGTGTAAAAATATTTCCATGAGAATGGAAAAAGACGCTCAAAATCATTAATTCCTGCCCGTGTTATTACAGTAAGGTCAAATAAGCTTACCGTTTTACCATGCTATATATAGTATACAGGGTGCTACAAATTCGAGCGCGATAACGGAATCTCGAAAACTGTAAAAGGTTCAAAGACAGACAGACTAAGACAAAGTTGCGTGTTTTGAAGCTCAATAATCGGATGTAAAAATACAATCGGCAAATTCCTTTGTCCGGCACCTTCCTCGCTAATATACAGGGTGCACGAAATTAGTGCGATCTCGGAAACTATAAGAGATAGAAAGACGGTTAAATCGTAAACGTTTTAGGCAATTATGTTAGCAGTTTATTGGTGCTTGCGGATCGATTCTGGTTCTTTTGGTTTTCGAAATATTTTTAATAAACTAAATTGTTGCAATTCCTTAGATCGGTTGTAACTATGTTATCAGTGGCGGCTGGTTAATGAAGGGCTCTGAGGCGCCGCCCTCCCTGCAATTATTTCAAACAGAATCCAAAAATACTTTACTTAAAAAACCAATAACGCAATGTATGTAAGCAATCAATTAAAATAATTCAAACCAAACGTAGCCCTATTCTAACGAGCAGGCTATACTCATAGACAAGCGAGTTGCGCGCTCTCAAGGTTGTACTAAGCGCGGGCGGCGGCGGGCGACCGATTATCCGTCCCGATTCAACGCGCCTTCTCGATGGGTTGTCATGACGACGACGGAGGCCTGACGTCACCTACACGTTGCACAACGAGCGGCTACGGAGAGCTCCAATTTTCCGCGCCCACTGTTCGCGAATCGCGATGCGACCTGTCGTCTGTCGATGCCGTCGACTCGCTGACGTTTTGTTTATTTGTTTTGAGTTATTTATTAATTACGTTATAAAAGTGGAAAATGTCGTGTAATATGAAGGTCTGTGATTTACAGAAGCTTGTGTTTAGTTCTCTGAGCCTAAGTGAAAAACATGAACTTGAAAAATGCTAGAAATTGAACATAGTACAAGTGCAATCAAAATGTAAAAGTAAGGCACAGTTTACGCGTAAGTTTGGCAAAGAAATATATAATAAAAAATCCTGGATATGCGGTTGTGAGGACAAAAATTCTTTTTTTTTTGTTTCGTGTGTCTTTTTTTTGACGGGGATGATAATTGGACTATAAATGGGGTGCAGGACTTAAAACATCTTTCAGAGAAAATAAAAAAACATGAAAATAGTGCAAAACATCGTCATAACGTGGTAAGTTTTGAGATGTTAGGACAAACTAATATTTTAACTTGTTTAAGTAGTGCTTATGCTAATGAAATTAAAATTCACAACGAGAAAGTTAGAAAAAACCTCGGAAAAAACAGACACGTACTTTCGAAAATAATAGATATTTAAAAAAAAATTATTTAAAGCCAGCGCCCCCCCTGACTCGCTAGTTACGAGCCGCCACTGTATGTTATTTCCCAATTTTTTTTTTAACTGTAAACACATTTTTATAGCAACTTTTTTACATAGAACATGCCTACTTGGTAATATTTTAGTTACAACGTTTTGGTTTTCTAGAACCATCAACAATTTTCCCTTTTCTTATGACCGCCATATTGGATTTTTTATTATATTATGCCACGTGTATAAAGTTTATTTTTTTAATGTATATTTTTACATTCTACGATCAAGTCTAGACATTTTTTATAGACCATGCCCTATCATTAACGAAATATTAACTCTTTAATGCTGGTATGCATCATTGATATGTTTCTCGGTTTAGCAACGTTCTCAAGTCTCAATCTTAAAGGCATTGAAAATTACAATTTGCTATTTAAGTTTGAGACGTGAAAAAATGTCAGTGAATGTTAATCAAATTTGGATTTTACTCTGTTGATATTACATTCAAAATGAGCATCACTGTGTTGTGTTGTCACATGTTGGATTATTGAGATAAAAGTAGAAGTCCTATAGGGAAGTCCGTGATATATTTAATGAAAAATACCCAAATCGCCCGCCTATTAGTTAATCGACAGTGTCTAGGGTAGCAATTTGTACAAGAGTTAAGTATTGGACGATGATCCTGATAGGCGAGAGCAATTTTGTGAAAAAAAATTGAGCCCAACAGATAATCACGCACGAATTGTTCAAAAAATTTGTTTTTCAGATGAAGCTACGTTTTCTTTAATTGGTCAGGATAATAGACAAAACTACAGATACTGGACACAGGAGTGGTTCATAGGAAATCACACCCAGTATAATAAAAAGGTTAATGTCTCTGCGGACATTGGGTAACCGGAGCATTTATCTCCGATGAGAGCCTCACTTGAGAAATATATCTAAATTTCCTTCGAAATGATCGGGTTCCTGCTCGTGCCATTCTATTTCCAATGATCCTGATTTTCCAATGATCCTGATACTTAACAATTTTTCCCAGGGCGGTGGATAGGACGGGGGTCAATAGAGTGGCCACTCAGATCGCCCGATCTTAACCCACTGGACTTTTTTGGGGGGCTACGTCAAAAATTTAGTTTATAAATCTAAACCCAACTTGATAGATACGATATGTTTTAAAAGTTAATATTTCGTAAACGGTTGAAGATAGGTATAGAGCATGATTTATGAAAAATGTTTGTAGAATGTAAAATTATACAATATGTTTCATTAAAAAAGCTATTCGAAGCTAATTCAGTGAAGTCATCCTAATTTCACAAAATTAAAGTCGATGATCTGGGCCATCTCTACTCCTACATCCACCATTGTATATGGACGCATTTTATGTACATTTATTAATCTAATTCAGATAATAACTTTTTGATAGTGACTGAAACGGGAGTGTCATAGTTTTCCTGCAGACTAAGCAGCAAGATGTTTAAGTTGCGTGTCTTCATTCAAATATTTCAATCCTTTGCGATTCAAATAAATAAGGCATTTAAAAAAAACTTAAAAATATAAGTGACACTATCAGTATTGATAATACAGCTGTCAGTTCTCGTGCCAACCAATCTTAATAAGTCATTATGTCCTTATGGACTAAGGTAAAATTAAAAATTTTCGGAAATGCAAAAAAAAAGAGGCACCCCTGTTTTTCGATTTTTCGAAAAACGGATTTTTTGTTACCGATTTGTTCCAGTTAATAGAAGCACCCTGTATTTTTAAATTTTACTCACCTGTAAGCACTCGATTTGTATCACCCTGTATATATAAATTTTGTAGACGTAATACTTTGGTAAAGAGATGTTGGCCTAGCTACAGATCTAAAAATACCTACTTAAAAAATTAAATATAGACCGCTGAACTGTCTGAATTACTAAACTGCAACGAACATATTTAATCAATGGGTATAATATGTAGCGTCAATGTTTATTCAATCAAACAAGAGTAAGTACTTTTTAGAGGGCTTCGAAAGTAATTAAGTCTTGTAAAGAAAAACCAATAATGCTTTTATTAGAAAACCTTGATATCATATTAGTCAGGTGCGGATCTAGAGAGAACAGAGGAGGGCCGTTTGGAACATTTTTTTCGATAATATTATTCATTTACGTATTGGCTTTTTACCTCAGCCCTATTCAATTGCCGAAGGCATAATTACAAATTACCCCAGTGTCATGATGGCGTTTTCCAGAACCGCTATTGGCTGCCCGCCAATCACGCGTGATTAAGGGAGTTTAACATTATTATCAGGAGAATGTAGAACCGATGCTGCACGACTTTACGCACAAAGATATTTTAAGCGGCGTCATCCAACTCGGCACTATTAGGTACCCAAAACTGGTTCCGAAAATGCGAAATGAGCCTGACAATAATAACATATCAACTTTTCACTCCTTGTAAAACTAGTATTTTCCATGTTTTTTAAACAACACACTAATTTACTTTGGCAGAAGCTGTCGGCATGTCAATTTTCTTCAAGGCATGATGTTGTTTTATCAGTTATGCTGGTCACAGGCTACTTGATACATTTAAATCTAAATTTATTCTCAAAGGATGCTTTATTTTAGAAAAGTTCCAAGTTAACTTTTTAACGTTTTTTAATGGCAGCTTTTCTAAAACCTAATAGTGTATGGTATCAAAATAATCCTAATAAAATCCTCTTTTTTTTAACCAGACGAGCCACCATGTTGCCGTTTAAAAAATATAGTTATACAACTTTAAAGATTAAATTTTACATAGCATTGGACCAAAAATAGTAAAATTGTATTTTTCCCAAGATTAAAGAACTGAAATAAGTGATTTTAAGATATTTATAGCCCTCTAGCTAAAACAATAAATTTGGAAAAAAAAATATTTTCTTGGTGACAAAAAGTGACAAAGTGACACATCGTTATATTTAGAATGTCATATGGAGTCCCATTTAAAAATCGTTTAAATTTTAAGTTTATGTCACTTCCGGTTAAACCGGAAGTTCCATAATGTTGAGTCACCTGTCAAAAAATGCAGTTTTATGTCGTATACAAATCCCCCAAATTTTATTTTATTATCTTTAAAAACAAAAAAGTTAGAGGGGCGAACCACCTTCCGTGGACACCCAGTATGTAAATATCACAACTTAATTACTAAAAATTACAATTATTATACAATTTTACAATTATATATATAATTCATTTAAGGTGGTAAGGTTAATGGTCTGATTAGATAAGACTGGGGCCTGCATCGCCTAGCGGGGCTGATGTTGGTCCTTGATTCAAGCTTCTAAAATGTTGATTTTGATTTATTAAGAATTGAATACACGTATACTGGCTATCGCAAGTCAAATTTTAACACTAATAAAGTAGTATAATCCATCGCTGTCTCGGTGTCTTTTTATTTATAGGACGGACGTACGAATATTTTATTGGAATTTTTTAACTTCAGTTAATTTATACATAAATTAATCAATTTAATAAAAACTCATTTGAAAACGGACCCAGTGGCGCAGCGAGGGGGGGGGGGTTTAGGGGTAACCCCCCCCCCCCCCTCCCAGACGCCCAGACTAAGATGGTTTTTTACGGTTTAGACCAGGGCTGAAGCCTTTGAAAATGGTAAAAAGTGAAAAAAAATAATAGTAGGATGAAACCCATTGGAAAAGGAAGAGAATATAACAAAAATGAAAGGAAAAATAATTCACGGGCGATCCGAGGTCGGGAAGTGGAAAGGGGTGAGTTTTTAAGGGTAGAAAACGATTTATCTCGATTTCCGGCAAAACTACAAGTTCTATGGAAAAACGTTAAATGGCAAAATTGTAGGTAATAAAAAGATCTACAATTTTTGTATTTACACTTTTTTCACATAACCTCAAAATTTATGTGAAAAATTCAAATAACCAAGTTTTTGGTTTTTTATTTTTATCTTTTACAAGAAATTTTTTTTCCACGAAATTTGGTGATAACTTACCTTTTTATGTCCCAAACACACTGTAATTATTTTGATTTAAACTATTTATTTTTTCACCTTATTTTGACTTAATATCGAAAAAGCACCCCAATTTTCAATCGAAAATTCGCACGTAAAAATATCTGCCGTTTTAAAAAAGTCGGTGGGCTTTTTGTTCATTGAAATCTCTACTTTCTGATGGTGTAAAAAAAAATACATTACTATGGTAAATGTGATGAAATCCCCTTTAAATCCTACCTTTAATTATATTTAGAACAACTATTTTCGCATATTTTTTGCGATCTTTATGTTTTATGGATTTGTAATTTTTTTGTTTATTAATGTAACATGGAATCTTACGTTTTTCAAGTAATAAGAGTATAAATTTTAATAAATAGCTCTAAATTGTACATAATAATTAAAAATAAAATTTCGGATTCGAGTTTTTTTCGTTTCTTTGCATTTTTTGAGAACATTTACCATAGTAATGTATATTTTTTTACACCATCAGAAAGTAGAGATTTCAACGAACAAAAAGCCCACCGACTTTTTTAAAAAAGCAGATATTTTGATGTGAGAATTTTCGATTGAAAATTAGGGTGCTTTTTCGATATTAAGTCAAAATAAGGTGAAAAAATAAATATTTTAAATCAAAAAAATTACGCTATGTTTGGGACATAAAAAGGTAAGTTTTCACCAAATTTATTTTTCTTGTAAAAGATAAAAATAAAAAACCAAAAACTTGGGTATTTGAATTTTTTACATAAATTTTGCGGTTAGGATGTGTAAATACAAAAGTTCTAGATCTTTTTATTACCTACAACATTGCCATTTAACGTTTTTCCATAGGACTTGTAGTTTTGCCGGAAATCGAGATAAATCGTTTTCTACCCTTAAAAACTCACCCTCTTCCACTTCCCGACCTCGGATCGCCCGTAAATTATTTTTTCTTTCATTTTTGTTATATTCTCTTCCAATGGGTTTCATCCTACTATTATTTTTTTGGTTTCAAAAATTATCGACCCTGGTCTAGTTTTAGTTTTTAAAATTTTGAAATCCTGTTCTTTTTTTTTGAAAACCCCCCCTAATACAAAATTCTGGCTGCGCCACTGAACGGACCTGTCTCGATCCGTTCCTGTCTAAGATAATGTTCCCAGAGGAAAATATATTGAAATTATTTTTAGCAGGAGAAAATTATACTTTCGTGTTTTTCTGTATCGGTCTCAGCATGTCCGACAGCAGAGATACAAATTTAGTGTATAAAAATATCGCGGAAATAATGATGTATTAAATAAGTTAAACGTGTTAATAAATCGGTATTCTAAAATTAGCACTATGCAATGTATACATTATTTCAAACATGCAATTTTTTGCACGTGATCCTAAATAGACAAATGCTAGATTAGTTATAATGATATATAAATGGTGGGGATTTTAAAATTTCTAGGTGAAAACAAGAAGGTTATCTCAAGTTTACTAACGAAAAACTGGTGCATAGAACAAGAATTATATTTTGTGAAAAGCCGACGTTTTTCCGGTAATAAAAATTTTAGATTTTTAAAGAAGAGGCGACGTAGTGATATAAGAACCATGGTGTGGCCGACGATACATGATAGAGTGCTCAACGTCATACCCGAGGTTTGGATATTTCCTGGATGCTTCATTTTTGTTTATTTTTTTGAGTCCTGATGGATGTGCTATGCCATTTTCTCCCAACTAGCAATTTTGTCCCTTTTTATTTATCGGCACTGCTTACCTACATCTTAACTACTTTTTTTTTTACTACATATTTCTTGTTATTTGATAAGTAACACAGCTAGAATATTAGATCACAATTTAGAGCTCAAAAGTATGTTTGCGTCCATACTTTTGTGGCATGTCAGTGAGAGTGTTCTGTTTGTTCTCATGCATCCATCCATTTGTTCTCATTTTTCCGCGTCAAATTTCCATTTGAATGGTGACAACTGACAAGTAGAGCTACTATCGGACGCATGAAGATTCATCTTTAAACCTAAATTATACAGGGTGTCCGTAAAATACGAGTACAAAACATTAGCACAAATTCCAATTACCTTAAGTTTCCACAATACAGGGTACACCCAAAGCTATGATTTTTTGTAAATATTTCTCATGAACTGCACGAAATTTGGTAGATACTTATGGGTTTTTTAAGATGATATATCGAGATCTGATTACAGTTTCGGTGTACATTGCAGAGGGCGTCACCAACAGAACCTGACCTACATCTCAAGCTTCATAACTTTTTTGTGCATCGGTATATTAAATTTTTAGTTTAAAATTCTTATTTCTTAGCATCTTTTTTCCAAAAAAGATATACCTAGTTGTGTCGCTTCGAGTAGCCGTTTCTGAGATGATAATATACAGTTTTCGTTGTCTTTTAAAAGCGATTCCGATAGCCGCTATTTGACAACTTTGACATTTGAGCTGTCATTTATCGTTACGGATAAGTAGCGGGAGCTAACGGACGGAAGACAAAGCCATAGCGAAAACGGAACGCATGCGTAATGACCATTTTCAATGACCAAATCGGAAATAAAGTTTGCATTCAGCGTTATTATAGTTTTCTAAATTGAAATTTCCATACAACTGTGCTCGATACTGAATGTCCTGGGGATCAAGCACCTCCAAGAGAAGGGCATCATCCAAATCCGAATCACTGGATGAGTCCAATAAAAGCAACCTTTCGTCTATCATGATGTTTTAGAATTTTGGGTACTAGGAAATTAAAACCAAGCAAAAAAGATAGCACAAAACGTATATGAAAATATGAACACAAACCATTAAAGATAGGTTAAGTATGTTATATATATATAGTATGTCTCTGTAAGTTTGCATCATATGGAAAACTTTTTTATTATTCATTTTACGAAAAAAAGTTATTCCTCATAAAAAGCTCTGCATAGTCTAAAACCTAAAATGCAACCATCAAATATCGAAATTTTCCAGTCATATACGAGGTTTGTCAAAAAATGTGAATTTTTCCCAAGAATGTAAATTTTTCCCAAGAGTAAAGTATCTTTATTTTTGACATTATTAAAAATTGTTATTAAAAAAAGTTGATCAGAACTAAAAACCACGTCTAAATATGCAATAACACGCATTAAATTAATTAAATAATTAATAATAAATTAATAAAATAATTTTTCAACATAAATGCGTATAATTGCATATTTAGACGTGGTTTTTAGTTCTGATCAACTTTTTTTAACAACAATTTTTGATAATGTCAAAAATAAAGGTACTATGCTCTTGGGAAAAATTTACATTCTTGGGAAAAATTCACATTTTTTGACAAACCTCGTATATGACTGGAAAATTTCGATATTTGATGGTTGCATTTTAGGTTTTAGACCATGCAGAGCTTTTTATGAAGAATAACTTTTTTTCGTAAAATGAATAATGAAAAAGTTTTCCGTATGATGCAAACTTACGGAGACATACTGTATATTTGTTATGTTTACTGTCGAATTCGACTTAACGTTAAGCGAATTAAACGAAAACTATTTTTACGATCTGTCAAATAGCGGCTTCGTATTCGTATTCGTTATGGTTAACCGTTTGAATTTGCCAATACAACGAAAACTCTTTATAAATAATAATAATAATAATATCGTTTATTTCTCCAATTGAAAGGTAATACAGGGCACTATAATAATTGGAAAAAAGTCAGACAAATGAAATAACGACAAGAAAAATTCACTAAGACTATAACAGTTTTTTTGAAACAGTAGCCTTTTAGGTCTACTCTTAAAAACATTGATATTAGGTGCCACTTTTATGCTATTTAAAATCTGAAACAGTTAAAATAAACACTTTTCTGGTAAGTAGCTGTGCGATGAGGTGGTGGCATCAATCTTAAGTGACATCTAGTATTATAATTATGATTAAGTCGGCAACCCTCAAACGTGTGCCTATCTCTATAAACATATGAGCGAAGTTCAAATATGTCGAAAGCTATAAGAAAAGAAGGCAATTTACAGGTTTCCCGGCGTTGAAGCCTACACAATATTCTAAACGCAAACTTTTGAAGCAGAAAAAACCCTGTTTATCTGACTACTATTACCCCAGCACAATATACCGTATCTAAGGTGGCTATGAAAATTAGAAAAATATAGTGACATAAGAGTAGGCGAGCCACACTGGCCAGACAAAAAGTGTAGTCCATAGCAGGTGCTGCGCAATCTTGAGCATAAGTTGGCAACATGGAATCCCCCTTTAAGCTTATAATCAATCCCCACCCCTAACATCGTACTTTCCTGACACACAAGTTCGTCCAGAGATCCCTCAAACAACTTATAATCACTTCGGTGTTTCGTCTTGCTAATGTAAAGCAAAGCAATACCATTTTTTCTTTATTCAGTTTTAGAAAATTCTTATCAGCCCACAGCTGTACTTGACTGTAAACATTCTCACATTCGTCTCTCAGTATCGACCGATCGTCTGCAATTATTAGGATGTTAGTATCGCCTGCATAGCAGACATCTCTAACTTTTACTGTGGTGATATAAGGACTTAAATCATTCGCATAGGCAATATAGAAAAAAGGTCCCAAGTTTGATCCTTGGGGAACACCCCGTGAAATCAGCGTAGTGGCTCCTTTAGCCTCATTAACTTTCACAAATTTATACCGGTTATTCAAGTATTATTTTATTAAATTAAGGGGAACACCCCTAATACCATAACGATGCAATTTCTCTAATATCCGAAAAATCCACAAACAAACCCTGATCCAGGTTATCCACGATGGACTTGGCATAAGAAGAGAGGGCAGGGCTGTTTCGGTACTAAGATTTTTAGTGAATTCGTCCTGACACGGTGAAAGCAGTGTGTGTCCATTAAAAAAATCTGTCAGTTCTTCAAGCATCGCAAGCTCGAAAACTTTAGAAATGCTGGACAAAATACTAATAGGTCTATAGTTACAAGTCCGGATAAACTGAACTGAACGTTGGATAGGCCGTGGTGGCCCCTTGTCTTGGCCGGCGAGAAGTCCGGATTTTAATTCAATGAACTTCTGCATTTAGGGTTATTTGAAAACCAATGTTTATAACGAGTTATAATGAGTTAAATCAAAAAATTATAAATTCTCTTAATCTGCTCAGAAATGATTAAGATCTCTTGTTTAAAGTCCGACAGTCTTTTGGAAAACGTATAGCGAAATATATTGAGGTCAGTGGTGGCCATTTTGAACAATTGCTATCACGACGTTACCATTTTTATTTCTAACTATTTTGTTACTTTCAAATGTTATTAAACTAAGAAGTATTAAATAAAATTTTTAAATAGAATAAAATTAGTAATTCCGTATACGAAAAAGCATTTTTATTAGAAAAAAATAGTCAACCTTAAGTATCCACATTAACTTTGACACTTAGCAAATGTAGCTGATATACAATAATTTTAAGTCAGAAATTTACCGTTGCTCGATTTTCCGTTGCTTTTAGACCACGTACTTAGTTGCATTGGACATATGAAATGCGATTATCTCGAAAATGGTTGCTCCTAGTGACTTTAATAAGTTATACGTTTTTGATGTAAAAGAAGTAAGGTAACTTATTTTTTTAATAGTCGGATCGATATAAGAAATCTAAACAAAGTTATGCCAGCTAAAAAGAGTGGGCCATGCCGTAGGCAGCGCCCTCTACTGGTTACACAAAAACTCTGAATAATTTTGAATTCCTCACCTCAAAAAAACCCAAAATCCTTAATTTTGTGTTGCTATGTCGTTTCGTTAAGAAATAATCGCAAAAAACCGAAAACAAAATTAAAACTTTGACACCCTGTATCTTGGTTGTTATCAATTTTGGGATAAGGCAAGTTTAAATAAATCGCATTATTTCGCCTTAAGGAGTCTGCTGTTGCTCTGTGTCCCATTACTTTTAGGACACCCTGTATATATAGAAACTGATCAGATCTCGATTTTTCATCCTAAATAACCCCTGAATACCAAATTTCCTGCAAATCATCTTATTATTTAGATAAATATTTACGAAAAAGTAAAAAAAAATTACTTTGAAACCCTGTATTTCGGAAACTATCAACTATCAAAATGTTTTTTTTCATAATCATTGTTTTTACTTTATAGAAAAGATTAAACTTTTTTTTTTTAATGTAGGTAATAATTTCGTAAAATATAATACCTAAATTAATCTCTATTCTATGCTCTATTTATTAATAAAGGTACATATTTATTTTATTACCTATTTAAATTACTTATGTTTACTTATTTTTATTTCATTATTCCTATTTTTAAGAAAAAGGGTTTTCCCCGAAAATAGTTCCGGCTCCGGCAGATGACGGCAGAAGGCGCTGTAGTTCACTTTGTTGCGCAAATTCATCTCATGAAAGAAAACATTGTTTTGCTGGTTGCTGGAATACTTAACCTTAACAGTAGCTGTCGCTGTCGTATAATGACTATGGAGGACTTGAGGTAGGAGGCCGATCGCAATGCATTGGATTCGGTCCCAAATTAGCATCGGTAATTCAGCTTTACGAGTCGCTGTAAGATGGCGCGCGTGTTCGAAGTGGGCTATCAAATAATGGTTTCTTATGGACGCAATAACTATTTTTATTTAAATTAGTTCTTTAAGGAACAAATAAGGACTTTTATATGAATTTACACTTACTTTGTTATACTTATTAGTAAACTCGGCCTGTATAAAGTTCCAACGATGCTTGGTTTTTAAAATACAGGGTATTAAACATTCTAGCTATACCTTTGGAGCTAGAAAGATACTTATTTGGCTGCGTTTTCTCTCTGAAAAAGATCCTGTCTTACACCCCGACACAAAGCAAACTCTACTTTTATAAATTGTACCATTATTTATTATAAATATGGAAATTAATTACAATACAACGTTATTTGTCTTGTCTTGCCTTCAAACATTATTTGTTATTTCGAAAAATAAAATGTCAATTGTCAAAAGTAAAAGCACAGAAAAATAAAGGGTTTAAGTAAAAGTTAAAAACTATGGAGGATCTAGTTTTCCATATTAAAAACGAAGAAGAAGAAGACAACATCAGCCCACTTCGGACGCGAGAGCCATCTATCGGCCAATAGCGAACTAACCAAAAAACCGGGACAGAATTTGAAAATGCTGCCATTGTCGATCGGTCTCCTACCCTATAGTTCTCCATAATAATGACTTTTAATAATTTTATTAGAAATATAAAATCTCCCATTTTTCTTGTGTATTTTCAAGAATTTTGGTCCAACCGGGCACAACGCACAACCAATAAATATGTTTATTTATTTTTTTATAAAAAACAAAAAAATAATTTCTTTTTTAATTAATATGATTTTTTTTTTAATTTGAAAAAAACAATGTTTTTTTTTTCAGGAAAAAAAACCTTTTTTTAATCGTTTTTTTTTCGTAAATCGTTTTTTTTTTAAGTTCGAAAAAAAACGTTTTTTTTTTGCATCACTAGAGGTAAATTGGGCTAGAGCCTCACATTTTAGCCTCAGGAATTTGTGCTAGCATTTTGTACACGTATTTTCCAGACACCCTATATAAACAGACCTAGCCGTGAATTACCGATCAAATAGAATGGGTCGACTATTTTTTTGAATGGTTCTCGTTACATTTTATCTGATTGGTAACTTAACAACACATCGACTACTGGGTCTTATTGGTTTGGATTGGGCCCAGTTTGGCTTATTGTTTACCAGCATCATAAATAACAAAAAAGTATAGACACACAAATTATTCTTGGTAACTTTAAAGCAAGAAAAATATTGCTGTCTACAGGGCATATTATAAGCATAAGCCCTACGCCTTTTCGCCAAGGACATAATTTAAATATAGAAAATTGTTTCCTGTTATTTAACACCTGAGAGTCTGGGTTATGTTTTTCCTTTACAGGAAACTAAAAAGATATCTGCTAGCCATGGTATTGATGAAAAATAATGTCGGTGTTGACTCTGACGTTTTCTCTAACAGAGGAGATTAGATTTAAATACCTCTGCCGACGAAAAATCCCGGACACATATTTTCTCATGGAGTGATAGTGAATGGCAATGAATTTCAAAACATTTGTCACTTTAATCTCTATATATTATAAAGCTGAATCTATACCGTGCGAGCAAAAATTATTTGCATCAAAGAGGGCTTGGATTAAAAAACGTAGGGTAGGGTAGGTAGGTAGATCACAATGATATGGGGACGATATATCTAACCAAATCTAGGTTAAAATTTTGTCAAATTCATATTATGACATGATATGCCAATCTAATGAGTAATAAAAGAAGTAGACAAATACAAATTTATTTTTGTTGTTTACAAAATTAACAAAGTAAGAATATATAGAAAGAAAAAGAAAAATAATTTCATAAATTGCTGAAATTTTCCACCGCCATGCTCCAAGCATAAAATCACACTTCTCTTCAATCTTGGATAATCCTTTCTTGTAATTGCACTAAATTTGCAACTGGTGTTTTAAAAATAGTGTTCTTTAAATGAGGAAAAACGAAATAATCCACAACCGTTAAACAAGGTGATCTTTCAATGTCTGATCGAAAACTGATCAATCTGTCGTCGAAAAAAGTGCGTAAGTAGTTAATAATTTTGGCGGCTCTATGGGCGGTTGCACCGTCCTGTTGAAAATATCCAAAACGTAGTTCGTTCGTCGTCAAGTAATTGCTCCACAAATGGATTCAAAATATTGTCTCTATACCGCTGTGCTGTAACTGTGTCATGGAAAAAAATAGGACCAACAAATCTTCTTCGGGAAACAGCTAACGAGACACCTATTTTTAAAGGGTGCAATGTGGACTCTACAAAAAAAATGGGGATTTTCACTACTCCACATGCGTGTATTTTGAGAATTCACATAACCGGAGAGGTGGAACCAGGCTTCATCCGAAAAAAAGTCAGGTCTAAAAAATCATTTCTTTCCAATAAATTTTGGGTAAACCATTGAGAGTAATTCCTGCGTCTTTCAAAATCTGCGGCTTGTATTTCTTGGAATACTTGCACTTTATCAGGAAATAAATTTAGCTGCTTCTTAAGAATAGTCCTGCGTGTTCCATAAGATCTTTCCTCTTCTTGGGACAGGCATTATACAATTTGTTGGCGTATTTTCCATTATTTCACGAACGTTTGCAACAAGTTCTTCTATTCTTACAGATGGCCGTCCTGCTCCTTTTTTGTGTTGTATAGAACCTGTTTCCCTAAACACAGCCACGGTTCTTTTCAGGCAATGATAAAAATCCCCAGCAATAAAAGCAACGTTAGGAAAATGTTCGTGAAAATCGTCCATGCACAAACCCGGATTGTATTGCCACTCACAATTTACTCTAAACTCTAACCCCGTTTCAAAAATACGCTTCAACCATGAATGTTTTGTGCTGTTCCGTAAAGCCCATTGTGTGAATTGTTCAAGAAATTGGAAAAATTAGCGATGAATCAAATTACTTGTAACGACTGTCAAAAATGACGGAATAACTGATTAATTGTTAATTCAGGTAGTTACTGACACCCAACAGGTATTAATCTCTACGGCTAAGCATCACGTTCTTAGATGCAAGGCTCTCTTTATGCAAATAATATTTGTTCGCACGATATTTATTACTGGTGGCATAAGCCGTAATTAATTTTTAAGAACTGTACGAAGAGTTTACCTAAATAATTCTGAATTGGCTTAATAGAAAATAATAAAATTTGGTGTGCCAATCTATCATACAAGTACCCTAATACACTTTTGATGTAAAATTAATTGGGAGCCAATATTTCAGGGTACTAAAATTTATATGGGATTTCCCATTATCAGTCTGGCCAAAGTTTACAGAACAATTTTATGCCGTAAACTTTGGTGTGACGGGTTACATCACCCGGCATTAGAAAACATCATGCAGCCATCAGTGAACTGTATTTACATGACAATAATTGCCCTGTCCACACCACCAGAAGGATTATAATATACATATAAATATTCATTTACTACCTTGACTCTTAAGATTTCAAGATGCAAATCCAATTGAAAATATTAAGAGCTACATTTTCAAAGAAAACAGTATGCAAATAATTTCCATCTAGAAAATATTGATGACCTGTTAAAAGAAAAATGTTTGTAAGAACTATAATCCGCATCATTCACAAATTCTAGTGGCATATTATGCCCAACGTTTAGAATTAATTTAGTTCTTTATGTCAAACTTGTTTCGCGTAGATTATAAAATATATCGAAGTGTCGGTCTTAAAAGAAATATTGTACGTCACGCAACCGAAAATTAGTGTTTTCCAGGTCTCTCCAAGCTTCCAGGACTCGCCTATGGCTCGCCCTGGAAATGCTTGTCTAGACCTGAAAAACACTACTTTCCGGTCTTGTAACGTAAATTACTATTTTTTAACTTGTTTTTCTCGTCATGCAATTAGTCGAGTCAATGAATACATAAAACAGGCAATATTCGTAAGTCCTCAAGAACAGCTCTGATTTTGATGATTTTTGTTTTTTAATTTTGTTTTTTTATTTTATTTAAAATCAGAAACCTTTTGGGGCGGGGACAAAATTATTTATACAGTGTGTCTACTTAAGTTGGCTACATATGGGAAACTTTTTTATTATTAACTTTACGAAAAAAAGTTATTCTTCATAAAAAGTTCTGCATGGTCCAGAACCTAAAATGCAGCCATCAGATGTTACATTTTTTCAGTCGTATACGAGGTTTGTCAAAAAATATGAATTTTGCCCAGGAGTAAAGTACCTTTATTTTTGACAATATCGAAAACTGTAATAACGAAAAGTTTTTCGAAATGTAAAACTATATTTTAATATGCAATTACATCCTTTTACTTAATTTATTTTTTATTTTTACAAATTTTTATTTTAATGGTGTATCTATTAATTAAATTTCTAGAAATAAATTTTGTTGCCAGATTTATTATTTTCTGAACGGAACAAAAAGATTATCATGCTTTTTTAAATTAATAAAAAGATAAATGTTCGGTATCCGTAATTTGAGAAAAATTTGTAAAAAGAAAAATTTTAAGTGTAATGGCATATTAGAATATAGTTTTACATTTCGAACAAATTTTCATCATTTCAGTTTTCGATATTGTCCAAAATAAAGGTACTTTACTCCTGGGCAAAATTCATATTTTTTGACAAACCTCGTATACGACTGAAAAAATGTAACATCTGATGGTTGCATTTTAGGTTCTGGACCATGCAGAACTTTTTATGAAGAATAACTTTTTTTCGTAAAGTTAATAATAAAAAAGTTTCCCATATGTAGCCAACTTAAGTAGACACACTGTATAAATAATTTTGTCCCCGCCCCAAAAGGTTTCTGATTTTAAATAAAATAAAAAAACAAAATTAAAAAACAAAAAATCATCAAAATCTTGAGGATTTTGAAGGAAAAATTGACGCGACTAAATGTCATTCTTATAAGTTCTTCTGACCTTATGGGGAAAATCCTGTTTTATGAAGTTCATTCGGCATAACAGAATACTCTGTGTAAGTGTTCTTTTAAAAGCGCTTCCAACAGTACACATATTCGGACGTTCTGCAAAACAAATAGAAAAGAAAAAAAATATTTCACTCCATGCTTTTATAAAAACAGGTGGGTACCTACTACCTACACTCGTTGTAAAGTTCACCTTATATTACTGCCACCCTCTTTGCTGGGTTTCCACGGAGACCTCAGGTCTTGAAATGAGATTGACGTATCAGGCTAGGATAACTTAAATGGTGAAGGTCGTCCCCTGTTCGTTTAATTTAGCCCCCGGTCGCTAGTGGCGCTATTGTAGGAATTTTGTTTTATAAGGTTGTTCATCTCCTAAACGTTGGTAGGAACAGAATATTCATTTAGAATGAGCATGGCCAACATTCTGTACCCCTCTCTCTCTCTCTGTATTAAACTGTACCAGCATATGTGCGAGAAAGATAAAAATATGGCTTATTGTGACAGATCCTGAAGTCTTACCTGGACTGGTGAAAGATTGTCATTGTCATTTTATGATTGATTTGTAAAATATATAAAAAATAAAGTTATTATTAAATAATTATTCATATATAATTTATAAACTTAACATGGCGCAGTCGGTAGTTTAAGAATCATATATATTTAATATGTCGCGACCAAAGAAATCGGGAAGAAAAACCAAGGCAATTAACAAAAGCGTGGAACCTCCTGAAGACTTCAATAATGTCGCCCAACGATTGGAAAGTACAGAGAAAGCTTTTAAAGATATAGAAAGAAACTTTACTTCACAACTTAATGAACTACAAGGTACAATAACTAGTTTATTAAATAAAAACTTTGAAAATAACACGGAATTGTTGGAAAAATCTACAGAAAATAATAATATAATAATTTAAGCTGTTTTTTTATTAAAAACCTATTTATGTAAATATCTAATTATTAATAAATGTTGTCGACATATCAGAAACGTTGTTATAATTTCCTTTCGTTCTCCCAAATTATTTTAACTTGAATCAGATGTTTCGCGCTTCAAACTTTTCCGTTAAGTTAGAAGCGCGAAAATTTGAATTCAAAGTAATAATAAAATTTAAATTTTTATGCTTGGCGCCTACCCCCACCACGACTATATTTAGTTTCGCCCCCGGTCGCATGTGGCGCTATCAGGGAACCAATTTAGTATGTTAAGTTGCCTATCTATCCTTGAGAGCGCGCAACTCGCTTGTCGTATGTTGACGTATCCGTATTTATGAAAAATTAAATTTTTGTCAAAATTATGTCATAAAAAAATATCATACGAATATATTGTTGTTTTTTTCGGAAAATAACCTTTTAGGGGAATATCGTGAAAATGTGGCATATATTTTATACGGGGCGAATTTTTCAAAAGCTAAAGTATTTACCCGTTAACCATGGTGTCAGAAACATTAGCTATTGTTTACAGGTACGTTTATTATAAACCTCCGCTCTGCATTTTAAAATCGGTATTGCCTTAAAAAACCGTTTAAGTGGCAGTTACACTGTTTTGGACGTGGCATGGGACGACTTTTTAAAACCCTAATCGGTAATTATCTATTATACAAACACCATTCTAAAATTGATGATTTTTCAGCAATTAGGGATTTTGCAGCATAGATTACAATTCTGAAAAAAAATTAATAAATACTTTAATGGAAGAACCAATATTTATTTATTGTTACAACAGGGTACAATTATGTAATACTTTTATATTTAATAACTAGCAGTAGAAGTAATAACAAGATTTATTTAGCAACATGCTACAAATTAACAAGTTTTATAAAATACTAAATAAATTTAACAATATTATCTTCGAAGTATTAAAAAAGTTTTATCAGTCTTTATTCTGTTTTTTAAATAAATAATCCTTTAATGATTTTTAAAAATTTTTCAAAGAGCTCTGAGATTACATTAAAATATCCAAGTTGTTATATTCACTTAATCCTTTATAGTAGGGGAGCCCAACAGGGGATTTTGGGATTTACTCAAGCGCGGCAGATTAACATATGGGGGATACCTTGCACCCTGTTGAGTACCTCTGCCATGTCTAAGCCCTCTATATAGTGCCACGCGTGTACGGCAGCTGATCAGAATAGTAAAAAAAAATCGATAGCTGGATTTACTCGATCGCGTCAGATTAAGGTGTGGTGGGTTAATTACATGCTAAAGAGTCTGCATTTCAATAATCTGACGATTTGAGCGTGACGTAAGGGAGTGGGAAGGTCACAAACTTGCAAAAAAAAAAACGTCACATGGACATTCTCGAGGGCGGTCAATTTTTTTTTTATTCTGAAGGAAATAATTCAAGGATAACGGGAAAAATATAATCTGCCGATTACCACAAGCCGAAGTAACAAAAATCGTCAATAAAGTTTATTAGCGCGTGCAGCTGCAGTGAAGCACTCCGCGCCTCAATGTATCTTTCTTTATCACTCACTCTCTCGCACCGCCCCTACACTACTTTCCGTCAGCCATCACGCCATCACAGGCTGATCACAGCATTCGTGGGATTATATGTACAGGGTTATTATTTTACATTTTAGTTTGTCCCACTTTTAAAAGCCTGTAACTTTTTTGTTTTTTGAGTTAGCGCGTTCACTCAAAAAGTAGGATGTAGAACTTTTGGCCAAGTATTTATGGGTTTTGTCAAAAATAACAGTAGGTGTCACATGTCACATTTAAAACCAAACATTTAATTTTTTTAAATGAGACACTGTATATTAGAAGCGCATTAGATGGTTCCTTTTCTTCCGATGCACACTTATGCATTCTTCTCTTAACTCCATCAAAAATATGTAAAAATAATATTATTAAAAAGCATCAAGATAGTTATGAAACCGTTTTGTTGCTATGGCTTTTGTCTTTATTTATATCGCAGTCTGTCACGCTTATTATTATTACTCGTTAATTTTGCAAGATTATTAAAAAAAAAAATTTTTATTTTAAGATTTAAGAAAAAAAATCATGAATTTTTTTTTCAAACGGTCAGATTAACAAAATCCCTTAAAATAATCGTCAGATTATGAATCAGCACGACCAGGACACCAAGCTGAACCGTCTGTATGAAAATCTGACGCGCTCGAGGATGTCAAAATAGCGTTTTTTTTTTGCATTTTCGAAAAGTCGCCACGAGCTTGCGTCACATCCGAATCGTCAGTATATTGAATGGGAGCTTCCTTTGGGATCCCTTAACACCCCCTCTGAATATCTGACACGTTCGAGTAATTTTTTTTTCCCATTTTAACCCTTCCGTACCGCCGCCCCCACCATCAAAACCGGCAGATTAATGTACCTCCGTCATGAGAGTCACATGGGGCATATACAATACACTATTAATATCTGACGCGCTCGAGTATATCCATGCGACTGTTTTTTTTTACATTTTTGAAAGCCTGTAGTAACTCCCTCCACCGGTGAAAGGGTACACATGATATGACATTTTTTCCTTTCTACCATCCAATTTTCAAGATCCAATAGGTCCCCACGACGCTCGAGTAAATCCCTATTTAGCATCGTGGGCTCCCCTACTATTAAAGAAAACCGATTTATATGTCAAATGTTTTGATACCCTACCTAGACAAAAATCTTTGTTGCACCTAGTTGAGTAGTTATGATTTCAAAATTTTGAGTTATAAATTCTTTCAAGTGAGAAGGCAGTAAGTTATGTTGTATTTTAAAAAATTAATAAAAGTACAAATCAAAAGAAACATTAAATTTTTAACATTTAACCGCTGAAGTTTATCTAACATAAAATTTTATACCTATTTCAAATTATACGCATCGCTTTATTTTGCAAAACTTGCAGTCTATTAAATACCTGGTCCTTTTCTGTGTATAAAATAGTTGAACAATATAAAAAATGAGGTTGAATTATTGTGTCATAGATTGCTTTTCATGAAAATAAACTTAAATTTTGACTAATTTTTTTTCCAATTTTAGATACAAGATTTTCAAAATGTAATTCAAATTTTAATTTAGAATCTAAAATTACTCCCAAATATTTAAAAGAGTGTATAATTACTATATTTTCATCATCAACAACAATATTTGTATCTGTATTATCCACGTTATTTCCAATAACGATAAATTTTGTTTTGGAAACATTTAATTTTATTTGTTTAGCTTTAGCCAGTTTGATACCGATTTTAATTTAAAATTTCTATACGATCAAGAATATTTAATATACTTCTTATACAGAGTGTTCCTAAATATCATGTAAATACGAAAAGGGGTAATTCTTTAGCTTATTTAATGCCTAAAAATTCATGTAAACATATGTCCGCAAACGCTTCGTTGCCGGTCTACAGGGTGTTGAAATTTCAATTTTTTTTTAGTTTTTTCTTGATAGCTCTTGTAGTTTTTGAGATATTTAGCTCTAATTTGGAATATAGGTTACGCTGTAGGACTTACATCCTTGGGCATACCAAATGGTTTTAAGAATCTACAGGGAGATATTTTTTCAGGGGTCATGCTTTTTTTTATATGAATTTTTAGTCATTAAATAAGCCGATGAATTACCCCTTTTCGTATTTACATGATATTTAGGAACACCCTGTATAATTAAGTATCATTAGCAAACATTTGAATGAAACTATTAGCGTTTTCGATTTACTGCTCTCGCGCACTCTGAGAGTGCTCTCCCCGAGATTTGCGTGTTCGGTTATCAAAATCCACTGCTCTCACTCGGAGTAGCATGTTCGATTTACAAATTTGGTTACTCTGAATCCGTTTGAGAGTGCTCCTTTACGATCTGAAAATTTTTACAGAGTAGAGAGGCAGCGCTTGCGCAGAACCGCAAACCACCACCATTTTCTATTCTTTTGTTGATGTGTGATCTCGTTTGTTGTGTTTTCTGTGTTTGTTTTTCGTCTAGTTCGATGAATATTGTATATAATATGTCATAAACGCGCTCAAGTGATTTAAATTTGAAAATTAATTGTTTATTTTTGAATGTTGACATCTGTCAAATTTTCAAGCGCAATTACGTTCAATTTACACTCCGTCCGAGGGCAACCGCCTTCGGAGTGACAGCAAATCTCGGGCCGATCGATGATGTCACAGAGCGCTCTCGGAGCACTCTCGGAGTTGTAAACCGAAAACGCTATATGTTTCAAAACATTTGGCATGTCATTTATATAAAGCAGTGGTTCCTAACCTTTTAGTGATGGTGGACCATTTGACTACATTTTTGTCTTGCCATGGACCACAAACTGTCTTGCGGTAATACAAATCATTCCACATGAAATATAATTATTTTATTTCACTTTTTGTAGTTGGCTTGGGAAATTTTTTAAAAGTTTTCCACATTCTTTTCGAATCATATTTGTTTCTATCTAGTTGTTCATCAATTCATCTATAATACTTTAAAAAAACTTAACAGTGCTTTTAATAACTTTAGCGGTATTCATAATCCATTTATTTAGATCATTTATATGTATTGAACAAAATAAAATGACGTGCACTTTTCTTTAATTTTTTTTTTATGTGGTACATGTTTAAAAGCAATTATTGTTAACTTAAAAAAATAGTATTTTAGTCTAATGAAAAAGGAAAAGGTGAAAAATTTTCGGGGATGACATAACCGCGAGGAATGGCAATTATCTATTATCGGTCAATATTGATAATTTTTTTAGAATAATACATGTTGAGTCGTAGATGACGCATCTGAAAACGATTTTTGGAAAACAGGCTTAGTTTTTTAAAGACGTTTGTTCTTAATAAAATCAGATTATTTTTTTTTATTGATAATGATCTTTCTTCCCACCAAAATTTATCATTCCTGAAAAATTTTGGCGTGTTGCTCGTTTAATAAATAATTACACTTTAAGGTAACAAAAATCGTTTTTATACGCCCCAAAATACATGTTTTCTGCCAAAATTAATGATTTTGGCATAGTACCTTATACGGCATCCAATCCCGTTTCATATTTACCGGGATTACCAGAGTGCAATATATTTATAAATAAAAATCAACACGTTTTATATACAGGATGTCCCAAAAGTAATGGGACACAGAGCAACAGCAGACTCCTTAAGGCGAAATAATGGGATTTATTTAAACTTACCTTATCCCAAAATTGATAACAACCAAGATACAGGGTGTCAAAGTTTTAATTTTGTTTTCGTTTCTTTGCGATTATTTCTTAACGAAAAGACATAGCAGCACAAAATTAAGGATTTTGGGGTTTTTTGAGGTGAGGAATTCAAAGTTATTTATAGTTTTTGTGTAACCAGTAGAGGGCGCTGCCTACGACATGGCCCACTCCTTTTAGCTGGCATAACTTTGTTTAGGCTTCTTATAGCGATCCGACTATTAAAAAAATAAGTTAGTTTATTATTTATGGCATGGCCGTGATTAAAAACAACGACATTTCTAATGCAACAACGTGTTACACAAAGTATCATCTGTCAAAGTTATTAATTTTCTACGTACAATACGTAGATATTATAATTTTTTTAGTAATGCCTCGTTATAATTTATTTTCCAATGCGGAAATGTGCGAAATTATCTAAATGAAGAGTTCCCTGAACGTTGGATAGGCCGTGGTGGCCCCTTGTCTTGGCCGGCGAGAAGTCCGGATTTTAATTCAATGAACTTCTGCATTTAAGGTTATTTGAAAACCAATGTTTATAACGAGTTATAATGAGTAAAATTAAAAAAATATTAATTTTCTTAATCTGCTCAGAAATGATGAAGATCTCTTGTTTAAAGTCCGACAGTCTTTTGTAAAACGTATAGCGAAATGTATTGAGGTCAATGGTGGCTATTTTGAACAATTGCTATCACGACGTTACCATTTTTATTTCTAACTATTGTTACTTTTAAATGTTATTAAACGAAGTATTAAATAAAATTTTTGATTAGAATAAAATTAAAATTAAAAATTAAAAGTATACGAAGAAACGTTTTTATAAAAAAAAAATAGTCAACCTTAAGTATCTACATTAACTTTGACACTAAGCAAATGTAGCTGATTAACAATAATTTTAAGTCAGAAATTCACCGTTGCTCGCTTTTCCGTTGCTTTTGGACTACGTACTTAGTTGCATTCGACATATGAAATGCGATTATCTCGAAAATGGTCGCTTTTAGCGACTTTAATAAGTTATACGTTTTTGATGTAAAAGAACTAAACTTATTTTTTTAATAGTCGGATCGATATAAGAAGCCTAAACAAAGTTATGCCAGCTAAAAGGAGTGGGCCATACCGTAGGCAGCGCCCTCTACTGGTTACACAAAAACTCTGGATAATTTTGAATTCCTCGCCTCAAAAAACCCCAAAATCCTTTATTTTGTGCTGCTATATCGTTTCGTTAGGAAATAATCGCAAAAAAACGAAAACGACCAAATAGTTGGTCAAACCTAAATTATCTTTCTACACACGATTCTACAGTAGGTTGTATGGTGATTAGAAAATTAGAGAATTTTCGCAAGGTTTTCTTATCTTGTGTGGGTTATTGGCTTCTGATATTTGGCGATCAATTTACCAAGTTGCGGAGTTGTTTGTTAGTTATGTTTTAATCGTAGAGTACACATGTTTAAAATAAAATTATTTAAAATGTGTTTTTCTTCGACCCGATTTTCTGGATTGAATTTTTATATCCCCGGGATTTAAATGTGTTCTGGATTGGGTGCCCTAGTACCCTATAATAGATAATTACCCTACTCTGTACAATCGTTATTTCAATAATTTCTCGTCAACACCGCGCCAAAATTGATAATTCTTTTGGGAATGATGAATGATATAAATTTTGAGGCGTAGATTACGAATTTTACCACCATTTTTGTAGGCAAAACTTCATTTTTAAGTTATTCTATCTGACAGTATCCTTTTGTAGTAGCTACGTTTTGGACAATTAATATGACATTTTCTCCTTTTGATCGCCGTTTTTTTATTCTACATCTACAAAATGAAATTTAACTTTCTTTATCATAAAGGTAGAAAAAGGTACATTTTCTGTATTGTTCAATTATAATAATAAGGAACTTTCCAATTTTTTTTTCAATAATATGATTTAGTTAGACCTAAAAAAAATATTCCTCAATTATTACTCCTTAAAAATCAGTAATAACTTGGCAAAAATTCTTTAAAGTTTCGCGCGTGTCAAAGGCATTTCAAACGACCTTTTAAGCGCGCCAAGCCCGATGATGTCACGAAGTATGACTTTTCCGTCATCCGTCATCCTGACCGGTGACCGAGCTGCCGAGTTTGCATTTGGATTGCCGTGTGTTATTGTTATTGTATTGTTGTTTTAAGGTGGAATTCTCAACGTCGTTCAATTTATTGCCAACCTGTAACCTATTTCGTGGATGTCACACACGAATTATACTTCTTGACGTCACGACCCGTTTTTACCCGCTTGGGATAATTTGAATTTTGGGGCATTTTTAAATCTTGCTAGCGGTCTTTTGGGACGAAATATGTTGTTTTTTTTGCTGCCACATGTCGTAAAACAGACAATATATACTTATGATTTATAGAATTTTTCCCCATTTAAAATTTTTGTCAAGTTCCCTATTGTTATTGTAATTTTAGTTTAGTCCATATTCTATCATTTAGGATGCTGTTTGTTCATTTATTAGTTGCCAATCTTTACCAAACATTACTTTAAGGTAGGATTTTCGGTGTGAAAATTTACATAAAATCAATATCGACTGCGGATTCTATAGGTAATAAGTAATTGACATATTAAATAAATATTAAATTTTAATAATTTTTTGCCTCGCGTAGAAGTGCTACTGTAGAATTTCTTTACACAACATTTTTAAATAACTCAAACGTTACGTATTTCTGCTTACACCTCTTGGCTTTTGACCCCTTCAATGTGCTTTTTCACTAAATTTTAATTTTGGTTGTAGTGTAAGTACAAAATCACAGAAATAAAAAAAAAAATTCTCAATATTTTGGAACGGAGAAAACAAAAAAAGTGTATAAAAACACGAACTTTATTATGGGCAGGTTGTTGCTGAGCTAAACAAAATTAAAAACGACAGTTTTATTGATGAAAAATACTTGTCATAGGACCGAATAAACAATAAATTGCAATGTCTAAATAATCAGCTTTAAGAGTAGTGAAAAAGTCCATTAATCCATTAAGAGGCCCGCACACGGTCAATATATTGATCACTTGTAAAGTATGAGATCGTCAATTGTAGCTTTGTTCCAACCCCGCAAGAGATTCGTTCCTCATCGGCCATTTCCAGGCGCTCAACTAATTTGCTATAGCAACAATCGATTGCTAAGTACAAACTTTAATTGAGAGGATGGTAATGACCGATCAGAAGCAAATCTATTGCTAAGTTGGAACCAAGCTAATATTGAAGTTCGGAATTTAAACACTTAAATGTCGTCACTATAAGCATTGAATATCAAACTATAAGAATAATCTTCGAGAAAAGTTGACAACCCTGTTTTAGACTTATTTGAGACGGTTTGGCCGCCATTGTGGAGTTGATCGTAAATCTAACCTTAAATCTATAGTTATGATTCATGATGCAGCGCCTCGGCAACAGATGTCTCAAATTCACTGATGTGATGTCGTGGTGTTGCCGCATATCGTATTTTATTGGAATTTTTAATGATTTAAGCATTTTTAACAGACAAGAAAATAGGAGGTTCTTAATTCCAGCCGAATGTATGTTTTTGATAATAATATGTACGCTCATTACTCCGGGGTAATTGGACCGATTTTCATAATGATTTTACCGTTACATTAGGTGTTAAATATTATACAAATAAAAGTAGATAAAAAGCGACAGCAAGTATACCGATTTATAGTTGGGTCCAAAACTCACCCACTTAATGAATTGTGCATATAATAATATTTTGTAAAAATATATTGAAAAAAGTTTGTACATATGCACGTGACAACTTCGTAGGCTTAACATTATTGCACATTTTTTTAACAAATCACTTTATACTCCGCCATTCCTTAAAACTGGGTTTTACTCAAAACTGTCAGTTTTAACTTAATCAATTTTTGCACTAAGCCGACGATATATTATGCCAGTGCAAGGCAAGCCAACCACCGCGATGCGCGTGGCGGTATGGTAGTGGGGAGAGGATCATGCAGCAAGTCAAACAGACAGGCGGTAAAAAAATTGGCTGAAGGCTGAAAAGCTAGAGGCCATCGCAATCCTCGAACAGAACAGGCGGCAACAATGTTTTAATTTAGCAGTGAAAAGGCTTGTCGTTAGTGGCTGCATCAACACGCTTTATTATTGGTGACTCATTGTGCCATCTATGAATTTAACTTAGCAGATTTAGGAAATCTGCTTATATGGCCTTCTTATAGTTTGATATTCAATGCTATAAGATATCGACTTCAATATAGTTATAGTTTAATTCAACCCGCACATGAACATGGACAGTATACTAATCAATACTATTCTGTATTCATCAATAGATTAACCGTGTGTAGGCCGCTTTAGGTTTCCGTATATCCCTATCGCACGATGAATTTTTCTTTAACTTCTTCAGTCCCCCCATAGTTTCCTTGTTTTCGCTAAACTGCTTACTATAATATTTTTTCAACATTTAATAATTTTTTTCTTTTAGATGAGCGCCAACGTCCTACCTTTCCAGCTTCAGGCTGCCGAAACGAAGACACACCTCGAGCACTTGTGTGCATTGGATATCCATTCAAGGGCTTCGTATGTGAGACTAAGTGGAATCATTTGTACTATCGGTGAGTAATGGTAGGGTATATTATTCATTAAGAGGTGTTGGTAGCTATTATTGGCGAGAATATACTTTTACTCTGATCCCATTTTTCAAATTTCAAAAAATAAGAGGTCAAGTCACGTGACTAGTTTTAAATATGCCACTTCACGCTGATTTCTCGCCGGTCTCCCTAATGTCCCGGGCCCTTTAATGGACGGAAAAAAGGTAAATGCACAGCGTTGTGACGAGGGTAGAGCAACCTTGACCAAAAACACGCCACTGTCTTTATCCAAACCACTACGAAGAAGCTGGTTTATTAACTGTGCTGAGTTTTATTTATATTTAATAGATTATCGTCGAACTACCCTTAAATAGAAATGTGTCTTCGCTTAACAACAGTGCTGGGCGGGTGACCTGCTGGAAGATTGAGAACCGGAGTTCTCCACGTTTTGCGAGAGAGCTTTTAGGAAGCGTAAACTTCTAAAAATGTACTTGTACGTGATAAGAACGCTCTTGCAAATCCAGGTATGAGTGTTGTATCAAGACGCAAAATTAAACTTTAAATGTCGTAAATGTACTGTATCAAACAGGCGTTTTTCAATATAGCAACCCCATATGGCCCAAATACGAGTAGAATTTTTAAGAGATATAAGAATAACAGCAATTCTTAATTTCCCTTAAAACCTGTTTTTCTGAATGAAACCAGGATATACAGTAAAGAGGAAAGGGGCTTTAAGGCGAAGTTGGAAACATGATACTCTTCATATAATAAAAAAAATCGTCAGAGGGTGTACGGTATATTATTCTACATGCTGGTTCAGAAAATCGATTGGTGAATAATGGAAGTTTGATATTCAAAGTCTGGCCTGAAATATGGCGATTATCATGATTCGATGAATAGTGAAAACTTTGAGAAATGGTTTGAAGAGAAATTGTTACCAAACTTGGAATAACCGTCGCCAATTATTATGGATAACGCCACCTATTATTTTGGGCTAATTGCAACAAATTGCGACGCGCAGAGATGCGCTGATGATGCACAGCGGCATATTAGCTTTACCCTTACCGAAGCAGCCCCGGTTGCTGAAAGAATGAGCCGATGCCTTGATAGTGTCTACGAACATCTAAAAGTTAATCCGTCTAAATCAGCTTTTATGTTCTTTGGTCCATGTAGAGAATGAGCAAACGAAAACTTTTAACCTTAAAATGTCTGATGTTACTATCCCTACAGTAAATACAAAAATTTGGGAGTTCTTCTGGACAGCAATCAGTGAAATAAAATATTCAATTGACGACTAGAGTATAAAGATTATAATTAATCGATAAAATCGACCGCGAAAACACTAACCTCTCCTCCGAAGTCTGAACTAAACTAACCTCATTAGGAATGACTTCCCTACCGGAATTGATCCGGTAGACCTTATCCCAGTGCCTGGACTCGTGAAACAGGTACGGGTACGAGCCCGACAAATCTATTGAGACTTCTGGACGCTACAGCTTTTAACAGACCCAAACGGTGGTGTTCGACCGTCCGTTGGCGTCACCGTGGACTGTTTTCGGGCATTGACGACAACGGCTTCAGAACGGCAGTGATTGGACTTGAATACTGGAAACTGGACTCGTTGGAATTAAATAAGACGCGCGGGCTCGGTGATACAGCGTCGTTCAGTCCGGACTGAAAACTGGAACTGATCCGCAGACTAAACTATTTTCACATTTCAAATACGCCTAATGTCAACAAAAGCACGTGAACAACAGGACCGCGCGGCCTATAGCGTTGCGAGAATTGGCAATCACGAGGTTAGCTGGCGGTTCGGCTTGCGGAGAGCACGCGCCGGTCAGTGTTTACATCGGGCGTATTTCAAACGTGAATATAGTTTAGATACTTGTTAGTTTGGAATCAGTTCCGGACTAATCCGCGCCGTCTCACTTACCTCACCTGAGAGCCGCCGCTGGTTGCTTATCTTAGTTGGAAACAAACTTTTTGTATGAATTATGCTTCTTGACATAAAACTAAATGACATTTGTAGGTCCCGCTTCCCGCGACGTTACCACCCTGGAACAAATGATGGAAGTCGGCATGAACATCGCTCGATTGAACTTCTCGCACGGTTCGCACGAATACCACGCAGAGACCATCAAGAACATTAGGCAGGCAGTGATCAACTACAGCAAGAAGATCGGCATGACGTATCCGCTGGCCGTCGCCTTGGACACAAAGGGACCCGAAATCAGAACTGGTTTATTGGAAGGGGTAAGTTGTGGTGTTTTTTGTCATTTTACCTTTAATCAAATGTTCTTAGCCTAATTTATTTTATTTATTTAGCGTATGGCTACATCACAGGTAAGTATATAACGAAAATAACACTAATATTACAAATACATAAATCTCACAAACAAACATTAAGATTACAAATGTATTCTATTGACTCTCTTGTTGCAATCAGGAAATCGGATGGGTTGCCACTGTAAGAACTAATTGGACAATCCTCTACCAGGTGTTTAATAGTCTGTCTTTCAGCGCCGCAGTCACAAATTGGGGAAGGTATCTTTCCCCACCTGAAGAGTGAGTCGGAGCACCTACCGCAGTTTGTCCTTATTCTATTAAGTGTTGTCCAGATTCGTCTTGGTTGATCAAAGCCCTCTGGCTTGCTTGTTACGTATGGCATATCCTGGTTGGCAGGTGAGGCCTTCTTCTCCCAGTCTCCTTTCCATCGCTCAATTATGTTGAAGTTTTCTTCGATAAGAGTTTCTGCCGTTTTCAGAGGGGGTTTGCGTGAGCGTAGCCTATTAATGGTTCTGCCGGTTATTCCAACGTGGGAGCGGAGCACAGGGTCGGCGTTAATTTTTTCGTACTCCCTGACCAGAGCATGTTCTCGGCGAATTTGTGGAGGAGCTATGTGGCTCAGTGTGGGTAGCCAATAAGTGGGCGATTCCGGGATTTATCGCAAAATTAACCTGTGAGAAGGAACAGTTTCGTCAACAGTAATATCACAAGACCTCGTTTTTTTATCGGTTAAATTTTTCAGCTGTCACGAAAACTTTTTTGTTTGGAAATTTTACGAGTTGAATCTGGAAATGTTTATTCTGATTAGATCCCGAGAGCGAAGCTCGAGGGATTTAATCTTTGAATAAACATGCCCAAAGTTCAACGAGAAAAATTGCCAAAAAAGTTTGAGTGAAAATGGAAAATTTAACCAATAAAAAAATGATGGTCGAGTGATATTTGGCACGATTATTTCGTAAACCCCAAATGTCCCATCCATATCTATTGAGTAATAATGTTTTATATATTTCTACAGGTAGCCTGTGGTGTATTACTTGGAATAGTTATTTTTAGTAAAATTGCATAACATACCACTCAACGAAAACTGTTTAGTTTACTGCTGGCAACCAAACATATAATTATAATTGTATGTTTGGTTGCCAGCCTTATAAGCAGAAGTCAGAATTTTAGATTAGTTCTATAATGACATTTGATAAGTATTTTTAAAATGAGGTGTAATTTATAAAGAATAGCAACTTTATTAGAATAAACATAGGCATGGGTGCATTATAATATAAAAACAAGTAGGTAAATAAATATAGTATTAATGTTATTGTATTAAAATATCAGAAATTATCCGAAAAAGTTCTAAAAAAATAATTGATATTGATTTATACTTCGAAATATTGTGACAGAACTAGACGGGCCAATGGCGACGTTTAATCGCTAAAATCCCACGTAGTTTTATCACTATTATACTAGCTGATTGGTTAAAACGAGACAGTTTGATTGGACGAAAAGGCGAAATTGACAGGTTTACGAAATAATCGGCTTTAACCACCCAAATTTTAAAAAGTTTGGGGGTGTTGGTTTTCGATAACCGGTGTATCAGTATAAACATTAATATTTGTTGTTGACAAAAGAAGCAACTGATTTCATCTTTGAAAACCTGCTTTCGCACAGATACGTGCTTCCAAGCATTGAGACAAGGTTCGCAAGTTAAGGCAACGTTCTCCTGAGGGTAACTTAGAAAAGTCGAATCCTATTTCGGTACTTCCCTCGTAGAACGTATCTGACTGCAAATCACACAATTTAAAGTCTACTCTGCTTAGGTTCTCAACACGAATAGTGACTGAGTAAAAACTGAAATTTCTTCTTCGATTTTCTATTTTATTTTTAAATCCTCTTATTTGCCGACATTCTGTTGCTTTCCTTTTAGCTACAAATTTAATTTGTTAAAGTGATATATTAGGTCTGGTTAGAAATGCAAAGTATAATAGAAAAGTTGTATCTACAATTAGATTTTCCAGTTCCGTAGTGTCAGGCTTCACTTTAATTTTAAGAAGGAAAATGGAAATCTTGCGTAGAGGGAAGAAACGTTGCAAACAGTTTCCGGCGTTTAACCAACGAATATCGGTATGAACTAACAAGTCCCCATCTATAATATCTCAATCATCAAAGTACGATTGCCCCCTCTAGTTTTAATTATTTTAACCACCACTTTCATGGCATCATTTGACGTAAGGACTTTCCACGTAGAGTCCCTTGGTGCACAATGCTGCGTATCACAGGACAGTTGATATTGTTTCGTTTTAAAAATCCTGCAAATTCAGTTTTAACCATAACTCTGGCACCATCAGTGACAATACAGAAACATTTATCAAGTCCCTATTTTCTGCTTCGAAAATATTCGTACCCTTGGTTGTACCATGGAGAAGAATAAGATCAGCATCTTCTCTGCTACACTGCATTCCTCTTTATATATAATAGTTCGAACAAAAATTACAAGTTGGCTAATGTCGGATAGGACAGTGATTTCGTCCAGGCAGATTTAAAAATATTTACTTTTTTGGTGTGTATATTTTCGTTTTGTTGCTTAACCATAGATATTTACCTTTAGATAAGCAAACAATAATCACGAAAGTGGAAATTTATTGCCTCGCGCATGTAAACAAAGCTACACACGATTAGACATGGGCACTGCAAAGAAATTTTAAAAGTTGACATTCAATACATTTTTTCGTGTAAACAGCTAAAATTTGCCCTAAAGTATTGCCAAAAAATTGGAATTTCTTCTCAATTTTTAATTAACTTGAGAAATGAGGTAGTGATTTGTGGCATTTTTAGTAGTTGCAAACCTAAAATTTGTTTAAAAATGATTCGTCGTCGTGTTTAAAAAGTAAAATAACCAATCTTTGATGTTATCGCGTACCTAACCTCAAGTCAAGTATTAGTTGGTATATAACTTGTATTGATTTTTACAATTTGGCGAAAACTTGGGATACTTGTAAAACATTTTTAAGCACAATGTCTTGTTCAAGAATTTGAAAAAGTTTTTGCCCGAGAACGTGACCCGTGGAATACTTTCACCCTTGAATTAAAATAAACATACATAGGTATTTACTTTTTTCTTTCATATGATATAAGTATAGAGTAAAGTGTATTTTAACAACCACACTGTATATCGATATATTATATCGGATATAATATATCCAAATTTGGATATTTATTTACCTATATTTTTAATTATTTTTAAATTATTTCATCTGTTTTCTGTAAAGATATATTTTAAAAATTCAAAATCACTTAATTTAATATAAACATGTTATAAACCTGTAAATTTGTATTTCAATTCTATTCAATGATAGTTGCTATCACAATAACAAGTTTTTTTTAGTACTCCTGTGTTAAGAATGTAATATGTAGGTAAAAAATACAAGTTTATGAATATGAACACATCATATATTTTTGCTTTTAACTATGGTTCAAATGAGCCCAAACTGAATTTTTTTTTGGCATTGTAAAATTTTTATTTCATAAGACAAACAGCAAAATATTGCTTCGTTCAATCAGAAATCGGAAGTAAATAAAGATCCCACGCGGCAAGAACAGCAGGTGGTCAACGTCTCGGAAAGATGGGGAATCACCGAATCGTAAACAGCATAATACGCTGTTGCCGGCTTAGCGGCAGCGGGGCCATATTTTTATACTGTTGAATAGAATTTTAGAAAAAAAAATTGATATACAGTGTCACTAGTAAAGTCCGCATCATATGGGATTTTTTTTTATTAATAGCTTTATTCAGAATTTGACTTTGGCATCAAGTTCTGCTTCGATCGAGATGAAAATTTAGCAAAAGAATAGTAGTCACGTAATTCGCATTATCTGTCAAATTTTAATTTTTTCCAAAAAATAATTCAAAAGTGGGGTTATTTCTGAAAATATTAAAAAAAGTTATTAGGAAAAGTTGTTTTAAATGCAGTTTCTAGCCCACATGCAAAATTTCAGCTGCATAAGATAATTTTAATTTTTACCTATATTTTGCAAAATAAGACTCAACGCAACCTACATAAAACTTCTTAGTTTTGACAATGCTTTATTTCAGATACATTTTCTTTAAAGTAGCGCCATATTAAAGGTGTGCTACAAAATCAAAATTGGGCTATTAAAATTTGGTCGCATGTGATGCAAAGTTTATTTGTTTTTGACCCTGTATAAGGTAACTTCATAAAATAAGTATTTTTGAAAACGCAGTTTGTCTCTGAAAGTAATACATCTTAATATTAAGACAAAAAAGAACACAGTGTCATCAGTAAAGTGTTCATTTAGTGGAAAATAAATTTTAGTTTAACTTAACGTAAAGTTTATCTATTTTCAACGATTTAATTTAAAACCCCTTTACTTTATTTTTTATTTTTTTACTTTCAGACACAAACTACGTTTTCAAAAATACTTATTTTATGAAGTTACCTTATACAGGGTCAAAAACAAATAAACTTTGCATCACATGCGACCAAATTTTATAGCCCAATTTTGATTTTCTAAAAAAACACACATTTAATATGGCGCAACTTTAAAGAAAATGTATCTGAAATAAAGCATTGTCAAAACTAAGAAGTTTTATGTAGGTTGCGTTGAGTCTTATTTTGCAAAAGTGGTGCAATTTACAAAATATAGGTAAAAAATTAAAATTATCTTATGCAGCTGAAATTTGGCATGTGGGCTAAAAACTGCATTTAAAACAACTTTTTCTAATAACTTTTTTTGATATATTCAGAAATTACCTCACTTTTGAAATATATTTTCGATAAAATTAAAATTTGACAGATAATGCGAATCACGTGACTACTATTTTTTTGCTAATTTTTCATCTCGATCGAAGCAGAACTTGATGCCAACGTCAAATTTTGAATAAAGCTATTAATAAAAAAAAATCCTATATGATGCGGACTTTACTGGTGACACTGTATATCAGGATAAATATCGTCGCATAAATATAATGATATTTATGAAGATATATATCAGGATATTTATCACGGATATATATCCAGCCAACCTTGATATCAGCATTTATTTACAGGGTGGCTCGGCTGAAATTGAACTGAAGAAAGGAGAGTCAATTAAGCTGACCACAGACAAGGCGTACGCCGAAAAAGGAAACAAAGATACTGTCTACGTCGATTACGACAACATCCAAAAAGTCGTCAAAGTGGGAAACAGGATCTACGTTGACGATGGACTCATGTCCCTGGTGGTCACTAACATTCAAGGATCATTTTTGACGTGCACAATTGAAAATGGAGGTATAACGATTTTACTTAAGGCAGTCATATTACGAGTATTATTGGAACTTTTTAAAATTTAGACCTGAGGTGTCATAGTTTTTGCGAAAATTGGATCTAAATATATCGCAAATCGTTATAGTTAAGGTTGAATTCTCAACGTCGTTCAATTTATTGCCAACCTATAACCTATTTCGCTTTGTTTTTTCAAGTTTATTATTTTTTAAACTAATATTTAAATAAAATCAGTATCGTTGGCACATTACTTAGGTAATATCTGATATATTACAAAAATATCAATTTATTTCATTGCCCATTTTGGAAAATTTGTATAGTGAAAGAACAATGAGTGACAATGACATAATAATGTTAAAAAAAATCTTACCCGATATTTTTCGCTATACAATTCTCCTAAAATAAGTTATGAAATTCCTTGATATTTATTAACTATGTCAATTATTACCTATAGAATATCAAGTCGATACTGATTTTCTTTAAATTTTGTATAAAAGCTAGAAAACATAAATAAATCTACGCGAAATAGGTTATAGGTTGGCAAGCATGTTGATACTCCCACCTTAAATTCACATAAAGTTTTAATGCCAAATGTCAAGACTTGGTCTAGTTACTTTAGATTTCACCAACTTACTAAAGAACCCCGCACTTCTCTTATGGAAAATGGCCTTCGGTTAAATTTTCTAAATTTTTAGTATGTTGTAGAGAATGCCATTTTGATCAAAAGTGTTCATGGCCACAACAAAATCTGCGGACCAGTTTTTGAGATACAGGGTGTCCAAGTTGCAAAATATGAATTTTCAATACATTATATTTTCCTAGTTTATAATATTAATTAGTTTTGTTTTTTTGTATTTTTGGTGGCCCTGTCATAGATAGGATAGAATACTATAAAAATAGTTTAAATTTTTTTATTATATACCGGGTGAGTGACGAAAATTATTTAATATTTTTTGTTAAATCATTGTATTTTCGGCATTAAATTAAATGTTTACAAAGTAATACTGTAGATGACATTAGCTTGGAGCAAGCTATCAGAATGTATATTATTTATATTTATACAGGGTAACTCAAAAAAGTTAATATTTTTTTTATTAGTTTTAAAAGAAATTTTGTAGATATTTCTTTATATACTACTTGTCGCTTATCGTATGCTTCCAAATATATATCATTATCAAGGTTATACAGGGTGTTTCCGATGATAAGCGATGGAAAAATAACATAAAAATGCATGTATTTATAAATCACCCGGTATATTAAAAACGGATCGGTTAAATTTCGTTATTTTTTAATATTTTTTGCTTGAAGTGTCTTACTTACTTGTTTGCTATTGATTTTCCTTTTCCTATGACCAGTTCTGGAAATATACAGCGTCAAACAGACTCAAAAACTCAAAAAATAAGCAAATAAAATAACAATTTGTTTTTTAATTTCAATAAAATTTGTTATGTCAGTTTATTATATGGTTAAAAATAAATATATTTAATGCTATACAGGGTGTTTCGAATAATTAGGGTATTCTAACACTGCATTATGCAAATAAGAAATATATATAAATAGTATAAACAAGGAAAGTCTTAATACAAAGAATTAATTTTATCCAAAAATAATAAGTAGGCCTTGAGAAAACGTAATAGCTGCCATATACAAAGTAATAAAATTTTGACAGATCATTCTATGGGTTTTTGCAAGTTAGCAGTTACATGTTACCTACTTTTTAAAAAGTTATTTTGTATTTATTTATTGAAGAATATGGCCCTTGTTAATCGAGTAATGTGCTACGTGTGTGACAAGACTTTTAACGTTCGACAAATGATAAGAATTCACGGAGATAATATGGAGAAACAAGATCAAGCCGTCATACGGAGAGAAGTTATGGGAAGGCCCCCTTTAGAAATTGTGGAAGGTACCAGAATGTGCTTCACTTGTCACCAGGGAATATTAAAGGATTTAAGAACTCTTGAGAATAATCCTAATTGTATCCGTCTCAACGTAGCATCTCCGGTTGGAGGTATGATATGTTTAATATGTAATAATAATGAAAATATTCAGAGACTATCGCTCGGCTGCAGGGTAAATATTTTTATTAAAAGTGACATTTTTGTACCGGAAACTGGAAGAGCATGTTTACACCATCTAAACGAGCATGGGTTTCTGTTGGATGCCTTACATGCTGGCCTGAAGTTTATAAATAGGCCCTATGTAATAAATAATTTAGGTCAATTTTTGCGAGGTCTTAGGACAGCTGCCAATGTTAATATAAGTGACTTTAAAGATTTAACTAACAACTTAAGTGATAACGATTTTAAATCTTATACGTCTCTTTCTAAAGAACAGTTCCAGGAACTTTATGCGTTTTGTGATGTCGTAGAACAGAACGGTAACCAACGATTGGTTAAAGAAAAACATTTATTTACTTTTTTGACCAAATTACGTCATGGCTTGTCCGATGAAGTCCTGAAGCTTATTTTTTACTATTCCTCTCGTCAGATGACAAGCCTCATCATTTCCAACGTTCGCATATCTTTAATGCAGCGCTTTGTACCAGCAAATATTGGTTTTAACGCCCTAACTAGAGACGAATATATTACAAGGCATGTTACTCCATTTGTTAATGAACTGTATAACCCTGAGCCAAACCAAGGCAAAGCTGTAGTATATATAGATTGCACTTATAACAAAATTGAAAAAAGTAAAAATTTTCGAATTCTTCGCCAGTCATATTGTTACCACAAAACGGAACATTTAGTTAAGCCAGAACTTATGGTTGCTCCTGATGGGTATATCCTAGCCATTAATGGTCCTTATTTCTCAGATGCATGTAATAATGATGCATCAATATTGAATTATGAACTACAAAATAACATTGATGAAATGCGAGCGTGGTTTCAAGAAGGAGATGTAGTTATCGTAGATAGAGGTTATAGGGATTCTATTCCTGTATTAGAAAACATTGGAATCAACTGTTACATGCCGCCACTTTTAACTCGAGGACAGCGCCAGTTCACTACTGAGGAAGCTAACAGAGCGCGTTTAATAACAAGTACAAGGTGGGTAGTGGAAGCCAGAAATGGACATCTAAAGTCCATTTTTAAATTTTTTAAGGGTACTGTATCCACTACACATGCGGTAAATTTTGGTGATTTTTGTCGAATCGCGGGTGCCTTAATTAATCGATTTCACCCAGTAATAAACATACCAGGAACAGTCCAGTTGGCAAGGCAAATGCTAAAACAAGCAGAAGATGTTAACACAGTTCAGGCCAGAGTTGAAGCTGAAAATCTTTTTTCACGAAATGGACAATGGGTCTTATTAAACCACCTGCATGTTCCGCAATTCCCACATTTAAGAGAAAACTATTTAAAAAATTTGACGGTTATATACCATGTTCATTTATCTCCCTCCTATATCCAAGATAAACTTCAAAGAGAGGAAACTGATCTTTTAGAATTTGATGAATTCATCGATGATTATCATTTTACGCGTTTTAGAATTTATTCGAGATTTAGAAATCGCGTAAAACATATGTTGTGGATAGTTTTCAATGACGATGATGATGATATGGACGATCTTCCAATCATCGGATATTACTGCACTTGTAAGGCAGGGGCCAGAACGCTGGGCACTTGCGCACACGTAGCGAGCGTTTTATGGTTTCTGGGATATGCCAGACATGAACAAAATATTCGATATCCATCTACAGCTCTGCTAAACTACATCGTCGATTCCGAAAATAGATTACCGCCTGAAAATATAGAACATGATCTTCAAATTGTAGATAATTAATATTTCTGTATGTTTGTTCTACGGGTGTTGGGATAAAAGATCTGTCAAAATTTTATTACTTTGTATATGGCAGCTATTACGTTTTCTCAAGGCCTACTTATTATTTTTGGATAAAATTAATTCTTTGTATTAAGACTTTCCTTGTTTATACTATTTATATATATTTCTTATTTGCATAATGCAGTGTTAGAATACCCTAATTATTCGAAACACCCTGTATAGCATTAAATATATTTATTTTTAACCATATAATAAACTGACATAACAAATTTTATTGAAATTAAAAAACAAATTGTTATTTTATTTGCTTATTTTTTGAGTTTTTGAGTCTGTTTGACGCTGTATATTTCCAGAACTGGTCATAGGAAAAGGAAAATCAATAGCAAACAAGTAAGTAAGACACTTCAAGCAAAAAATATTAAAAAATAACGAAATTTAACCGTTCCTTTTTTAATATACCGGGTTATTTATAAATACATGCATTTTTATGTTATTTTTCCATCGCTTATCATCGGAAACACCCTGTATAACCTTGATAATTATATATATTTGGAAGCATACGATAAGCGACAAGTAGTATATAAAGAAATATCTACAAAATTTCTTTCAAAACTAATAAAAAAAATATTAACTTTTTTGAGTTACCCTGTATAAATATAAATAATATACATTCTGATAGCTTGCTCCAAGCTAATGTCATCTACAGTATTACTTTGTAAACATTTAATTTAATGCCGAAAATACAATGATTTAACAAAAAATATTAAATAATTTTCGTCACTCACCCGGTATATAATAAAAAAATTTAAACTATTTTTATAGTATTCTATCCTATCTATGACAGGGCCAACAAAAATACAAAAAAAAAACTAATTAATATCATAAACTACGAAAATATAATGTATTGAAAATTCATATTTTGCAACTTGGACACCCTGTATCTCAAAAACTGGTCCGCAGATTTTGTTGTGACCATGAACACTTTTGATCAGAATGGCATTCTCTACAACATACTAAAAATTTAGAAAATTTAACCGAAGGCCATTTTCCATAAGAGAAGTGCGGGGTTCTTTCTTATACAGCTGAGATTGGTCAGTGTTTTTTCTTTTCTGGAATTGTTCGGCCAACTCTTTTTATTTCTATCTCTTTTTAATCGTATGAAATAATACAAGATAGACATACTTTGTGTGCAGTACAATTATACTAATTAAATTTTGCCATTAAAAATGTATATTTCATGGGTTGCTGCAGTATTTGACAAATATGACAGAACTGAAATGTCACGGCGTTAAAAGTTTATGTGAATGCTATATAAAAAATAATATACTCTTTTTAGTAAAGTAATATACAGTGTGTCCACGGATAGAGTTTGGAAGAGGAAAAAAAATTATTAGTGGGTATAGAAGAAAAAGTCATTCTTTATAAAAACGTCTGCTTGTGCTGAAACTACAATTTCGAATATCACATTTGTGATTACTATAGAGTATAGAGGGTTCGTCGGAAACAACATTTTCAGTTTTTTGGATTTTGTATAAAATAAATTAACTTAAAAACAAACAATATTATTGCTTTCTTACTTTGTATATTATATAATTTTATATCTGGCTGAGTAACGATTGTGTTGCAAGAAAACCATTTTTTATTTGCTTTTGAAGTATTTTTATTATTACATGCCATATTTCTTCAATGCATTCAATCATAAATTATAAAACTTTTATTCAAACGTGGTACCACCGAGTTAGCGCACAGTTCAACTTGACATCTGAAGTGCCGATAACAGTTCCTAACTTGCTCTATTGGGATATTTGTAATAATTATTACTCTTATTTTTTTTTAAGAGATCTAAGTTATTATTGAAATTGGTTTTATACACATGTGGCTTCAGATATCCCCATAAATAAAAGTCGATAATTATGAGATCGGGACTCCTACTACTGATTTGGGTACTTTCCAATCCATTGTTCCCAAAGTGATGATTTTGCCATTCATCAAAATAATTGAAAAAAAATCAAAAAACAAAAACTGTTGTTTCTGACGAACACTGTATAGTAATCGCCAATCTAATAGTTGAAATTGTGCAACAAGTGTGTAAAGTAGGTCTTTTGTTACGAATGGAAATTTTTATAAATCTCATGATTGTGTAAAGTATTTTTTTTAAAACCACACTATCACCCTGTTTTTTGTTTTTCCAATCGCTCTTTGATAATACAAGATACCTTGATTTCGTTATTATGACAACATTTCGATCTATTGTCGAGTGACAGTTCGTTGATTTTTTATTTTGTTCTTTATATCAAACTTGTTTCGCGTAGATTATAAAATATATCGAAGTGTCGGTCTTAAAAAAAATATTGTACGTCACGCAACCGAAAATTAGTGTTTTCCAGGTCTCTACAAGCTTCCAGGACCATGGATCGCCCTGGAAATGCTTGTCTCGACCTGAAAAACACTACTTTCCGGTCTTGTAACGTAAATTACTATTGTTTTACCCACGGTAAAAAAAAATTTTGTTCGGATATTATCTGAGATTTCTTAGGAAGCAAAGCCAAAGTAGCTTTCTGAGTATTCGTAAAATTCGATAAATCGCTGTCCATGTTTTATTAAGATTAAAAAATATAAAATTAAATTAAATTGAATTATGTAAATATTACCTCTGATATAATAATTCACACTTACCATATAAAAATCTTCAATAATCCAAAATAAGTTTCTAAAATGATACATACGCCTTACATAAATTACAAAATGTCAATAATTAGATACGTCAAAAAAAAAATCGCCTTTTACCCATACCAATTTTAATTAAAAATCCAGGTATGCATATTAAAGTAATTAGTCAATTTACTGTACGCATTATCGTAAAATTATTTGTCGTTTGTCTATTTTAAAAGCTAATATTTCGTAAACGGTTGAATATAGTTATAGGGCATGATTTATAAAAGATCTGTAGATTTAATGGTAGAATGTAAAAATATATAATATAGGTTTCATTAAAAAAATTTAACTTGGTACACGTCCAAGCGTTTCTTAATTAAGTTGGCGGTATTCTACAGTATGTCTCCGTAAGTTGGAAACATATGAAACACTTTTTTATTATTAATTTTACGAAAAAAAGTTATTCTTCATAAAAAGTTCTGCATGGTCTAAAACCTAATGCAACTATCAGATATTAAATTCTTTTAGGCGTATACGAGGTTTGTCAAAAAATATCAATTTGGCCGAAGTACCTTTATTTTTGACAATATCGAAAATTGTTATTAAAAAAAGTTGATCAGAACTAAAAACCACGTTTAAATATGTAATTACACCCATTTACGATGAAAAAATTATTTTTTTCTTTTTTGAAACGTATGTGTACAGGGTTTTTTCGTATATTTTGGAGCACCCTGGAGCTTTTATTTGAAGACCTAGAAAAAACTTTAAATTACCAAAGTTGCAATATTTCTCCTGAACTGTCAGAATGTGTTAACGGACAAAACAAATGAACATCGTAAATTTGGTTAATAATGCCAATGTCGATTTTTTTAAATGGAACACCCTGTATATTAATTTTTTTTTAACTCCTCACTCTTTTCTGATTCCAAATATGTATATATGTTATATGTTTGTTTCATAAATTATTATCATTATTTATATTAATTATTGTTACTGAATAAGCATTATGTTCTAGCATGTTTTCCTCACACCAATATATATACATATTTGGAATCAGAAAAGAGTGAGGAGTTAAAAAAAAATTAATATCCATTTTAAAAAATCGACATTGGCCTTATTAAACAAATTTACGATGTTCATTTGTTTTGTCCGATAACAAATTCTGGCAGTTCAGGAGAAATCATGCAACTTTGGTAATTTAAAGTTTTTTCTAGGTCTTCAAATAAAAGCTCCAGGGGTGCTCCAAAATATACGGAAAAACCCTGTACAATAACGATGCAAATTTAACTGTACAGTAGTTACATGTAATCTAGGATGTATATTTTCTTATTTGCAATATAAATGCATATACATATATTTGAAAACTTCCCACCTCGATTTTCCTGCTTTAAAATGAAAATGTGGAAAATCGCTCGGACCCGTCGATTTTTATTTCGAGGGGGACATCTTTTTCTTCTTCCGCTCAAACCGGAAGTACTATATTTCTTACATCCGGTTTAACCGAAAGTTCACACTATTGGAAAGATAATAAAAATCGAAGATAGGAACATGTAAGCCGTTTTGCTCTAAGACGCACAGTTGGAAAGCTAGACGCTGTCAAAGTTCAAAAATGTCATTTTTCAAGAGTAAATATCTCGGAAACTGTTAAGTATAGACTAATAATGCTTTTATTAAAAAATGTTCAGAATTTTATGCAGAATCCAAAAAAATTATATAAAATAGGGGTATCCATTTAAGATTTAGATCTTACCCCCCTCCCTCCTAGGGGCTTGAAGTAACAAGATTGACAATATACGCAAAAGATGTCCCCCTCGAAATAAAAATCGACGGGTCCGAGCGATTTTCCACATTTTCATTTTAAAGCAGGAAAATCGAGGTGGGAAGTTTTCAAATGAACACCCTGTATATTTATTAGTTACGGACTTGTTTAAATTGCAACATTGTTAGATAAAATTAAGAAACGAAAAGGTTATCATGTTTTTAATAATTACAGTTAATTAATAATGCAGAAAAATTATTAAAAAATAACAAAACCTATTTTTTCATCGTAAATAGGTGTAATTGCATATTTGAACGTGATTTTTAGTTTTGATCAACTTTTTTTAATAACAATTTTCGATATTGTCAAAAATAAAGGTACTTTGACAAACCTTGTATACGCTTGAAAGAATTTAATATCTGATAGTTGCATTCGACCATGTAGAACTTTTTATTAAGAATAACTTTTTTCCGTAACATTAATAATAAAAAAGTTTTCCAGATGGTTCCAACTTACGGAGACATACTGTATATTCCGTTTCTTTATCATAATGCTGTATATTCACTGAAGTATAAGTGCACATGAGAAACTGTTTATGTATATTACTATAGTCTGGTCAATTCCCAGAGGCCAGAAGTTAACAGCATGATCCCATTCCACCTTGCTTCCCATTGGCCTTTAAATTTCTCGGAATACTCGCTAGTGGTTCGTCGCTGGTTGCAGGATCAATGCGTGCAATTGTTTACATCTTTGGCCTCTTGGAATTCACCGACTATATTAATTAGTGTTGGGAAAAATCGACTTATTTTAATAATCGACTACCGAGTCTTCGAGTGATTTAAAAAACCGAATGATAATCGATTTTTCACTCAAATGCTAATATTGGCATTGGCGGTTCATCGTTCATGTTGATATACAGCATTTGTATTGGGAATAACTGACTCGGTGTTGTTAATCGATTGATTTTTTGCGGATTATTAAATGTGGCGGAGATATTTGTGGATTCTTTGGCATGGTTCCCAGGTCCCAGATCTTATAATTTAACAACTTGACCTTGAGATGTCACGATATTGCTGCATTGCATAACTCATGATATTTATGAATACTGAATACTCACCACTAAACATTGAAGTTTTCAGTAGACGCCGACGACTTAAATCTAAATAAAATAATAAATCCCATTATCCTACGCAGGCAACCCGTAATGCAGTATTTGAATCTAAATAATAAATCCTATTATCCTACGCAGGCAACCCGTAATGCAGTATTTAAATCTAAATAATAAATCATATTATCTTACACAGGTAACCCGTAATGCAGTATTTAATTTGAATTATATCGCCAATAACTGAAATCACTCGGTGTAGCCGCTCGCTAGGAGATGGCTCTGGCCGCAGTGAGTGATTGACATGCGGGCAGCAACTTTGGAGACGCGTTGGAAAATAATAAAAACCATATTTTCGTCACTCGAATTATTTCCGAAGATAATCGAATAATTCAAGTGATTGAAAAAACCGAATGATAGGTTATTTTTCACTCGAGTGATCCCAACACTAATATTAATCCTGTATAACCGATTTTTATTTTTTTTTAGGTATGCTCGGCAGTCGCAAGGGCGTCAACCTACCCGGCGTCCCTGTAGATCTTCCCGCCGTCTCGGAAAAGGACAAGTCCGATTTACAATTTGGTGTAGATCAGAACGTGGACATGATTTTCGCCTCTTTCATTCGAAACGGCGCCGCCCTTACCGAAATTAGGGGTATTTTGGGTGAAAAGGGAAAGAAAATTATGATTATTTCCAAGATTGAAAATCAGCAAGGTAAGAGCATACTACACTCATCAGCAAAAAAAAACCGGACAAGAAAAATTATCGTCAAGTTTGATATTAAATAATAATAATAATAATAATAAAAAGTTTATTCAATAAATATAGGTACATATAATAAAATATTTGCAAATTTTAAATTATAACTTTGAATAAACTAAAATGAAATATAATGAAACTCACGAAGTCTTACTTGTAGTGAGTAATAATTATGGTATTATAATTTCATATCCATGAATATAATGAATTTTATACATATTATGTATCACAATAATATAATATAATATATCACAACAATATACGCAATCATATATAAAATATTTTATATTTTAAAATATTTATCCATAATACTATTGAAAAAATATCTTTGATTTTTTATTATCCATAGTTTAATTTCTTGTTTGTATTTAATCATAGATTTAATTGCTTTAATCGATTTTGGGAGAATATCAAAAATATAAGGAATTATGTTTAAAAAATGTTTTTGACCTATAACTTTGTTGATTTTATTTTTTAACGTTATATTATTTATACAGGGTCCTGCAATATTGCGTCAGGCTTCCATAGCTCCTATACAAATTTAGTTAGGTCTTTCATTTATACGCTAACTTATACTGTATCATACGGGGTACCTTAGGAAAATATTTTTTCATATACAGGGTGGCCCAAAAAAGTGTGGTTATAAAAAGTTGTGATTTTTTAAATGGCATACCCCATATTTTTTTGCATATTTAGATTTATGCTATCGTCCTTTATAAATTCCTAAAATTTTCTTTGATTTGCTTTGGTAGTTTAAGAGCAATCAATTAAAAACTAAAAAAAAAATATTTTGAAGTCGTGGAAAAAATATCAAAAAAAACAATCTAAAATTAGTTTTTCAACCACGGTATTAAGCAAGTTTAGTGACAAGAGGTTTAAAGATACTATGAATCGAATAGTATTTATTTATTTTATACAGGGTATTCATAATAAGGCTTTAAAAATGACACATGTCAAACCTATTTTTCTCAACTTTTTCAAATGGAACACCCTGTATATTAAAATGGAAGACATTTTGAACAATTACTGTAGTTTTCAATTATTAGTCTAGTCGCCTACACTTAATTTTAAAAATAAACTCGGTTTAATCAACATAATTTATGAAATTTGCATTTATTTCGGAAACGGTTGGAAATAACTTATATGCTTCAACTACAAAAAAGAATTGCTTGTGTATTTTATATAAAATACCGAAATAATATACAGGGTGTTACATTTGAAAAAGTTAAGAAAAATAGGTTTGAAATGTGTAATTTTTGAAACCTTATTATGAACACCCTGTATAAAATAGATAAATACTATTCAACTTATCGTATCTTTAAACCTTTTTTCATTAAACTCACTTAATACCGTGGTTGAAAAACTAATTTTAGATTGTTTTTTTTGATATTTTTTCCACGACTTCAAAATAATTTTTTTTTAGTTTTTAATTGATTGCTCTTAAACTACCAAAGCAAATCAAACCAAATTATAGGCATTTATAAAGGACGATGGCGTAAATCTAAATATGCAAAAAAATATGGGGAATGCCATTTAAAAAATCACAACTTTTTATGACCACACTTTTTTGGGCCACCCTGTATATAAAAAAATATTTTCCTGAAGTACCCCGTATGATACAGTATAAGTTAGCGTATGAATAAAAGTCCTAACTAAATTCGTATAGGAGCTATGGAAGCCTGACGCACTATTGCAGGACCCTGTATTTCTAGTGTTATATTTATGAATATTAAAATTTAATTTATTTTTATTTTTAAAAATATAGATTAATAGGTATGTTATAAAAAAATTATTGTCGGGTATCCATTTTTTTGCTTTCTTTATAAAGCATATCAGAAGAGTATAAATATTCTTTATTATAAATAATTTTTAAAATCCATTTTTGAATAATTTCAAAATTACAGAGATTATTTTTATTTATTCCACCCCAACCTAATATTCCATAATTTATTTGCGTTTGTACCAATGAATAATATATGGTTTCTAAATGTTTAATATCTAAAAATTGTTTAAGATGTTTAAATTTTGGTATAAGTATTCTCAATTTTTTAGTAATATATTCACTATGTAAATTCCATTTTAAATGTTTGTCAATAATTATTCCTAAATATTTAATATTTTTAGCTTGTTCAATTTTTATATTATCATTAATATTTATAGTATTTATATTATTTGGTAAATTACTTTTATAAGAAGTAAATGGGCGGTATTTTGTTTTATTATAATTTATTGTTAATAAATTATTATTAAACCAGTTGTTAATTTTAATAAAATCATCAATAATTATATTTTTTACAATATTCCAATTTAATCCTTCATAAAAAATTACAGTATCATCAGCAAAACTGTGTAATTTACCTTGACAATTTAGTTTAAATATATCATTTATATATACACTCCCGTGCAGAGAAAACGGGCACTCCAAAATTTTGATTAGGTTTTAGCCTTAATAACTTTTTTATTTTTCATCCGATTTTAGTGATTTTTTTATAGAATTGCAGATACAAGTGTCAGGTTTAACGTGTATTTTACTAATCTTAAGTAACTTTGGTTATTTCACATATTATACAAGGATAATCGAAATGCTGTTTTTTTCTCTAATTTCAAAACGCCCTATGGCATAATTAAGTAACAAAATTATTTTAAATTACCAATTTTAATGTAGACTCATCTATTCTTTACATTTTATTTTTTAGTTTATGTCAATACATGCATTCAGTCTCACACAATTTAAATTTAAATAAAATAATTTAAATTTTTACATAATTTCTATTCCAATATAAATTCAGAATTTTTTTACAAGGTGGCTATGTCCTTTGTTGTTTGACACTTTATTCTCAGTTGGCCAGTAAATTTGTATATTGGCAATGGTCTTAAGTGCTGAAAATTGTGCAAAAGCTGTAGCTTTAGTGAAGGACGGACGAAATTATGGGTATGTGGCCAGAGTACTTAATACCAGCCGCTCTACCATCGAAAGAGTAGTTAAACGCTTTAGGGATACAGGCAGCAATTTACGAAGGGCAGGTAGTAGTACGCAAGGCAAGACTACAGCAGTTGATGACCGGTTTCTTGTTCTTAAAACCCTTCGAAATTGCCGATTGACTTCAGTACAGGCGAAAAATCATCTTAGAGAAGTTCGAGCTAAAAGTATCAGTTTTTGGACCGTTCGTCGAATATTAAATGATGTAGGTTTGAATTATTATTATTGCCGACCAGCAACAGGCCCTAGATTACTCCCACGACATAGAGTAGCAAGAGTACAATTTGCTTGTGAACATGTAAATTGGAATTTGACACAACGGAACAGTGTAGTTTTTACCGATGAGTATAGATTTTGCCTAAACTCACCAGATGGACGAGAGCGAGTGTGGAGACGAATGAACGAAAGATTTGCTGAATGTTCGTTCAGCCCCCGGCTTAGTTATGGAGTAGGTTCAGTGATGGTTTGGGCAGAAATATCACGTGAGGCCTGTACTGAATTAGTATTTATTGAGGTATATTGAGGAGGTTATCGAGAATCATGTAGTTCCTTTTGCTCCATTTATCGGCGATGATTTTATCTTGATGCAAGATAATGCCCGACCACATTCCGCAATGTGCGTCACTCAATATTTGGTAGAAGTTGGGATTGAGAAAATGAACTGGCCAGCATGATCTCCAGATTTAAACCCTATAGAGCATGTGTGGGACATGCTTGGAAGACGCGTTAGAAGTCGATTAGTGGTACAAACGAGCTTCGTGCGGCACTTGAGGAGGAATGGGGGAGTATTCCGCAAGACGATATTCGCGGGCTTATTGATGGTATGAACCGACGTGTACACTGTACAGTAGGCAGTAATTAGCGCTAGAGGAGGCAATACCAAGTATTGACGCTTACTTCATTAATTTGTAGTTGTTAAGTTTGTTTTCGTTTTAACAATAAAGAAATTATGTAAAGATTTAAATTATTTTATTTAAATTTAAATTGTGTGAGACTGAATGCATGTATTGACATAAACCAAAAAATAAAATGTAAAGAATAGTTGAGTATACGTTAAAATTTGTAATTTAAAATAATTTTGTTACTTAATTATGCCACAGGGCGTTTTGAAATTAGAGAAAAAAACAGCATTTCGATTATCCTTGTATAATATGTGAATAGCAACAGTTACTTAAGATTAGCAAAATATACGTTAAAGCTGACAATTGTATCTGCAATTCTATAAAAAAATCACTAAATTCGGATGAAAAATAAAAAAGTTATCAAGGCTAAAACCTAATAAAATTTTGGAGTGCCCGTTTTCTCTGCACGGGAGTGTATATTAAAAAACAATGGTCCTAAGACTGTGCCTTGTGGGACTCCATAGTTAAATATTTTTTGGTATACTTATACTTTTACCAATTTTTACATGTTGTGGTCTATTATTTAAATAACTTTCAAATAAATTTAATACATTTCCTCGAAAACCAATTATTTCTAATTTTTTTAAAAGTATTTCATGACTTACAGTATCAAATGCTTTTGCTAAATCCAAAAATATACATATGCTTTGCCTTTTATTATCAATTGAGTTATATATTTGAGTTGTTAATTCACAAATTGCATCTTGAGTAGATTTATTTTTTTGGAAACCAAATTGTTTTTCTGATATGATTTTATTTTTATATAAAAATTTGTCTATTCGATTTTTTTAAACTTTTTCAAAAACTTTTGCTAATGATGAAATAAGTGTGATAGGTCTATAATTTTCTAATTCAGTTTTGTTGCCATTTTTATAAATTGGTTTTATTAAACCTATTTTAAAAGCATTTGGATATATTCCTGTTTTAAAGATAGTATTTATTAAATAAGCTAATGGTTTGGTGATATGTGAACTAATTGATTTTAATATTTCGGATGTTATTCCGTCAATACCAGGAGATTTTTTAGGTTTAATATTATTTATAATGTTTTTTATTTCATGATAATTTGTTTCTTTTAGATAAAAGGAATTTAAGTTATTTGATACAGTTGCATATGAAATATTATTTTTATTTAATATATTATTAGCTAGTGATTCTCCAACTTTTGAATAATATTCAATAAAGTTATTAGATATTAAATCTTGATCATTAGTTACTTCTCCATTTGGAAGTTTCATGGACTTTATTGAATTATCTTTTTTATTTTTTTCATTACATAATTTTTTAACACATTGCCATAACTCTTTTGATGAATTACATTTATTTTCTATTTGAGATTTGTAATAATTTATTTTAGCTTTTTTAATAATTTCGGTTAATTTATTTTTATAATTTTTATAGTTATTTATTACGTCTTTATTATCTGTATTTCTCTGACTTTTATAAAGTTCATTTTTTTTATTTATTGATATTAACAAACTCTTTGATATCCAATCTTTTTTTGAAACATTTTTCTTGTTTTTAATATTAATTTTACATTTCTCAACATTATTTTGAATTTTTTTGATTAAAAAATTACTAAATCGTCCGGGGTATTCATTATAAAAAATTCATTCCAATTCAATTTACTTAAACATTGATTTAATTTAATGTAATTAATATATGTTTTATATTTATCTATTGTGTATTTTGAGTTGTATTTGAAAAATTTTGTAAAATAATTGGATAATGGTCTGTAATTTGATATTGAAATATGAATGATTTAAAATTTGACAAATTTTGTTTTGTATTAATGAAAATATGATCTATACATGAAGATTGATTATTTATTTTTCTTGTGATATCATTAATAAATGATATAAATTGATATTCATTTAAAATATTTAAATATTCATTAGTATGTATTGTATTTGAGAGTATATTAATATTTAGATCTCCAATAAATATTGTTGAATTATCATTTTTAAATTTCCTATAATTAGCGTTAAAAAATAATTTCAAATCATTATTAAATTTTGTTATACATGTAGATGGAGGTCTATAAACTGCAATAATATTAATTTTCATATTTTTATTAATAATTAAACTTATATATGTTATTTTTAAATCACCAATTGGTATTATTTCATAATTATAATTAAGATCATTTTTTACAAACACAACAATTCCATCATTTTTATTTAAATTACCATTATTGTATATTAAATTATAATTAGGAATATGAAATAAATTTTTATTCAAAATTTGCCAAGTTTCTGTAAATATTATAATATCACATTTTTCTTCTAAATTATAAATAAATAACTTACTTTCATCAATATTTTTAGCAATACTACGTATATTATTGTGATATATCGAAAATGTTTTGTTATTAAATTTAAGATCGTTATATTCATTTTTACTACTTACCAGTTGCGCTTGAATGTTATTTATTTTTACTTCGTTTAAATAGTTCATTTTTTTTTTCAAAATTGTAATTATTATTTAATAATATTAAAATTAAAAATTAAAAAAGTAAATTTAAATGAATTTTAACATATAGGTAAATTTATCAGTTTCTTTAATTTCTCTTCTGAATTAATATTTATAATTTCTTCTTCAGCATTTTTTCTTACAAGAATTTTCCCATTTTTAATCCAAATATATTTAAATCCTTTTTTTTTTCAATTCTTTTGTTTTTCCAAATAGGTACTTCATTTTTTGAGTTAATTCTTCATTGATGTATATGATATTATTTTGATGGTTTTTTAAATTAAGTTCATTTGTTGTCAATTTTCCTCGATTTTTAAAATATTGTTTCGACTTCTCTAAAATCTTCTTTTTTATATCTTCATTTTTTAGCTCGACCTTAATAATATTTCCGTTATTATTTTTATTATCTATTCTTTTTATATTTATTATATCTTCTTTTTCAGTAGTTATTCCTATGTGTTTTAAAATTGTTTTTGTTATTTCTTTATCATTAATATTTGATTTTTCCGGTACGCCTTTAATTTCGATATTATTTTTTAACAATGTTTGTGATTTAAAATCGTTTTTTTCTTGAATATTTGATATTTCTATTTGTAAATTTTCCACATGCTTTTTTAAAGATTTATTATCTTTTTTTTAATTCGTCTTGATTTTTATTTACCTCTAATAATATTTTTGACATTTTCTTATTTTCTTTATATGTATAGTTCATCATATTTTTCAGATAAAAAATTGATTGATTTTTGGAGTTCCTCAACATATTTTTCAAAATAACCTGTAGATTCTGGTGTACATTTTCCACATATCCACTTTAGTCCATTTTTCTTTTTTTTTTCATTAATGAAATTATCCAACAATTTAACATCTAATTTTGAACATTTTATATGAAACCAGTTGTTACAGCAGCCATTACATTGTATGGAATTTTGATTTGGTTTTATATTCATTCCGCATTCTGTACATAGATTTACCTTTGAAGGTCCTGCTTCTTGTTTGTCTTCTTTGCATATCTTAAATTTATTTATTTTTTCATTACAAACATTTTGACTGGCTCGGATTGGATATCTTAATGGTAAATATCCTTCTTCTTCATCTGATGTAAATTGTTCTTTCAGGTGTTCATTTGACTGATCATCATTTTTGATTTTGCTGGTATTTTTTTTAATACTTTTTCTTGTCATTTTTGACACAAAAAGTCCAAAATTTTATTTTTAAATTTAAAACAAACCTTTTTTTACAACGTTCTTCTCTCTTCCTTTAATCTTCTTCTATAGAATGTGCTTTTTGATATATGATGTACTAGTTTTTTAAATTTTTAATTGATTATTTCTTGTATAAATTTAAAATAAAATAAAGAATACAACAGCATACGTGCAACAGGTAAAGGTGCATATATATATATATAAATAACTTTTCTAATCTTAAAACATCTTTAATGAAATTCTCGAAGATGGTATAGCCGCATGTATTAAGATTATTACCCGCTTTTCAATTTAAGAGAAATATTGACATGTGTGATATTATACCGAGGGAAACAGATGATACTTTTTTTGTCTTAAGTTCTCAACACCCTGTGGAAAAAATAGGCGGTGCGATGATATTTCAATGCATTTCATATGGCAGTCGCATGTTTTCTTAACATTTTGTTTTTTGATTCATCACAATACCTGGTCATTTTAAAAAGATATAATCTCTTTAGAAAATCATTTTAAATTTACCAATGCTATTGGATAAAAAAAAACATAGTAAGACGTGATAAGTTAAGTTGCCTAGCAACTAGCATTTTATTTCATTGTCAGTGTCAAGCTTGAAATATGGCCCAAACATGCGCTCAGAAGATGTTGCCCGTGCTGTGGTACTAAACGACGATGGCCGAAACATACGATATATCGCTAACGTCTTGGGTAAAGCTAAGAGTACCGTACAGGATGCAATCGGCCGCTTTCGACAACATTAGTCGTTAATTAGGAAATATTCGTGGCACTTGTATTTCCTCAGATACCGTCCGCCGTAGACTGGGTGAACAAGAACTGAACTCAAGGAGACCAGCTGCATGCCCAGCTCTTTCCCCAGCCCACCGTACTGCCCGTTTGCATTTCGCTCGGGAACATATTTATTGGACAGCAGAACAATGGGGCCGAGTACTGTTTACAGATGAATCTCGTTTTTCCTTTCGCTCACCAGACGGACGCGAGCATGTATGGAGAAGACCAGGGGAACGATTTGCGCAATGCAGCATCTCTCCGCGAGTACCATATGGAGGTGGAAGTATAGTGGTGTGGGCTGGAGTATCATCTAATGAACGTACCGAGCTCGTTATAATTGAAAATGGTGCAATGACTGCTGACCGCTATGTTAATGAGTGTTTAGCAGAACATGTCGTTCCATTTGCTCACTATATAGGACCGGACTTTTGTCTAATGCATGATAATGCAACACCACATGAGGCACGGGTGGTAAACGAATATCTGAACGAAGTTAACATTCAGCGGTTGCAGTGGCCAGCTCGTAGCCCAGATCTTAACCCCATTGAGCATGTTTGGGATATGTTAGGAAAACGAATTCGACAACGGGAACTAGCTCCCGAGACCATCCCTAACTTGCAAATTGCTCTTTTGGAAGAATGGAACAATATTTCTCAGGAACAAATAGCCAACTGTATTGAAAGTTTACCACGCCGTATGACGGATGTGATTCGAGCTCGTGGGGGCAATACAGGCTATTAATTTTTGTTATTAATTTTGTTAAATTTTTATTCCTGTTTATTCAATAAAAAAAATTATATTCTATTTGCAAGTAATTTCTAAAAAGAATATATCTTTTTAAAAAGACCCGGTATTGTGATGAATCAAAAAACAAAATGTTAAGAAAACATGCGACTTCCATATGAAATGCATTGAAATATCATCGCACCGCCTAATTTTTTCACAGGGTGTTGAGAACTTAAGATAAAAAAGCATTGTTTGTTTCCCTCGGTATAATATCACACATGTCAATACTTCCCTTAAATTGAAAAGCGGGTAATAATCTTAATACATGCGGCTATACCATCTTTGAGAATTTCATTAAAGATGTTTTAAAAGTTATTTAATATTAAAGTTGACGATAATTTTCCTTGTCCGTTTTTTTTTTCTGATGAGTGTACTATCCATTTCTAAAATTTTGATTGCTAATTTTAAGAGAGTACAAGTTCAATTTACGGTTCGGTGTGGGTAATATTAAGTTTAAAAATAAAAAGGTTTGCTTATTGCGCTCTAATTTTGTTTTGTTTTTAAATAGGTATGCAGAACTTGGACGAAATCATTGATGCATCCGACGGTATCATGGCTGCTCGTGGTGACTTGGGTATCGAAATTCCTACCGAAAAAGTATTCCTGGCCCAGAAACAAATGATTGCCAAGTGCAATAAAATGGGCAAACCGGTTATTTGTGCCACTCAAATGTTAGAGTCTATGGTAAGCGTATTGAATCGGGTAGTCCGTCTAACACTCTATCGATGAACGAAAAGAGGATTTTCTTTTTAATTAGTAATCGTCTGCAAAATAATGTTTCCCATTTCCCTTTGAAACGCAAGGCACTTTACTGTTAAAAATTTGCAAGATAGGCCCTTAAAAACTAAGTTCCACTAAGGGTGGAATTCTCAACGTCAATTCAATCTATTGCCAACCTTATAACCTATGGCGCCTTGCTTTTTTTCAGTTTATTATTTCATTAGCTATAACATTTAAATAAATCAATATTGTCAGTACATTATTTAGGTAATATCTGACATATTACAAAATATCAATTTATTTCATTGCTAACTTTGGGAGAATTGTATAGTGATATTTTTCGCTACACGATTCTAAAATAATGTATGAAATGTCTTTATATTTATTTAAATATGTATGTCAATTATTACCTATAGAATGTGCAATCGATATTGATTTTATTTAAACTTTGTTTAAAAGCGAGAAAAAAAAATAATCTACGCAGTAGGTTGGCAAGCACGTCGATACTCTCACCTTAGGCGTGTTCGATTTTCTGGTTCGGATCGATCTAACTGGTTCTAACTGATCTGACCTGTGTTCGATTGGCATATTATCACTGTTCCCCCACTAAGGCAATGTGATCTCAAGGGAACTTGGGAAATTGCAGAATCACCAAGATTAGATCAGTTTTTTGTTTTGTTTACTTCATGTTTTTAGAAGTTATACCGTGCAAGCAAAAATTATTTGCATCAAAGAAATCAAATTAAAAAATGTGGGGCTTGGTTTAGATCACAATGAGATGGGGACGATATTATATTTAACCAAATCTAGGTTAAAATTTTGTCAAATTCATATTGTGACATGATATGCCAAACTAATGAGTAATAAAATAAGTAGACAAATACAAATTTATTTTTGTTGTTTGCAAAATTAACAAAGCAAGAATATATAGAAAAAAAAAAGAAAAATAATTACATAAATTGCTGAAATTGGCCACCGCCATTCTCCAAGCATAAATTCACACGTCTCTTCATATTTTCGAAAGTGTTGACCAGCATCTCTGGAGTAATGTTACCACATTCTTGGATAATCCTTTCTTGTAATTGTTCTAAATTTGCAACTGGTGTTTTAAAAATAGTGTTCTTTAAATGAGGAAAAACGAAGTAATCCATAACCGTTAAACAAGGTGATCTAGGTGGGAATTCAATTGTCTGATCGAAAACTGATGCAACGTCCTGTTGAAAATATCCAAAACGTAGTTCGTCGCCAAGTAATTGCTACACAAATGGATTCAAAATATTGTCTCTATACCGCTGTGCTGTAACTGTGTCATGGAAAAAAATAGGACCAACAATTCTTCTTCGGGAAACAGTTAACCAGACACAAATTTTTTGAGGGTGCAATGTGGACTTTACAAAAAAATGGGGATTTTCAGTACTCCACATGCGTGTATTCTGAGAATTCACATAACCGGAGAGGTGGAACCAGGCTTCATCCGAAAAAAATGTCAGGTCTAATAAATCATTTCTTTCCAATAAATATTGGGTAAACCATTGAGATTAATTCTTGCGTCTTTCAAAATCTGCGGATTGTATTTCTTGGAATACTTATAGCCCAGTACGTGGGGGTTTTTTGAATGCAAAAGGTGGTGTAGTAGCGATTTTTTAGTATGTTGTTAGGCTTGGGGCCCTAATGAAAAATCCAAGTTTTCGACTTCGAGGCGCATGCGCTCGAGCCGCCATCTTGGATTTTAGGTTCAAAAATTTGATTTTTTGACAATAACTCAAAAACGGTGGCTTTTACGACAAAAGATATTCTATACAAAGTTAAAGAGGACAAAATTTAGTACATTTTTTGTTAAAACTTTTTTTTTGTAGCACACATATGTTAGGATTTACAGCTTCGTGAAGTTGCACTATTTGAAAAAAAAATGCGGAACCTTCATTTAAAAAACTGTCGGATGGTGGATATTTTGACATATCATAGTCCTGCGAACGGATATCTGCTAAAATAATAGCAGCTGCTTCTTTAACAACACGAAGCCGTTCTTCATCGGGATTTAATTTTTTTGCCGCATACCATAGGCCAGCTAGAAGTTTGTAACCTGTGTCCCGGAAGCAGACGACATGCGATTGCTTATGTTTTTTAATGATAAGTATATCTTCTTTATATTTATTCATAAGACGAGCTTTTACGGTTCTCTGATCTAGACGTTATTCCCCTTCAATATGGTCCATGAGCTCATCAAGCGAAAATTGACATTCTTCAGAATTCTCGGTAGGATACGAGTAAATATATTCCATCGCTTCTTCAACATTAGTTACAGGCCGATATCCTCTTTTTTTCCCGATGGTACTCGACTATACAGACGCTTTTGACATGACATATGATATCTTGCCTCTACTGCAACCAAGTCTGCCACATGTTAAATTATTTTTATTATTTCCCGTCTCCAGTCATCATCCCGTTCTTTAGCTGCTTTTAAAATTGTAGTTTTGACTCCCAATTGTTGCACCATACAAACGAAATCTCGATGTGATGAGTGATGTCCCCTTTTTTTTTGTTTATTTAAAAAGTCCGGTGTAATTTCTTCAGTACAGAGAAAACATTATGCTTTAAAATTAAAAGTCGGTATACTACATCTGCGGGATGTCGACGCTACTTGAGGTTCGTTTTTTTACGACAATACGCGGCGATCAGTTTTTCATTATTATAATTTTTTTGACATGCGCCATGCACAGTTACCGCGAAGATAGTGTTCTCAAAATGCGCGTATGTGCGCGATTACCTCGTAACTCACTCGATTTTAAAAGTGTCTTTACACCTCTTTCCTTTACAACGACAACGTCACTTTCACTTAAAGTTTTCTCACAAATAAAGCACAAATCAACTTGGAAATTTTCCATTATAACAGCGTAACCTTCTGCAAGCTAGACATGACACACTGACGCATACAGACTCAATGCACGGAAGGTTATTTATGACCCTCTCTCAATAGAGTCTCTTTAAAAATTATTTCAATATGATTTGTATTTGTTTAAATTATTTATATTCTTTCACAAAATTTTGTGGTGGAAGACTTTTACTTTTTTCTTACTTTTCTATACTATCAACTCCACTTGGACTACTTCTTCAAATTATTTATTTTAGTTATTAACAGGCAATTTTTTTTTTTAATAGTGTAACTTCACGGAGCTGTAACTCCTAACATAGATGTGCTAAAAAAAATTTTTTTTTCTACAAAAATGTAGGTAATGTTGTCCTCTTTAACTTTGTATAGAATATCTTTTGTCGTAAAAGCCACCGTTTTTGAGTTATTGTCAAAAAATCAAATTTTTGTACCTAAAATCCAAGATGGCGGCTCGAGCGCATGCGCCTCGAGGTCGAAAACTTGGATTTTTCATTAGGGCCCCAAGCCTAACAACATACTAAAAAATCGCTACTACACCACCTTTTGCATTCAAACACCCCTTTTTGATACCCATGTACTGGGCTATTGCACTTAATCAGGAAATAAATTTAGCTGCTTCTTAAGAATAGTCCTGCATGTTCCATAAGATCTTCCCACTTCTTGGGACAGGCGTCTTATACAATTTGTTGGCGTATTTTCCATTATTACACGAACGTTTGCAACAAGTTCTTCTGTTCTTACAGTGTTGTGTGTTGGATAGGACCTGTTTCCCTATAACACAGCCACGGTTCTTTTCAGGCAATTATAAAAATCCCCAGCAATAAAAGCAACGTTAGGAAATGTTATTGAAAATCGTCCATGCACAAACCCGGATTGTATTGCCACTCACCATTTACTCTAACCCCGTTTCGAAAATACGCTTCAACCATGAATGTTTTGTGCTGTTCCGTAAAGCCCACTCTGTGAATTATTCAAGAAATTGGAAAATTAGCGATGAATCAGATTACTTGTAACGATTGCCAAAGATGACGGAATAACTGATTGATTGTTAATTTAGGTACTTACTGACACCCAACAGGTATTAACCTCTACGGCTAAACATTACGTCATCTGCAAGGTCCTCTTTGAAGCAAATAATTTTTGCTCGCACGGTATATAATGGCACAGTGCACAGTTATTTATTAAAAAACAATTAAAACTGAAAACACCAAAGCACAAAGTCTATGTGTTACCCAACCTCAAATTTTTCTAAAACTGAAAAGTCATTTAAGTAACCGGAAAAGACAATTATAGACGTAATGATTCACAACATCTTAATGACGTCCGATCGGGATCAATTTCTCATAAATCTGTCACCGACGTCCTTTGTACGTTTATTAGACTACCATAATAATATACGTTAACGTCAATCCTTAGGTCTACATAGGACGTCTAAATATAATCCTTTAAGGACCTTCTGTTTCTAAAGGGCAAGTTAGAGTGCGACGTCTGTGCGAGTACTTCTAGCATTACAAATCTATGCTTGTTGGGACGTAGTATGGTGGCCTAGAGTCGAGCGAACTAAATAAGTCCGCCAAACCTGCCCGGGTTTGAACCAGGTACTCATTGCTATGCGTGTACGCTATCGCTGCACTAGGTTGTTGCCACCTCTTTAAATATAAGTCGTGTCCATGCCACCCTGCATATAACACCGTAATTTCTATTCACAGGTCAAAAAACCAAGACCAACCCGCGCTGAATCCTCAGACGTCGCCAATGCGATATTGGATGGCGCCGACTGCGTCATGTTATCGGGAGAGACTGCCAAGGGAGACTACCCGTTGGAGTGCGTCCAGACCATGGCTAGTATTTGTAAGGAGGCCGAGGCGGCCATTTGGCAGAAACAGCTCTACCAAGACCTGTCATGCCAGGTAAGTGTTAGAATAGAAATTCTTAAAAAGTATTAATAGTAGTCCAGCTTTTTATAAATTTCTAATACGGTGGTTCATATCGACGGTTAACAAACATACTATTGAATAAAGAAAACGCTATCGTATGTAACCCGTGTTAAGAAAGCACCCTAGGCGCTCCGCAGTAAACTCAATTGGACTGGTCGACATATTAGTACAGTTTCTCTGTGGTCTAATCGGAACCGCTTCGGTGCTAAGCATAGATATTTACCTTTAGATAAGCACCCAAGTAGCATTTTTAGACACATTACGGTAAATGTGTCTAAACTATTGTTTCTGTTTCCGACACAAATTGGAAATTGTTGGCAACATGTATGGAAATATTTTCGAAACGTATACATTTTAAATGGCGCATTAGCACGTGTTTCCAAGTGGTTGGTACGGGCTGTGACTTTCGCTGTTTCGACGCAAAATCGAAACTTTTATCGAAAATATTTCGAAAAATTTTCAGAAATGTTTGGAACATGTTTCCATAAATGTGTCGAGTGAGAGTTCATTTTACAAAGAGGGCGCTGACTGTTGGAATTGTAAATTGTCAAAATGGAAACATTATTGAAACAAATAATTAGATATATAATATCTATCTCTCTGCAGGTTGTAAAATAATGAATTTGTCACCAGAGTATTTTCTATAAGTGATATATTTTTTTCGTATGGTTTATTGCAGAGAAGATCCAAAAATCGTTGACGAAATAAATTTTATCGTGCAATTTAGTAATTTAGCTTTATATTCTTAAGACGCTCCCGATATATTGACATTTACACACAAAATAAATACTTTGTCAAAAAATAAAATCTTAAATATTTTTAAAATTTTACTTAATTCTTTCAATTGATTAAGCTAGCAAAATGGAACTAATGTAACCACTTTTTTACATTTCAAATGACGCAGGAAGTTAATTAAAGTCCATTTTAATAATATAAAAATGAATTTGTCAAAATGGCCGCCAGAAAGCGATAATTATTCTGGTCTAAAATGGAGTCGACACACAATTTCTAGTATTTGGTTTCTATAATGTTTCGATAATCATGTAGCTATAATTCATAGAAAATGTGTCGAAACATAAAAAATGTTTCGATATTGTACCGAAACCATGCGAAACAAACGTCGCTAAAGTAAAAAATGCACATTCCCGTCAAGAGGAAGGTTAAGCTTAGAAGCATAAAACTTCTGTATACCGTCACGGTATACACTACCACTTTACACTTTCTGTGACATATAACCTACAAAATTGGTGTGTACTTTGTTAAACGTTTAATAAAACTTTTGTAAAACCTCGAAGAATGTTTAAACTGTTGTTTTCTTCCCATATTAACAAAACAAAAATGTACAATTTATAGGTTATAAAGTTATAATCGTTATAATCGAGGTTATAATAATTGTCCGGGTGCGGTAGTGTAAAGGTTTCTGGCAGTTTCGACAATTATTTTCTGCGCAAGTTTCGTAATTAAATGGATATCACTGTTTGGTAAATATTTCAAAGCAGAAGAATACCAATTTGTTTTGAATCACTTAATTCGAAAATGTGTCGCTACAATTTGGGAGCACATGTGTATAAACACAATTTCATAATATTATATAAAAATGTTTCGAAAAATTTTCTTTTGTGCGTTTCCTAAATGTATCGACACTGTAGTTTGGAAAGTATTTCGAAACTAACAGTTCTTAATCGTTTCTAGTAACTAAATTCGAAAATGTGTCGCAAAAGTTTCGAAACCCATGTGTCTCCACACAATCTAAATAATTTTAATCGAAAATGTTTCGAAACGTTTCTCAGCAAAGAATTTGTGTCCAAGTTGTGTCTATAATTGAAGACATAAGTGGATAAAGGTGTCATGTCACATTTTTAAACTTCGAAGTAATTCAATAAAACGCGTTATGACTTAGAACTTTTTTAATTATTATTTAATTTTATTTACTAACACTGCATACATTGGGTAAAATTAACTAATTTTATTTGGTCCACTTTAATAATAAAAGCAAATTCATAGTTTTTTTCATAGTGTCATGTAACAAAATTATAACATGACACCTTTATTCACTACGACATGCTAGATGTTTGAGTGACTTAACACCTTTATCCTTAAAAAAAATATTTTATTATGAAGAAAGTGGCATTTAAGGTTTATTAATAGTAAGATCTATACCAGGGATGCTCAAAAAGTAGAAAAAGTAGTTTTAAACAAAAATGCGACATAACACCTTTATCCACTTATGTCTTCAATTGCTACTTGGGCAAGCAAACAATAATCACGAAAGTGGCAAATTCATGCCCTCGCGCATGTAAACAAAGCTACACACGATTAGACATGCGCACTGCAACATCATTATTTGACTAATGGGAAAATAGACAGGTCTGGGCTTGAAATTTCAATTTGAAGAAATAGTCCATGCTTAAAGTGGAGTTGAAAGTATAGGAACGAAAGAAAAAAACTCAAAGTCTTCCTCCACAAAGTTTAATAATAAAATTATTTAGGAAAAGTCTCTACATGTTTCGAACGTAGTGACGTTCATCATCAGGAGACAGAAATAAAACTTAGTGCTGATGGTTTTAGCAGGAGAGAAAATGGTGTCGAACCTTAATGGAGCTTTTATGGAATTAAAAATTTGATATGCAAATCAAACATAATATTATGAAGAAATTGATGAAATTTAAAAACATACTGAGTATAAGAGAAGTCAGTAACTAAGGTCTAAACCAACCAAATAAACTGGGGGGGAAAGAAAAAAAATTTTAAGTAGGTGTCGAAGAGTTTGAAACCTCAGTACCCCACTAAACAAAATTTTTTGAATATAACTTTCATTACCTACATGTAATTCTGGTGAATTTTGTCCTCACAATGACAATTTCCTACCTAATTATGCTTTTTTAAAGATTTTTTTTTTAAATATTCTTCGACACCTTTTTAAAAAAAATTTTTCTTTCCCCCCCAGTTTATTTGGTTGGTTTAGACCTTAGTTACTGACTTCTCACATACTCAGTATGTTTTTAAATTTCATCAATTTCTTCATAATATTATTATGTTTGATTTGCATATCAAATTTTTAATTCCATAAAAGCTCTATTAAGGTTCGACACCATTTTCTCTCCTGCTAAAACCATCAGCACTAAATTTTATTTCTGTCTCCTGATGATGAACATCACTACGTTCGAAACATGTAGAGACTTTTCCTAAATAATTGTATTATTAAACTTTGTGGAGGAAGACTTTGAGTTTTTTCTTTCGTTCTTAAAATTTCAAGTTTTTACTTAAGAAATTGTTAAAGTTGGCCTTCAATTTATTTTTACGTGTAAACAGCTAAAATTTGTCCCTAATTCTTGTCAAAAAATTGGAATTTCTTGTCAATTTTCGATCAAGTTGGGAAGTAAGGTAGTTATTTCTGGAATTTTTAGTAGTTGTAAACCAGATCAGATTTTGAAGATAGAAAATTGTTTTTAAGGGTTTGTTTCTAAAATTTGTTTACTAAATTCGTCGTCGTGTTTTTAGTTCGAAAGGGAAGAGAAAGAATTAAACTATAAACCTTATAAAATCGAATATAAAAAACAAACAAAACCAGTAAAATAATCAATCTTCGATGTTATCGCGTACCTGACCTCAAGTCAAATATTAGATGGTATATAAGGAAGGAATTGGCAACCTCGCCAACAGAATGTTATTGTTGTTTATATTTTTCTCGTCTTTTGAATTTGATTTGCAAGCTTTTTACTGAACATTAATATAATCTGATAATTTCCAAGACCGTCTTGAGGCCCTGGGTTAGCTGGTGAGTTCATGCAATTGAAATGTGTGCAAGACTGCTGATAGACCGACGGTATGCACACAAATCAATCAATATATTATCGGACAGTCAAGCTGCATTAAAAGCTCTTGAATCGAGATGGTGTACCTCAAGAACAGTGTGGAGCTGTCACGAAACACTATCCGAACTAAGTCTGAATAACAGAATAACCCTAGTGTGGATACCGGGACACATGGGCCTGGAGGGTAATAAGGCTGCCGACAAACTCGCTAAGAGAGGGGCAGCACAGAAATTCACAGGACCCGAGCCGGTAATGGGTATATCTCATGCTACGGCCAGGAAAACAATAATAGCCGAAGCAAAAAGCAAATGGGAAAGGCACTGGTTAAATCTACCAGGTCTAACACACTCTAAAGCTTTTATATACAGCCATATAAATCAACAACTAACTGACAAACTACTTGTGCTCAACAGATCATGCCTTAAAGCACTAGTAGGATTGTACACCGGCCACTGCAGGTTGCGACACCATATGTATAAAATTGGATTAGCCCCAACTGATGAATGCCGGCTCTGCATGGAAGATGCAGAAACAGCAGAACACGTATTGTGCGCCTGCCCCGCAGCAGGAAGAATCAGATTCGCTCTATTCGGCGAGACGACTATGCTGCCGGACGACATGAAAAATGTCTCCCCCATAGACAATTTACCTTTAGATAAACAAACAATAATCACGAATGTGGCAAAACACAACAAAACTGGGACCTATTAGACATGCGCACTGCAACATTATCGTTTGACGAATGGAAAAATAGACAGGTCCGGGCTTTAAAATTTAAATTCTTACTCATATGCCACCATAGAGGGTTTATTTTACCCCTATTTGGGCATAATACAATTATACAACGGCTGCAACTAGTACTAGTCATTGTTTATATTACAATCCGATTCACTAAAAGCACAAACACAATTCACTAACTCAACTACACAAAAACCAGAAATCCATAAATATTAAACACCAGTCCCACAATCCACGATAGCCGATCCGATAGCTGAAAACTTTAGAAAACTACAAGGAATCCGCAGAGAAGAGAAACCTTAAACCGCAACAACAAAAATGGCGGCCGAGCCGGTTCTGGAGAGTATTCTTGAGCGCGTCGATTATTGTCGATAAAGTAGGAGGGCCGATAACACGAGGTTTGTGCGCATGCACGAAGGTTCCCCGAATGAAGACAGCTGACCGACGAGTCATGCGCTCGGACGTATTTTTTCACCCATAAAACGTAACTTTTGTTTGCGCAGGAGATAAGCTGTAGGTATCTAAAGGTAAATTGTCTATGGTCTCCCCCAATACCATCATTAACTTCATCAAAAAGTTAGGCCTATTGGGGGAAATATAAATAAGGTGTGAGCCACAATAGATCGCATGGTCGCAGTGGAGGGTTAGCTGTAACCCACTCACTTTTAACCTAACCTAACCTAGCTGGTGAGTTGAAGAAATTTTTTTTTCTGTCGTTATTTCACCGTTTTTACCAAATACTCACAGCTACACGTGCCCAAAGTGGACTTTGGACCCTTGAGGAGACAATAGACCTATACGTAGTACCTGTGCGCTGTTGCTAATTGTCCATAAAGGTACGCACTTGGCTTAAAATGGCTGGTGGTAGCAAGCTGTGCAAAGTGTGTAACAAGAGCATTGGAAAAAAACTTAAACTCTACTGCGGGTATTGTAAAGAGCACCTTCACCTCGAATGTGGCAAGGTGTCGGAGGTCGACGTGCGACTCATGCAGCAGGAAAAAACGTCATGGAATTGCGCGACATGCACTAGGGAGATTACTGCTCGACGCTCGACGATCTTTAGCATTCATTCGCCACCAGAGTCTGATGGCATTAATGAGCTAAAATCTATGCTTAGAGAAATGCAGGGCGAACTGAGAGAGATGCGTGGCGTCATGTATTTTCTCAATGAAAAGTACGAAGATGAAAAGAAGAGGTCAAAGATCATGTCTGACATGTTCACCGAGATTTCCAAGGACAATCAGTTATTGAAAGAAAAAGTTCAGAAACTAGAGACTGCTTTGGTTATCCAGCAGAACGGCAAAATAAAAAACAATCTCTGCATTACTGGGATGTTAAAGAGCGGTGAAACGTCAGCTGCCAATGAAAAGTTAGAGGGGCTGTTTAATTACTCGGACATTCCATCATCTGACTACAGCCTCGAAAATGTCAAGCACTTCGAGACCAAAAATGGACCTAGAACGATAATTACACTACCGAGCACAGACGTCAAGGACCGTATTTTAAAGGCACGCTCACTGAAAGGAAAAATCACCACTAGGATTGCAGGTCTGGGACACGGAAGTTCATATATTTACATTTCCGAAGAATTAACCAAAGAAACTTACTCTCTTTTTAAGTCTGCTAAAAGTCTAAAAGATAAAGGTTTTAAATATGTCTGGCATAAAAACGGAAAAGTACTTGCACGTAGGCAAGACGGCGAAAACGTCATACATATAAAAAATTAAAGCACTCTTAATGAATTGCTATCATAAACATTTTTTTTTGCCGACATTTACATTAAGGTATTTATTTATAAATTATGTCTCCTTTTATCAAAATGTGCCATTTAAATGCAAATAATCTAAAAATAGCACATGAAAATATTCGATCATTATTACATATCGCGCTACACCGCGATATGTTATACGGCGCTTCGGTGAAAAAAATGTATGTATGTTGTCGTCACTTTCGACATTTTCACATTTGCGATTTTTTTTCTCGGAAACGGTTAGAGTGGGACGATTGAAACTTTTTGGGTTTACAGAGGAATAGTACGTTGTGTGAAAATTTCGAATATACAGGGTGTGCCGGAAAAAAGTTATTAAACGTCAAAGTCGAAAAAAGTCGAGTTTCACGCGGCCCCCACCGTGGTCCCAGGAATGTACTTGATCCATTCAAACTTTTTGGACGTGTAGAGGACCGCGAGTTACAGAACCCTATTGTTTGTGAGGGCGATCGAGAGATTGGAAGTAATTTTTTTGATTTTTTTAAAGTTGAAAATTGGTCAAAAATGGTACCTCTTGGATCGCTAATAAGTCGAATTGGGTGCATTCAATCGACATTCGGTTTGGATAATCGGTTAGGCCATCTCAAAATCTACCTTTTTCCAATATATCGTTCTATACCTAACTGGAATGGAAATTGCCGAAAATTGTAAGAAAGTGGAAATCATAAAGTTAGGCCTGATTTTTTCACGGTACTGAAAACGACTTTTGATCGAAACGTTGTAAACTTTAGCGGATAGAGCTTGTCAACTTGTATTTAAGAGATATCTTTTCGTTTCTTTATCTTTAATACGGAAAAAACGGCAGCTTTTTTTTTTACTATATCGACTGTAGCTTATTCAATTTTTAACAAAACCGTTTTATTTTTTTCTCAAAAAATGCGCTGATTACTTCGCAACACCTCTACATATTCAAAATCATTAAAATATATTCGCAAAATTGAGAAAAGTCGCTTTTTTGGGTGCGGAAACAGGCACAATTTTCAAATTCTAACACCATTCGATTTAGAAAAAGTTGGCCATGGTTTTACCACGTGCGTTTTCCTGAACTTTAACTTTTATACCATCTGTCAAAAATAGGTGAAAAATGCGATTTCCAAATTGATTTTTTAGAGGAATAAGAACATTTAGACTATGTCTTTTGTGGGAAATACCTACCTTGAACCTTTATCTTTTTCGTTTGACCAAAAATAAGGGGGAAAATATCGCATTTATACGCGTACTTGTAATAATAAAAATGGCTTGCAGGAGGCATATTAACTTCAATTTTTATACTTTTTATAATATTCGGAGAGTATTTAATGTATGAAATACCTGTCTTGGACCTTTTTCTTTGCGGTTGACCAAAAATAATTGAAAAAAGTGTATTATTTGTGTGTATCTTCAATACTCAACGTTCTATGTAATATCGAATACGTCATTAATATCCTATTTACCACAAATCAATCTGCAAGCTTCGGTGGCGTGGTACTAAAGACTGTTGATTTTGGAGACGAAGGTCGAGGGTTCAAGCCCCAGTGTTTTTTTTTCTTTTTTTTTAATTTTTTTTTTAATGTCGTTATTTTAGGTACTGAAAATTTTTTAAATTTTGGATTCTTACAGCTATAATAATCTATACGAAAAAGCTAAAAAAAAATTACACTTACCTGTCAAAATCTGACAGCTGTAGTATAGAAATTTGTTATTTAGGTACTGAAATTTTTTTAAATTTCGGATTCTTACAGCTATAATCCTAGATACAAGAAAAGCTTAAAAAAAACTTGATATTTACCTGTCAAAATGACAGCTGTCGTATAGAACTTTGTTATTTAGGAACTGAGAAATTTTTTAATTTAGGATTCTTACAGCTATAGCCCTCGTTACAAAAAATCTAAAAAAAAATTGACACTTACCTGTCAAAATTTGACAGCTATCGTATAGAACTTTGTTATTTAGGGACCTGATAATTTTATAATCTCGGACTCTTACAGTTATAACTCTCGCTACGAAAAAGCTAAAAAAAAATTGACACTTAACTGTCAAAATTTGACAGCTATCGTATAGAACTTTGTTATTTAGGTACTGAAAATTTTTTCAATTTGGGATTCTTACAGCTATAATCCTCGTTACGAAAAAACTTTAAAAAAATTGACACTTACCTGTCAAAATTTGACAGCTGTCGTATGGAACTTTGTTATTTAATCACTGAAAAATTTTTAAATTTCGGATTTGTACAGCTATAATCCTCTATATGAAAAAAGATTAAAAAAATTTACACCCGCCTGTCATAATTTGACAGCTGTCGTATAGAACTTTGTTATTTTGGTACTGAAAATTTTTTTAATTTAGGATTATTACAGCTATAACCCTCGCTACAAAAAAGCTAAAAAATAATTGACAATTACCTTTCAAAATTTGACAGCTGTCGTATAAAACTTTGTTATTTAGGTACTGAATTTTTTTTTAATTTAAGATTTTTACATCTATAATGCTAGATACAAGAAAAGCTTTAAAAAAAATTACATTTACCTGTCAAAATGACAGCTGTCGTATAAAACTTTGTTATTTAGGAATTCAAAAATTTTTTTATTTAGGATTCTTACAGCTGTAATCCTAGATACAAGAAAAGGGTTAAAAAAATTGACACTTACCTGTCAAAATTTGACAGCTGTTGTATTCAACTTTGTTATTTAGGTACTGAAAATTTTTTAAATTTTGGGATCTTACAGCTATAATCCTAGATACATGAAACGCTTAAAATAAACTTGACATTTACCTGTCAAAATAACAGCTGTCGTATAGAACTTTGTTATTTACGTACTGAAAATTTTTGAATTTCAGATTCTTACAGCGTCAATCCTCAGTACGAAAAAAACGAACTTGGGTAGTGAAAAATTACACATATGTTTTTATTGCCACCTGGGTTGTGAAGAAACCACAAATTTTTTTTATCGCGAATCGAAATTCTTTACAATTAGGGCTTGCTAACAAATGGTTTTGTGAAAAGAATAAAATAAAACGAACGAACTTAAACAGTGCCGTGCCCGAAGGGCTCGGCACAATAATATTTCCACAAATTTATTAGCTGATAATGTGATTATGATAATGAAATATGGAACGTATATCCCACATTGCACAAAGGTGTGTGAGTTTAAAAAGCACCTATAAATGTCAATATCATAATATTAAATATCATATATTTCCGCAACGAAAGGTCGTAGCGAATCGAGCGAGACGGCATTGGAAATAGGACGTCGGCCACTATACGATGCCGTCTCCATAAAATACCTATCTATACGAAAAAATGGAAATTTTGCACCATTTTCTGGTTTTGGTCAGTTGTTATAATGACAATTTGGCGATATGTTTCTCCTTCACGTTCCGCAGGAAGGTGAGGCAAAAAAAGCAATAGTAAATAGAGAAAAAGAAAAGAAAAGTATTTTTTTATTGTAAATTTTTTTTTAGTACTAATATTAGATGCACTCTCGGCTGACGATTAGCGATATGTACCCAGTCTAGTTGCCTAGTTTAGATGAGATAAAGACCTTGATCGTTAATCTGGGGTTGGATATTTTGGGAGTTACCGAAACTTGGTTGTCTCGTGACGTATCAGATTCCGCGGTGTTAATAGCTGGATTTAATTTTTATAGAGCGGATCGAGGGTCTCGCGGTGGTGGAGTGGCGCTATGTCAGGAACATTTAAATAAAATCAATATCATGGGTACATTATTTAGGTAATATCTTATTTATAAAATATCAATTTAAATCATTGCTTATGTTGGGAGAATTGTATAGTAGAAGAACAATGACATAATGTTTAAAAAAATGTTACCCGATATTTTTCGCAATACAATTCTCCTAAAATAATATCTTAAAACTCCTTGATATTTATTTAATATGTCAATTATTACGTAAAGAATATGCAGTCGAAACTGATTTTATTTAAATTTTGTATAAAAGTTAGAAAAAATAAATCAATATACGCAAAATAGGTATAGGTTGGCAAGCATGTTTATACTCCCACCTTAATTTACATTCTTCTCGCGAAGCGTTTTATTTGTTGGAGGTCAGTGGCGCTTACAGCAATTCTTTTTTCAGGCGTCGATATGAACATAAAGGTTTTAATTTTTTTCTTTTGTAATTTTAGTCACCCCCACCATTCGACATAGCCCATACTGTAGCCTTAGCGACCGTTGAAGCTTCGTCTAAGTCCTTAGCAGCAGCCATAATCGTCATAACCACCTCTGGTAGATCTGCTTATCTTATTTCCAAATATAGACCAAGGTACGATTAGATTACGTGAAAATAAAATATTCTGAAAGTATTTTTATTTTTCAAAGCTCATTTTATTATTTAAAATTATTCACTCTATACAGGGTGTTTTTTTAAGGTCGACGAGCGGCCATATCTCGAAAACTACTGGGCATAGAAACTCAGGAAAAGAAAAATGATAATTTTTAAGTTCCGCATTTTGCCGCAAGAGGGCGTAATTGAAAAGTAAATTTTTAAATTTTACATAACTCCGAAAATTCTCCATTAAGGTATATGTTTGATAACACCATTTTAAAGCTTGAACAATTATGCATCATTTTGGTCTTATGCTCATTGGCGTACCGACTTTAATAAGAGTGGGAGAAGCTGTTGAAAGTGTAATCATTTAAATCGCTGTAACTTGTAAACGACTTATCCGATTTTAGCAAACTAAAGACTCTTTGGAAGAGAAATGTATGCACTTTCACCAATCGTATTTAGTTGTCCATAATAGTTCTCAAAAAAAAATGCTAAAGGCGCAATTTGTAATAATAACAGTTTTTTCGATTTTATCCCGAAAATTCAAATCATACGGTATAACTATGACATCATAATCGAAAAGTAGATGAAATTTGCAAGAAAATATGTGAAAACCGCTGGAAATTACTTTTAAGTTCCTCATTTCGCCGAAGGGGGCACAATTTAAAATTGTTTTTTTAAATTCTTAATTTCTCCGAAAATTCCCATATTAAGGTATTATTCTGATTACATCATTGGAAAGCTTAGACAATTCTGCATCATTTTTGTTTAAGGCTCAATGGCGTACCGACCTTGATAAGAGTCGGAGAAGCCATTGAAAAGTGTAAACATTAAAATTGCTGTAACTTCTAAACGACTTATCCGATTTCACTAAATTTAAGCTTGTTTGGAAGGGGAAAATAAGTATCTTCAATTGCCGTATCCAACAGTACACGATAGTGTTTAATAAAATTGCTAAAGGGCGCAATTTGTAATAATAACAGTTTTTTCGATTTTGGCCCGAAAATTCAAATCATACGGTATAACTATGACATCATAATCGAAAAGTAGATGAAATTTGCAAGAAAAGATATGAAGACCGCAGTTCGATTTCTTTGTTCGTTTCAGAGTTATTGCCAAAACAATAAGTTTTAATATAAATTGCGCCCTCTAGCAATTTTATTAGAAACTATCGTGTACCATTAGATACGACAATTGAAGGTACTTCCAAACAAGCTTAAATTTAGTAAAATCGGATAAGTCGTTTAGAAGTTACAGCGATTTTAATGTTTACACTTTCAATAGATTCTCCCACTCTTATCAAGTGAAAGTGTAAACATTAAAATCGCTCTAACTACTAAACGACTAAACCGATTTTACTAAATTTAAGCTTGTTTGGAAGAAAAAGGTAAGTACCTTCAATTGTCGTATCCAATGGTACAAGATAGTTTCTAATAAAATTGCTAGAGGGCGCAATTTGTATTAAAAATTATTGTTTTGGCAATAACTCTGAAACGAACAAAGATATCGAACTGCGGTATTTACATCTTTTCTTGCAAATTTCATCTATTTTTCGATTATGATGTCATAGTTATACCGTATGATTTGAATTTTCGGGATAAAATCGAAAAAACTGTTATTATTACAAATTGTGCCCTCTAGCAATTTTATTAAACACTATCGTGTACTGTTGGATACGGCGATTGAAGATACTTACCTTTCCCTTCCAAACAAGCTTTAATTTAGTAAAATCGGATAAATCGTTTAGAAGTTACAGCGATTTTAATGTTTACACATTCAATAGCTTCCCCCACTCTTATTAAAGTCGGTACGCCAATGAGCATAAGACCAAAATGATGCATAATTGTCCAATCTTTAAAATGGTGTTATCAAACATATACCTTAATGTGGAATTTTCGGAGTTATGTAAAATTTACTTTTCAATTACGCCCTCTTGCGGCAAAATGCGGAACTTAAAAATTATTTCCAGAATTTTCTAATGGCCACTTTAATTATCATTTTTCTTTTCCTGAGTTTCTATGCCCAGTAGTTTCCGAGATATGGCCGCTCGTCGACCTTAAACAAACGCCCTGTATATGGTTTCCTTAAAAGTTTAAAAATCATTTTTAACTTATATATGTATGCTTTAACTATTGACACCACATATTATTATGTATAACCAGCATATTGCTAATGGCATGTTACAAGTTTGTGACCCCTATGCAGGGCTAAAGCGGGTGACAGAGTTTGCGCAGTCCACATCATTTTGTGGATCATGTAAACACTGAACAGGGCCGGCTTAAAATGTATTTTACGATTTTTTGGTGCTAAATATTTTTGAAACACTAGTTTATTACATAGGATAGCAAAGGTAGTTTAGGTATCTTTACCAGAGTAACAAATAAAAAGGCGCTATTGAAGTGTCTATTATAAAGTAGACAACACTACACTTAAAAATCACACAAAAACCACAAGACAGCAACAGCTGATTAACATTCGTTGTTTATTCTACATATTGCGCATGCTCACTATCCCGATAACCTGCCGCATAGTGGCCTCACTTTGCAATAGCCTGGTTGCATACCATTGGCAATATACTGGTTACAGAATATATGTGATTGACAACGATTAGTCCCAATTTTTTTTTAATTGCCTTTATTCCAAACTAATTTTTACAGTTCATTATATGGAAAATGACAAGATAATATAGAAAATAACCAGAAAAACATTGAAAAGAGGAAGTTGACACATATTAATTTCAAATTAACTCACAAGTATCTTACTTCGTGAGTACTTCTGAATTGGTATTTAGTTAATTCAAAAAATTATACAGGGTCTCCCTGGATGGCGTTACCTACCGGGTGTCCACGGAAGGTGGTTCGCCGCTCTAACTTTTTTTATTTTCAAGATAATGGAATAAAATTTGGAGGATTTATATACGACATAAAACTGTATTTTTTGACAGGTGACTCAACATTATGGAACTTTCGGTTTAACCGGAAGTGACATAAACTTTCGATTTTTAAATGAGACACCTGGTATATTTTTCCTTTTTTTGGCTCCATATGACATTCTAAATATAACGATGCGTCACTTGTCACTGAAATTTTTTTTTTCCAAATTATTGTTTTATATAGAGGGCTATGAATACTTTTAAATCACTTATTTCAGTTCTTTAATCTAATACAATTTTACTATTTTTGGTCCAATGATATGTGCTGTGTAAAATTTAATCTTTAAAGTTGTATAGCTCATTTTTTTAAACACCAACATGGTGGCTCGTCGGGTTAAAAAAAAGAGGATTTATTACGATTATTTTGATACCACACACTATTAGGTTTTAGAAAAGCTGCCATTAAAAAACTTTAAAAAGGTAACTTGGAACTTTCCTAAAACGAAGCATCGTTTGAGAATAAATTTAGATTTAAATGCATCAAGTACCCTGTTTTGGGTAACAGTGCCGGGTTGGATGACGCCGATTAGGATATCTTTGTGCATAAAGTCGTGCAGCATCGGTTGAATTATTTCTACATTTTCCAAACACTAATAACATATCAACTTTTTCACTTCTTGTAAAACTATTATTTTCCATTTTTTTAATCAACAAACTAATTTACTTTGGCAGAAGCTGTCGGCATGTCAATTTTCTTCAAGGCATGATTTTGTTTTATCAGTTTTGCTGGTTACAGGCTACTTGATGCATTTAAATCTAAATTTATTTTCAAAAGATGCTTCATTTTAGGAAAGTTAACTTTTTAAAGTTTTTTAATGGCAGCTTTTCTAAAACCTAATAGTGTGTGGTATCAAAATAATTGTAATAAAATCCTCTTTTTTCATAACCCGACGAGCCACCATGTTGCCGTTTAAAAAAAATGAGTTATTCAACGTTAAAGTTTAAATTTTACACAGCACATAGCATTGGACCAAAAATAATAAAATAAAATTGTATTTCCCCCAAGATTAAAGAACTGAAATAAATGATTTAAAAGTATTCATAGCCCTCTATATAAAACAATAAATTTGGAAAAAAAATATTTTCTTGGTGACAAAAAGTGACAAGTGACACATCGTTATGTTTAGAATGTCATAAAGGAAAAATATACCAGGTGTCCAATTTAAAAATCGAAAGTTTATGTCACTTCCGGTTAAACCGGAAGTTCCAGAATGTTGAATGACCTGTAAAAAAATGCAGATTTATGTCATATACAAATCCCCAAATTTTATTCCATTATCTTAAAAAACAAAAAAATTAGAGGGGCGGACCACTACCTTCCGAGGACACCCGGTATACCAAAAATGGACCTAATCTTCAATTTCTCGACAAAAAGTCATTATTTGTAAAAAAAAATAGCTCGTAAAAGGAATTACGATTTGTCATTAGAAAATTTAGTTTTTTATACAAGATTCTAATCGCATAGTAGGGACATTTTTGCATTGTGTGGCTTATATTGGCAAATGTATTGTATGTATGCAGGGTGTTCATTTGAAAACTTCCCACCTCGATTTTCCTGCTTTAAATTGAAAATGTTAAAAATCGCTCGGACCCGTCGATTTTTATTTCGAGGGGGACATCTTTTGCGTATATTGTCAATCTTGTTACTTCAATCCCCTAGGAGGGAGGGGGGGTAAGATCTAAATCTTAAATGGATACCCCTACCCCCCATTTTATATGTATAATTTTTTTGGATTCTGCATAAAATTCTGAACATTTTTTAATAAAAGCATTACACTGGCCGACAAGATTTTTCTAACACAGGTCAGCTCTTTATTTTTAAAATGGAAATACCCTTCTAATAATAGCAAAAATATTGGGAAAGCCGCAATACATACCATTTTTCAATAGCTTAATAAGACCATTTTACATTAGCTGGTAGTCAATTTAATTAGGGGGGTTAAAAATGCATGCATTTTATAACAGAAAAATTACCTGAACTGTAGGAATTTTAGTAGGACTTTAGGGAGGATTTACAAAATATTGCTGTTTTCTTTGTTTGTGGGACAGTCGTGCAGTAGATCAGCATTATGTAATAAAAGATTGGCCACAAAGAAGTGAATTTCAGCCGGGATCTCAAAATGTTAAGTTTGCACCTCTTGTAGACCCCAAAAAGTCCTTCTGCCTCCTCTTCACATTAAACTTGGGCTGATGAAAAACTTTGTGAAAGCTATGAATAAAGACGGTGATGGATTCAAATACCTAAGACAAGTCTTTTCCCAGTTAAGTGATGCCAAATTAAAGGAAGGCATTTTTATTGGGCCACAAATCAGAAAATTGCTGGACGATGTCAACTTTACAGAGAAGCTTACTAGGCAGGAACTCAGAGCATGGGACTCATTTGTTAGTATAGTAAGGGGATTTTTGGGCAACAATATGGATGCAAACTATCAACAGTTAGTTGATGAACTTTTAGATTCCTACAAATCGCTTGGTGCCCGAATGTCATTAAAAATTCACTTCCTCCATTCCCATCTGTCATTTTTTCCTGAAAATTTGGGAGCTGTCAGTGACGAGCAGGGTGAAAGGTTCCACCAGGATATCAGGACAATGGAAATTCGCTATCAAGGATGATGGGATCCAGCCATGATGGGTGATTCCTGTTGGTTTTTGAAAAGAGAAGATATGACCCCTCATAAAAGGAAAAATAAAATTTAATTAGTGTGTTCAGTTAATATTTTTAATGTTTGTGTTTTTCTTAGATGTAAGGTATGTTTAGTAGGTGTAAAAATTTAAATATAGTCGATATACACAGTAAGAAAATTCTTAAATTATCATTTCAATAGATATTAAATAATATTGTAAAAATGTGGTACTATTAATGTACCAAGAAAACGTTACGTGTTACAACTTTTTTTTTCTCATTTTCGTATTTGGATAGGTCCATTCTACCACAATATGCTATTTAGCTTTGTGTTACAACAAAAAAAAAATTTTTGTCGGCCAGTGTTATTAGTCTATACTTAACAGTTTCCGAGATATTGACTCTTGAAAAATGACATTTTTGAACTTTGACAGCGTCTAGCTTTCTAATTGTACGTCTTAGAGCGAAACGGCTTACATGTCCCTATCTTCGATTTTTATTATCTTTCCAATAGTGTCAACTTCCGGTCAAACCGGAAGTACTATATTTCTTACATCCGGTTTAACCGAAAGTTCACACTATTGGAAAGATAATAAAAATCGAAGATAGGGACATGTAAGCCGTTTTGCTCTAAGACGTACAGTTAGAAAGCTAGACCCTGACAAAGTTCAAAAATGTCATTTTTCAAGAGTCAATATCTCGGAAACTGTTTAGTATAGACTAATAATGCTTTTATTAAAAAATGTTCATAATTTTATGCAGAATCCAAAAAAATTATACATATAAAATAGGGGTATCCATTTAAGATTTAGATCTTAGCCCCCTCCCTCCTAGAAGTAACAAGATTGACAATATACGCAAAAGATGTCCCCCTCGAAATAAAAATCGACGGGTCCGAGCGATTTTCCACATTTTCATTTTAAAGGCATAACATTTTTGTGTTATTTTCAGGTGTCCAATAATCGCAGTAACAAGGAGCTCCCAAACTGCCAGGCAAGCGCATCTTTACAGAGCTGTGTTGCCGCTTCTTTATGAACGTAAGATTTTTTTGTATTTGCCCGCCTGGGGCCATTTTTAGTGTCGTTTAATAGTCATGAAAGTTTCTGTTTATATTTTTGTTTTTCCTTGAAATAATTGGAATATTGACGATTTTATTAGCCGAGCTAATTAATAATAATATATATCTTTATTCTCAACCAACTTGAAAAAAAATTTTATTACAGAGAATATAACACCAACTATGTTTAGTAGTTCAAAAATTTTTGAAAATGCTGGTAAAACAGAAATTGGGCGATAGTTACTACTAAAATATTTTTCTGCATTTTTATAAACTGGTGATACTTTTGCTATTTTTAATTTATCTGGAAATAACCCGGTTTTAAAAGAAATTGTGATTAAATGATGTAGTATAGGAATTATATTATATTTTAGAATTTTAATAATTTTGATGGAAATATTATCAAATCCCGTTGCTTTCTTCGAATTAAGCTCATCAATTATTTTGCCTATTTCTTCAAATGTGATATCTTCTTTATTTAAAAACATAGAACTTGAATTTATTTCTACATCTGGGTAATTTTTTTTTTGATTCATTGGAATTTTCTTGGCCAAAGTTTCTCCAACTTTGATAAAATGGTTATTTATTTCTTCACAAATTTTACTTGGTTCTTCGATTTTCTTATTTTCTTTAATAAGGTAATCAATGGTTGTTGATTTTGTTATTTGTAGAATTTGAAATAATATAGTTTAAATTTTTCCAAATTGTCTTTTGATCTTCTAAAAGAAACTATTCTTCAAAGTATTTTTTTGTTTGACCAACTTTATTTTGTTTTTAAGTAGACGATTATAGTTATCATAGATGTTTTTAAACAAGTAATTGTCGGGATACAGGTTTCTTTTTTAAATAATGTTTATTTCGAATCTTCATCATGTTTGCTAATTCTTTTGTGAACCAAGGGTTTGAGTTTTCTTTAATTTTAAAAATTTCTTGGTAAGAAGCTTTATCAAATATTTTTAAAATGTCTTCATAAAATAAATCAGGATCTTCAAAGTAAAGCTTATTATTTTCTAAACTATCCAGATCAGTTTTTAACATATTAGTATTAAATTTTATTTGGTTTATAATTTTAAATTTCATATTACTGGTTACTGAATTGTAATAAATGTTAATTAATTGTAGTTTATTATCACTTATTGGGCTTGTTTCAAAAAATAAGTCGATCTTTTTTGTTGTATTTGTGATAAGGTGGTCAATTAACGTTGCACTCGTAGTTGTGTCTCTGGTAGTAATACTTTTATTAGATAATTTAAAATTGTTGGAGAGATAAATATCCAAAAGCCTTTTTGAGTATTTATTATTTTTTTAAATGTCAATATTTACATCACCTATTAAAAACAATCTGTTAGTGCATCAAAATTCTCCAATTTTTCATCCAAAAAAATCAGGAACCATTCAGAAAACCGAGGGAGGTCTATAAACACCACAGAAAATAGCATCAAGATATGAAGTTTTGATGGCAATAAAAAGATACTTCACTTTCAATTTTGTCTACAATTTCAAATTTATATTTTTGTTTGATAAATATACCCAAACCACCACCTGTTCTTTTTCTTGCTGCATACAGGGTATCCCAGAATATGTGGGCAATCTCCTGGATTCGGATAGAAAATGAAAAAAGAATATGACAAGTTCCCATAAAAAAATTTCCTACAGGCCCTCCCTACCGAGATATAAGCCCCTGAAGGACGCCTCTGGAAATCGGTTTATCTTGAATAATTCTTAAAGTACTTGGTGTAATTTAATAATTTTTCAGTATGATGGTTGCTAGGTAAGTCTCCTCAAAATGAACCATTTTCATTTTTTCGGCTTATTTAGTTTTCCAGGGACGGACTAGCTTTAACAGAATAATGCTTATTTTTTTTACACCCTGTATGATAGAGGCATATCAATAATACTATTGAACAGCTGAAACCTTAAACTAAAAAAAAAAGGTACTCTTCATCGACATCGAAAAAGTAAACCGTTTACAAGAAAAACTTTTTTGTTCCATATGCCTTTTTTTTTATAAAATATTCGATAAATACCTTATTTTGTTGATATGGTTTAGTTGATATGTGCCAGTTAAAATAAACAATAATTACTTCAGTGTTAGTTGGAAATTGAGTGTGTTTAAGTTTTTGATCTTAGTTCTTCTGCTTCTTTTTGGTATGGAATTTACGTTTCAGGAATATGCCGACAGGCATTTAATGTATCGGCTTGCATCATGTAATGCCTTAGAAGCCCGAAGGCTTTATGAAAAACGATTTCCAAACAGAAGAATTCCTGACAAAAAAACCTTTGAAAGAGTAGATCGTCGTTTAAGAGAGACAGGTAAAAACTAAGTTGTTTTATTTTTAATTTGTACTTATCGGATGATAAAGATTTGATTTACAGAATTTAGGTCGTAAATAATTTTAGGAAAGTTTGATAAAGCCAGTCACAATTGTGGAAATCAAAACCATCGCGTTGATGGTCTTGAAGAAAACATCCTTAATGCCGTAGAAGTAGATCCTGCTGCAAGTGTTCGAAAATTGGCTGCCGAATTTGATTGTTCAAAATCAATGGTCTTTAGAATCCTTAGAGAGCAACAGTTACATCCATACCACCTTCAAAAAGTCCACGCGCTTCTTCCTGAAGACTTTCCGCGAAGGATGGAATTTTGTAACTGGGTTTTAGATCGGCACAGAAACGATGCAAATTTCATTGGTAGTTCTCTTCACGGACGAAGCTGGGTTTTCCAAAAACGGCATCATAAATTCTCATAACTTACATTTATGGGCAGAGGAAAATCCCCATGCTTCTATTGTAACGCATCATCAGCACCAATTTGAACCCATCAACGTGTGGGCCGGAATTATCAGACAACACCTAATTGGACCATTTGTATTGCCAAGAAGGTTAAATGGAGAAAGGTAGTTGGAATTTCTTCAAAACAATCTGCCAGGACTTTTAGAAGATCCACCTCTGCAACTACGACATAATAATATGTGGTTCATGCATGATGGGGCTCCGCCACATTTTAGTCTAGTAGTTCGAGAACACCTAAACAGGGTCTTCGAAAATCAATGGATAGGAAGGGGAGGACCAGTGGCTTGGCCTCCTCGATCACCAGACCTAAATCCATTAGATTTTTTTTTTGTGGGGCTATCTAAAATGTTTAGTATATGCCAATCCAATACAAAATCGGGAACACTTATTGGAACTGATTAACTTCCATTGTCGCGAAATAAGGAATAATGTTGACGCATTGTGGAGGATCCAACAATCTACAATTAAAAGATGTAGGGAATGCATTGCAGTAGAAAGAGCTCATGTTGAACCGACGTACAAAATGAATCAGTAAAAATATGGTATTTATCGAATATTTTATAAAAAAAAAGGCATATGGAACAAAAAAGTTTTTCTTGTAAACGGTTTACTTTTTCGATGTCGATGAAGAGTACCTTTTTTTTAGTTTAAGGTTTCAGCTGTTCAATAGTATTATTGATATGCCTCTATCATACAGGGTGTAAAAAAAATAAGCATTATTCTGTTAAAGCTAGTCCGTCCCTGGAAAACTAAATAAGCCGAATAAAATTAAAATGGTTCATTTTGAGGAGACTTACCTAGCAACCATCATACTGAAAAATTATTAAATTACACCAAGTACTTTAAGAATTATTCAAGATAAACCGATTTCCAGAGGCGTCCTTCAGGGGCTTATATCTCGGTAGGGAGGGCCTGTAGGAAATTTTTTTATGGGAACTTGTCATATTATTTTTTCATATTCTATCCGAATCCGGGAGATTGCCCACATATTCTGGGACACCCTGTATACTGCGTTAAATCCTATGAAATTATAAAATCTTTTTTTATTCTTCTTAACCCATGTTTCAGTTACAACCAAAATATCAATTTCATTTTCCTGAAGGAGTAATTCAATTTCATCCATTCTTTATCGAGCATGCATTGAGATATAAAATTTTAGCTTTGTTTTCTCTCTTAGTAATCATAATAATTAATTTTTTCTTTTATTTTTGCTATTTTATAGGCATGTATTGGAGATTGATTGCTATTGGCCTTATGCAGATAATCATAATGTGTGTTATGTTCTTTATTACAATTTACACATTTAGGTTCTTCATGCATGACCAGCAACAATGGTTCAAGCTGCAAAATATGCAAATTTGCTTTTCTGTACAATTTTTGGCTTTGTGTCCGTACCGACATTTTAAACAAACAGTAATATCAAAATCTTCTTTAAATTTACATTTGTCCCATCCCATTAATAATAATAATAATAAGTTTATTCAAAAATTTAATAATATAATAAATATGTTTATGTTGTCTTCAATAAACTTATTCTTCAATCCCCTGAAGCTGAGCTTGAAATGTCTTTATCCACTAGTTTTTAAAAGTACTTCCAATAGTTTCTATATACAGTGTCACCAGTAAAGTCCGCATCATATGGGTTTTTTTTTTATTAAATTTGACTTTGGCATCAAGTTCTGCTTCGATCGAGAGAAAATTAAGCAAAAAAATAGTAGTCACGTGATTCGCATTATCTGTCAAATTTTAATTTTTTCCAAAAAATAATTCAAAAGCGGGGTTATTTCTGAAAATATCGAAAAAAGTTATTAAAAAAAAGTTTTTTTAAATGCAGTTTCCAGCCCACATGCAAAATTTCAGCTGCATAAGATAATTTTAATTTATTTAATTTTTTTATTTTTAGACACAAACTACGTTTTCAAAAATACTTATTTTATGAAGTTACCTTATACAGGGTCAAAAACAAATAGACTTTGCATCAAATGCGACCAAATTTTAATAGCCCAATTTTGATTTTGTAGAAAAACACACATTTAATATGGCGCTACTTTAAAGAAAATGTATCTGACATAAAGCCTTGTCAAAACTGAGAAGTTTTGTGTAGGTTGCGTTGAGTCTTATTTTGCAAAAGTGGTGCAATTTAAAAAATATAGGTAAAAAATCAAAATTATCTTATGCAGCTGAAGTTTTGCGTGTGGGCTAGAAACTGCATTTAAAAAAACTTTTTCTTATAACTTTTTTCGATATTTTCAGAAATACTTTTGAATTATTTTTTGGAAAAAATTAAAATTTGACAGATAATGCGACTCACGTGACTACTATTTTTTGCTTAATTTTCATCTCGATCGAAGCAGAACTTGATGCCAAAGTCAAATTTTGAATAAAGCTATTAATAAAAAAAAAATCCGATATGATGCGGACTTTACTGGTGACACTGTAGATTATGTATTTATTTGAATAAGTAGATTTTCTCGTACCTTTAATAAATATTTTGTCTTCTTCGTTAATGTGGTCAGTTCTTCTAAGTTCATTAATTAATTCATGATCTTGATACTCTTTTCTGGAACCGATCAGAACTAATTTTGGGGATTTCAATCGAGAGAATTTACCTGTATAATTTTTCTCTTAACTTGTTTTTACTTAACTGTTCTAGATTTTATATTTCTTCTTTAGAATTTGATTTTATTATTATTCCTCCATTTCTTATAGTTTCAACCTTATTAACTGTTACGTTAATCGCTACAGATAATAATAATATAATTAAGAAGTAGTATACCAGGGTCGATAATTTTTGAAACCAAAAAAAATAATAGTAGGATGAAACCCATTGGAAAAGGAAGAGAATATAACAAAAATGAACGGAAAAATAAATTACGGGCGATCCGAGGTCGGGAAGGGTGTGGGGGGAGTTTTTAAGAGTAGAACACGATTTATCTCGATTTCCGGCAAAACTACAAGTCCTATGGAAAAACGTTAAATGGCAAAGTTGTAGGTAATAAAATGATTTACAACTTTTGTATTTGCACTTTTTTTTATATAACCTCAAAATTTATGTGAAAAATTCAAATAACCAAGTTTTTGGTTTTTTAATTTTATCTTTTACAAGAAAATTTTTTTATATACGAAATTTTGTGAAAACTTTCCTTTTTATGTCCCAAACACACTGTAATTTTTTTGATTTAAAATATTTATTTTTTAACCTTATTTTGACTTAATATCGAAAAAGCAACCTAATTTTCAATCGAAAATTCTCACGTCAAAATATCTGCTTTTTTAAAAAAGTCGGTGGGCTTTTTGTTCATTGAAATCTCTACTTTCAGATGGTGTAAAAAAAATATACATTACTATGGTAAATGTTCTCAAAAAATGCAATAAAACTCGAATCCGAAATTTTTTTTTTAATCATTATGTACAATTTTGAGCTATTTATTAAAATGTATACTTTAATTACTGGAAAAACGTAAGATTCCATGTTACATTGATAAGCAAAAACATTACAAATCCATAAAACATAAAGATCGCAAAAAACATGCGTAAATAGTTGATCTAAATATAATAATTAAAGGTAGGATTTAAAGGGGAATTGAATTGAATTGAGAACATTTACCATAGTAATGTATATATTTTTTTACACCATCAGAAAGAAGAGATTTCAACGCACAAAAAGCCCACCGACTTTTTTAAAAAAGCAGATATTTTGGCGTGACAACTTTCGATTGAAAATTTGGTTGCTTTTTCGATATTAAGTCAAAATAAGGTTAAAAAATAAATATTTTAAATCAAAAAAATTATAGTGTGTTTGGGACATAAACAGGAAAGTTTTCACCAAATTTCGTGAATAAAAAAATTTTTTTGTAAAAGATAAAAATAAAAACCAAAAACTTGGTTATTTGAATTTTTCACATACATTTTGAGGTTATGTAAAAAAAGTTCAAATACAAAAGTCGTAAATCTTTTTATTACCTACAACTTTGCCATTTAACGTTTTTCCATAGGACTTGTAGTTTTGCCGGAAATCGAGATAAATCGTTTTCTACCCTTAAAAACTCCGCCCACCCCCTTCCCGACCTCGGATCGCCCGTAATTTATTTTTCCTTTTATTTTTGTTATATTCTCTTCCTTTTCCAATGGGTTTCATCCTACTATTATTTTTTTTCACTTTTTACCATTTTCAAAGGCTTCAGCCCTGGTCTATAGTAGAATCAAATCCCGTGTAAATTTTTTCAGCCTTAAATATTGGCTCTCTTATTTATTTACACCAAAATTTTATTAGACTTTCTTGAAGGTCCTTTGTAAGATGGAGTCTCACAACAAATTTTATTAATTTCTAATGCAATTATTATTTAGATAATACGGCCGTGATACAGTGAAACCACATAAACATTTAATAATCCCAAGAACAATTTAATAATATTATGGAACAATTAATATGCTTTTTTGAACATAATAATATGAAATTCGAACTTACGATATACCTGAAACTCATAAAATAAAGCCTTGTTTGATGAGACTCTCTCCCATCCTTATTAACCTCTCTAGGCTGATTACAATGACACTAAAGACCTCTAGGCTAACCATTTCAAATAAAATAATAATTGATTTACACTTGGACTAATATCAACAAAGAGGTATTTATATCTATTTTTTTTCAATATAAGTATAGAGAAAAGTGTGTTTTAAACTTTTTAAAGCAATACGCTGCGAGAACAATAGGCGTACCTAAATTATAATTATTGCAGGGCTTCAAATACAATATACTAAAACATGCACCGTGATAATCTGCCTATTTTAGGTGTTTCCCTTTATTCTTACACCTTGTTTGTGTGGCCTAGGCCTATTTAGATGTGTTTAAATTAGTCCTAATAAAATAAAATTACATATTACACTACTCCATACGTACAGAAAATACGAAATACCCGATATTTCACCACTATTTAGGCAAAATAAAATCATACAACTATCGGTACCAGTCATTGTTTATGTTCCAAACCGAGTCACTAAGCTGTAAGCACACAATTCACCAAACTACACTGAAGCTAAAAATCCGTAAATATTAAACACCCGCAATCTACAATAGCATAGAACCTCTATGACAATAGCAAGGAATACAACAAGAAATCCACAGAGAAAACGTAACAACTAAAATTGCATCGAGCCGGTTCTGAAGTGTATTTACATGGTATCGCTAAAGAAGGAAAACCTAATAACAAGATGGTTATGCGCATGCCCATCACTGTTTAGCGCCAAGAGATGTGACCAGTGAGCCGTGCGTACAAACCTTTTTTTCACCATAAAACTTAACTGTTGTTTGCGCACGAAATAAGCTATACGGGTCTATAGGTATATGTATGTGACCCAGAGCCATAAAATTAACGCACAAGTACATGGGCTTTGACTAAATCCGCCTTTGAATAATAATTACGTTTTTCTTTTTCAGAGCCAAGATTGGAAGACTGGCTCAAGGACGTTGACGCCCGAGTCAACTGTGGCATCAGCTTCGGCAAAGGAAGAGGTTTCATCAAGACCAGCGACCCCATCGTCGTGATAACAGGATGGAAACAGGGATCGGGCTTCACCAATACCATGCGTCTCGTGTACGTAGATAACGAAGTTACCAAAATCTGTGGCGCTAACTAATAACTTGCTTGCTTGTAGTGGTTGTAGGGAAATTCAGGCGCGTTTGGCAACATTGCATGGCGTATTTCGACTTTGTGTATACATAAAACAGTAAGCTACAAAATTGTTTAATGAGAAAAGTTTTGACAGTATTGATTAATCGTTTTACTACACTAATATTAATCCGAGATCATTAAAAATATCTTTGTATCAAAAGTTAATTCCTGCCATTCCACTATCAATTATTACTCATCGAAATTTTTTTTCTGCTCATGGAGAGAAACTATTCTATTAATGCGAACTACAAAACGAGTCATTTGCATTATGCACATACATCCTTCTAACTAAACAACACTAAAGTATGCAATGTTGTCAAACCGTTGCTAAGTATTATTGTACTAATAATATGCGTGTTTTGTACTAACCGATCTTTATGTTGTAGATATGTAATTTTAAAATCATACTCTATATATTGTGATTCTTTATTTATTTTTACTGGAATAGAATTTTAAAAAAATGTAAATTGTGTTTTGTTAGCTATTTTGGAAGATTAGTTGGTTTGTGCTAGACAAACTACATTATTTTTATTACGTTGTTGCATCACAAAGGGTGTAGGTTTGTAGAACGAAAAAATCTGGTGTTGGTTTGTGTTTTGTGCATTGTGTTTTTCAATGTTCGTGGCATGTTTTTAAGCGTGTAAAATATAAATTAAATAAAGAGATAATGTAAAGCTTTCAGTGTAAAAAATTAGCTTAATTTTCGTTTTACTGCATGACTAAAAATATTCTATTCTATTCTTCGTTTTATTCTAATTAAGATATCGAGCAATCGGGTGAAAGTTAAATTTGTTTTGCCAGAATTTTATTTGTAGGGCTGAATAACATACAATACAAAATGGACCTTGAGACAACTTGATTTACGTCCGCCATAGTGGAGAAACGACGGACTTTTAGGTTTTTTTCTAATTTTCCAGAAAAATACATCCTACATGAAATCGTTAAATATAAAATTTAAAGATAGTTAAATTATTCATAAATCAAGTTTATTATTCACTATTTTGCTGGAGTGCCCTGCTAACTACATTTTTGATGTTTTATGTTTAGCTCATATTATTTAAACATACCGAACAGTGCCAATTTTTTTTAAGTATTCCCAATAAACTTACATTTTATTATAGGGAAATTACAATATATTACAATATATTATAACAATCTAAAGAAACACAAAATTATTCAATAAATTAGTCCAATGCACCGATTTTAAATACCTGGTGTCCACGGAAGGCGGTTCGCCTCTCTTAATTTTTTGTTTTTCAAGATAATGGAATAGAATTTGGGGGATTTGTATACAACATAAAACTGTATTTTTTGACAGGTGACTCAACATTATGGAACTTTCGGTTTAACCGGAAGTGACATAAACTTTCGATTTTTAAATAGGACTTCAGGTATATTTTTCCTTTTTTTGACTCCCTATAACATTTTAAATGCTTCTTTAATCTTGGGAAAAATATAATTTTACTATTTTTGGTCCAATGCTATGTGCTATGTAAAATTTAATTTTTAAAGTTGTATAACCCATTTTTTTAAACGGCAACATGGTGGCTCGTCGGGTTAAGAAAAAAGAGGATTTTATTACGATTATTTTGATACCATAATATACTATTAGGTTTTAGAAAAGCCGCCATTAAAAAACTTTAAAAAGCTAACTTTCTTAAAATGAAGCATCTTTTGAGAATAAAAATCATCAAGTAGCCAGCAAAACTGATAAAACAAAATCATGCCTTGAAGAAAATTGACATGCCGACAGCTTCTGTCAAAATAAATTAGTTTGTTGTTTAAAAAACATGGAAAATACTAGTTTTACAGGGAGTGAAAAAGTTGATATGTCATATATTGTCGGGCTCATTTTGCATTTTCGGAACCAGTTTTGGGTACCTAATAGTGCCGGGTTGGATGACGTAGATTAAAATATATTTGTGCGTAAAGTCGTGCAGCATCGGTTGAATTCTTTCTACATTCTCCAAACACTAATAACATATCAACTTTTTCACTCCTTGAAAAACTATTATTTTCCATGTTTTTTAAACAACAAACTAATTTACTTTGAAACTGTCGGGATGTCAATTTTCTTCAAGGCATGATTTTGTTTTATCAGTTTTGCTGGTCACAGGCTACTTGATACATTTAAATCTAAATTTATTCTCAAAGGATGCTTTATATTAGGAAAGTTCCAAGTTAACTTTTTAAAGGTTTTTAATGGCAGTTTTTCTAAAACCTAATATAGTATAGTGACTTGAGGGTCCGATACTTCGGTTTTTGAGTGAAAGCAAATCCTTTCTGCAGTGGATAGAGCATGTCAATATTAGTAGATTTTTGAACAGACCCACCTCGAAAAGTTATGCTGTCTCCCCCCACGCCCCCCTCAGCTTTGGGATTGGACTGTTATAGTATTTATTTTTTTTCTCAAGAACCATAAAAGATAGAAAAGTGAGGTTAGTGCCATTCGATAAAGCATAAAATTCTACATGTAAGCAGTAATTTTTGTTTGTTTTTGTGTGCTACCTAAGTTACCACAACAAAAAGAAGTGGATGGGGGATATTTATATTGGCACATTTTTAGCTATATCATAATAACCGTTATATTAACAAAAAATTTACAAGATACAAAAAATGAAGGCTTTAGCTTCGCCTATCGATTGGTATATCATTAAGTTATGTTTTCTTTTGCAATATGGATCCAGAGGCGTACATAGTAATCGTAAATGCATTATAATAGAAAGTTTGTAGTATGTTTCTCCATAATTTGAGAAAACACTTGACGATATTGATTTTACGATATAAGTGTTCACCATCCTTACTTGGGTAGGGGTAAACATCGTTTAATAACAATAAAAAATACTCAGTAGCGTAGATATTTAGAGTAATAAAAGGATATTAATTCAACGATTTTTATATTTTAAATTTACAAAACATGTTAACAGTTAGGTAGGGATCTAATTACAACATTCCACACACAAACACAGCCTAGTGCATTTTAAATTTTTTGAAAAGCACTTGCATTTTGGGCCACAAATTTTACATTTGCATAATAATAAAATATCAGATGATATTTTATCATTTTCCTTAGTGGTCCACAGTGGCGTCCATTTATTGTTTTGTAAAGTCCATCCCCATTTCGATGGGCATGGAAGTTCTACCACTGGTTGGCACAAATTACCCCAAACAAATCCAGCTTGATAAATACCTACACCGATTAATGTGAAGTGTCAAAGCATTCATTGTTGGAGGTAAATTCTCGACAGTTCGATTTTTTTTAGCAGAGTTACTTTCGACAAACGTCAATATCATTAGTTTCAGTATGTTTGTCGTAAATTATTATAACAAATTTTGAAATGGTACATAGTTGTTCAGGTGTGGGTTATTCTTTTGGATGCTGCACCAAATCAATAAAAGTAGCTGTAACCTCCGAAAAACATTCCCAATCTTCCCAGCACTTTTTCTTTCCTTTTTCAAAAAAGGAAGTAGTGTCACAGCCGGTTAATGAGTGAAAAAAAAGGAGAGCTAGACATTTCTCTCTCATTTTTTGTGCAACATCCATACAGGAAATATATCTTAAGTTTTTACCAGTGCCAAACTCAATCCACGCATCTTGATTTTGATACTGGTAATAAATTGCAAGTTCTAATACATCAGTATCTACAGATTTTATTATAATTTTTTTATGTTCGTTTTGAATGCAATTGTACGCAATAAAATACAAATTTTTAGTTTATAAAGTATTTCAATATTTAACAATTTTTTTTGCCTATAAACATTAATGGTTGGTACCGAAAACGAAAAATTAAACGATTAACTGACTTGTTATTGCTGCAAAAATACAATTAAGAAGAATCAAAACTACATAGTTTGTGATGGGGATTGTAACCAAAAATATCAGATACGTAGTGCAGAAATATCAAGGTCTGATTTGCAAAAAATAAACAAATGAAAGACATTATAAAGTGGTTTTGTAGTAATTGTAAAAATGTTGACAGTATTGAAAACTGTAGAGGATCATCCCTGATTATTGGCATAGTTGCACTATCATAAATCTTCGTATCATATGGCGACATTGACATTTGATTTTACTGTCCAACTATGCCAATGATCATGGATGCAAACTATGACTCCTTTATATTGTTGGAGCAACCGACTCATAAATACCACCACACACCAAATTGTAACTATTAAGCTTATGTATACACTGTTCGGTACGTTAAAATATGAGCTAAATCTAAAACGTTAAAAATCGACATTACCAATAACTCTACGAAAAAGAAAGGTGTAGCTGTCAACTAAGAATGGCCGCCGGCTCTATCTCAGAAACTAGTAATCATAGAGCATCCAGGTGGTTTTTTTAGTAAAAGTGTCGAAAAAAAACTTTTTGGCGTTAAAATATGTGTTTACATGATAATTATACCAAAATTTAGTGTAATATTTCAAACTGTTTTCAAGATTTTTGATAAAAACCAAAAAAAAACTTACAACGTTAACACAGCATTTTACGATATACCGTGCGAGCAAAAATGATTTGCATCAAAGAGGGCTTGGATTAAAAAACGTAGGGCTTGGTTTAGATCACAATGATATGGGGACGATATATCTAACCAAATCTGGGTTAAAATTTTGTCAAATTCATATATGACATGATATGCCAAACTAATGAGTAATAAAATAAGTAGACAAATACAAATTTATTTTTGTTGTTTACAAAATGAACAAAGTAAGAATATACAGAAAGAAAAAGAAAAATAATTACATAAATTGCTGAAAGCATAAATTCACACGTCTCTTCATATTTTCGAAAGTGTTGACCAGCATCTCTGGAGAAATGTTACCACATTCTTGGATAATCCGTTCTTGTAATTGTTCTAAATTTGCAACTGGTGTTTTAAAAATAGTGTTCTTTAAATGAGGAAAAACGAAGTAATCCATAACCGTTAAACAAGGTGATCTAGGTGGGAATTCAATGTCTGATCGACAACTGATCAATCTGTCGTCGAAAAAATTGCGTAAGTAGTTAATAGTTTCGGCGGCTGTATGGGCGGTTGCACCGTCCTGTTGAAAATATCCAAAACGTAGTTCGTCGTCAAGAAATTGCTCCACAAATGGATTCAAAATATTGTCTCTATACCGCTGTGCTGTAACTGTGTCATGGAAAAAAATAGGACCAACAATTTTTCTTCGGGAAACAGCTAACCAGACGCCAATTTTTTGAGGGTGCAATGTGGACTTCACAAAAAAATGGGGATTTTCACTACCCCACATGCGTGTATTCTGAGAATTCACATAACCGGAGAGGTGGAACCAGGCTTCATCCGAAAACAATGTCAGGTCTAATACATTTTGGGTAAACCATTGAGAGTAATTCTTGCGTCTTTCAAAATCTGCGCCTTGTATTTTTTGAAATACTTGCACTTTATAAGGAAATAAATTTAGCTGCTTCTTAAGAATAGTCCTGCATGTTCCATAAGATCTTCCCACTTCTTGGGACAGACGTCTTATACAATTTGTTGGCGTATTTTGCATTATTTCACGAACGTTTACAACAAGTTCTTCTGTTCTTACAGATGGTCTTCCTGCTCCTTTTTTGTGTTGTATAGAACCTGTTTCCCTAAACACAGCCACGGTTCTTTTTAGGCAATGATAAAAATCCCCAGCAATAAAAGCAACGTTAGGAAAATGTTCGTGAAAATCGTCCATGCACAAACCTGGATTGTATTGCCACTTACCATTTACTCTAACCCCGTTTCGAAAATACGCTTCAACCATGAATGTTTTGTGCTGTTCCGTATAGCCCATTGTGTGAATTGTTCAAGAAATTGGAAAAATGAGCGATAAATCAAATTACTTGTAACGACTGTCAAAAATGACGAAATAACTGATTGATTGTTAATTCAGGTAGTTACTGACACCCAACAGATATTAAGCTCTACGGCTAAGCATTACCTTAGATGCAAGGCCCTTTTTGATGGAAATAATTTTTGCTCGCACGGTAGATGGCACACGTAATTCATAAATGCTATGGTGAGATAAGACGAAGAGCTAGGTGGGGTCTGGAATGGGAATTACGCTGCCTGCCTACCTTTGAATGTCACCTTGCTACTATAAGACAATCATATGGTTTCTCACCAGTGGCGTCTCGTTTCAGGGTTCAAAGTAAAATGCAATAATTGTATCTGTAATTTTTTTTTTTAAGTTTTTGAAATTATTGACAAGCAGCAGTAAAATTCATTCGTTCAAAGTGTCAAGTCAAAAGGACTTTTACATTTTTCTTCGGATATCACCAAAGATATTCGGAACACGTTACAATTTTCTTTTACCAAATTATTAAACCCTAAAATACTCACCGTTGGCGTTGCCTCAAATTAATTATCTTTCTATCTCTTACCGTTTTCGAGATTCCCATGTATGTACACGAATTTATAGCACCCTGTATACAGGGTGCGTACGTTGCAAAAACATTGAAGCGACATATGGCGTGTTGTTGTGTGAAGGTAAACAAACAAAACTCCTATTTTTCCTAACGCATTTTGCAACACTTCAAGAGCCTTATAAGCGTTTAGCCGCTATGAAATCACTAACAAAATGGCACACTTTAAAAGTATAATATTTAAAAAAGGGGAAATCCCGTTGGAAATCCTTACCTAGAAATTTTTTGTTGTACATGATTTCTTATAGACATTTCTTTAATTTTTCAGAACCGTCGACTGAAACACCAAATGGTAACTCGTCTTTCTAAACAGAAAGATAACTCAGACACGTATCTATTAGGAAAAAAATTAAATGATTCTCCGTGTATATATACCTAAGTGTTTTAAAATTTTGTAGGATTTAGTACTAATTTATTCTAAATTATGGAACCCAATTGTTGTATTTTTGTTGCTGTTTAACAGCGGAGTGATCAATAAATAAAAATAAGAAAAAAAATGTTTTTGTTTTCTCGCAGCGTCTTAGTTTATAATAAAATGATGCATGCAAAAGAATGCATTATTTTCAGACTTTCAATAGTGGCCGCCCTTGGAAATATGAACCTTTTGCTGGTTCAGTACAGTGCGTCGTTTGGATCTGAAGCTACGCGGTATCCGTAAGGGGAAAGCCAAACCACAGATCACATGCTCAATCCATGGGCGTGCTATTATTAGGGTTTTAATTCAATTTAAAAATACTAAATTTTTTTGTGAATACATAGTAAGTAGGTACTAGAAATTAAAAAAAAATAACAAGAATTGGGAGAAAACAGCAATAAAACTTTTTGTTTATTTTTAAAAAAACCCAAATTTTTAACGTTGCAAAGTGCATATAAAACAACCACATAAAAAATCGATATACACTTTGCTGTCTAGTCTTTTCTTAATGTTGGAACCTTTTAAAAAGTAAAATAACATAAAATAAAGTATTATATACCTATTTTAGTAATTATCTATTATGTGGGTATGAGTTGCCAGCACAGAAAATCCTCCGCTCACAAAGATCCGGCTTCCTCGATTTTTGGCTCGCTGTCGAGATCGAAGATTATTTCTTGTCAAATCAATTTATATATTTTATAAACATTTTTTATTACCCTTTTTTTGGCCTTGCATGGCCTTTACTTATTAAAAAAGTATTATGTTTTGTTAAAAAAACATTTAAAAAAAAAAACTTGTAACAGTGTTATTGTTTACTCAAGTAGTACCGAATGATCAATTAATTATATTTTCACACATACCTGTTTTAACTCTAAATAAAACTTTTCGATTATGCTTCTTATTACACAAAAGTCAAATTGTAATTTGTCTATAACTGAAAGACGCGGTCTTTTCTTGCCGGGAGACGATTACAACTGTTCGGGATTGTTTTCTTTTCTGAATTCATCTTCGTTGAGAATTTTTTTAATCACGCTAATGCTAGCTCCTGTGTACATAGAAACCCTTTCCAATTTTCGTTTTAACGGCAAATTAAATGCATTATTTCTGGCTTCCTCATCACAAGCGTTATAAACATTAGCAATAATTTCACGAGATTGGCTATGCAAAGTTTTTCCACGAATATATGCCATTGCAAATAATTTTTAAGAGAAAAACACGTATTATCTTGCTCACTATTTGCTCTATTAATTATACAGGTAGCCTTTGACCTGCACCGCTGGTTAGCTGTCAGCTGTCAGAATAAATCTTCCGAAGCATGTCCAAATTAATCACCTGTTTCCACCGTTTCACATTGAATTATACGTTTTGTCTCTGTTTAATGCTGTCCAACAAATAGAGATAAGAGTGATCCTATTAATCGGGGGGCGTGTTTATAGAAAATGCAAATTCCCATGTTGTCACATTTGCTAGTAAATACATAATTTAATTATTATTTTATTTTTGTCCCTGAATCAAAATAATAAAATTAATTAGGTCTAAAGCATATTAAATAAAAATTAAAATACCGATCACTTTTTAAGTTTAAATAAAAAAATTTCCTAACCTTTTAACCACTACTGGGTTAAATTCTGTATTCATAGAAGGCATAAATAATAATTGTCATAGAACTTATTAGATTTGGTAAAGTAATTTGGCAACAACAATAATAGCTTGTCTGCATTCCTGAAATAGTTTTGGCAGCCACAGAACGAATCGACATACTGTACACAATTTAATTCTACACCTTTTCCACTGGTATTTTACATTTGTCACATTAATTTCAAAAAGCGTAATTTGTATTTCAGATTTGTCACTTTAATCTTAGAACGTCTTTTGTATTTCAGATTTGTCACTTTAATTTCAGAAAGCGTCTTTTGTATTTCAGATTTGTCACTTTAATTTCAGAAAGCGTAATTTGCATTTTAGATTTGTCACTTTAGTTTTAGAAAGCGTCTTTTGTATTTCAGATTTGCCACTTTAATTTCAGAAAGCGTAATTTGTATTTCATATTTGTCACTTTAATTTTAGAAAGCGTATTTTGTATTTCATATTTGTCACTTTAATTTTAAAAAGCGACTTTTGTATTTCAGATTTGTCACTTCAATTTCAGAAAGCGTCATTTGTATTTCAGATTTTTCACTTTAATTTTAGAAAGCGTCTTTTTTAATTCAGATTTGTCACCTTAATTTCAGAAAGCGTTATTTGTATTTTAGATTTGTCACTTTAATTTCAGAAAGCGTAATTTGTATTTCAGGTTTGTCACTTTAATTTTAGAAAGTGTCTTGTATTTCAGATTTTTCACTTTAATTTCAGAAAGCGTAGTTTGTATTTTATATTTGTCACTTTAATTTCAGAAAGCGTCATTTGTATTTCGGAAAATGTAAGTTATCTTTTAGAATCCATAAATTTAATTTCAATGTTTTCAGTTGCCCCCTTCTTTGAAGTGGAAGCGCGACTGGTTTGAGTGTCATCCATCCATAGTCCGTAAGGAGAGTAAAAAGAAAATAAAACTTAGCAATTTATAACGGAAAAATGTTAATCGGCGTGAGACAGTTACTGTTATTTTTTAAATTGAACAAGGTTTTACACCTCCGTTGGGATTTGAACCCAGAACCTCTCCATTACCAGTCGAACGCTCTAACCAATTGCGCTACGGAAACTGTATATACTAACATTAAAATTGAATAAAGTGATATTGTCAAAATTGGTGAGAGAATCTCAATGTTAATACCTGTCCACGCATTTTTCAAAAAAAAAACTGCTGGATTTACTGAATTTAGTTTACTGAAGTTACAAACTCACACTGTATAAGAGTTTTAAACTAATGACTAAAGGCGGAGACACAATTAAAGAATAAGCAATATGCAATATGCAATAAGAAATAGATAATCAGAAATAAAAAATACAATATAATTATGATGGCACAATACTTACAGTGTTTCCCCCAAACACTTTCAAGATAGATCGGCCAATGAAATGGTTAAGTTGCTGTCAATACATCGACATTCTAACCTTTAAGCTTTTCTTTTTAACGACAGAACATGTTATATTGATGTTTTGTGGTTTTATGCTATCTATCTAAACCAGATTTTCAGGAGATAACTTTACTTGTCTGAGATTGCCTTATTACTATTGGCCACTAACGGTAAATAATCCAGTATTATTCGAGCAATGAGATCATGTTTGCTTTTTCATCGGTATGGGTCGACTACTCCTTAACAGGCACGTGTTCTTTGGCAAACTTAAATAATATCGGCCTTTATGTTCTATAAGTTCATAATCCAGACCTCGACCTTTTTCTTCTAAAAATTGGAAATCGCTAGGTCTTTCACATGTTGAAGCTTGAGATTGTGCACCGAATGCAGGAACGCCCTGTACAGTTTTCTTGTCGTGTGGCGCGCCTAAGGGGATATTTTGATTGAGTGTATGTACCTAAAATAAAGAAAATCAGTAACTAAAAAGTGTTGAGCGGAGTGCAGACAGTGTTCAAAAAGTTTTATGCCTCGGCTGTAAATCGAACCCAGAACCTAAAGCTGTAATTACACCTGTGAACTTCTTCGTGAATTTATTCATGAAGTCACTTCAAGGCTAAATTTGATAATGTAAATGGCCAACTTGGACGTCAAATAAATTCATGAATTTCTTCGTGAAGTTATTCACGAAAATTTAACATGCAAAATAATCAGCTGATGCACAGTGTAAATGCTACCGACTTCATGAAGAAATTCACGAAGAACTTCACAGGTGTAATTACAGCTTAACTTAATTATATTTATATGTATGTGTAGTTGCATAATTCGTAGGTATATAGTCTGGGTGTATACTGTATAGTTCATCAGATACAAACTTTTCTAACGTGGTTTTTGTCCAACATATCCGTTAATGATTTTTTTATTTTAAATCCCGTAAGACAAGTGAAAAATGAAAAGGTTTTATTGGCCGGGAAAGAGAGCCAAAGATAATTTCCAGTGACTACCAACCATCCATATGTATAAGAAAAAGGTTGGTTCAGAATCAACGTTAATTCGTTTTCAAAATGTTTTTACGTCAACATTAAGACATTATTATCTAGAAAGAAGTATTTTTATTTTTAAAGATACTTGTTTGCCTGAAGTATCGTTTACGTTGTTATAATTATTATGATCCAATTTTATTTTATTTAAACTCTGCTGTAATCAATCTAGTTTGACGGTAACGGTTGTCATATTTGATACGACATTTTTGGCAGTGTCAACACTAATAAAATATCTGAAATTTCGGAGTAAAAAAGACTGCAATACATAACATTTGTGTGAATTTTCCAAGACCTTCTAGGATTTAAGAAGGAGTAAGTGAAATAGAATACTATAAATACTATTCACTAAAAAAAAGCAGGTGAAATTTTGAAGTTGAACTCGTGAACTACGTAGTCATAGCCTTCTACTACGAGAAGTAAACCTAAATGGCAGTTGATTTTGTTATTATGACGTCTTGTCATGATTTGACAAACAAATCAACCTGAAAATATACCGATTTCAACGTCCTCTCATAAAACTAACCTCAAAATATTAAATTAATAAACAAATGGATGTCAACGTCTTGTCATAATTTGGCAAGCAAATTATTTAGTTGAACTCAGTGTCGCTGACTTTTAGATGCCGCCTGTAGTGGACCCCACCTCTCGGAAACGCCCGAGACGACCTGGGTCCGTCAAAATGCCATTGTGAAGAGGCTAGTATATGCTGTCTCAGTAACTTCTTTAAAATCGAGACTGCTATGAAATTTCCTAATGTTCAACTGGTAACTTTTGAAAGAAAATACGTCGAAAATGTAAATTCCCAGTTTAGAAATGTATATTTTTAGACGAAACTTTGGTTTCGATTGGGGAAAGAGATTTATTATTTTGCATGCAGGCTCATCCGGTAGATTTGTACCTGGTGCCAGTTTATTATTTTCTATCACCCCAAAAAGCGCTCATTACCACGATAGCATGGATCACGAATCATTTGAGAAGTCAGTGGCTACAAGAAATTATTCTAAATTTAGACCAACCTTCCTACCAAACTTTGTACAGATTCGAAAACATGAGTGTGAGCACACACGGGGGGGGGGGGGGGGGGAGTTATTGTAGAGGCTTTTGGAGATTTTCAGAGCTCCACATTATCATTTGTTGGCAATTTGCATAGCCAAAGAGGTAAAATCATGCCTTGTTAGTAAAAAATGTTCATGACATTCACTGTTATGCAACTTACGCATAAACCACTCGGATAATTGCATTGGCTGCGGCTGGTCGTTTGCTAACAATTCTCGGACTGAGCTTAGACGATAAGCATGCATATTAGGCTTGGCCGAAAAAGTGAAAAATTGGAAATTGCAAATGGTATATTTGCCAATATCTGACTATACATCTAAAAGTAATTTGTGGAAAATTTTATTAAAATCCGTAAATGTTTCGCCGCGCCCCTGTGACCTTGAAAATTAGTAAAAAGGCCGATTTTTCAATATTTAATATTTTTTAAATCCAAAATTATAATTTTTTTGACTTCTTGTGAATGTGGGAATGTGTATAAAAATAATTTTTTCAATAAAATATTTTTCTGTTGTATGGAAATTACAAATTTGTCTCTGAAAACGTTAAATTACGTGTAAATGAAGATTTTGAGGACAAATTTGTAATTTCCACCAACAGAAAAATACTTTATTGAAAAAATTATTTTTATACACATTCCCACATCCACAAGAAGTCACAAAAAAATTATAATTTTGGATTTAAAAAATATTAAATATTGAAAAATCGGCCTTTTTACTAATTTTCAAGGTCACAGGGGCGCGGCGAAACATTTACGGATTTTAATAAAATTTTCTACAAATTACTTTTAGATGTATAGTCAGATATTGGCAAATATACCTTTTGCAATTTCCCATTTTTCACTTTTTCGGCCCAGCCTAATGCATATGCAGATCACATTTCAGGATTCGGGTCTGGTACACTTTAGGACCCTCGGAATTTCACAATTTTTGAAACGGTAATGGAAAGACCTGTTTGTATAGAACACATTAAAACCATAACATTTATGGATGAGACGTGTTTTTCACTAAAAAAAAAAGGAAAGAAGTTCGTCTTCGACAGCTATTTTTATGCGAAAACTTCCCGTTACGTTAGTATTTCCCAACAATGTTGCCACACTTTTTATTTCAATTTTTCCCAAGAGTAAAGTACCTTTGTTTTTGACATTATCAAAAATTGTTATTAAAAAAAGTTGATCAGAAATAAAAACCACGTCTAAATATGCAATAACATGCATTAAATTAATTAAATAATTAAAAAATTAAATAATTTTTCAACATAAATGCCTATAATTGCACATTTAGCCGTAGTTTTTAGTTCTGATCAACTTTTTTTAATAACAATTTTTGATAATGTCAAAAATAAAGGTAATTTACTCTTGGGAAAAATTTACATTCTTGGGAAAAATTCACGTTTTTTGACAAACCTCGTATATGACTGGAAAATTTTGATATTTGATGGTTGCATTTTAGGTTTTGGACCATGCAAAACTTTTTATAAAGAATAACTTTTTTTCGTAAAACTAATAATAAAAAAGTTTCCCATATGCCGCCAACTTACGTATATTATTGAACTATTATATTTACATTTTATATTTTTCTTGATGATGTATTGGTGTTGTGTGTTCATGTTGTGGGTAATTCTTAATTAATTGGATTTTTTCATATAAATAATCCATTTTTTTAGTAGAACTGATTTTATGAATAAAACAATTTAAATGAATTCCACGTCTAAACTCAAGTTTTATATTACGTTGCCTATAGGTTGGAGTAACATGGTCCTATTTTTGAAGACTAGTCAAAAATCTAATACAATTATTTTGTAATATTTGTTTCTCTGTTATTATAATTTCTATTTTTATAACCTCGTATATGACTGGAAAATTTCGATATTTGATGGTTGCATTTTAGGTTTTAGACCATGCAGAGCTTTTTATGAAGAATAACTTTTTTTCGTAAAATGAATAATAAAAAAGTTTTCCATATGATGCAAACTTACGGAGACATACTGTATAACATCACCATAATCTAAACCACTTAAAATAATAGAATTTACAAGCCTTAATTTTGTATCAGTGTTTAGGTACAGCTTAAAATTATATAAAATGTTTTTTATATGAGCTTTAAAGGTCAAATATTGATCAAAAATAATACCAAGATTTCCAGAGGATGTTACAAACCAAAAAGTAAGGGTACAACACGTTCCGCATTCCGGTAAAAAACGGCGAAGTTCCGCTTTTGTGTCCTCCGCCTTTTCACGCATCTGAACTCACCATTAAACTCGATTGGAGTGTGTGTTAAGTCCCCCTTGTAAGATAAAATGCTGCTGTCGAAAATAATTTCGATATTTTCTGGTTAAAAGAAAGCAGTTTTGATATGATAAATTAATACCAAGGTCGTAATTTTATAAGGTGCGAGCAAAAATTATTTGCATTGGTTGTCAGTAACTACCTGAATTAACAATCAATCAGTTATTCCGTCATCTTTGACAGTCGTTACAAGTAATTTGATTCATTGCTAATTTTTCCAATTTCTTGAACAATTCACACAATGGGCTTTACGGAACAGCACAAAACATTCATGGTTGAAGCGTATTTTCGAAATGGGGTTAGAGTAAATGGTGAGTGGCAATACAATCCGGGTTTGTGCATGGACGTTGCTTTTATTGCTGGGGATTTTATCATTGCCTGAAAAGAACCATGGCTGTGTTTAGGGAAACAGGTTCTATACAACACAAAAAAGGAGCATGAAGACCATCTGTAAGAACAGAAAAACTTGTTGCAAGCGTTCGTGAAATAATGCAAATTATATAAGACGCTTGTTCCAAGAAGTGGCAGATCTTATGGAACATGCAGGACTATTCTTAAGAAGCAGCTAAATTTATTTCCTTATAAAGTGCAAGTATTCCAAGAAATACAAGCCACAGATTTTGAAAGACGCAGGAATTACTCTCAATGGTTTACCCAAAATTTATTGGAAAGAAATGATTTATTAGACCTGACATTTTTTTCGGATGAAGCCTGGTTCCACCTCTCCGGTTATGTGAATTCTCAGAATACATGTAATTATTTTTCTTTTTCTTTCTGTATATTCTTACTTTGTTAATTTTGTAAACAACAAAAATAAATTTGTATTAATTTGTCTACTTATTTTATTAATCATTAGTTTGGCATATCATGTCATAATATGAATTTGACAAAATTTTAACCTAGATTTGGTTAGATATATCGTCCCCATATCATGGTGATTTAAATCAAGCCCTACGTTTTTTAATCCAAGCCCTCTTTAATGCAAATAATTTTGGCTCGCACGGTATTACCATTAAAACGATTTTTTTAATAATAATCAGCCCTTTTTATCTAATTTTTGTTTTGCATATACTTTAGTAATCCCTATGGATAAGAAATGGGTAAGAAGTATTCCATAATAAAGTAACCCTGCTGTAAAAGGCATCACATACACTTCCTTGTTCACAATCGTCAATGATTTTTTGCTAATAACTGTAAAAAACAGCTGGTATATTTTTTAATTTAGAATGACTCAAAATTAAATACTCTTTCACTTTTTCTGTCAAATGAAATTCCGAGGGTCCTAAAATGCACTATCGCCCAGGATTATATTGCAGATTATAGGGGTTTGTGGGCGTTCATTAACAATTTGCTTCACTTTTACTTTTTGTATAATGCGAACGTTAGGTCTCTTACAGCCTTCTTTTGTATTCACACTTTCTATTTCTCTAAACTTTACTCTTCTTCTTCTCTTTTAGAGCTTACGGTTTTCTTGAGAAATAAACTTAAAGTGTCACGAAAAGTGGTGTGGTTATCCTTATTGCTCTTAAGAAAATTTTGAATCCAAAAATGAACAAAATAAACCTTGGCCTGGGTAACTGTATTAAATAAATAAAAGAAAATAAACGAATTAGCGCAGAATAACTAAAGTTGAAGGCTTGTCAAAAAAATGATAATTCTATAAGTATATGTCATAGTTTTAAAATATGGTTGTTTACCTCAAAACGGCTTGCCTTAATCTTTTTTTGCTGTTGTTGACTTGTTAAACTCGGAACTTTCTTTAGTAACCTGCTATCTTCCTTTTGAAGGTTATCTTGTTTCACAACGTATTGTTCCTCCATTTCCAAACCTTCCACTTTAATATAGTTATTTATAGAAGTACTTGCATCTTCATTTACCATAAAAACTATAGTTTCCTGTGGTCTGCACTGAAATTTGTGCCCAAGATTTAGTAAAAAATACCATTGTATTTAAGCTGGAAATGATTGCGATGGATAAATTAATTTGGCGTTTAGAGGCTACAAAAGAATTATCTTTTATAGTTTATCATAAATATAAAAAAAATGTATTAATTTTTCCCTTAAATTATGTGAATGGGACAGCGAACTCCAGTTATTATAGCTTTAATGGATTGAGGCAGGGGCGGTTTTTTTGTGATGTTTCCAAAGCATTTGACTGCGTTCGCCACGAGATAATTGCTAGCAAAGTTAGAACATTAATGCATTAGGGGTGTGGCCTTGGATTGGTTTGCGTCTTATCTTTCTGGCGGGAAACAGATAGTCCAGACAGGTAAGGAGGCATCAAGCCCATTAGTTATGAACATTGGGGTACCTCAAGGCTCGGTATTGGGCTTGTTCAGCATTATTCTTATTGTGATTTATCTAAATTAAAAATAAGGAGCCCTTTTACAATTTTTGCTGATGATTTCTCTATATTGTGGAAGAGTGGAGATTCGGATGAATCGAAAGTAAGAAGTAGAGAACACTGAAACCCACTATCTTTATGGAAAATGTTTGCCCAATCCATAAGAAGTACCAAAGTTATGGCAATATCACAGTTTAGAACATGCTTAATAATGAGTTTACCTTTCCCCCTCCCTAGGATGGCACTTGCAAAAACTCAATTATATTTGAAAGTATTAAATTGTACCGGATGTCCCACTAAGAATGGCTCTCGGCCGTATCTCAGAAAGGGTTAGTCGTATGGCTTGCGGAAAAATTTTTTTTTAGTAAAAGTGGCCATGAGAAATTGCTGGAAATAATTTTTAAGTTACTCAGTCAAGCGCTAGAGGGCGTAACCGTAACGATAAATCAGTAAAACTCAGTATTTTCAAAAGTTGCCTATTTAAGGTGTATTGAAAGTACAATTTTCGTATACTTTGAAGCTTTATGAACAAACTTCATTTATGAAACGTCTTTGTCAGTTTTAAAATAAAGTGGTGGGGAAAGGTTAAACATTATTTTAAACAAATGCTCATAACTCCGGGTTAGCTCAACATAATTCAGTAAACTTAGTCTTGTTAAAAAGAGTTTCCTATGTTCTATATTTCACTATACAGGGTGTCCTATGGCCGTCCAAAGGTGACCTCTAAAGATTAGTTTCTATTTTATATCTATGCAACCGCTTAAGGTACCGGTGTGCTTTTTGGCACACAAACTAATATTAACAATTGCTAATTTATGATATTGAGAGTTATTATGAAATTTAGTCAGGGACGTTCTTAGGGGGGGGGGGGGGGGAATGGCTTAGTTTATTTATTCCTAATTTTTTTACACGACCTATTTAAAAAATTTTACCCAAAAATTATAATTCCAGTGATACTGGACAAAGAAGGTATTCTTAAAAAAAATTATTGGACTAATGATTTAGGAGAAAAATCGATTTATTTAAATCATTGCATAAACTATTATCGAATTGTATTTAAACTATGGAGAACTATAGGGTAGGAGGCCGATCGACAATGGCAGCATTTTCAAATTTTGTCCCGGTTTTTTGGTTAGTTCGCTATTGGCCGATAGATGGCTCTCGCGTCCGAAGTGGGCTGATGTTGTCTTCTTCTTCTTCGTTTTTAATATGGAAAACTAGATCCTCCATAGTTTTTAACTTTTACTTAAACCCTTTATTTTTCTGTGCTTTTACTTTTGACAATTGACATTTTATTTTTCGAAATAACAAATAATGTTTGAAGGCAAGACAAGACAAATAACGTTGTATTGTAATTAATTTCCATATTTATAATAAATAATGGTACAATTTATAAAAGTAGAGTTTGCTTTGTGTCGGGGTGTAAGACAGGATCTTTTTCAGAGAGAAAACGCAGCCAAATAAGTCTCTTTCTAGCTCCAAAGGCATAGCTAGAATGTTTAATACCCTGTATTTTAAAAACCAAGCATCGTTGGAACTTTATACAGGCCGAGTTTACTAATAAGTATAACAAAGTAAGTGTAAATTCATATAAAAGTCCTTATTTGTTCCTTAAAGAACTAATTTAAATAAAAATAGTTATTGCGTCCATAAGAAACCATTATTTGATAGCCCACTTCGAACACGCGCGCCATCTTACAGCGACTCGTAAAGCTGAATTACCGATGCTAATTTGGGACCGAATCCAATGCATTGCGATCGGCCTCCTACCTCAAGTCCTCCATAGTTTAAACTAAAACATCAAAGTAGTGTTTGAAGGTTGGAGACAATGATCTGAAGACGACTGGAGATACTTACCAGTTGAAACGTTGTGATTTAAAACAAATAAAGACAATGGAAGTCCAAAACTCTTTCATTATTCATCAAAGTAGTCTTATGGCAAATACAAATTTGAAGTAAAAAAACATCAAGAAGCGTCAATTTATTTTAACGCTAACAATGGGCAATAAGATATGTTTGTGATTTTATGTTATTGTGTTACCAGTTCTTTTTTTTTATATATATTTTATGTGATATAATATATCATAAGTATGTTTTTAAACTGTATTGGGAAAATGACTGTGACGTTTAGAACTTATTTTAGTATAATGTATTGTCATCTCAAATATTTTAGATGTTAGGTGATGAGCTTTATAATAATTTCCTTGGACACTAAATAAAGCATATTTTGATTTTTTTTAAAATAACATATAAGTAATAATTACCGCAAAATAATCCGCTAATTCTCTAAGTCTAAGAACTAGTTAGAAAGTGGTTATTTACCTCAGAACTGCTTGAAATATTATTTTCTTGCGGTTGATGATTTGTTAAACTTGGAACTCTCTCTAGTAGCCTGTTATGTTCCTTTTGGAGGTCCTCCTGTTTCACAATAACGTGTTGCTCCTCAGTTTCCAAACATTCCACTTTAATATAGTTATTTATACATGGACTCACATTTTCGTTTACCATAAGAACCATAGTTTCCTTAGGTGTGAACTAAAATTTTAACAGAGTTAACTAAAAATCAAAATATAATTAAATGGTAGTGCCTACAGGTCAAATGAAAAAAAAAACTATATTGTTTCACGGCAGTACATTTTTTTTTACCAAATTTGTATAAAGTATTGTCGTCTCAAATATTTTAGATGTTAGGTGATGAGCTTCATAATAGTTTCCTTGGACACTAAATAAAGCATATTTTGATTTTTTTTTAAATAACATATAAGTAATAATTACCGCAAAATAATCCGCTAATTCTCTAAGTCTAAGTACTAGTTAGAAAGTGGTTATTTACCTCAGAACTGCTTGACATATTATTTTCTTGCGGTTGATGATTTGTTAAACTTGGAACTCTCTCTAGTAGCCTGTTATGTTCCTTTTGAAGGTCCTCCTGTTTCACAATAACGTATTGCTCCTCAGTTTCCAAACATTCCACTTTAATATAGTTATTCATATATTGACTCATATTTTCGTTTACCATAAGAACCACCGTTTCCTTAGGTGTGAACTAAAATTTTAACAGAGTTAACTAAAAATCAAAATAATTTAATGGTAGTGCCTATAGGTCAAATGAAAAATTTGCTCGAAATTACCATAGACAGTACTTTAGATCAGCAAACAATAATAAAAAAAGTGGCAAATTTATAACAATGCGCATGTAAACAAAGTCTAACATGCATGAGCATGCGCACTGCAAAATTGCCAAGCAAATGGTATAGAATCTTGCAGGGTATACAGTGAAAGATTTCCGAATCGCCACTTACCAAACCATAAAACAGTTGAAAGACGTCTTCGTGAAACGGGTAGGTTTGCAACTGTTGTGGTCGTGCACGTATGGTAAGAACTCCAGAGGTTGAGGAAGATATTCTAAATCTTATTGAAGAAAATCCTAAACTCAGCAGCAGACGAATGGGCTTAGAGCTAGGGGTATGCAAACCACGTCTATCTTTCTGCCGCTTTATCGAAGAAGACAGAAATGAAGATAGGAACTTTACACGGAGAATTTTATTCACAGAAGAAGCCCGTTTCACGCGAGTGGCATGACTAATTTGTACAATGAACATGTATATGCTGAAGAAACTTTTCATGCGACGTTCAGCATGAGATCAATGTGTGGGCAGGAATCGTAGACACTTTAATAATTTTACCCCCTAGGCTAAATGGCAAAAATTAGTTGGAACATCTGCGAAACGAATTACCAAACTTATTAGAGATACCCTGCCTTTGGAACTTTAAAGAGGAATGTGGTTTATGCATGACGATTCTCCTCCAAATTTTTCGTTAAACGTTATTTGAACGAACAGTGGCCAAACAGATAGATAGGTAGAGGCAATGATGCATCTGCAAATTGGCCAGCTCGATCACCTGATATCACCCTGATGGATTACTTTTCATGGGGAACTTTGAAAACCCTTGTGTATTCTAGGCCAGGTAAATACAGAAGAAGAATTAAGGAGACGTATTCAAACTGGAATTGACGCATTGAGAAATGATGACGAAATGCTCCAAAGAGTTCAATTAAATTTTTTTAAACTTCCTAATCTTTGTACACACGAAAATGTTCTTTTAATCTAACGCCTTCGCTTCAATTTGTGTTCAATTATTACAATAATTTAGACCAATCCATATACGAAGTGAATTTTTTAAATCCAGATATCTCAAAAATGGCTACTCAAATCAACTCTTACCACGTATATCTTTTTTAGGTAATAGACGTTGAAGAATAAGAATTTTTATTTAAAAGTTCAATACAGAGTAGCTCAAAAAAGGTATTACGTTTTAAGTGTGCCGTAGGTGGCGGACTCTAAATTTTACAGTAAAAATGAGAGCGGATTTTAATTTTTCACCCCACAACCCTTCCCCCCTAGCCGAATATTGTGACAATACAAATTGAACTTTTGACACTCTGTATCTCCGAAATCATCCACTTTTGGATTGAGGTAAGTTGAGTTAGATAGTCATATTTAAGCCTCAGGAATTTGTGATAGCATTTTTTAGAGACACCCTGTATAAGGACACCCTATTGTTTACATTTTGTCCCGATCAGAAATCGTTAAATTATTATACTAAATATATGTGTTTTTAAAAATTTTCTACTAGTCAAATTATTTATACGGGTGTTTCTCAAAAGACGTTCACCCCTATAACTTTTTTGTATTTATAGATATTAAAATGAAATTTTGAGATTATGCATAAGAGATAAGTCTGCATTTATTCGCATAATTTTCAATTCGTTAGCACTTCCGCTTTGACCGGAAGTGACCTTGACTTTGGAATTTTAAATGGGACATCTTGTATATTTTTACTTATTGGGATTCAGCATAACATTCTGAGTAAAATGACACCTCACTTGTCATTTTTTGACGTGTTGTAACATTTTTGTGTTTATTTTTTTATTTTCAATCTAGAGTGCTTGAAATTAATTAAATCTGGTATATGTAGTACATGAAAATTAAAATTATGTCGTAATAATTGACTTTTATTTTCTTGACGTTTACTACATTTTTCCAAATGGAACGATGGTAGTTCACTAGGATATATTTAAAACGAGCATTTTTTTTCCACAATTTGATACCATACACTTCTATGCTATTTTAAAATTGACACGAAAAAATGTGTCCCAATCGCAAATTTAAAAGGGTTATGCATTATTGCCGCCCTCTCTTTTTTAAAGAAATATAAAGGCGGCTTTGAAAAACAATGGAATGGTTTTGAAAACCAATATGGTTTTAAATTAAAATTGTAATGTCATTCGTTTATTAAACTTACATTGTAAATCGGATAAAATGGTTAGTTTTACTAGAAATGAACAAATTGATATGCTCCTAATTTTTGGAGGGACCAGAAAAATTCTTCTGAAGCCGCAAGATTGTATGTATTGCATGTTTTATAAACTAATGACATTACAACTTTAAATTAAAGCCAAATAACTATAATGTAATATTATTGCCCAAAGTATAAACTTATTGACAAAGCAAACATTATTTAAAACTAAGCACAGCAATATTAAAAGTAGAGTAGAATAAAGTATCTAATACATTATAAAAATAAAAAAAAAAACTATAAAATAAAAACATTTTCAAAATCTTTCCTTCTCTAAAATACACACTCCGATTGTACGAATTAGCACGTAAACACTACATCAACACAATGTTACAGTAAAATAAATGTAAAATACATCAATACCCATAGAGTAAGTCATGTCAAACAAAAGTATGTATAAACAGACATTTAAAAAAAGTTTAGAAACTATCGCTGTAGTAGGTACTCAGTCAGTGTATAGTAAGCCCTACCAATTAGAAGCCTTTTTAGATCTTTGCGAAATGACTCAAGACATGGCATGGCAATGGTGTCGGTGTTTAAATATTTCCCTGTTTTTAAATATCAGGCTAACAGGTTCCAATATAAATAGAGATGTTAATGCCAACCTGAGGTTTTTACTACATCTGAGCCTGAATTTTTAATATTCATTCATTATCTAACGTTACAGTGTTGATGACCTGTACTTGTGATATATGTTATTATCAAAAAACATTGTCTCGAAAAACATCGATGTTTTCGAAAATAAGAATACAATTCCCGACCCGGGCATTACAGTTGCGGACCCTGACAGGAGCATTGCGAATACGAATACACTCAAACATTTTCCCAAAGTTTTTGCCACAATCAAAAAATTGGAACTTGTTCAAATTTTTTAAGCAATTTAGTGGAAAAGGTTGTGATTTATGGGGTTTTTAGTAGCTGCCAACCTATCAGATTTTGAGGTTAGAAAATCGTTTGTAGTTTTATTTCCAAAATTTGTCTACGATTATTCCATGATTCATTGTCGTTTCTTAGTTGGAAAAGCACGAGAACAAGTCAATTAAACTTACCTTATCAAATCGAAAATAAAAAACAAACAAAACAGCAATCTCAACGTTTGTTTGAAGGTGGTAGACAATGAAGTAATATCAAAAAAATTACCTTGTCGAACTTCCATTGTCTTTATTTTGTTACTTAACACAACGTTTCGGTTAGTTAGTATCTCTAACCGTTTTCAAGTGTAAACAGTTTACACGTTGAAGAAACGTTGTGTTAAGTAACAAAATAAAGACAATGGAAGTCCGACAAGGTAATTTTTTTTGAGCAATCTCAACGTTATCGCGTACCTAACGTTAAGTCAAATATTAGTTGGTACGTATTGAACTTAACAATTTGCCAAACACTTCGGTGCGTAGCGTATAAAACAACATTTTCAAGAATTTAAAAAGGTTTTGGGCAGGAACTTGGCCAGTGGAATATATAATACAATTACTAACAATGCTATCTTCTATTTGAAGGTCCTCTTGTTTCACAATGTGTTGTTCCTCCTCTGTTCCCACATATTCCTCTTTTATCTCCGTTTTTACATATGGATTCACATCTTGATTTACCATAAGAAATGTAGTTCCCTCTGGTATCAACTGAAATTTCAAATATTTTTTACCTTACTTTAAAAACATGTAAATGGTGTTATCCCCTCGGTTATCCCATTTAAATTAAACAATTGTTTCATCGATACTGATAATAATCTGAGTACTGTTATCAAGACTCCTGCATCTTCCTTTATTGTTCAAATTGGGGAAATAAAAAGTTTGGAGGAAGAATTAATATGTGGCGTTACACAAGGATCAATATTTGGTCCATTATTATTCTTAATTTACGTTAATTCCGTTTCCAAATTGAACTTAAAGGGCAATATAAAGCTATTTGCAGATGGCTCAACAATTATTTATTTTGCTAAAACTTTCGCACAAATGTATTTTGATTTTAATAATGATTTAAAAATACTTCTTTCTTGGCTTCAATCAAATAAGCTTACATTAAATTTTACAAAATCTTCTTTTATGTTTATAAATAAAATAAATTCTATTATTAACTTGGGGAAATATTTATTTATTGTTGAAAGATTACTTAAGTAATAGAAAGCAGTTTGTTCAAATTGAAAATGTTAAAAGTTCACCAGTGGCGCAGCGAGGGGGGGGGGTTTAGGGGTTAAACCCCCCCCCCCCCAGACTAAGATGGTTTTTTACGGTTTAGACCAGGGCTGTGAAGCCTTTGAAAATGGATAAAAGTGAAAAAAAAGAATAGTAGGATGAAACCCATTGGAAAAGAAGGAGAATATAACAAAAATGAAAGGAAAAATAATTTACGGGCGATCTGAGGTCGGGAAGTGGAAGGGGGTGAGTTTTTAAGGGTAGAAAACGATTTATCTCGATTTCCGGCAAAACTACAAGTCCTATGGAAAAACGTTAAATCGCAAAGTTGTAGGTAATAAAAAGAAAGAAAGAACTTTTGTATTTACACTTTTTTCACATAAACTCAAAATTTATGTGAAAAATTCAAATAACCAAGTTTTTGGTTTTTTATTTTTATCTTTTACAAAAAAATTTTTGTTCACAAAATTTGGTGAAAACTTACCTTTTTATGTCCCAAACATACTGTAATTTTTTTAATTTAAAATATTTATTTTTTCACCTTATTTTGACTTAATACCGAAAAAGCACCCTAATTTTCAATCGAAAATTCTCACGTCAAAATATCTGCTTTTTTAAAAAAGTCGGTGGGCTTCTTGTTCGTTGAAATCTCTACTTTCTGATGGTGTAAAAAAGTATACATTACTATGGCAAATGTGATAAAATCTCCTTTAAATCCTACCTTTAATAATTATATTTAGAACAACATATTTTCGCATATTTTTTGCGATCTTTATGTTTTATGGATTTATAATTTTTTTGTTTATCAATGTAACATGGAATCTTACGTTTTTCGAGTAATTAAAGTTTAAATTTTAATAAATAGCTCAAAATTGTACATAATTTAGAGTTTTTTTCGTTTCTTTGCATTTTTTGAGAACATTTACCATAGTAATGTAAATTTTTTTACACCATCAGAAAGCAGAGATTTCAACGAACAAAAAGCTCACCGACATTTTTAAAAAAGCAGATATTTTGACGTGAGAATTTTTGATTGAAAATTAGGGTGCATTTTCGATATTAAGTCAAAATAAGGTGAAAAATAAATATTTTAAATCAAAAAAATTACAGTGTGTTTGGGACATAAAAAGGTAAGTTTTCACCATATAAAAATAAAAAACCAAAAACTTGGTTATTTGAATTTTTCACATAAATTTTGAGGTTATGTGAAAAAAGTGTAAATTTTTTTATTACCTACAACTTGATCATAATCAATCTTAATCATTCAACTTTGTCAGAGACATGTGAAAATATTGAAATAAGAGGGAAAGAAAAAGAAAAAATTGTTTTTCATAAAAGTGAAAGCATCATTTAATTAGAGGTGTAAAAATTGAAGAATTTTTACACCTCTTGTGCGCCATTGAAAGCTCCATTACGGCTCAATCCCATTATTATTTTCTCTATTGCTAACAACATCAGCATTGTACCTTTCACTTTGTTTTCCTGATGTTTCTACACTCGAGACATGTCGAATTTAAATATTATGAATCACTCTAGGTTCGCCTAGTTATTCTAATAATAAAAATTGTGGAGAAAGACTTTGTGCTTTTCTTTTTTCTATTTTTTTTTAATTGATTTTATTAATGAATTAAATTGGATTAACTTCCATTTTTTTATTGTTATTTTTTGAATGATTATTATTTTCTATATTATATTGTAATTTTTAATGAAATGAACTGTAAAAGTTAGTTTGGAATAAAGGCATTTTGAAAGTTAATAATAATAAACTTACACTTTCAGTCTTAACTTCAGCAAAATTATTCTGTTTAAGTTCTGCTATTCTTTTTTCTTTCATTTGAAATGACTGAAGAGCCTCCTTTCTTAGTTTTCGCTCTGCTCTGGTCAGCTGACTTTTGTCTTGATGAGGTGAAGGCTTATTCAAATATAAATGAGGAACAACATTTGGTTTTATTAAAATTTTATTACCCATAATTTTATAGTGTATCCAATTGGCTGCATCCTCTGCCAGCTGAAACAGAGAGCAACAAAAATTCATACAATAATTCAACAGTTGTTACACACATTTTTAGTCTGATATATTTGGGGACCACACTGAAGATAGATTGATTGCTTTGAGGTCAATAAAACAAACTTAGAGTAACATTATTTGTATTTAGGCAACGTTTTGACCTCTATAAGGTGCTAAATGGAAAATTGTATTGTTTAATATATTTATTAATAATAAATGTAAAAAATCTTACGAATTTTCAGGTATCATGTTTCGGAAAATATATGGAGGTATTAACCCCATTTTAATATTAAATGCTTTAAATTTGTAAATCTTTTGTAAATCTTCACCAATATGCAAATTAATGCAAAAATATTAAATACCTATGCCCTGTCTCACCTATATTATTATTAAAAATATCTACCGTGCAAGCAAAAATTATTTGCATCAAAGAGGGCCTTGCATCTAAGGACGTAATGCTTAGCCGTAGAGCTTAATACCTGCTGGGTGTCAGTAACCGGAATTAACAATCAATCAGTTATTCCGTCATCTTTGACAGTCGTTACAAGTAATTTGATTCATCGCTAATTTTTCCAATTTCTTGAACAATTCACACAATGGGCTTTACGGAACAGCACAAAACATTCATGGTTGAAGCGTATTTTTGAAACGGGGTTAGAGTAAATGGTGAGTGGCAATACAATCCGGGTTTGTGCATGGACGATTTTCACGAACATTTTCCTAACGTTGCTTTTATTGCCGAGGATATTTATGAAATGAAATGAAATGAAATGCATTTATTAATCCAAAGATCACATTATCATTGCCTGAAAAGAACCGTGGCTGTGTTTAGGGAAACAGGTTCTATACAACACAAAAAAGGAGCAGGAAGACCATCTGTAAGAACAGAAGAACTTGTTGCAAACGTTCGTAAAATAATGCACCTGACATTTCTTTCAAAAGCAGTTCCACCTCTCCGGTTATGTGAATTCTCAGAATACACGCATGTGAAGTAGTGAAAATCCCTAGCTGTTTCCCGAAGAAGAATTGTTGGTCCTATTTTTTTCCATGATACAGTTACAGCACAGCGGTATAGAGACAATATTTAGAATCCATTTATGAAGCAATTGCTTGACGACGAACTACGTTTTGGATATTTTCAACAGGACGGTGCAACCGCCCATACAGCCGCCGAAACTTTTAACTACTTACGCAATTTTTTCGACGACAGATCGATCAGTTTTCGATCAGACATTAAATTCCCACCTAGATCACCTTGTTTAACGGTTATGGATTACTTCGTTTTTCCTCATTTAAAGAACACTATTTTTAAAACACCAGTTGCAAATTTAGAACAATTACAAGAAAGGATTATCCAAGAATGTGGTAACATTTCTCCAGAGATGCTGGTCAACACTTTCGAAAATATGAAGATACGTGTGAATTTATGCTTGGAGCATGGCGGTGGCCAATTTCAGCAATTTATGTAATTATTTTTCTTTTTTTTTCTGTATATTCTTACTTTGTTAATTTTGTAAACAACAAAAATAAATTTGTATTTGTCTACTTATTTTATTACTCATTAGTTTGGCATATCATGTCATAATATGAATTTAACAAAATTTTAACCTAGATTTGGTTAGATATATCGTCCCCATATCATTGTGTTAAAAATAGGAAAGTGTTTGCCAACTTATGCAAGAAATTTATTATCGGACATTTTAAACAAAAAGGTTGTTTTAATTTTTCTCTTTTTCCTTGCTTTGTGATTTGACTGTTGTATTGATGCTGTACTTACATTGTTTTTTTTTACTGTGGTATTTTGAATTTTGATAAACTGATTGTTTGTGAATATTAAAACTTACCTGGCGCATACAGCTATTTAATTAGCTAGGCGTCGTGTATTAAATTATTTTGAAAATGATTACGAAAGTAGGGCACATGCTTTCTAGCGATTTTTAATGAGTTTCAGTGATTACCACTGATTTTCAGTAATTACCCATTGTCCATGCTTACCACTGAATCACTGGTTACCACTTAAAGTAATTTCCTACTGGTTTTAAGTGAAAACTGAATACCACTGAATTTTGTCGATTATCATTGAATTTCTTTGATTTTATTATTAAATACCTGAATTAAATATATAGGGTGTCTCAGATAAGAATGCTCTACAGGAGTCTCATAATCAAATCAAATCAAAATACACTTTATTGTTATAAGAAGTACATCTTTTTATCAAAGCTTTGGATAGTATTAAAACTGTTATGGAAATTATAATGTTCACTATATAAAGTAAGAATAAGTAATCCAATAAATAGATAAATAGATAATCACACCTTAAGACAACAAATTAGTCATGGTCAAAAATTTACACACAAATCAATCTAAGACAAAGACAAGCTCAATCTTACAAAAAATCTGGCAAGAATATACACTAATCAAAGTTTAAAAAAAAAAATTAAAGGGAATGCCTAGATATTATCATTGTAATGGATAGTATAGTAGGGTCTAGTAATTAGTTGCCTTTTTAGTCTTTGCTTAAAAATCCTGTCATCAACCACCTGCCAATAAGCCAGTGGTATGTGGTTATAAATTTTGATGCTATCAAATATCAAGGAATTTTTGGTGATAGTTGTTTTTGGTATAGAAAGAGGAATATCATTCACAGTATTACGCATGTTATAGGAGCTGTTAATAGCATAATTTTTATATTTTTTTATGGATAAGGCAGACCGTTTCCAAGATAAAAATTCCAATCAAAATTAAAATCTTTTCCCTGACAAATACAGGTTTACAGTGAGTATGACAATTAACACCAAACAATTATCTCAATGCCCTCTTTTGCAAAACCAATGTAGAGCCCAATAGGCCCTTACTACTAAATCCTCAAAAAGCAATACCATACCTCAAGTGACTCTCAACAAGTGAAAAATAAACCATTCTACATTCTACCCACACTCTTCCCCAATTCTCTTGAGACAACTCTCACTGCGTAAGAACCGGACGCTAGTCTCCATTTCAATCAGGGTTGTGATTTTGTCCACTTTTTTTGATTTTGTCCAGGACATGGACAAAATTGGACAAAAACGGACAATATTGGACAAAATCAAATTTCATTACATTTTATTAAATTTGTTGATTTAGGCAACCCAAAATACACGTTTGTATTGTGTATTATATAAACAATAAATACCAAATTAAAAATTCCAGAAAATGGCTATTTGTTATTTCATTATGGGGCCTTAAGGTAAATTTTCATGCGTCCGTCATCCGACGGCACGATGATCCGACGGTATCCCGTTATTGTTGTTTAAGTTTTGTTTGACACCCTAATCCTAATATAATAAAGTTTTTTTAATTTTATATGTGTTTAATTTGATTTTGTACAATTTTGTCCATTTTGTCCAGAACAATTGATTTTGTCCGGACGGACATAATTGGACAAAATCGTCCAATTATGTCCACTTGGACGAATTCAACCAACCCTGATTTCAATGCAAGAATGTGGTCCTTAAACTTAAGTTTGTCGTCAATTTGAACACCCAAGAATTTAGCAACGCCCGAGTTTTTAACAAAATTGTAAACCTTAAAAGATAGACATGGTTAAATTGGAAAAAAATTGTGCCCAACTAAATTGTGCAACGTTGTGTTCTCAAATTTTAAAAATTCCGAATCCTTCCAATGATATTTGGGTAAAACCGAATTTTCGCGATTCCGTTTTTATTTTTTTCTGATTCTATTTGAAGAGATGTCAAAAGTCAAAATAAAGGTTACATCCTCTTCAAGCTGAAGTTTAAGCCGCCATTAGAAGAATAACTACAAGAATGTTAGAGTTAGAGAACGTAATGAATGAAATTGTATATCGTTGCTATTTGATGTTTCAAAAAAAGAAAGTGGCCTTTCTGAAAATGAAATTAAATAAGTTTGATTGCTGAAAACACTGTTAGGTATTTAGAAAATTTATTGTTTAAGTGTTTTAATTTGTTGAACTTTTTTATGGGTACTTAGCTACAAATAAAATGGCATTTAATATTAATAGAAAAATAAATCCAAAGTACAAATTTGGTTTTAAAACCCGTGAATTTCATAAACATTTATTGATTTCCAGAGGCAACTTATTTCTAGTTGGCTTTCAAAACAAAAGAATATTTATACAAGATAAATTTGCATTTATTCATATTGATGATGAGTGCTTATGTGCGAAACATGTTATTAATACTAGGTGTGATATGTTGTTGAATTTAGAATAAGCTTTAGATAGCTTTATATTCGCACCATTTAGAGACACCCTATATACAGTGTGGTTGTTTAAGTGTGCAACATATGGGCATTTTTTTTATTAGCGATTTCTCAGAAAAAAAATTTCTTGATAAAAGTTGGTGCATGTTCGATAATCATATTTGGTGCCCTTGGAATGGTTGCAAGTCAAACGGCGCGCGTACAGGGTAGGCCAAAAAATATAAAACTTGTACAAGAATAAAGTACCCCTATTTCAAAAAATTCAGCAAAATATTATTAAGAAAAGTTGTTTAGAATTAAAAGCTATGCATATATTCAAAAACATGACCTCCTAAAATAAAAAAGTAATTTTTTTAAAAAAACATTAATAATTTCCCAAAACATTTTTTTTTTATATTCACCGTAAAGACCTTAAACAAATCAATTTCACATATCTTTGTTCAAATTCAAGCATACTTGCAAAACTTACTTGAATTTTTAATTTATTAAGGAATCACAAAACTTCATGTTTGTTGCAACGATATTAAACACAACTTTAAAATATCCTAAAAATTCTTTTTAAGTAACAAGATTAAGATTTGGTTTTAAAACCCGTGAATTTCATATTCACGGGTTTGTCGATTGGCAGTAATGATAATATGCTAATTAAAAAACTATCATTTAAAGTGCAAAATTTTTATTTTAAATCTTTATTAAAAAACTTTATTCTTGTACAAGTTTTGTATTTTTTGGCCTACCCTGTACGCGCGCCGTTTGACTTGCAACCATTCCAAGGGCACCAAATATGATTATCGAACATGCACCAACTTTTATCAAGAATAAAATTTTCTGAGAAATCGGTAATAAAAAAAATGCCCATATGTTGCACACTTAACACATTCGCTGCCAAGCCAAATTTGTAAAAATGGTCTACCAGGCCAAGGTTGAATCCTATAAGATACGGCAATTCTAAGACTATTGGGTATAGCAGTTTTTATTTTTGATGTATTGTTTGCCTGTTTTTTTTAAATATAACCTAAACAGACACCGGTGTCTGACATGGCGTGGTGAAACCATTTTCCCATAACGCGCCACAGAAGACACTCTGAGAAGACATTTTTCTTAAATGGTTACGCCACAGCGGACACCTTAGCGGACACAACGTAGATAGCGGACACATCAAATCCGCCCATCGTATAGAGCTATAGCCCTACTGTAAGGAATGTAAGGAGACTTCAGTTGGAAGTAAGATAACGTTGTGTCTACTGTTAGTTCTCCGTTGCAAATTTAGGCCGATTTACGTGATTTATTTTATTACATTCTATTTTTGTGCAAAAATGAATAACAGAACCGGAAGAATTATGTATTTTGTGACCAATCAATCAATCAAATCAATCAATCAAATTCTTATTTCCAAATAAAAAACATCACATCGTAATACAATGAACACAGTTATAGACACAATGAAGAACCAGGGAGTAATTTCTTTATATCTGTTTATTATAATACAACACCTGATATAATGTGTTAACATTTTGATTACATTTCTTAAAAGAAAATAAATAAATACAAAACGCGCTTTAAATTTTTATTGAAATATTGGGTGTCTGCCCTGGCGTGTATGTATATTAATTAAAAAAATTAAGTCTGCTCGCCATAGCGGACACAATAGCAGACACGTGTTATAAAATCTATTTACATTGTCCAATCAAAAAACCAAGATAAATGGACCGTGCCGCAGCGCCAATACAGACACCTCATATGAAAACTTTTATAGAAAAGTGTGTTCGCTGGGTAGTGTCGTTGAATAACTGTAGCGGACACGGGTGTCTGACGTGGCGTGGTAAAATCATAGCTGATCAGACACCGGTGTCCGCCATGGCAGCGAATGTGTTAAACAACAACACTGTATATTAGAATAAGGGAAATTAAAAGGTCTGACTGAATCACAAAATAGTTTTAATAAGTAAATGTGTGGTCAAGATTAATAATTTTTAAAATTGAAGAATTTAACAGATCATAGTAGGGGAGTAATTTATTGAATATAAGGGTTTGTAAGAATTGAAGAGACTTTTTGTAGGTTTTTAAAATATTAAATAGTTTTAAAAAAGAAAGAAGTATAAAATGAGCATAGATAGTATTTAAACATATTGAAGAATGGTATTCATTCTGAAGAAAAGTTTTGGTGTTAGGAAAAGTGAATGAAAATTGAACATTAAACAAACCAGAAGTACCTAGTGTTTTAATGTTAAAAATAGTAGAAAGGCGAAGATTTACTTGTAAACATCTTGGAAATCAGTAGGGATGTAATCAATGATCTGGATGTAATGCCTTAGGTGTTGTATTATTGGTACCTACGTTATTATAAAAAGATTAATTTATTTTTCTCTCATGGTGGGTGGTAATAATGAATAAAAAACATTTTCAATTAAAGTAAGTAAGTATTCTGTTTTGGTGAAAATTTCAGATGAAAAAAAAAAAACAGTAAAGCACTAAGAATTTTTCTTTATTTCCATAAATAATACAGTAATTAGGTACCTAGGTACCAGTTGATTAATGGTGACTATCAGTTAATCACTGATGATTTCAAAAATGTTTACAAATGATTTCGAGTGATTACCAGTGATTTCTAGCTATATCCTTGCAGCATGTAGGACAGGTACACTGATTACCAAGGATGAGACACCACTTGACATGCATTTAACTGCAGTTAAAGAAAATTATTTTTGGAGCTCTGGACTGAAGTTATACTTACAATAGGAATATCAAAACAAAAACCTAAATGTATAGAAAAGCTGATTACAGAAGGTACCACCTATGCTTTCTGAGGAAGTACCTACTTATCTATCCCTCGATCTTTCCTAATAGAATTTTAGCTAAAAAGTTTAGGTAAGTAATTTGACAAAACAATTTCCATATATTATTAGGTAGGTACCTACCTATTACTTATACATACCTATCAGTTAGGTCGGCCCAATCTATAACATAGTTTTAAAATATGATCAAACTTTTAAAAAAACCGGTATACCAAAAAACCCTACTACTCACATTAAAATGATCCTACTTATACATACCTATCAGTTAGGTCGGCCCAATCTATAACATAGTTTTAAAATATGATCAAACTTTTAAAAAAACCGGTATACCAAAAAACCCTACTACTCACATTAAAATGATCCTCACAAACCATATTAGAAGACATACAGCTTACTCTGGTAAGTCCTAAAGCTTTTAGCCATCGTTTTCTTTTCCTAGGGTCCAAAACCGGGTCAGGTAGTCTAGGAAATGATATAAATATTTTATGTGGAGCATTGATACTGGTATTTGGACAGCATTTCACTACACAACCTTTAATTTTTTGGGTAGCCATTATTTCTATTTTTAATGTTAAATCTGCAAATGGTTTAAAAACCAACAAATAATAATTATTGTTGTTGTTGTTTTGTGCACAGAAAAATAAAGGGTTAGTTTTGTGATATTGTGTTGACGTTTTTTCATTCTTATGATCTTCATGAGCGCGGGCGCGCATCCCCCTATTGGGCAACCCTGCAAACCCTGTATTTTTCTGTGCCTATGTGACATTTTCGTCACAAAGAAATAATAGGTTTTCTATGGCGAGTTTATAACCCTCTGGGATGCTTAAGAGTATGCAAAGACAGATATTGTCGCTCTTTTGCTATTATCGACCTTCCCCTGGATTTTAGTGTTGGCATGTGACTGAGTAAAGTACTTTCGATTATGTCCCTATTTAATTAAATAAATTTAAAAAATAATGGATTTTGCAACACTGAGGCTTTTGCCCTTTTTCATTTAAATTAAAATGACGCCGTCAGTTTACGTCGCAAAGTGATATGCGTATAGGTTTTTTTTTATAAATGTTCTTCAGGGCTCAAAAAGGTCGAGTATCTTGGAGTTTTCCAAAAATTCAAATTCCCTATTATTTCTGCTACTACTGACGGTTTGGTTGTCCATCGCGAGTTCTGTCTTTTTCTTTCTTCAGGAGATGCCGGTAATTTGTCTTGCCGTCAACAGTCCGACAGCGCACCTATCGATCTATTTTGGAGTGTCCCAACACATTTACCCGGCTAGCCAACGGCCGTTAGCTAGAGCTAGAAATGCTAGCAAGCACTCAAGAGTGCAAAGATAAGAGGGCTTTAATTTCTAAATAAAAATTTAAAGAATTATTTAATAAACGATTCACAGCCTACGGATTTCTTCCGTATTCTATTATCACTGATCAGTTGTTTGTTTTGTTTACTTTATGGTTTTGGAAGTTATGTATAGTTCCATTCTGTCCCTGTATTTAGATTTTCGTTGGGTATTTATTGTTATTCTTAGATTATGTATTTTTTCCAGAAGATTAACTGTGATGTAGAAGTAAAAATAAATGAATCATCTTTATGAACCCATCTAGGTAAATAATATTTTCTGTACGAGAATATGAGAACAGGAAAAAAAATATGTTAAAGTCCCCCGCTTTTTAAACCTCCACCAGTTATTGTAGTTTCTGAGATACAGAAATTCCTATAAAAATGACAATCCCCGTTTTAATCTCTATATAGGAGTTGACTCTTGAAAAATCCCTTCTTAGTGGATGCATATTATAGGGAGAAGACATCCTCGAAATTTCATGGTTCTAGGATAAGGGGTTTAGGTTGGGAGTTGATGAATCCAGTTGACCAGTTGACATTCAAATTCACCGCGCCTCATGACGCGGTCTCGCCGTCGTAGACTCCGCCCACATGCGCAATTAAATCACATACATCTTATTTTCTTTGTATCATGTCATGAGGCATGATACTACAACCTAATTAGCGTGTGCGGTGTAAGTATTCGTTGCTAATTAGTATCATGATCATGAGGTAGACTAATCTCTAAACAAATATTCATTCGTATTTCAAGCCGCTTGTCAGAGGAAAACAGTGGTTATCATTCTCCGGGCTATTGTTAATTTTTCAATGTTCCCTTGTAAGAGGAAAGCTTTTGGTGCTGGTTGCGTATCGGGTTGTCTAACATTCGTCTTTCAGCCGTTTAAAGCATGCGCGCTCTCACCATTGCGCAAAACCCTATAAATTTTCTTTGATTGCGCAGTTGAAAAAGGCGCCATATAAAATATACACATGGTGTTCTAAAATTCCTTGGTTAACATCTCGAAGGAAGTGAATTTCATTTTAATTTTTAAAATTCTGAAAGTAAAAATGAAATACATACTTGTTACTGGTGGGGTTATTAGTGGCGTTGGCAAGGGAGTAATTTCCAGTTCATTTGGAGCAATTTTAAAATGCTGCGGTATTGAAGTTACCATGATCAAAATCGACCCTTATATTAACTTGGACGCTGGAACTTTCAGCCCTTACGAACACGGCAAGTCTTTATTTTGCCATTTTGTTGTTTATTTTATGCTCAGACATGTTTTTGCTAGAGAAATGTGTACATTTCTTAACATCGTCACGGGTCAACGTAACCTCAATTTGAGTTATGCCGTGACATTTTTTCACCAGTGGTACTATGTTTTTACTATGACGAGTTGTAATTTTTATTATTTTATTACCTGTTAGTATTTAAGTATTGGTCGTCATGGGTCTAATTTTTTAGGTGAGGTATATGTACTCGACGATGGTGGTGAAGTGGATTTGGATCTCGGAAATTATGAGAGATTCCTAAACATAACATTACATAGGGAAAACAATATCACCACTGGAAAAGTATATCAATCTGTGATATCCAAAGAACGACACGGTGACTATTTGGGAAAAACTGTGCAAGGTAATTTAAATGTGGGTGTGCTCCAGAGATGGGTATTAGGGCAATTTTTGGATAAAATGAAAAAGTAACGAAATATTGATATAAAATGGTGAAGGCGTCAATAGCCCTAACTCTTAAAGATACATCAAATTTTTACTTAAATTGTTTTTATTTTATTATTGTAGGTAACATAAGTAATTTTATTTCTTTTATATGGACACTGATCCTAATATAATCGTGCTATACGTGGAAATTAAGGAGTCACAGTCAATGAGAAAATGTAGTCTTAAAAAATCGTTACTTAAAATTGTTATATTTGAGCTTTCCCAAAATTTTCATACAATATTCTATTGGACACTTCTTGCATTCTAATAGGTTTTGTGTTAAAGCATGTTGACATTAGGTGCAGTCAATGCGATTGCAAGAAAAAGTTATCTTTCTTAGCAGATATTGGATGAATTTTTAAAGTTAATTTATTTATTTATTTGGAGGGATCAGTACACCCTGCATCCCTACCATGTTTATTAATAGTAATATACTATTTTAACAATTTAACGTTCTAAGTACTTATTTTAATTTTACAATGCATCATTTTAGTTAACGCCTAGGTGTATAAAATACGCCTGTGTGCGTTGTAGTTCATAAAAAATACCTTTTTGTTACTCTTTAATATCTGTTAAAATGCTTAACCCAATACCTAAACTAATAATACAATATCATATACTGTAAGGTAATGCCTCACCGCCATATCAACAAATTACATTACTTATAATATTATTTCGATTTTGCCTCCAATAGCTGAGCCCTATTATAGCCAAAATACTAAAACAATGCGGAGAAGACAACAAACTGATTATGAACATATTTATTACAGTCCTTATTAAATTTGTTCTTGTTTCTTGTTTGTTTTACTATAGTAGGGACAAGGTTATAAGTTTTCGGTGCCAAGTAAACGAAAAATTTTAAATTTATGCTTTTTAAGTTATTTGGAATGCTTAAGTTACCTTTTGCTCTTGCTCTCGTGTTATAAATGTGATCTATGCTGACTTTAATATGATCATGAAAGTGAATGTATGAACAAATTGTTGTTATGTATAATGTCCTTATGTTGGTTGTTTGTTCTGTAAACAGTTGTGCAGTGGGGAAAAGCCTTGGCTTTTTATATATGGTTTTTAAAATATATTTATGAACAATATTTAGTTTATGCAAAGCAATATTGTATAGTCCCCCCCACACCAATATCCCATATCTTAAAATTGATTCAGTTAAGGATTTATACACAATAATAAGTTCTTTTATATTTAAAAATGTTCTTATTATGTAAAATTTATATATTAATTTTTTGAGTCTGTTAGCCAAGTATTCAGTATGTACATGCCATTTAAGATTTTGATCAATGTATATTCCAAGGTATTTTGTTTGAGAAATTTCCTTTATTAGATTGTTGTTGTCGAGTGTAAAATGTGAGAAATTAGGTCTGTTAGCGCCAGTAAGAGAAAATGCAATATAGTTTGTTTTTATTATATTCAGACTCAATTTGTATGTTTCCAACCAGTTTTTTATTTTAGTAAGACCTTCTACGGCATATTGTTTGGTTTGGTCCCAATCCGTACCATTAAATAGCAACGCTGTATCGTCTGCATATGAGATAATTATACCATTTATTATTTTAATTTCAAGAAGAGAATTTAAGTAAATTATAAACAAAATAGGGCCTAGTACTGTACCTTGTGGTACTCCAATTTGTATTGTTTTTTCTGAGCTTAATGTATTATTAATTTTAACAATCTGGCGCCTATCTCGTAAATAACTTTTCATTAGTGTCAACGCCGTTCCCCTTATCCCATGATGTTCTAAGACTTCAAAAAGTTTGTTGTGTGGTACCGTGTCGAAGGCCTTTGCTAAGTCAATGAAGACACCAAGACACTTTGTGCTATTGTTTAAATGGTTAGTGACTTCCGATGTAAATTTGTGTAAGGCGTCCGTAGTACTTCGTCCTGGTAGAAACCCGTATTGATTTTGTGATAAAATATTATTTGTCAAGAAAAAATTTAATAGTCTGTCTTTTAAAGTTTTTTCAAAGATTTTAGCAAAACACGTGATTAGGCTGATTGGTCGGTAATTACTTATAATGTTTTTAGATCCTGATTTATGGATAGGGGTGACCACTGTTAATTTGTAGCTGACCGGGACTTGTCCAGTTTCATAAATTTTATTAATTATATGTAGAAGAGGTTCCAGGATTTCTATATGGGTGTTTTTAATTACTTTAGCGGATATGCCGTCGAAACCGGGAGAACTTTTATCTTTAAGATTGTGAATATGTTTTATTAATTCATTTCGAGTTACAGGGGTTAAAAAAATAGAATGTCTGTTTGTGTTTTGTAAATTGTGTGGAATGCTAGGCTGTGGGATTTTTTTTTCCATCTCAATACCAACGTTTGTAAAATATTGATTACAAAAGTCAGTCATTTCGATATCGTTCTGAAAGTCGTCCCCGTTGTGATTATTTATTTTAATGTAATTTTTTTCCGCGCGAAACTTTTCGTTAGTTGCATCTTTTATTATTTCGTACATTTTCTTCATGTTATTTTTATTTTTGCTAATTTCATTTTTGTAGTAATTTCTTTTTTGTGCAGCTATTATTTTATTTAAGCGGTTTCTGTATGTTTTATATTCACGTTCAAGCTCAATCTCATAGTTCTTTATTAGCTTTCGTTTCAGTTTGTCCCTATGTTTGATTGAAGATATAATCCCGTTTGTAATCCAATTTTTTATTTTTTTGTGTTTTTTGCGAAATAGATTGTTGTTTTGTGAGTCTTTTATGTGTTTAGTGTAAATATCCATAAATGTCTTCATTGCTTTGTCAGAGTCTTCAATGTTTGTTATTATTGTCCAGTCTTGTTCAGTTAAAAGTTTTTTAAGATTTTGTATGTTCGTTGTTTTATTTATAATTATATTTTCCCTATCAACTATTTGTATTTGTGTGTTATCCTTGTATGTATATTTTGAGCCAATATTTATCATTACCGGAAAATGATCTGTGACACAGCTGTCCAAAACAAATGGTTTAAATTCGAGGTTAGGAATGTTTCTATGTTTTAAAAATATGTGGTCTATGTTAGTGTTGGTGTCTGGCCTAGTAACTGTATTTATATATGACAAATAACCCATTTGGGATAGGACAGCCGTATAATTAATTACATCAGTATCTGAAGTGTTTAATAGATTTATGTTAACATCTCCAGTGAAAATTTCTATTTGTTGACTATTAATTGTTTCTAGAAAATTTTCTAAATCCTGAATAAACAGCTCTTTAGCAATTGGAGGGGGTTTGTATACTGCTGTTATTCCTAAGGTAATACCCCTTACATGACATATAATTCTAGTAATAGTTGTCAGTGATTTTGGAAGTACCACTGTAGAGAACATTGGTTCCAACTCCGTCTTTACAAGAACTATTACACCATCATTTTTGTTATATTTTGCGTTATTATAGAATGTTTCATAACCCTTAATATTAAATAATATATATAAAATATTATATAACATTTTATTTATGAAATAAGCCAAAGAATTGCCTACTTTCGGATGTACCATTGAAATATCCAGTTAGTCAGAATTACAGCTACAACTGTAGAAACCCTTACACTTGCCCGCATTGTTTAGTTGTAAAAGTTTGGCTTTACGTCAGTCAACCAAACTGTCCAAATAGGAAATTATATTTTATTTTCTATCTTAATTAAAAAAAAATAATATTACTGATTTATAGAAATTTAGAACACTTTACAGCATTTTTCATATAATTAACACACTTTGAAAACACGCAGAATACGGAATTCTAAAAATAAAAAATAGAAATTAGAAAGTTTAAATTGATACTTGACTACTTACTTATTTGTTTTAGTTGTTCCTCATATAACTGACGCAATTCAAGAATGGGTGGAAAAGGTAGCCCAGAAACCCGTTTCGGAGACTGGCAAGGTTCCCGAAGTCTGCATTATAGAATTAGGAGGGATTGTGGGTGACATTGAAAGTATGGCGTTCGTAGAGGCTTTCAGGCAGTTCCAGTTCAGAGTTAAAAGAGAGAATTTTTGTGTTGCGCATGTTTCTTTAGTACCTCAGGTAAGCAGCTTTAAAAAAAAGGACAGAGTGTTTAAAACAACAACCTACCATAGATGGACGGATAGGTTCATTCATAAAATTGATTCCGCCTCCCGACTACATTAGTATGGGCGAGGAGACTGCGAGGTTCAGTGGTTCACAGTATTAGCGGTTACTATCCCTAACCTCAGTGGCGTAGTGATTTAAATTTGCTTATTGTTTTTTGGCATATTATGTGTAAGGATCAAGAGGTATAAAATTTTATTTCCTTAGCTTCTTTTCACTTTCTTTTTGTGATTTATACATGTTTATAAAGCGTATTCATAGAACCCACACCCTTACTAACATGAAAAGGGCTTAAAACAAAACAATCAAATTTAGTATCTAGGTATAAAATGGACACAAAAATTTTGATTTGATCTATAATAATAATAATAATAATATTCCTTTATTTAAACAACAAAAAATCATATATACATACAATAATTTTTGACCACAATATAAACATAAATATAGATATATCAATACTTTTTTTTTACATAAAATTAAATGGCCCTGAGCGAGTGCTATGGGGCCATACAGGTACCGGGTGATTCAATAAGAAAGGCAGCCGGCTATATCTCGGAAACTACTAAACGTAGAAACTTGGGATAAAAAAAATTATGATTAAATCGGTCCTGAGAAAATTCTGGAAATAATTTTTACGTTCCGCATTTTGCCGTAATTGAAAAGTAAATTTTAAAATTTTACATAACTCCGAAAATTCCACATTAAGGTATATGTTTGATAACACCAATTTAAAGCTTGGACAATTATGCATCATTTTGGTCTTATGCTCATTGGCGTACCGACTTTAATAAGACTGTAAAGACTGTTTGGAAGAGAAATATATGCACTTTTACTAATCGTATTTAGTTGTCCATAATAGTTCTCAATAAAATTGCTAGAGGGCGCAATTTGTAATAATAGTTTTTTTGATTTTATCCCGAAAATTCAAATCATACGGAATAATTATGATACCATAATCGAAAAGTAGATTAAATTTGCTAGAAAAAATATTAAAACTGCAGCTCGATATCTTTGTTCGTTTCAGAGTTATTCAATTCAATTCATCTTTATTCGTAATAGGATACAATAGTATATTTTACATGTCAAAAAATAAAAAATAAATATAATAATTGGACGGATACTGTAGGTAAAAAGTACATATAAGCATTTACATTTTAAAAAAAATAAAACATACATACACACAATTTACATATTAAAACCGTAGGAGCGACGATGCAGATCCCAGATAAAGGCACTGTGAATAAAATTATGAATTAAGTGGGAAGGTCAAAATTAAAGCTGCTGGAGAGGTACTCCTCGTAGGAGTAAAAGGCATGCCTCAATAGGTATCTTTTAACAGCATTCTTAAATGCAGTCTCACCCATGTCCCTGACATTTTGGGGAAGCGCGTTAAAAAAAGTTATGCCAAAGTAGTTAGCCCCACCCCTGGATCTCGAAAGTCTGTGGTAGTCATGTCGCACGTCCTGATTATTTCTCGTGTTATGGTCGTGGAAGAACGAGTTATTATGGTAAAGGTGAATATTTTGCTTCACGAACATGAGACAATGAAGGATATATTGCCAAAACATTAATTCAAGACTGGATTCTGATAAATGACTTTATTGATGAGCACATGTAAATGTAAACATTGTAAATTGTGTATCACCATTGCGCCTAAAACCTACCTGATTATCTATTGCCTCATTCATCTAACTGGGGTTGTTTGTGGACACAGAGTATTAAATTTTCTTCTCCTTTCTTTTTATCTAATTTAATCATAAGCATAACCTAGATATATAGAAATACAAAACAATAAGTTATTAACCAGCACACACAGATTTTTAAAATCAATTGTGCTGATTATAAGCTTAGTACCTACTTTAATTAAATAAGCTAATGATATTATAAATTGTAAAGATACTGTATGTGCTAAGCAAATAAAAGTTTATTATTATTATTATTATTATTATTATTAATTTTTAGTAGAAATTGCGCCCTCTAGCAATTTTATTTGAAACTGACGTGTACCATTAGATACGACTATTGTTTACCATTGAATATGACAATTAAATGTACTTACCTTTCTCTTCCAAACAAGCTTAAATTAAGTGAAATCGGATATGTCGTATTTCTTAAGAATTAACCAACTAAGAAAGTTTGAGCAAAGTAAACTAATATACAGCGTTAAAAACAGCTTAATCAAATCAAATACCAGACTAAAATTATCTGCCACTTTTCATCACTTTAATGTTAGATCTAAGGAACTATGCCATAACCTTAAGCTACATTTTAAACAGACATTATAATCCAATAATAAAGTTAATTCTTTGTATATATGTATAGATGTAATAACATGTTATGTATTATATTGTTTATTATTGTTATTTTGTATAGGTCTTTTCACCAGTAGCAATACTGTTTTAAGATCAGAAAAAAAAAAGTTACAGCGATTTTAATGTTTACACTTTTAAAAGCTTCTCCCACTCTTATCAAGTGAAAGTGAAAACATTAAAAGTAAAGGTCCTATTACTGAGCCTTGTATAACTCCGCTGCTGACTAGATGTTGTGTAGACATTTCTCCATTTACTCTCACCTGATAATGTCTGTTATGTAGTAAGTCTGCTATCAATGACAATAATTGTCCTCTCACACCATAGTGTTCAAGTTTACTAATTAGGAATTTGTGAGGAACCTTATCAAAGGCCTTCTCGTAATCCAGATAAACAATGTCTGTTGGTTAGAAGTTGTCATGGTTTTTTGTGGAAGCTAAACGGTTGTGGCCAGAGAGATTTATTTATGTTTCTTCAATTTGTGAACGAATATCAATTGCTTGTCTTTAATTTCTTAATCACTACTATCACTTTCCTCATTTTCACTGAAATCTGCCATATCACAAATATAAGTTCCCTATTTTCCACAAAAACGTAACAGATTATCATTGTACTAAAGAAATATACGAACGTTGTTGTATTTACGTCAACTCTTTTGCAAATTAGGCACCAAACTGAACATCAAATCTATAATCTGATGTGGATAAGCCACGTCTGAACTTGTGTTGAATAAGCATTTGCTACAGAGGTGTAAGAAAAACAGCAATTGCTTCGAAATTTTATTCATATCCCGATCTAGCAATTGCTTTTACTTATAGCATTTGCTAGTTAAGCAATTGCTTTTACTAAAAAGTAATTGGCTTTTACTAAAAATTGATTGCTTCAAGTAATTGCTTAATTTTTATTCATTAGGCTCCATGGTCGTTGGTCTAAAATATATCTTTCAAGAAGGTTGCGTTTTAAAATTTAAAAAATTATTTAAAAAAACAATGTACTAAAAAATATTTAATTGTACAGGGTGTCCAGTTTTCGATGGTTTTACGGGGTATCTCGGTTATTAGTAAAGATAGAAGGATACGGTTTTCGCGGCACTGTGCTACTTTTTTATGAAACAAAAGATGCCCTAATCAGAATTTTTCTAGTCCTCCTTGTTTTTGATATACGGGATGTTTTTGATAATTTTACATTTTGGGACACCCCCCATATTTAGGTTACCCTGTAGCTTATCAAAGAGAAAACAAATGTTACATGTGTAGTTTTTTACGTAGAATCCAGTGACGTACTCAGATTTTTTCTACGTTCAATAGTTTCCGAGAAAAATACCAAACTTTTTTTTTTTTAATGGGACACCCTATATATTTTTAAATAATATAATTCAGTTCATAACAAGCTTCTCAAAAATATATAATACCCTATTTTTATTTTTAATATTAAGCACGAAATTTACGTTTTATTAAAAAATATATAATTTTAGTTAGTAGGCCATGACGGGTATTGAAAAAAACCTATTACTGGTATGATAATTACTGCAGGAAAAATATATTTTGGACTCCTTAATCTAATTAGCAGTAATATTTCAGTAAAAATAATAACAATGCACAAATCGAGTTGTATTTTACTACGCAAAACATTACAAAGAGAAGCTGAATATTAATAGAACTTTCTCATAAATATTGCTCAAATTGTTCTCCATTATGCCTTAGACATGTTTCACACATAGTTCTTATCCGACTTAATGAATTTAAAATAATAGGAGGCCGTGTCCGTAACTCCCTAAATGCTCTTTCAGTAGCATTTCTTAATTCTGCAATTGTTTGGTATTGAATAGAATACATTTTGTTTTCAAGGTATCCCCACAAGAAGAAATCCAAAACCGACAAGTGCCGCGAAAAGCGTATCCTTCTATCTTTACTAATAACCGAGATACCCCGTAAAACCATCGAAAACTGGACACCCTGTAGCTTTTTGATAAAAAGCTCAAAAATGACAATGAACTTTAAAAAGTTACTTTAACTTTCAGAAAGAATATCCAATTTAAAAAAAATTATATAGTTATTTCTTTTTTTTTATTTTAAAGTGCAAAGCGATTTTTCATAAATTTTACAACTAACTTTTTTCTAAAAATCGGGCTCAAATTGAATGATTTAAAACATATTTTCAAAAAGTTTTTTCTGAAAATTGAAATTTTTTAACGTAACTGGCATACCTATTCCATTTTCCACCCTATTGACAATAATAGTGAATGTACTTTAATATTAAAGAATCATGTAATATGTTCATGTTTAGGAATACCTAAGCAATTTTTTCAATAACATTTTCGGACAAATCAATAATTAAAAAGTTTTTAATTTGTTGTATACTTTTTTGATGAACTTGGTAGTAATAATAATAATAATCTCTTTATTTCAAAATTGGTACATGACATAACAAAGCGAAACAACGTCACAAAAACAAAATCCTAGATACAATAACTTATACTAAATGTATTCACATATTGAGATAATCTTCCAGTTCATATGGTTCAAGTTCAAGTAGCATTTTCTTGATTTCCCGCTTAAACACACGTTGGCTTTTAATTATTTTAAGTTGCGCAGGTAATGCATGAAATATTTTAACACACATATAGTATGGTTGTTTTCTGGTTATTTGAAGACGGTGTAACGGGTAGTTTAAATTATCCGTTCGGGTAGTGTAAGTATGGTTAGTTTGCAAATAAAAAAAATGCTCATTTCTAAACAGGAACATGAGACATTCATAAATATACAATGCATGGACAGTCATTATCCCTAGCTCTCTAAAACTTGATCTACACGATTCATTGTATTTCATCTTTATTAATGACACGTATTACCCTTTTTTGCGCTACAAAAGTACTTTGAATTAACCTGTCTCGACCCCAGAAAATAATCCCATGCCTTAATATGGATTCAAAGTTAGCAAAATACATAATTTTTGTTGACTTTCTATTCATGTACTGTCCGGTTATTCGAATTCGAATCCCATAACATACCAAATTCAGTTTTTTTACCAATGTGGTTACATGATTTGACCAATCCGAAAACTCATTAATATGTAAACCCAGGAACTTTGTGGTAAATAACTGAATACTTTTTCAGCCAAGAACCACCGGCGAGTCAAAAACCAAACCAACGCAGTCCTCTGTACGAGAATTAAGAGGTTTAGGATTATCGCCGGACATCATTGTTTGTAGATCAGAGAGACCCATTGAAGAGGGCGTTAAGGACAAGATATCGAACTTTTGTCATGTTGCTCCCCAACAGGTAAGGTATATGGAGAATGATACAGAAAAATAACAGGGGATGTCCTTTTCTAGTTATTTATATTTCAATATTTTGCAACATTTAAAATGAACCATAAATATCTATTTTTGCACGTTGTAGCTAAAAAAACATTTCAGTTCCTCTATTTAGATACTACAGTGTCGCTTAAAATCGCTTCGCTCAAGCTACAATTCGCTGAGGCGCAATATTTTCTTATACTATACTTTAAAATGAAATGAATCCTGCGTATTCACATCAGAATATCGCACATCTAATGGAAAGAAGACCTAACTGCAAAATTGGTTGTTTTGAGAAAACACGCTTTTAAAAATTGAATTTGAATTATTTTAATTTTTAGGGTACAAAGTTTGGTTTAAAAACAAAATATAAACATGAGCGACTAGGTTTGTTCATTAATTATTAATAATGATCAAATTACTGTTTTTTTTTTAATGCTTTAGTAAATAACAAAAATATGTAATTGTGACACTTCTCAAAAAATTAACGATTGTTTCTTAGTTACACTAAAATAAAACGATATGATTATATTTTTTTGTATTAAAAATAAACAATATAAGGTTTAAACGAAAGTAACCATAAACACAAGGAACTTTAAACTATAAAAGTAATGGTAACTTTATAAAATAAAAACTATAATATACTTGTATTTTACCTAACAAAAAATAAAGAGAATAAAAGAAAAGTGACCTAAACTACAATGAAGTCAATTTCAAAAATAAAAATATTGCCAAATTTAGAGGAAAAACGTCTTAACTGGTACTTACGTCATTTTTCTGTTGAAAATTGCATGCACCTGCGTCGAAGGCTAAGGCCGAACTTAAAGTTGGGTCACTGTTCCAATTAAAAGGAGCGCGAAAGAAAGGTGACACTTCCGCCATCTCGCGTTTGTTTGCTTCAACAGAATAATATCGTTATTCCATTAGAAAGAATATAGCATTAGGACACTTATGACGCTTATAACTTAAAAATGGAATTTTTTGCAGTTAGGTCTTTTTTCCATTAGATGTGCGATATATAGGGGTTTTCAAAACTCCGAGAGCCTCCATCACGAAAACTAATGGATATATTTTGACTTTGTCCAGGATTTTGTAAAAAGACGTCGTTAGGTGGGATCAATTGACATTTTTTAAAGATAACATCAATGCACGACGCTCAAAAATATAAATCGATTGCAGGGACTTTGAATTTTCGTCATTTACCCTAATTTAATTAGTTTACTAGGTTTTGAGTAATACATACCCATTTTTGACTATTAAACAGTCTAAAATATTTGAACAAATGAAATTGATTTATTATATACAAAACAAAATTACTCAAGACAAATAACGTAGGTACTAAAGCAAAATAAGGACTGCTATTCAAAGAAGTAGTCCATTCTCCAAGAGACCCGTTTCTATTACCAAATAAAAACTAAAAACGCAAAGTCGTCGTCTCGTCAATCACTATTTATTTAAAAAGGTGGCATGTTTCGCCCTATATGGGCATCATCAGACCTAGAAAGTTTTTTAAAACATAACATTAAATAGAAAAACCCCCTAAATTTTTCTTACCTAACATTAAAACACGAAATTAAAAGTTAATAAATAATTACACACATCAACATTACAATTAAAAAGAAAGTAACAATAACCAAACAGTTTACGGTAGGGCCAGGGACTTGGTGGTAACTCAGTAAGAACAGATAATAGCCCACATTCTAATGTCCTGATTCAAAATTTAAAAAATAGTGATTGACGAGACGACGACTTTGCGTTTTTAGTTTTCATTTGGTAAGGACTGCTATGACAAGAGCTAAAAACGCATTAAGAAGTACACTTGCTCGTACAAGACACTCTTTATAAAAGAAGCATATAACAATATTCCTGATTTTTTTTTGAATCGGCAACAAAGAAGAATGTTGCAAGCGCTAAAAACTCGCATCAAGAACCATATTGAAGGGATATATAGTCAACTAAGTTAAAAAATGAAATTCCATATTATTTACTTATTGTTATTATTATTGTTATCATTAATATATATATATATATGTATTGTTTACTTATAGGTCTTATCACCAGATTCGTCTGTTTTAAGGTCAATAATAATTTTTTTTTTTTAATTTAAAAATTTTATTAATTTTGGAAAATGGAAAATCTGTAGTAAAACTAAAATAAATCCTCACTTAATAATTTTATTCAAAACTCATTCTTTCTGCGCAAACACACCTGTCAAATTATCTTTAAAGTTTGCCGTTAGTAATTTTTAATAGCGTTCTTCTTGTAATAGCAGTCGGTGCTGCTGCAATTTTGCGTTTTAGATCAACTATATCTTCAATTGGCGTTTCGAGGATAATCCTTTACCTATTTTTTTGTAACGACCCGGTATCTATTTAAGTATTAAATATAAAAATAAAGAAGATAAAGATTGAAGCATAGTTTCTTGTCAATAATAATAATAATAATAAACTTTATTTTTCATTTATTTATTTATTTGTTTGCACAAATAAGATGCCGAAATATTACCATTAGTTCATCAATTAAAATTAAGAACAATAGCATGATTTCTAAGCCTTTTTTAAAATGTTGATAGGGGTAAATTAAACAAATCAATATTGTGGTATAAAGTATTATAAAGTGTGGTTAAGCGATTTATGGGAGAATGTTTACCTGAATTTGTTCTATAAAAACAGTTTGCAAATAGATTATTATGACGAAAGTTTTTTGAAGGAATATCAAAACCTATACCGAGCAGCAAATTTGGATCATCAATTCATATTGTGTTAATTCGACTCATTTGTTTATTTGTTGAAACTACTAAATATAATAGAAATAAATAAAGCTAGTACAGATACTGTCAAAGTTTATATATACTTACCTATACAAAAGGGCATTTGGTTTGCCCGTGATGACGGTGTCTTGGTTTTGGGGTACTTATTTTTAAAAAATTAGGTTCATTCCCTTTTTTTCTTTTAGCTAACTTATTCACAATTAAATCTAATTCTATACCCCCAAGGAAAGATGACAATCTAAATTATATCCTTTTTGTATGCATGGATGGTTCGACTGCTCCCTATCCCCCCTATATAGGTCTACATGTAGCTATAACATGGTCAAAAAATATTGTTATTATGCTTACAAATGAGTGCCCTTCAGGTGAAGACCTTAACTGATGATACTTTGCAGATTATCAGCGTCCCAGATCTACCATCCGTCTACGAAGTTCCCGTTTTTATGGAGAATCACGGAATGGCCGACTTCTTATGTGAACGGCTCCATCTGAATATTACTCCTTTGCCTCCGAGGAGGAAATATATGGCCCAATGGATAGAATTAGGGGAGAAGATAAGGCATCTGAAATACGAAGTGATCGTCGCCATTGTTGGAAAGTATACAAGGTAAAAATGCAGTATAAATAAATTTACAAGTTTTATCCAATTGGTATTGGTATTCATTTTTTATGGCAATTGAATCAATGCTACCAATTGGTCGAGGCATATGTGACTTCAGCGAGTTTGTTGACGTGTTTGTATGAACGAGCGTATCTTGTTTATTTATTTTCTCAAGAAAACATTGAAAATTTTAAAAACTGAACCAATTTTATTGTTTCTTTCTCAATGCGGTAGGATAAAAATCAAAATTTAGTATAAAAGCTTAATTAATAATCCATCTCATTCGCCCACTGATTGTTTCTCTTTCCAATATCAGTGGCGCGGACACCGGCCAGCGGAACAGCTAGAAAATGAAAAAAACAGTGTAAATACGGATGCCTTCAGGTCATAAAAATAATTCTCTTTTTGGTGATCTATTTCAAGGCATCTAAAAAATTGTGAGAATAGAATATGGTAGTGTTAGATTAGAACAAAAATATTGCCTAATTTTTTTCTCAATTATTACAATTTTTTATAGTAGGTACCGTTTAGTTCTTAAACCCCCGAATTAATTTCAGACTGGAAGACTCTTACACGTCGATAACGAAGGCATTGCATCACGCCGGCAACAGAATCGGGTACAAAGTAAACATCAAATTCATCGAGGCGTCCAATTTGGAGAAAACCATGTTGACTGATGATCCTGCCTCTTATCATACGGCCTGGAGAGAGCTGTGCCTGTGCGAGTAAGTAAATGTTGCCAACTGAATTGGTTTATTTTCTTGATACATTGATACAGCGACGATGAAGCAAATGTAGACAATCATTTTATTTATAAACGTACCTTTACGTTGAGCCGACATATTGTTTATAGAGCTGACACTAAATCAGTTATTTTACACTGTCTTTCATTTTCTTTTCACATCTTCAAATTTCATCATTATTTTTACAATAATTACAGTAGTCTTTGTATTTTTGGTTGCCTGATCTTACTACAAGGCGTAATAAAAATTTGGTCGTTCAAAAATATTTTTTCAACAGTAATATCACAAGACCTCGTTTTTTTATCGGTTAAATTTTTCAGCTGTCACGAAAACTTTTTTGTTTGGAAATTTTACGAGTTGAATTTGGAAATGTTTATTCTGATTAGAATTAGAATAAACATGCTCAAAGTTCAACGAGTAAAATTGCCAAAAAAGTTTGAGTGAAAAATGGAAAATTTAACCAATAAAAAAATGATGGTCGAGTGGTATTTGGCACGATTATTTCGTGAACCCCAAATGTCCCATCCATATCTATTGATCTATATCTATGTTTTATATATTTCTAAACAGTTTACTGCTGGCAACCAAACATACAATTATAATTAAGTTTATAATTGTATGTTTGGTTGCCAGCCTCATAAGCAGAACTCAGAATTTTAGATTAGTTCTATAATAAATGACATTTGATAAGTATTTTTAAAATGTGGTGTAATTTATAAAGAACAGCAACTTTATTGGAATAAATTGGCATGGGTGCATTATAATATAAAAACAAATAGGTAAATAAATATAGTACTAATGTTATTGTATTACAATATCAGAAATTATCCGAAAAAGTTATAAAGAAATAATTGACATTTATTTATACTTCGAAATATTGTGACAGAACTAGACGGGCCAATGGCGACGTTTAATCGCTAAAATCCCACGTAGTTTTATCACTATTATACTAGCTAATTGGTTAAAACGAAACGGTTTGATTGGACGAAAAGGCGAAATTGACAGGTGTACGAAATAATCCAATATAAATTTGTATGCCTCTTTTTCCACTCCCTAGGGGGAAACTTTTTGTGAATGCCTAAACACATGTTTGATTGTTCCAAGCGAGGAATTTGTCTAAAAATTTTTACTTATATCTTTTTTTATTTATATATATTTTTCTCTAGCGGTTGAGATGGAAACTTCCCCCTTCATTTCTACCCCCTAGGGGATAATTTTATCAAAACACGTATTTGTTTATTTTAACGGAATAAGCATGATATCAATTTTTACCAATATAGCTTAAAAGTATAGACAGTTATAATAGGTTACCCCCTCAAAACATGCTCTTTTTTCAACACCCAAGTGAATCTTGAAAAAATGACGAAACACGTATATTATTATTTTATTAAAAAAAACTCTATGCACTACGTTCTACAGAAACGGGGTCATCCTTTCTAGATGTGCCGTTTTTACCTATATGGATGTATCAATTTAAATATATATTTAGTAGTTTTTGAAATATTTGCAATATTCCAGACTTTTTGACACCCTGTCCTGTTTTGTTACTGACAGAAATACTTTTTATTTATAATTCTTTAACTTTTTATTTATAATTCTTTAACTGGTGGAAAGGGCCTATTACGAGGTGGTCGAGTATTACAACGACGCCTTTTAACTAAGTATTTCCGGCAGGCATTTCGTTTTGTTTTGTTGAGTTTGTCTTTGTCCTGTTTACTATGTTTGTAGTTATTTACCTTTATATTTTTGACGATGTACCTATTACCTTAAGAAAAAAATAATTATTTTTACTTCTTTTAATTTATGTAAGTATTCGTAGTATATTACTTGTATTTATTTTTAGCTTTGTTAATAAGAATGACTGTTCTTTAAAACAATAAAGCATATTTTGATTTGATTTTTGATTTTTATTTATATTCAAACAAGCTTCACAATGCTAAGAAATGACAGAGAAAATTTAAAATGAGATTATTTACCTTGATAATTCTTGTATGTATATACAGTGTGACCAGTAAAGTCCGCATCATATGGGATTTTTTTTATTAATAACTTTATTCGAAATTTGACTTTGGTATCAAGTTCTGCTTCGATCGAGATGAAAATTATGCAAAAAAAGAGTAGTCACGTAATTCGCATTACCTGTCAAATTTTAATTTTTTTCAAAAAATAATTCAAAAGTTATTTCTGAAAATATCGAAAAACGTTATTAGAAAAACTTTTTTTAATGCAGTTTCTAGCCCACATGAAAAATTTTAGCTGCATAGGATAATTTTGATTTTTACCCATATTTTGTAAATTGTACCACTTTTGCAAAATAAGACTCAACGCAACCTACATAAAACTTCTTAGTTTTGACAATGCTTTATTTCAGATACATTTTCTTTAAAGTAGCGCCATATTAAATGTGTGTTTTTCTACAAAATCAAAATTGGGCTATTAAAATTTGGTCGCATGTGATGCAACGTTTATTTGTTTTTGACCCTGTATAAGGTAACTTCATAAAATAAGTATTTTTGAAAACGTAGTTTGTGTCTTAAGGTAATACACCTTAATAGGTAAGACAAAAAAGAACACAGTGTCATCAGTAAAGTGTTTATTAAGTGGAAAATAAATTTTAGTTTAATTTAACGTAAAGTTTATCTATTTTCAACGATTTAATTTAAAACCCCTTTATTAAAATTTGTGATTAAGCTATGTTATAAAAAAAGTAAAAATAGTATTTTATAATTTAAGTGCAGTTTCCAAAGAATTAATTACAAGGATGCACCAAAAACACCTTTACAACGACAAAATATGGGTAAAAAATCAAAATTATCTTATGCAGTTGAAATTTTGCTTGTGGGCTAGAAACTGCATTAAAAAAAACTTTTTCTAATAACTTTTTTCGATATTTTCAAAAATTATTTTTTGGAAAAAATTAAAATTTGACAGATAAGCGAATCACGCGACTACTATTTTTTTGCTTAATTTTCATCTCGATCGAAGCAGAACTTGATGCCAAAGTCAAATTTCGAATAAAGTTATTAATAAAAAACAATCCCATATGATGCGGACTTTACTGGTCACACTGTATATACATACAAGAATTATCAAGGTAAATAATCTCATTTTTAAATTTTCTCTGTAATTTCTTAGCATTGTGAAGCTTATTTGGATATAAGTAAAGAATTATAAATAAAAATTATTTCTGTCAGTAACAAAACAGGACAGGGTGTCAAAAAAGTCTGGAATATTGCAAATATTTCAAAAACTACTGAATATATATTTAAATTGATACATCCATATAGTTAAAAACGGCACATCTAGAAAGGATGGCCCCGTTTCTGTAGAACGTAGTGCATAGAGGTTTTTTTAATAAAATAATAATATACGTGTTTCGTCATTTTTTCAAGATTCACTTGGGTATTGAAAAAAGGGCCTATTTTAAGGGGGTTACCTATTATAACTGTCTATATTTTTAAGCTATATTGGTAAAAATTGATATCATGCTTAATAAACAAGAAGTAATTTGCAAAAGTCTTGTCGACTAGTGTACGAATGTTACTCTGTTTCATCTCCTACCTGCGACAATGTTATCTACACAACTAAAATAACTCATCATGCATACCTAATTATTTACAATATACTGATACTGCAATTTAAATAAAATACAAAACTAATCATTTACGCATCATCATAGAGGTAACAGGGTTATTACAACAAAAAAAAAACGTCAATAAAAAAATGCTTAAAAATAAGTTTTAACCTCTTTCAAAAATACAACCTTTTGAGCACTTTTAATAGTGTCCTGTGTCACTGAACGAGTACTCTGTTCGTGAGATACATATTATATATTTTTACTAGACTCTTTGAAGCCGGCAGTCATCTGTATAGTACAGGGTGGCCAACTAAGCGAGGTAAGCGGCTGTATCTCAGGAACCGTTAATCGTACAGCTTTCGGAAAAAAAAATTATATAAGTAAAGCGATCATGAGAAAATTCTGGAAATTACTTTCAAGTTCCTCATTTCGCCGCAAGGGCAAGCAATTGAAAATTATTTTTTTAAATTTTAAATTTCTCCGAAAATTTCCATATTAAGGTATAACTCTGATTACATCATTGGAAAGCTTAAACAATTCTGCATCATTTTGGTTTAAGGCTCGTTGGTGTACCGACCTTGCTAAGAGTGGGGGAAGCTATTGAATGTGTAAACATTAAAATCGCTGTAACTTCTAAACGCCTTATGCGATTTTACTAAATTTAAGCTTGTTTGGAAGGGAAAGGTAAGTACTTTCAATCATCGTATCCAATGGTACACGATAGTTTCTAATAAAATTGCTAGAGGGCGCAATTTGTAATAATAACAGTTTTTTTGATTTTATCCCGAAAATTCAAATCATACGGTATAACTATGACATCATATTCGGAAAGTAGATTGAATTTGCAAGAAAAAATATAAAAACCGCAGTTCGATATTGTTGTTCGTTCCAGAGTTATTGCCAAAACAATAATTTTTAATTCAAATTGCGCCATCTAGCAATTTTATTAGAAACTATTGTGTACCATTGGACATGACAGTTAAAGGTGTACCTTTCTCTTCCAAACGACCTTAAATTTAGTAAAATTGGATAAGTCGTTTAGAAGTTACAGCGATTTTAATGTTTACACTTTCACTTGATAAGAGTGGGAGAAGCTATTGAAAGTGTAAACATTAAAATCTCTGTAGCTTCTAAACGACTTATCCGATTTTACTAAATTTAAGGTCGTTTGGAAGAGAAAGGTAAGTACCTTTAATTGTCATATCCAATGGTACACAATAGTTTCTAATAAAATTGCTAGAGGGCGCAATTTGAATTAAAAATTATTGTTTTGGCAATAATTCTGAAACGAACAACAATATCAAACTGCGCTCTTTACATTTTTTCTTGCAAATTTAATTTACTTTTCGAATATGATGTCATAGTTATACCGTATGATTTGAATTTTCGGGATAAAATCAAAAAAACTGTTATTATTACAAATTGCGCCCTCTAGCAATTTTATTAGAAACTATCGTATACCATTGGATACGACGATTAAAGGTACTAACCTTTCCCTATCAAACGAGCTTAAATTTAGTAAAATCGGATAAGTCGTTTAGAAGTTACAGCGATTTGAATGTGTAATAGCTTCCCCCACTCTTATCAAGGTCGGTACGCCAACGAGCCTTAAATCAAAATGATGCAGAATTGTCTAAGCTTTCCAATGATGTAATCAGAGTTATACCTTAATATGGAAATTTTCGGAGAAATTTAAGATTTAAAAAAATAATTTTTAAATGTGCCCCCTTGCGGCGAAATGAGGAACTTGAAAGTAATTTCCAGAATTTTCTCATGGTCGCTTTACTTTTATAATTTTTTTTCCGAAAGCTGTACGATTAACGGTTCCTAAGATACAGCCGCTTACCTCGCTTAGTTGGCCACCCTGTACAGGTTGTGGTGTGTAAAAAACACGAAAAACCAATCTTTTCGATTTAATTAAAATAGCCAAAAAACCTGTATGTCTTACGATTCATGAGAACGTTTTACCAGAATGACAAGAACAACATATCAAAGTTTTTTCTGTTTAAATTGAAAAACTCTGTTTTGCCTTTTTTTTTCTATAGTTACCCCCTATTTTTTAGTTGCGTTGTGGTTCCTGGTGGGTTCGGTAAACGGGGCGTAGAAGGAAAAATCGAAGCTGTGAGGTGGTGTAGACAGAACTTCAAGCCCTTCTTGGGCATTTGTCTCGGGTTCCAAGCGGCCGTGGTGGAGTTTGCCAGGAATGAATTGAACATGGAAGACGCCCACTCCACAGAGGTATGATTTTTCTAGTTTTTAAATCTAAATTGGCCATATTCTAGTAAAACAAACTACGTAACGTCGAAAATATAATATACAGGGTGATTCAAAAGTACTTTGACAAACTTCGGGAGGTAATTGCTGGCAATATTTTAACATGAAAAGTTCTTATAAACAGTGGTCCTTGGCGACTTCGTTACGGAGATACAGGGTGTTGAAATGTTAAAAGAAATAGTAATAATTTTTAAATAACTCCTTAACGAATAATTTTTTTTAATGAAATTTTGTGAACTAAATAAGCATCTAAGGACACTTATTTTCAAAGTACAACACGTTCGTAAATTTAACCAGTGGCGTCGGTACAAAATGTTACTATCATATTTTTTGTGAAAACTATGCTACACCACTGCCTTATTTTATTTTAACTTTTTTCTTATAAATCCCCCCTTTATTTAGAACAAAAAAGATCACGTGTGTTTTTTTTGATACGAGGGACGGTTTAAGCGTAAATTATTATTTTATTTAAATATACACAAATATTAAAAAATGTGTTTTAACTGATCAACCACTCAAATATTTATTACAGTATTTTGAATACCTACATATATACTTACTAATAAACAAATATGTATATGCCTAAGAAAGGTATCTGAAGATGCCTATTTTCTAAGTAGGTATAACACGTTTTCAGTGGCATACATATTTATTTATTAGTATGTTATTTTTTAATATTTTGTATTTTGACAAGGCGGCTTTGGAAATGCTTTTTTTGTCGATAAATTAAAATATATTTGACAGTTAGTTACCACTGAGTTTTATTTGTTCAGTTTTGTTATTTTTAATGGTAACTAACTGTCAAATATATTTTAATTTATCGACAAAAAAGGCATTTCCAAAGCCGCCTTGTCAAAATACAAAATATTAAAAAATAACATACTAATAAATAAATATGTATGCCACTGAAAACGTGTTATACCTACTTAGAAAATAGGCATCTTCAGATACCTTTCTTAGGCATATACATATTTGTTTATTAGTAAGTATATATGTAGGTATTCAAAATACTGTAATAAATATTTGAGTGGTTGATCAGTTAAAACACATTTTTTAATATTTGTGTACATTTAAATAAAATAATAATTTACGCTTAAACCGTCCCTCGTATCAAAAAAACACACGTGATCTTTTTTGTTCTAAATAAAGGGGGGATTTATAAGAAAAAAGTTAAAATAAAATAAGGCAGTGGTGTAGCATAGTTTTCACAAAAAATATGATAGTAACATTTTGTACCGACGCCACTGGTTAAATTTACGAACGTGTTGTACTTTGAAAATAAGTGTCCTTAGATGCTTATTTAATTCACAAAATTTCATAAAAAAAAATAACTCGTTAAGGAGTTATTTAAAAATTATTACTATTTCTTTTAACATTTCAACACCCTGTATCTCCGTAACGAAGTCGCCAAGGACCACTGTTTATAAGAACTTTTCATGTTAAAATATTGCCAGCAATCACCTCCCGAAGTTTGTCAAAGTACTTTTGAATCACCCTGTATATCAAAACTTCAAACTAGTGATGGAACCCTTTTTTTTCTCTGGAAAAATTATGGGAATTTCCACGATACGCCTATACACGGTATGGGGACGCGCATAAATTATGTTTATCGCTCTCACATTCTGACGTCAAGTGCGGGAGTCCAGCGCAGGAAAAAATACTTTATTATTTCAATATTAGAGCAGTTTAACAAACAAACAACCCATGAATATGGTAAATTCATTGTTTTAGAATCGGTGAACAATATTTCTGAAAGAATGTGCTTTAAATGACCTAAAATACCCCAGGACACTTTTTAGCACCTTATTCAATTAACTGCAAGTAACTCGAAAAATACAAGACTTTTTAAAAAAACATTAAGAGGTATTATTTAAAGAAGATAAAATTCCACCATTACAAAAAAATGTCTTATTTGATTAAAAAAATATAAAAATTTTAATATTTTAAATTTTTTGAGGACCACAAAGTACATACATTAATGGTCGTCTTTTTTACCCAGGGGGGAGCTGCCCCTAATTTAATATCAATATTAAAAAATAATATCTTAAAAACTTATGATCCAGAAAGCTGAAATTTTGCAGACACTTATGTTGGGTTGCACAAATGTTTTTTTCAATAATTAACTAACCAGGCAACTTTGACTGTGACATAAATTACTCACAGTGGAAGTGGCCGAGCTAGCTTTTATACAGGTTTGTACAAGTTTTATAAAAGTTTTGTGTAGGTTTTATACAAATTTAACACGTTGACTGCCGCACTTACCAAAAAAAAATGTCCCGTGGGCCATCTTGTTTTACTACATAATATACAGGATGTCCGGAAAATACGTGTACAACGTTTAACGACAGACTCCTGACGTCAAAATAGGTCGATCTAAGCCGACTTAGTTATATCCAAAATTGTCTCGTTTAGCCGGTAGAGGGCGTCAAAAATTTGTAAAAATATTGTGTTTTCCTAAATTACGTGAAAACCTGCTAATCGTTTTAATGATTTTTAGTATGTAGACTAATACTATAAAATGACGTTTTCTAGTAGTATAGTCACACCGGCTGTAAATAAGTGGAAGTGTTATAAAAGTGATATAATACGTCAACAGTTCTCCTCATTTTTTATATGAACGGCGTTACGACAACCCAGATATTTTTGTAGAGTGACTGGATGTATTTGGAAGCTATTTTACCTCTTTACTATTTTTCGTTGAATGAGCTGTTTTGTCAGAAGAAAATATTTACAATTACCTGCATACATCAATTATTAACAATAAAAATAAAACATAGTACAACAAAGTTGAAAGTATGTATTGTAAGAAACTAAGTAAAAAAAAACATTATTTAAGCAAATGTGTAAAATTACCGCCATCTTGCTGAATACACTTATTAACACTCCTTAAAAAATTATATTGGACCCTATCTAATGTCTCGGGGTTATTAAAATGGTTGCCTGCATTTAAAATCCGCTGCAATAAATCATCGCGTGTGTTTACCGGAGTCTTGTAAACTTCTGTTTTAATAGCCCCCACAAAAAGAAGTCACACATATTTAACTCAGGAGAACGTGGTGGCCATTTTACTGGTGCATCATTGCCCCTTTCAATCCATCGGTTGGGATATTGATGATGTAAGTATTGCCGAACGGCAACGGAAAAATAGGGCGGGGCACCATCATGCATATACCACATTTCCCTCCGAAGTAAAAGGGGCAAATTGTCCAGAAGAATTGGTAATGTGTCTTGCAAAAAATTTAAATAAATATTTCCATCTAACCTGTCTGGAATAACAATGGGACCAATAAGGTAGCGATCAATAATACCTGCCCAAATATTTAATTTAAATTGATGCTGATGATGTGCAACTTTAATGGGATGTGGATTTTCATCGGAATAAATATGTTCGTTGTGCAGATTGGTTACTTCAGAACTTGTAAAGCACGCCTCGTCAGTAAACATAATTGTTCTACAAAAATTTGGATCACGGATTCTTTTGTTTCTAAAAATTTGACAAAATGTAAGCCGCATGGGGGGATCAGTCGGTAAAAGTTCCTGGACTTTTTGCACGTGATAAGGATGTAACAACTGTTCTTTTAAAACCTCATTGACAATCGTTTTAGGAACATGTAACTCACGTTCTAAGCGACGGGTACTGGTACTTGGTTCTTCTTCAACTCTTTCCAGAATCATCTATTCTGTTTCCACAGTTCGAGTTGTTCGCATACGACCCCTGCCTTCAAAGTTTTTCTCAAAGCTGCCCGTTTCCCGAAGATGACGCTCGATATTGGCAAATGTTTGGTGGTGTGGTATTCGACGGTTAGGAAATCTTTGTCAATAATTGTCAAATTATTAAATGCCAAATGCAACAAAGTCACTAAAAAATTATTGTTACAGGTAATTTGTTTTTAATTTTATTACTAATAATACTAAATATTGTAAATATTTTCTTCTGGCAAATCAGCTCATTCAACAAAAAATATTAAAGAGGTAAAATAGCTTCCAAATACATCCAGTCCCTCTACAAAAATATCTGGGTTGTCATAACGCCGTTCATATAAAAAATGAGGAGAAATGTTGACGTATTATATCACTTTTATAACAATTCCACTTATTTACAGCCGGTGACTATACTACTAGAAAACGTAATTTTATAGTATTAGTCTACATACTAAAAATCATTAAAATCGATTAGCAGGTTTTCACGTAATTTAGGAAAAATCAATATTTTTACAAATTTTTGACGCCCTCTACCGGCTAAACGAGACAATTTTGGATATAACTAAGTCGGCTTAGATCGACCTATTTTGACGTCAGGAGTCTGCCGTCAAACGTTGTACATGTATTTTCCGGACACCCTGTATATTATCATTTATTGAAAACATAGAATATAAATAGTGGGCTAACTGCATATATTTTACCCTAGGGCCCCCATAAGCTTACTGTACGGCCTTGAGTTAAATAGTATTCACGGAGCCTGAAAGATACGATGGTCTTGGAATTATATTTAACTCACGCGGCTTGTGTGGAACAAGGCCGTGCGAATTATATTTACTTCACATGGCAGTCAATGTGTTTTAAACAAGTTCTGTAGGAATTTGTGCAATGACATATCTTGTACAACAGCTAACCGGGCCACTCTGATTGTGAGAAAATCGTTTCTGCAAATATCATTTATGTCACAGTCAAAATTGTTTAAAATATTTGTGCAACCGGATATTAGCCCTTACCTAAAAGGGCGAATGTTGACTATCGCTGGAATGAAAATATATTATCAAAATTTGCTCCATATGTTTGAGTTTCAGCAAACGGCGCTTATCTTAAAAAGTTTAGGTGTATGTTGAAAATAAAGGTCCTATGTCTATTGAGGTTATAGGGGCTAATTTAAAGAAGGGGCACATTTTTGTATTGTTCATATTTAAAACTGGTGCAAAACAGTCTACTTCTTGACTATAAAACACATACCTACGTGTTCTGTCATAGCGTCAAAACACATCGCTCACGTATTCAAGGTTAGGCATAGCAAAAAAATACCGTCTGCACCCTTCCACGACTAGATATTCCCCTCATAAAAAAAACAGCATGCAATAATTGCCGTAAATATATTTCAATTGCGTCATAAAGGACAAAACAGTAGCAAATCAAAATTGGGCGACTCAGTCGATTTCCCACCCCAGATCATAGACAATTTACCTTTAGATATGTTGGGAGCAAAGCTCGAAAACGGCCAATGGTCGATATTTTTGCTCAATCTTAGGATTGACCGTTTAAAAGCGACCAAAGTCCGAAGTTTAATTCAATTTTGGGCTTTGGCCATCTCCAAACAGCCAAACCTGGAATTGTGCAATTGCGAAACGACCAAAGCTATACAGCCACACTATTCAATTTAAAAAAAGTAAGTTGGAACAATGTGTTATATTATTTATTTTAGGTTAAGCTAGGTTAGGTTAAGCTAGAAGGTTCTGCCTCAACTTCGCCTTTTGTAACTTATTTACAATAAAGTATTTTATTATTATTATTATTATTATTATTATTATTTAAATTTGTAGTTAGTTTAATCAATCATAAACACATTTAAACGTATTTGTGTCATTTTGTTCGAATTAACTTTTGATAAATCATAATTTAATTCTAAGAATTTTAACATGAATTAATAAAACAATAAAGTATAAAATAATTTTTATTTAGGAAGGAACACATAATACATTAATAACTGCAATGGTTTAATATAACAACATTAATATAAGTATAAAATACTATAAAACAAACAAAGTAAGACTACTGATTACTGTTATAAATAAAATAGGTAGAAAACCTAATATGAAATAAACAGCATAATATATGTCAAGATAATTTTATACAACTTGACGATAAGTGACATTTTGAGCTGTGTTTTACTACTTTTTTTTAAAAAATTGCAAAAATTACATTTTTGTTTACGAACGAATACATAATACATAAATAACTGAAGTGGGTTAATATAATAATAATAATAATATAATAAAATATTATAAGACAAACAAAATAAGATTATTAATTATTACAATAAAATAGACAGAAAACATATAATAAAATAAAAAGCATAATATACGTTAAAACAGTTTAATATCACGCTCCCAAATGAGGCATTTAATGGGAAAAAAAGATATATTGATAATTATTTATTTCTGCAACTTGACGATGAGTGGCATTTTGAGATGCATTTCACTTCTTTTTTTAAACAATTGCAGCTCTTGTTTACGCAGTTCTTTCTACAACCACATCTCACAAATCAGGAATGTATTATTTGATTCACTTTTCTGGATATAAGCATCCAACTTCAACCTGAATTCATGTTCACTAACAGCAGACATTCTTAACGAGACAGACAATACGTGTAAACTCCCTCAATGCAAGGCTTAGACTGACTGACAGTGACACCACACTAAATAATACACTGGTCCGCCCACATTACGCTCGCGACAAATTTTATCTGTTTATGCTTATCGAGTAACGAACCGAAATTATTTTAAGTATTGGTCGTTTTGTAATTGCACAATTCCAGGTTTGGCTGTTTGGAGGTGGCCAAAGCCCAAAATTGATTTAAACTTCGGAATTTGGTCGCTTTCAAACGGCCAATCCTAAGATTGAGCAAAAATATCGACCATTGGCCGTTTTCGAGCTTTGCTCCCAACAGATACATACAGCTTATCTCCTGCGCAAACAAAAGTTACGTTTTATGGGTGAAAAAATACGTCCGAGCGCATGACTCGTCGGTCAGCTGCCTTCCCTCTGGGCACCTTCGGGCATGCGCACAAACCTCGTGTTATCGGCCTGTCCTACTTTAGTGACTCAAAATACACTCCAGAACCGGCTCGGCCGCCATTTTTGTTCTTGTGTTTTAAGGTTTCTCTGTGGATTCCTTGTAGTTTTCTTTTTGCTATTGTGGGTGTTTAATATTTACGGATTTCTAGTTTTTGTGTAGTAGTAGTAGTGATTTTTTGGCCACCGAAAGTAGCTGCCTACCCTCTCCAAAAATATCATTTTGACTTGGTCGTTGGAAAGAAGTTCTGTTACTTGACCAACGTGCCACGTCTTTATGCTATTTATTGCCAGTTAACAGCCTTCCCTGGGACAAGCGGCGACTTGTTGCACGCAACACCGGAGGTCATCTCCTGGCTCGAACAGTTACGCCTGGAGCTGTGATAATAAAGACAATAATTGTAACTATGTTTGTGATATATGTGCTAGTACCGATGTTATATATACCTGTATTTACTCTTCCTTCTATGTATGTTCGAATAAACCATAAGCTAAATAAATAAATGGTATTTATGACGATATACCTAATGGGGACGCTGCCCCCAAATTTTTTCCGCAATTCCCCCTTAATAACCTATTTTCGGGGTAATGGGGACATGCAAAATAAGCAACTTTCGATTAACCAGCGACACCCAATCGTAAATATATCTCTTTTATACCATGTTTTTAAGGGCACTGTACAAAAAGAATAATAATATTTAACGAATTATTAAAATGCTCGTACTTACCAGAATATCCGACGAAACCGACATACAGAATATTTTATAGGTTATGTTTTGGGTTCGCGTATGTCGGAACATATGATATGTGGAAGGCGTTTACCGAATGGCGTTCGACGGCCCACATGTACAGACTAGAAGGACAGTGACAAATTCGACCGACAACTTTTGATAAAAGTTTTATGGCCAGTGTCCCCATTTGCCCCTGTCCACATTTACCCTGATTGACTTATATGTTATTTATTTAAATAGGTAAAAGAAGATACGAAACATCCATTAATCATCGACATGCCGGAACACAATACGGGCAAAATGGGAGGCACAATGAGGTTGGGTAAAAGAACAACCGTCTTCAAACCGACGGCGAAAACTAGTAAAATCAGTAAGTTATTTTATTTATTAGGTTTCAGTATGTTAAGTACTCGCCCGCTGTAATAGGACCTTTATGACGAGTAGCTTTCAAGTTACCAAATGATAACCGACTGTTTAGTCATAAGGTAAGACAAAAACATCGTCGAAAGTTGGCGTTGCAACAACGTAGGCATGTCGTAAACAACCAACGACTATCAAGCAAATATAGACATCGCATTTTCTTTATCACAACAAACCGACAAGACCTAAAAAGCAAATGTCCACCATGGTCATCGTGAGTTTAAGAATGAAACCACGTGGAAATATTAACACATTTTTACGCTAGAATATTACGCTGTTTTGGCAGTAAAATAAAATATTTATTGTTTATTTAAATTATTTTAAATAAAAAATAAACAACAAAGACAAGAAAATAAATTTTAGGTTAAAAATGTAGATTGGTTGAATGTCAGTAATTTAATTTTCTATTTAGTATGTATCTTTATACCTACATAAAATTAAAAATAATATATTGCTTGATTGTTTAATTTTTTTTGTTTTTTTGTATAAGTTTCCTGTCTGTTTTTGTTTAACGAAGGTTGCGTTTTAAAATTTAAAAATAAATCTATAAAATTTTGTTTAATGCATTAAAAAAATATTGAATTTTACCTTTTTGCTAAACAAAAAAAGTTATCTATTACTACTACTTCACCTTTTAATTAAAGTTTTTTTTTCTGTAGGAAAGCTGTATGGAAATAAGGATAAAATTGAAGAGCGTCACAGGCATAGATATGAGGTAAACCCCGAATATATCACTGAGTTAGAAAAAAATGGCCTTAAATTTGTTGGTAAGTTTATGTAATATTTATTTTCAAATTATACTGCATATGTGTTTAACGTTTGGAACAACTTTAGAAGTACATATTTCCAATTTTTCACCGTAATGGTGTAAAATTTAATATCTCATCTGATCTCTGGTCACACGGTGTCTTTCATCAATACAAAACAGGATTATAATGAAAACGCGTTTTAAATAAAATAACTGGCAAAGGAATAAAATTGTGGCGAAATCAGCACCAATACCTTTTACCCGTTTATGTCATAGATATTTACCTTTAGATAAGCAAACTCAAACAATAATCACGAAAGTGGCAAATTTATGGCCTCGCGCATGTAAACAAAGCTACACACGATTAGACATGCGCACTGCAACATTATCGTTTGACAAATGGGAAAATAGACAGGTCCTGGTTTTAAAATGTAAGTTCTGGCTCAAGAAATTGTTTAAGTTGACCTTTAATTTAGTTTTACGTGTAAACAGCTAAAATTTGCCCCAAATTCTTGCCAAAAAATTGGAACTTGTTAATTTTTGATCAAGTTGGGAAAAAAGTTAGTCGTCGTGTTTTTAGTTCGAAAAGGAAGAGAACAAGTCAATTAAACTATAAAACTTATAAAATCGAATATTAAAAGCAAACAAAACCAGCAAAATAACCAATCTTCGATGTTATCGCGTACCTAACCTCAAGTCAAATATTAGTTGGTAATAACTTGTATTGATTTTTACAATTTGGCAAAAACTTGGGTACGTGTAAAACATTTTCAAGCACAATTCCTTGTTCAAGAATTTGAAAAAGTTTTTGCCCGAGAACGTGACCCTTGGATTAATATAAACATATCTAGTTATTTACTTTTTTCTTTTATATAATATAAGTATAGAGAAAAGTATCTTTTAAACTTTTTCAAGCAATATATAGCCCTAAAAATTGGCGTACCTAATTAGATTGCAGGGCTGCAAATAAAATATACCAAAACATGCATCGGTATAATCTGTTTTGGTGTGGGGTTCTCTTTATTTTCATACCTTGTTTGTGTAGCCTAGGCCTAGTTTGATGTGTTTAAATTGATCATAATAAAATAAAGTTATATATCAAGATACATCACTACTCCATACTTACTGAAAATACGAAATACCCGGTATTTTACCCCTATTTGGGCATAACAAAATAACACAACTGCTGTTACTAGTCATTGTTTATATTCCAATCCGAGTCACTAAAAGCACAAACAATTCACTAAACTACACAAAAACTAATTCGTAAATATTAAATACCCACAACCCATAATAGCAAAGAAAACGACAAGGAATCTTAAAACACAACAACAAAAATGGCGCCGGAGCCGGTTCTGGACATAGACAATTTACCTTTAGATAAGCAAACAATAATCACGAAAGTGGCAGTTTTATGGCCTCGCGCATGTAAACAAAGCTAGACACTATTAGTCATGCGCACTGCAACATTATCGTTTGACGAATGGGAAAATAGACAGGTCCGGGCTTTAAAATTTAAATTCTTGCCAAAAAATTTGACTTTCTTCTCAATTTTTTGATCAAGTTCGGAAAAAAGGTGGTGATTTCTGGCATTTTTAGTAGTAGCAAACCTATCAGATTTTAAGGATAGAAAATTGTTTTTAAGGTATTGTTTTTAAAATTTGTTTAATAATGATTCGTCGTCGTGTTTTTAGTTCGGAAAGGAAGAGAACAAGAACAAGTGAATTAAACTAGTCTTATATAAAGTCGAATAAAAAAACAAACAAAACCAGCAAAATAACCAATCTACGGTGTTACCCAGTGCCTAACCTCAAGTCAAATATTAGTTGGTATATAACCTGTATTGATTTTTACAATTTGGCAAAAACTTGGGTACGTGTAAAACATTTTCAAGCAAAATTTCTTGTTCAAGAATTTGAAAAGTGTTTGCCCGAGAACTTGACCAGTGGAATACTGGCTTTATTAAAAGCTTAATGTCGGGGTGTACAGATTTTAACCAAAAAATTCACCAACCAGCAACCTTGATAGAATTAATTTTCTCAAAATCAGACACAATTCACTAAACTACACAAAAACTAGATATCCGTAAATATTAAACACCCACAATCCACAATAGCTAAGAAAACTACAAGGAATCCACAGAGAAACCTTAAAACACAACAACAAAAATGGCGGCCGAGCCGGTTCTGGAGTGTATTTTGAGCATGCCGATAAAGTAGGACTGGCCGATAACACGAGGTTTGTGCGCATGCCCGAAGGTGCCCAGAGGGAAGGCATCTGATCGGCGAGCCGTGCGCTCGGACGTATTTTTTCACCCATAAAACGTAACTTTTGTTTGCGCAGGAGATAAGCTGTACGTATAGGCCAGTACATCTAGGGGTAGACCCTAAACAAATTATTATAAAGAGGAGACTGGTTTTAAATGTTAGAGTTTTAAGGTCTTTTTATCATACTAAAAGTCCCCATTTGTCCGCTTTGCACAACACCCTCAAATTTCGGTCGCCATCTTGATTTTTGGTATTTTTGAACAAAACAGCAGTTTAACTCAAAAACTAACCCATATTTTAAAAAAATACATCAAAATTAAAGAGCATAAAAAAATACATCAACTACGGTAGTTTTTAACCCCCAAATTATTTCTGTAATTCACTTATATAAAATAATTATAAACAAAAAGCTGAAATTATTTAGTAATTTCAGCCTTTTGTCCTTTAATAAAATAATGATTGTAGGAATACTAAAATGTTAAGTTAATTGTATTCAGTGGGGTTGTTTAAAAAGTTAGGTTAGAACAAAATAATAAATCAATTTAAAAAAATTCTATAATAGGAACTAATAACATTTGACATTGTCGTAAAGAAACAAAATTAGCAGGAAAAATTAAAGGTAACATATCTTATTAAAAAATATAATATTTTCTCTAATCTGAATCTTCTTCTATGGAATGGGGAATGTTATCACAAGCATTTCCATTACATTTTCCACATAGATTTGAGCAAAAAACATTTGATTTTCTGCAACTACAAAATTAAAAATTACGATATGGATAAGGTGTTTTTTTAAATGGAACATAGCTTTTTTATACGATTTTTGGAACGAGTGATTTTTTTTGTCCGTTCTGATTAAAATATTTAATATTGTGACAGCTATTTTTATTAAATTTTAATGTTTTATCCAGTATAATTTAACTTTAACCTGTTTGAAACATACACTAGGTAATAAAGGTATAATCACCTTTGAATCCTTCAAAGTCAAAAAATTTGACAAATTTACTATAATATTGCCGAAATAAAATATGCATTAGATGAGAGATTGCAGATTGTTATCTTGTTCTACAAATGCCAAGAGAAGCAAGGAGAAGATTTATTGCAAATTTTCACAGAAATATATCCGTCAATACTATTCTAAGGATAAAGAACCTATTTGAGGAAAATAAAACATTACATGACAGAAAAAGAAATCCAACTCTATATCTACTAATTAAAAAAAACATTAATAATTTAATTGTTCAATGTGACCTCCGTTGTTCTCGAAACAAGTGCGATAAGCTCTTTGTAGCCTTTCCAAACTTGCTGTTATACTGTGATTTTCCTGGTTAAGACGATTTATTCCATTCACAATTTTCTGCATGATCTCTTCAATATCGTGGTTTCGCTGCTTGTATACCACGTTCTTTAAATGGCCCCAAAGAAATGTGTCTAATATTGACAAATCGGGACTATTGGGTGGCCAAGCATAGGTTCCATTTCTACCAATCCATTCTTCATGGCGTCCGTTTAAATATTGAGTAACCTCACACACGGCATGCGGAGGGGCCCCGTCATGTTGCCAAATTAATTTTGATATTCTTCCAATGGTAAATCTTCCAAAAAGAACTCAATTTCGTTTTCTAAGAACTTGTAGTATCTCTGTCTATTTAAAGTCCCGTTAAAAAATATTGGTCCCAAAATTCTATTATTTTTTATGCCACACCAAACATGGATTGAAGTCCTTCCTTGAAATTTAATTGTCTGAAATTTTCTTGGATTTCCAACGGCCCAGTGATGACTATTATGTCTATTGAAACCCCCCGATGTTGTGAATGTGGCTTCGTCAGTCCATAAGATATTTCTGAATAAATTAGGGTCTTCGTTTTCTTTCCGATTCACAATTTGGGAAACAAATTGGAAGCGAAGTTGTTTTTGTGCCGGTGTTAGATGTTGAAGTGGAAGGATATGATAAGACTTAAATTTATGATTTCTTAAAGTCCTGTGAACAGTTCCTTGGGTAACTCTTCTGCGTCTTACACCGCCGCCGTATTGAACGCCCCGAACTGCGTCCGAAATTGATTTGGTTGGATTTAGTCGAAAACAATTCACAATGGCACGGTCTCGATTTCTATTCCTTTCTGGATTTCTTTTTCTGTCATGTAATGTTTTATTTTCCTCAAATAGGTTCTTTATCCTTAGAATAGTATTGACGGATATATTTCTGTGAAAATTTGCAATAAATCTTCTCCTTGCTTCTCTTGCATTTTCTTGGCATTTGTAGAACAAGATAACAATCTGCAATCTCTCATCTAATGCATATTTCTTTTCGGCAATATTATAGTAAATTTGTCAAATTTTTTGACTTTGAAGGATTCAAAGGTGATTATACCTTTATTACCTAGTGTATGTTTCAAACAGGTTAAAGTTAAATTATACTGGATAAAACATTAAAATTTAATAAAAATAGCTGTCACAATATTAAATATTTTAATCAGAACGGACAAAAAAAATCACTCGTTCCAAAAATCGTATAAAAAAAGCTATGTTCCTTTTAAAAAACACCTTATCCATAGCGTAACTCTTTTGTTTCTGGTTCAAATAAATTTTTGGTTTCATTTTTGAATTCTGCAGGAAAAAGTACATCGATTGGCTATTTTGGATTTTTCTTTAAATACGTACAAGGAAGCTCAAAAATGAGCCCCTGTTCAGTCCTCGTTGGAAGACCCTGTACCTATCTAAAAACAGTTTATTTTGGTACTTACCTAAAACATTAACTACGGCCACCTTTAAAAAGTCAATTATATCACTCACGAAACTGTCGTCGTTGTATACTATGGCTATAATCTTCCTAGAATATCACTTGCCGCTATTACAATAATTGATTTTTGGCATACGATATTTTAACTCGGCCGTTGTATAAAAAAATAAACTATCTTTTTTAGATATAATATTAAACCAGTAGGTATTATAAATGTTTTCTTTTTACATAGTTCGAAACTACCTTTATTTTTTAACATCGAGAAAATAAACTCTTTTATTTGAAATTTTCATCCCTAATTTTGTTTTAAAAAATTATATCTCGCAGCTGAAATTTTTAATAAAAACATGTATCGCACCAAAAGATGCGGAATTTAATTTGGAACAGATTTTTACTCTTTAAATTTTTTTGAAATGGTCTTAGTTTTTAGAGTTATTCTTTAATATCCAGAAAATGTACTAAAATCCAAGATGGCGGACTGAATTTGAAGGTGTTATGCAAGGAGGACGTATGGGGACTTTTGGTATGTTTGCTATGACCCAAAACACTAACATTCTACATTAGTCTCATCTTTATAATAATTTGTTCTAGGTCGACCATACAAACATTTTAGATGTATTGGCCGTATCTAAAGGTAAATGTCTTTCCTGTCTAGGGCTCGGAATTCTATTCGAATAATTCGAATATTCGACTATTCTAAATTCGCATTTTTTGTTAGTTAAAAAGTTCGACTATTCAAATATTCGACTATTTGAATATTTGACTATTCGAATATTCGACTAAAATATTCGACTATTCAAAGATTCGAATATTTGACTATTCGAATATTCGACTATTTAAATATTCGACTATTCAAATATTCGACTATTCGAAATTCGAATATTTGACCATTCGAATTTAAGTATTTATTCGACTATTTGAATATTCGGCCATTCGAATATTTAACTATTTGACTTTGTTCGGATATCTATATGTTCGACTATTCGTGTTTTCTGTGAAACTGTAAATTTTAATGCTAAAAAAAAAAACAAAAAAAAAATTATATAGTCAGTAAGCAGTTAAATCACTTCTACCGTGATTGTGATTAAACGACTGTATTTCGATATTTAAATAGACGACTATACGAATATTGGACTATTTAAATATTCAAATATATCTATATATCTATTCGACTATTCGAATTATTCGACTATATTCGACTATTGTAATTATTCGACTATTCGAATTATATGATTATATAATTATAAAAATTCCTAGCCCTAGTCCTGCCTTACTATTTGGCTAGCTAATATCTAGTGGCAGCTTCAATACATTCTGTGTTTGAAAAACAAAATTTAATTTACTTCTTCTGTATTGCATTCTGTATGATTAATTATTTCTTTCCTCACAGGTGTCGATATAGACGAACAACGCATGGAAATTCTCGAATTAGAAAATCATCCTTTCTTCGTAGCAGTGCAGTTTCACCCAGAATATCTATCGAGGCCCGTCAATCCATCTCCCCCGTTTATGGGGCTCATCCTAGCAGCTAAAGATAGACTTAAGGGGTACTTTGCTAGGGGGTGCAAATTGAGCCCCAGGGAACCTCAGAGCGATTATTATGATTCAGGTAAGACCACAAGGCTTCAACCGTGAGTCAATTGGTAAAGAAATCCCGTACAATTGTTATACACTAATTTTAATTTATTTAGCAATTTTGTCCAATAAGGCCGCCAGTGTGTGTCTATGTGCATTAAATCGAAGCCAGTTGTGATGAAATAAGAAAAAGTTTTTTAGACTAAAATCTGACCAATAAACATAATTGTTTTAAATCAAATTTAATATAAATAAAGTCAAATCCTGAGGCAAATTGGCAACTATGTTTGGTAATGTCAGTTGGGCGACACAACCGGCTTTTGACTAAAGTGCCAGAGACCTCAAAATGTCAAAACAATAAATGATGATAAAATACAAATTAACTGTCAACATACTTTAAAGGATTTTTAAACTGTTTTTGTGTTAATCATTACATGAACGCTGTAAACAAAATTTTAGATGGGGTAGATAAAATTGAAGCCATTTTAATTTTAAGTAGACCACATTTAAACCTGCTTGCCTTAATGGTCTGTGATCGAAACGCCTAGACAGTTTTTAAATAAATAAATAATGCGACAAAACTTGCTTCTTTCTTTTTTTTCCCAGTACTTAGCTCTTAGTTGTGAAGGGAAAAATAATACTTACCAGTCAGGCCTTAAATTAAAGTAAAGTGTTTAAAAAATTAAATTACCCCAATTTTATTTCATTTAACTAAATTATCTCTAAAAACAGGTATTTTTCCAGAAAAAATGAAAATTGCTAAAGTAACTCCAGTATTTAAAACTGATAAAAGATATAAATGCAGCAATTATCGCCCAATATCTGTTTTACCAATATTTTCAAAAATATTAGAGAAAATAATAAATAATAAATTATGCGACTTTCTAGAAAGCCAAAATTTACTTTTTGCTAACCAGTATGATTTTCGCAGATCTAAGGATACAGAAATAGGTGTAGGAGATATCATAACAAATATTCAAGCTAATGTCGACAGCAGTAAAAAATGCTGTTTACTATCCTTAGATCTGTGTAAGGCTTTTGACACAGTAAACCATGATATTTTATTAAAAAAATTATACGATATTGGGATAAGGTGAAATACACACAAACTACTTCAAAGTTGTTTAAGCTATCGTAAACAATTTGTTCAAATTGGGGAAAAAAGTTTGAAAAAAGAAATAATATGTGGAGTTCCACAAGGATCAATATTGGGTCCGTTATTATTCTTAATTTACATTAATTCCGTTTCCAAATTGAACTTAAAGGGCAATATAAAGCTATTTGCAGATGATACAACAATTATTTATTTTGCAGAAACTTTTGCAGAAATGTATTTTGATATTAATAATAATTTAAAAATACTTCTTTCTTGGCTTCAATCAAATAAACGTTAAATTTTACAAAATCTTCGTTTATGTTTATAACTAAAAATAAAATAAATTCCATCAATATCCCCTTAACATTTAATAATGAAAATATTCAATATTCCAAAAAGACAAAAATTTTAGAATTAGTTTGAGACGAAATTTTAAATTGGAAATGCCATATCCAGTATATTATCAACTCGATATCTCCTTTGGTATCTGTTTTGTACAGAACTAGATATTTTATTCCTTTGAAATACTTTAAAAAATATATATTTTTCATTAATATATTCAAAATTACAATACTTAGCTTCTGCATGGGGATCTGCTTGTTTATCAAACTTAAGACCATTACAAAAATTGCAAAATAAAATTATTAAATGTATACACAAATTACCACATTTAGAACCAACTGTTAATCTATATAGACCGAAAGGGTATTTACACGTTCAAAACATTTATAAATTAAAAATTTGTATTCTAATTCACTATTATTTTAAAAGAAAAAAAATCAAACTTAACACTTCAGGAGAATAATACGTTATATGATCATAACACCAGACGTTGTATAAATTATCAAACTATACCAGTAAAAAGTAATTTTGGAAAAAATCGCTTTTATATGACGGAATAATAAAATATAACAATCTTTTAAAAAATATCAGAAAAATTAAAAAATTGGCAACTTTGTAAAAACAATAAAGAGATATTTACTAAATTAAATTAGTTATACTATTTTTTTAAAATTGATTTTCTTAATGAATTAAATTGGATTAACTTCCATTTTTTTTATGGTTATTATTTTCTATATTATGTTGTCTCATTCCATGTAATGAACACTGTAAAAGTTAGTTTGGAATAAAAACATTTTTGAGAGTTAAATTCATATTTTCATGTTTTTTATTTTCAGAAGATGACCTAAACGAGTTGACCGTAAAAAAATTGAACATCATCGAAAACGAGAATGACGACAACAGCAGCGCGTATAGTAGTTCAAGTCAGTTTTAAGTTCCTGAAGGTAAAAATTGAGTTTGGTCGAAACATAGCTTTTGGTTCAATAACTTGAGACAGCTCCGGAGTGAATTACTTTATTACCTCCGAACAAACCCGGGAGAATAAAATTGTATTTGCTGGGCAGAGCCTTCAATTCGAACGACGGGAAAATAAAAATTTGCAAAATTAATTTGTTGGGTAACTTTTGATTCACCGGCTATAAGCATACAGGGTGTTATTTAAGTATGTGGCCAAACTCCAAGGGCTGCTTCTTTAAGTGATTTTAAGAAGAAAAGTTCATATAAACATGGGTCCGAAAATGCATAGTTTTTACGATACAGTGTTTCAAACTTTAAAAAAAAATCGGCTGTTCGTAAATATCTAAATACTCTTTTATTCGATTTTGTTGAAATTTGGCTATTCTGTTTGTAATAACAATAGGATAATTTAGCCCTAATTAGATTAAAATTATTAAGTCCAGTGGCGTCCCCGAAGACAGTACAACTAATATTTTTGACAAAAAAATTACGTGCCACTGACTTTTTAAAATTATTTTTTTTCGAATTAAGCAACTACAAATACAACTATTATATCTCTTAAGTTTTTTTCATATCTTGCTTTGTTTTCGAGAAAAAATAAATTCCCCGGAACAATAATAATAATAATAATAAAAAGTTTATTCAACATTTTTTGTTTAAGTACATTTAATGTTAATATAAATATTTTTGAATAAACTTAATTCCGTAAAACAGTAAAAATTTAAACTACTTACCAAACTATTAAGCAATTAAAATTACACGAAAGTCCTCTTTTGAATTATTTCGCACAGATTAAAACTGTTTTCGATAAAAGAAATTAACATAAGATAATAATAATAATAATAATAATAATAATACTATTATAAGTTTTGTCTTATTTTCTGTTTAAATGCATAATTAAACATTGCAGTAACACATTATTACGTTATGCGAATAGTTTGGTAAGTAGTTTAAATTTTTTACTTTTATTGTCTCGCGGACATGCAATAAAGTGTTTTTTTTCTCAAAAACAAAGCAAGATATGTAGTTGCTTAATTCGAAACAAATACATAATTTTAAAAAAGTCGGGGACGCCATTAGACTTAATAATTTTAATCTAAATGAGGCTAAATTATCCTATTGTTATTAACAAACAGAATAGCCAAATTTCAACAAAATCGAATAAAAGAGTACTGAGATATTTACGAACATCCGATTTTTTTTTAAGTTTGACACTCTGTATCGTAAAAACTATGCTTTTTCGGACCCATGTTTATATCAACTTTTCTTCTTAAAATCACTTAAAGAAGCACCCTTTGGAGTTTGGCCGCATACTTAAATAATACCCTGTATAATCCACACGTATTGACCATGCTTAGAATTATTGCAATCTTAAAAAAATAAAATACAGGGGGGGGACAATACGTGCCTTATTGCGAGGAAAGAAAAAGTATCTTACTCTGGAGCCTTATTTATTTTGTGTATAAATTGTATATTTTTAATTCTAGCAAAAAAGTTATGCTTATGTCCAATAGGATGTAGGAAATAAAAATATTTATTCAAAAGGTTGTTAGGCAACGCATGCATCTAGAAACGAGGTCAAAATACGTTACGATTAAAAATCCCAAATAGCATATTTAGACACAATTCTTTGCTGAAAAACGTGAAACATTTTTGAACTGTTTGTTTCGAAAAGTTTTACAAGCCACACTGTCGATATATTTAACACACACGGGAATAAATATTTTTTTTTATTGATACCCTTATTTCGCTTATTTAAAGTACGCCTCAGCGTGTTTAAATCCCACTTTCAAAAACGCGCGTGTTTTAAAGTTACCATGGCAACATCAACAACCCGTGAAACGTAAAGTCTAAATATGTCAACTTTTTAATTATTGATTTGACAGAATTACCTTTTAACGTCAAATAAAATATTTTTTTAAGCAATACACAACTATGGAGGACTTGAGGTAGGAGGCCGATCGCAATGCATTGGATTCGGTCCCAAATTAGCATCGGTAATTCAGCTTTACGAGTTGCCATAAGATGGCGCTCGTATTCGAAGTGGGCTATCAAATAAATGGTTTCTTATGGACGCGATAACTATTTTTATTTAAATTAGTTCTTTAAGGAACAAATAAGGACTTTTATATGAATTTACACTTACTTTGTTATACTTATTAGTAAACTCAGCCTGTATAAAGTTCCAACGATGCTTCGTTTGTAAAATACAGGAACATTCTAGCTAGAGGGTTTTACCTTTGGAGCTAGAAAGAGACTTATTTGGCTGCGTTTCATCTCTGAAGAAGATCCTGTCTTACACCCCGACACAAAGCAAAATCTACTTTTATAAATTGTACCATTATTCATTATAAATATGGAAATTAATTACAATACAACGTTATTTGTCTTGTCTTGCCTTCAAACGTTATTTGTTATTTCGAAAAATAAAACGTCAATTCTCAAAAGTAAAAGCACAGAAAAATAAATGGTTTAAGAAAAAGTTAAAAACTATGAAGGATCTAGTTTTCCATATTAAAAACGAAGAAGAAGAAGACAACATCAGCCCACTTCGGACGCGAGTGCCATCTATCAGCCAATAGCGAACTAACCAAAAAACCGGGACAGAAATTGAAAATCCTGCCATTATCGATCGGCCTCCTACCCTCTAGTTCTCCATATACACAACCAATGTCAACGGTGACAACAATGAATCTTATGTGACAGATTGGAAGTTATTTTTTGTTGTCCTCATTTTCACGACGACAGGTATATCACATCACGAATTCGACTATCTCACATATTTACTAAGTTATTATTTCCATTTTTGTAATATAAATACCAATAAGTGTACCAATAAAAAAAAAATAATGTAAAGTATTCGTGGATAACTGGTCTTTAAAACACTTGCTCTATTTCAAGCACTCCGGCTGCGCCGTCGTGCTTGCAAAATCGCGCGTGTTTTAAAGACCTTAATATCCACTTATACTTTAATATACTATTTCGAAACATTTTTAGATAAAATTATGTATAGATGGCACATGCGTTCTCAAATTGTAGCGATACATTTTTGATTTAAGTGAATTGAAACAAATTCGTACTTTTCTTGTTTCGAAATATTTACCAAACAATGGTGTCCATTCATTTGCAAAACTTGTGAAGACAATTATGTTCGAAACATTTACTCACACTATACCTGCTCGTCGATCGGAACAAATTATAACAATAACCTATGTTTTTGAGGAATGAGGACTTTAATATCTACCCTCAATAATTATAATTTTTAAATTGATAGTTTGTTTTTTTGAATACGTATAATTTTATTTGTTTTGAATCACCTATTTAACCATTTTACATTGTTTGTTATGAAATATTTCTGTGGTTTCTTCTTGTTTTAGGTTAGGTAAGTTGATTTTACTTAAGCTGCGTTTGTTTCGCATTATTTGTATTTGTGTTTCGATAATGCGTCTATTAATTATAGCTACATGGTATACGAAACATTATGGAAACCCAATACTAGAAATTGTGTTCCAACCGCATTAAAACCAGAATAATAACTCGTGTTCTGGAGGCCATTGTTACAAATTAATTTTGATCTTGTTAAAATTGGTTTTATTTAAATTCTTGCATATTTTAAAAATTCGAAACGTAGTCACATTATTTCCATTTTGCTAGCCAATTCAATTTAAAAGAAAAAAAAAGTAAAATTTTGAAAAAATTTTAATTTTATTTTTTAGCAAAATATTTTTTCTGTAAATGCAAATAAATTGCTTGATACATAAATTTTTGTTTCGCTTTTGCAATTACGACTTACAGAAAATACACTTGTGACAAATTCATTATGGCAAAATTATTTATTCGTCTTTTTTCTATTTTACAACCTGCAGATAAATTGAATTATTTGATTCCTTATTATGTTCATTTTGACATCTTCAAATAGCACTCTTTAAGAATGAACTGCCACAATTGAATAAACACATTTGTTTGATATAACAGTTTCGAAACATTTTCTAGTTTCGATTATGCATCGAAACGGCTAGTACCAAACACTCGGAAACAGGTGCAATAGCGCCATATAAAATGTGTAAGTACGTTTTGAAAATGTTGCCCAATTTGTAGCCAACAGTTTCCATTTTGTGTCAGAAACAGAAACATAGGTTTCGATAAGTGTCGATATCTAAAAATGCTACTTGGGATATTCTATAATCTTTCGATACCACAATCGTGTTAAGTTTGAAGTTCATTTCAAAATAACTTTACCGCTGGATATAGTTAACTCTTTTAAAAAATAGTGTTAGAACCAGAGCTGGGTAGTGATTGCCTCAAAAGTGCTTGAAAAAGTGCTCTGGGCACAGTGCTTGCAAGAACTTTTAAAATACAGTGCTCGGTAATTGAAGTCCTTTATAGCAAGTGCTTGGTAATTGGTATTTGAATTTCGCATTTCAAGCCATTTAAAGTGCTTTCAAGCACCAAAAAGGCTTGCAAGCATGTTAAAGGGCTTGTAAGCACTAAAGGACATACAGTACTGACTACTGCGTGCGTACTGCCTTGTCTTTCCAGCAGCTTCCTCTATTTTGCAGATAGTTTGGTTTGGTTATTATTGCTATCATCCAAAAACGTTAGTTTTTATTTTTGGTTATTTTTAAAATAAACATGTTGCTTAATTTGGGTGGAAGCAATTGGAAAAGTAATAAGTGCTTGGTAATTGATTTGAGAAAAAAGTGCTTGTAAGCACCTGCAAGTAATCAACAATGATTCAAGCACTTTTTGAGTAATCGGTGCTAGGTAATTGAATTGTGCAATTACTAAGAATTTCCAAAGTACTTGATGCTGGGGCAATTACTTTTCGTGTTTGGTGCTTGATGCTGTCGATCACTTTTCCAAAGGGCTTAGTACTTGGTGCTCGAAGCAATCTTTTCGAGTGCTTTACCCAGCTCTGGTTAGAACGAAAGTAGCTGTGAACTTTGATTTTTTAAGTAGCACATCCTGTTTTTGATTACAATTTACTACAGATTCTGGAAACATTTTAAGTCTAAACCGATTAGTTTTTAAAATACAGGCATTTGAAAAATATCATTTACTACAATACAATTTGACAGGCTGTAGTATCTTAACCGTTAATCTTTGTAAATATTGGTTATTTCTTTCTTTAATAATTTTTCATTTTCTATAAAAAAAAGGGTTTACTTCCGGATTTCCGGTCAGACAGTTATGAAAATACTAAAACAAGACGGGCATGTGTATCGTGCAACAGTTTGCAGGTCCGACAAAATCAGTCTTGCTAGTAAAACATAGTTGACCACTTTCAAACAAGCTATCTTTCTATTCTTGTAGTAAGTTCCATATATTTTAAATAATACACAAAAGTATGCGTTTTCACTTCATATATTGACTTTTTGTAAAACAACGCGTTTCAATCATATAAATCATGGGCAACTTACAGTCCGCAGCAATAACTAAAAGGCAAAAATGGTGTTATGATAGACAGGTACAAATGGTCTTTGTGGTCGAAACGCGTTGAGATATGAAGTGAAAACGAACACTTTTGTGTATGATTTAAAAAACTAAATTTCAGTCGTAACAAATTTTTCTCTCCAAATGAATATCACCTGTTTTATCACGTAGTTTATAAGTACTTTAAATGTTCTACCAACAGAGCTGCTGTATGTACTTACGTTTTTAAACCTACTAGGTATGAAGTACAAGTAATACTACCGAATATATAAACGCTTAGTACTTAAAATGTTGCCTTTATGTACAAGATTTTTTTAAATGTAGTAAGTACTCTTATTTAATTGTACCATCCCAGTACCAATTAGTACTTAAAAACAAAATATCGCGGCACTGTCATCTGTTTTTTTTTATTGCAAAAATCAATAGTTATAGTGCAGTGGCGGCTCGTGGGGTAGAGCCACAGTGCCATGGCACTACCTGCCCTCCTGTCCAGCGTCCTGCCCTTTACAAATTACCAAAACCTATTAAAATTAATATTCTCGTTTTTAAAGCAATTAGCAAAATAATTTAAAAATGGAACACAGTCGGGTGCAAATTTCCATCTAAAAGCGATTATGCGTAAAACGGTAACGTAGTTTTCGCGCCAAGCGCGACGAGGCACACGGGAGGGACGAAACGCCATCACCTCAATAAAAAAACATTGGAAAATTACCTTGAATGCAAGCAGGTAAAAATCTCGGCGGCGTAGCCAGGCTCTCTTCGTTTGACCGTTTGATGTCAGACGTTTCAAACAGCTGATGTTCGCGTCGCGTCCCGATTTGTTTTCGTTCGGCTGGCTGATTTAATGTAGGGTTAACGAACTTTTTATTTTAGAAATACATAAGTAATGAATACTATTAGATTTTTAAAGGAAACTCCATTTTCTACCATTTCCTTAGAACAGAAATTGGAAATTAAGGAATTAGGACGACCGTTACCAGATTTAAATATAGAAGAAACTCAGGGCGGACAGAAAGTGCGTTTGCGTTAATTTAATAGAAATATTTATGGAAAAAATACTTGGGTGTGCGGTTGTGATGAATCTAATAGACTATTTTGTTTTATTTGGTGGGGAGCAAACTTGGTCCCAAAAAGGTACAGATGATTTGGTCCATATCTGGGACAAAATGAAGACACATGAAAAATCGAAGGTACATTTAAACAATATATTTAATTTCAGTATGCTTGGTAAAATTAACATTAAAACTCAATTAAATTCTGCATATCGCAATGAAATAATGAAGAAAAACGAACAAATTGATAAAAACAGATACATATTAAACCAAATTATAAACTGCGTTCGGTTTTGTGGTGCATTTGAGTTGGCTTTGAGCTTTGAAAGGTCATGACGAAAAAGAGACGTCGGAAAACAGGGGCATATTTCGTGAATTAATAAATTTCAGCTCAGAATTAGACAAAACTCTTAAAGATCATATTGAAAAATCGAAAGTATTTAAAGGAACATCAAAAACCATACAAAATGAACTTCTGGACTGTATGTTAGATGTGTATCATGATGAAGTCATAAAAGAAATAAAGGACTCTCCGTTTATCGCTGTTATCGCAGATGAAACCACTGACATTGCTTGTGTGTTTCAGCTTGTTATCGTGTTTAGGTATATTCAAGATATGATTGTAAATTCATAAATTAAATTAGGTGCCTTTTTGCTTATTTCTCCTACTTCAAAAGCAAGAACTATTAACAAAAAAGGGCGTGGCACCCAAAATTTTTTTGCCTGCGGCGCTAAGGGTTTACCTGGCCTACTTCACTAAAATGGCACGAGCCGCCACTGTTATAGTGGCGAGCCACTTTTGAGAATCACCGGGTATGTTGCATTAAATAAAAAAATAATTAAATTATTTGGTGATTCTCTTTTCCAAAACTTTAACTTTGAGTATCCAATTAGAGAAATATTGAGGTGTATTTGACTGATTTAAAAAAAAATTCTGCTTAGCCCTGCCACTGGTAAACCTTCCTCTTTAATATACAGTGTCCGCAAGAAAGTCCGCATCAAATGGGATTTTTTTTATTATTAGGTATAGGTAAAAATTGAAAAAGCAGTTAGTTTTTGCTTACCTAAAAACCAAAAATGACGTATACTGAAGCAGCTGCACGACTTGCGTTACCTGTCAAATTTGACATTTTTAATAAAATAGGTTCAAAAATGCCCTTATTTATAAAAATTTCGAAAAACTTTATTCGAGACTGTCGTACAGAGGCTAAAAATGCCTAAATAAACAACTTTCTCGAATAAAGTTTTGCGATATTTTTATAAATAAGGGCATTTTTAAACCTATTTTATTAAAAATGTCAAATTTGACAGGTAACGCAAGTCGTGCAGCTGCTTCAGTATACGTCATTTTTGGTTTTTAGGTAAGCAAAAACTAACTGCTTTTTCAATTTTTACCTATACCTAATAATAAAAAAAAATCCCATTTGATGCGGACTTTCTTGCGGACACTGTATAACCTACATAAAAATTCAATGTTTTAATGATATTTCGGTTTTAAGTTTTAAAATGGCCAACTTTGTTTTAGTCTCCTATTAGATTTAAGGATAACAATTCTTCCAGTGCTAGCTTAGTAAGAAATTACAACAAAATATTTTTGTATGACGAGGTGTAATTAGTTTTAATAATCAATATTTGAAGAATATGAATTTTAGTTAATTTTTCGATTTGTATTTTTTTGTTGTTGAAGGCCGAACTGTCCTAGTATTGTAAAATTAGTTTTGACTTGAATACTATATAATAAATTCTGTTGTAGGAAAAGGACGTTTTTTTTTAATTTAAAGGGCTTCATCTTTAATTGGACTAGTTTCCATAGGCTAGACTTTGTTAATGAAAGTGATACCGTGCGAGCAAAAATTATTTGCATCAAAGAGGGCCTTGCATCTAAGGACGTAATGCTTAGCCGTAGAGCTTAATACCTGTTGGGTGTCAGTAACTACCTGAATTAACAATCAATCAGTTATTCCGTCATCTTTGACAGTCGTTACAAGTAATTTGATTCATCGCTAATTTTTCCAATTTTTCGAACAATTCACACAATGGGCACAAAACAATCTGGGTTTGTGCATGGACGATCCTCACGAACATTTTCCTAACGTTGCTTTTATTGCTGGGGATCTTTATCATTTCCTGAAAAGAACCGTGGCTGTGTTTAGGGAGACAGGTTCTATACAACACAAAAAAGGAGCAGGAAGACCATCTGTAAGAACAGAAGAACTTGTTGCAAACGTTCCTGAAATAATGCAAAATACGCCAACAAATTGTATAAGACCCCTGTTTCATTTATTTTATTTTCTTTTTCTTTCTGTATATTCTTACTTTGTTAATTTTGTAAACAACAAAAATAAATTTGTATTTGTCTACTTATTTTATTACTCACTAGTTTGGCATATCATGTCATAATATGAATTTGATAAAATTTTAACCTAGATTTGGTTAGATATATCGTCCCCATATCATTGTGATCTAAATCAAGCCCTACGTTTTTTAATCCAAGCCCTCTTTCAATTAAATAATTTTTGCTCGCACGGTATAAACTTCGTAACGTCAAGAAAATAGTTAAATTCGCGAGAGAAACGTCAAGTTCAATAATTATTGTTGGTGGCACTCGGTTACTCGTTTAGATACCCACACATGCTTAAATCATATATTTGTAAATCAGAAATTACAACTACAATATCTGAAATGTTATTCTTGATACATACAGTGTGTCCACGGATAGAGTATGGAAGAGGAAAAACATTTTTATTAGTAGGTATGAAGGAAAAGTCATTCTTTATAAAAACGTCTGTTTGTGCTGAAACTACAATTTTGAATATCAGATTTTAACGCTAAAAAATAATGGTTCCCCTGGCTTAGTGGAACATCCTCCAAAATAATAAAATCAACGCATGTTGAGATTGCTGTTTCAATGCTGCACATAATCAATTTGATTTTCAAAACAGGTATTGTACCAAGTGAGTTTAAAATATCAATTGTCGTTTCTATCCATAAGGCTGGTGCTGTTGCTACTGTTGGGAATTGTAATTCCCAACAGTAGCATTGGTCTGTAGACCAATTAGCCTGAATTTTGCTAAGATTTTTAAAGCGAGGTCAGTTAGGTTTTTGGCAGTAAACTCAATTCTCTCACCAAACCAATTTGGCTTTGTTGAAGGTTGTAGTACCACCGATGCATCCGGTTTCTGATGTTGTCGGGAATTTAAATGTTGGTAATAAGTGCGTGGGCTTTTTCATTGATTTGGCAATGGCTTTTAACACTGTCCCACATAACAAACTTATTAGAGTTTTGTAACATAATGGAGTGAGAGAGACAGTGTCGAGACTGGAGAAAGACTATTTAAGTGACAGATGTAAGGTTTATTGATACACTCAGTTGACTCAGTAGTGAACTCAGGGTAAGAATTGGTGTACCGCAAGGGACGGTGCTGGGTTCCATTTTCTTTATTATGTATATGACGTAGTCTTATAGTGAAATCCGTCTTTTTATGAAGAATCTAGTCATATCATGAAGCGTCGGCATATTATGTAAAAACATGAAGCTACACAATCTGCTTAGGCTTTTCAAGAAGAGCCCGTAAGCACTTCGGCATATAACGTCGTAACATAACCTGGCTAAATTTAAAGAGCGGCACTTTGTGAAGTACGAGATGTCAATAGGAGGTAGGAGGCGATAACTAGAGGAACAAATTCCGTCTAAAACGTTTGGAGGTGTCTGGGTATGGCGAATTGAAAAATTATATCGACACTGTTGCCAGATTTCCCAATTTTGCTCTACACATAGTCGTTTTGTTGTCCTAAATGGAATGCCCCATTTATTTTTACTCTTTTGAGGATTTTTTTTTATTATACGCAAAAACATAATAATTTTAACGACACTAGTTTTTTATTAAATGTTTAAAGTGGGCCCCATTATTTGCCAGACAGTACCCAAGTCGATGATAAAACTCTCTCAGTGTGTTACTCAACATATTCGGTGTTATAAGTGCAACTTCTATGCGAATTATTTCGCAAAGTTCAACCAGATTTTTTGGACGATTTTTGTAGACACGATTCTTTAAATGACCCCACAAGAAGAAGTCTAGTGGAGTCATATCAGGGGATCGAGGTGGCCATTCTAATGCACCACGTCTTCCAATCAGCCTCCCTGGGAATTGGTTGTTGAGAAACTGCATGGCTACCCTTGAAGAATGGGGTGGAGCACAACGACTTCTAATACAAGGAGACCCCAGTGTTTACGTTTGGTCCCGATCAGAAAACGTTTTAGCATAAATCAATGATGACAAATTTATGCTGATTTACCTAGATCTACCGCCTGTGTTTGAAAACAAATGTTATTGATTATATTAGATTTATTTCTGATGCGTACCTATTCAGTCAAAATAACATACTAAATATATGTGTGCGTTTTTTAAAATTTACGACTCGTAAAATTATTTATTTTCAAGTTACATCGAATTTTAATGTTTTATCCGTTTGTTTTACGGAAATCATGTGACAACACCGTAGGACCGTTTTACGTCATTTTACGCACATTATTACTCCAGTGGCCTTGTAGCGACCATCGTGACGCCGGTTCATTCATTTTGAAACGTTGCAGTGTTGCTCGACTGATGATTGTGATAAATATTTTTTTATGTAACATAGTGTCTTTTTGTGAAAATAAAACAATTTAGTGCTATTTATCTACTCAAAATAATGGTTCGCCAGTGCGTAGTGTGTAAAAAAATGGATTATTCTAACCCCGGATTAATATATCGGCGGTAAGTAAGGTTATGTTTTAAATTTAAGCAGTGGAGTAGCAGTAGCTAATTCTATATTTTCAGTATAATAATATATTATTGCAAACTTTTGGATTTTTGATTTTATTTTTCTTTGGCGTTATTATTAAAGTTAGAGCAAAACTGACAAAACTCTCTCACAGCAACATGTTATGAGCTTAAAGATTACATCGCAATTTTTTTATACGACGTTTCGTTTCCAAGCAAACACCATCAACTTCATTTTTTCTAATACGGCCCTGATTTCTTATTGTCAAATTTTGAGAGCATTTTTTATTCTTAATTCAATGATGTACCAGACAATGTTGTTTAATTACGTTTCGAGCCTTTTTAACCATCTTTATGAAATGGGTAAAATAAAAAAAGTTTGTATTTTCTTTTACTAACATTGTATAGTGACATAAACGGTTTTATCGTTCTAAATATATTATTTTTTTAACATATTTGTAATATTCACCTTTTGTACATCCTGTATATTATTTGTTATAAAAATTTTAGTTTGTATAATTTAAATATTTAAAAATGTACTATTGGTTTTTTATATAGAACTAAACCTAATTATGTTTAGAACAAAGTTATGTAAAACTCAAAAACCGCCTAATATAAAAAAAAGTATTTGTGGTTTAGAAGCGTGTTCTCCGTTGTATAAAAAAAATGCATTTTAGAGAAAGCTGTCAAGGCGTATTTAAAGCCGAAGGTATTTTAACTGCATCTGCTTTGTATATTTATGAAGCAATAATTTTCTTTTTTAAAAACTGAGCAAGTTTTGAACTGCAGGTATTTCATGTGTATAATAAAAGAACACAAAATGTTGATTACCCAATTCACCGTTTAACATTGACTGAGAAGAGTCCTTATTACATGTGCCTGAGATTTTTTAATAAATTACCAATGTAAAAATCATTACCTACATGTCAGAAAATTTTTAAAGTCTGTAAGGAAATTGTTAATTGAACTGGAACCGTATTCCATTGACTATTTTTTTTTTTAAATTAGGCCAATGTAGACTGAGCAGGTATAGGCATAGTTGATTGATATCCGAAATAGTACTTTAGTCGAGATAATTAAAGTTTTGAAAGTTACGGCATTTCGACTTACAAAAAATGCAGATTTTTTGCATTGGCAATGACCTATCTTTTTGACAGTTGCGACTTTTGGACTTTGGATTATTAAGATACGACATATCCTCTTAGTGTTATAAAATTGTGGATGAATATGATATTACGTATACGACATACTGTCTTAAGGATATTTTGGAATATATCTAAATGTAATGTTACAAACATTGTTATCATGGGTTAAGATAGGAAAATATCATTGTTCAGTGAGAAATAAAACAATGAAATGAAAAAAACTGCAAATATAATATTAAGTCATTATTAATTGGAGTGTAAAATAAAGATTGATTTTCAAAAATACAATTAACGTTAAAATAAACATTTTAGTCATCAAGTTTTTTATCTTTATGATTTTCGGGAAAACTTTGCCAAAACATGATTCTACTTTGTGAAATACTCATAGCGGTCAGATTCTGTTTTCTATTTACACTGATGCGTCTAGGAGATTCTTTTTTTTTTCTGGCTCAGGTATACATTCCTTTAATGCTTTGGAAGTGAGGAAGTCCAGTTCAATCAAAGCGCTCTCGAAATTTGTCTTATAGAATAATGTTCTACATCCCCTGACAAAAGCTACCTCGCAAATATTAGAAAGGTAAGGTCTTGGTTGAGCTTTATTTAATTTAAATCTGGAAGAAAAATCTTTTACATTCAGAAAATCATTGTAGCTCATTTCTATACAGATATTTTTACCACTATTTGATGATTGAATACATTTTTTATAGTCGTCGAAGTCTAAAACCTGTCCTTTTCGTTTCAAAGATTTCTCCACCATACTTGGTCCAAAAGTCGATTAGAAAAACATACGACAATTCGAGTTTGTATGTGAATGATCACATTTTCACCTTTTACTGTTGTATTTTTTTTCTAATAAGCCAAATCAATGTCTTAAGTGACACATAGGACATTTTGTTTTTGTACAAATTAAATAAGACATTTCGACTTGGTATTTACTTGATATTTGGCAAATACGACAAAATCGTTAAATTATTTCGAGTATTTCTACTACAGATACGACTTTTGGACTTGGTATACTGACAGAACTAACTATATACATTTCAAATATACCACAATCTGAAAATCACAGATTTTGTCAGTTACGATCTTTTGTCTTACCACGGCAGAATGGTTGTGATTTGTGGTATTTATTACTCTTTTTGACGCCATTTCTGTTGTGTTGGGTATGTTATTTTTTTTAAGTATTGTTAACACATTATGAAAAATAAATATTATTATTATTATTATTATTAAACGACAAGGTAACGATGCCTTACCATTTTTAGTTTTTCAATATGTATCCAACAAAAAACAATAAATGTTTTAGAGCAATTTGTACAATTCATTTTTAGTTAAAATTACCATAAAAATAAAGTGATTAAACAAGCCTTTCCTCGAAATCCACAAAAAGTCACGTGTTTTTTTTTTATAAGACAGCATCCATAGATAAATAAAATATTTTTATTAAAACAAGTTAATTTTTTATAACCCTAAAAAAACCACATGCGACGACACTGTAAATATAGGCGCAGCTTAAAGCGTTGCCATTTTTTAAAGCTATCTCCTTCTAACTCATTTCAAACTGTAGAATCCATGTCTGATTGTAAACAAATCTCGTTTCATGAATGAAATGTTTTGTCTCCTTATTTATTAGAAGTCTTTGGTGGAGCACCATCATGTTGGTACCATATTTCACCTAAATTTCTATTTTGTTGAATGGCAGAAACTATACGTTCTCTAAGGAGCTCTAAATACTTTTGTCCTGTTAATGTACCTTCTATGAAAAATGGTCCGATAATATTGTTACCCAATATTCCAGCCCAGACGTTAACTTTCTCAGGATATTGGGTGTGAGGGGCGAGGTTCACCACAGGCGGCGTCTTAAAGTCAGTGGCATGGAGTTCAACTAAATAATTTGCTTGTCAAATTATGACAAGCCGTTGACATCAGTATATTTTCAGGTTAGTTTGTTTGTCAAATCATGACAAGACGTCGTAATATCAAAATCAACTGCATGCCGTTTTGGTTTGCTTCCCGACTATACAATTTGATAAACATCAAACTTTCACCTGATTTTTTCAATGAACAGACCTGTATTCTGTCTTACTTACTCCCAAAATCCCATATTGATTCCACCAATAATTCTTTTCCATATGTGGCCAACTTTATGACGGTCACTAATTGTAAACTATTGCTTATTTTCTCCTATTTACCTTTTAAATAAAACAATACACTTATACTCTCTTATATACTGCAATCTATTTATTATGTATATTAAAAATCACACCACTATTCACAGCCTTTATACTGCACCATTTTCAAATATAAATTTTTAACTATATAAGTAAATCGAGTATTTTCAAAACTTAAAAAACAATTAAGAAGGCAAATAATTGTAGGTAAAATGTACTTAAGTAATAAATACCAACTTATCTAATCAAGTACAAGTAGAGACTGTTAAAGAGTTTTAATTGCACTTTATTTGTAATTAAGTGCCCTTTTTAATTCATAAGTATTGGTATAACTTTTTAACAAAATTTAAGTAGGTATAAGTAGGTACTTTGGCCTGTCCTTAATGCCAGTAAATAACTTTTAACGCATTGTCAGATAACACTTGGTGAATAAAGTTACTATTTAGATATTTAAAATGTACATATGCTGACTTGACACTTCAATTTGTTAAGTTAAGTATTATTTGTACTTTATATTTTTAATGATTTCTACATGGTACTTGCACTGGTACTGACTGGTTTTCGGAAAATACTGGTACTAAATAATTAAGTACAGTTTACCGGTACTTTACAACAGCTTTGCCATACACGCCTTATTTTATTGCACTTTTTTAAATATATACAAGCCGACTTTAAAAATAAAGTGATGTATTGAAAAGTTCGTAAGTTCCTTAAGACGTTTTAAGACAACCCCGTAGTAAGCTACATTTTTACCACGCGATATTGCAAATGGTACCTGTCCTGTTCCCCTTTTATTTTAAAAATATATATGCGGAATAATATGAAGTTTGTAGGTATAAATGGTAAGACAATGAAATTGGGTTTTATTATCTTGGCTTATTTCCTATTGAGAAATCCACGAAACTCAACAATATAACTGCAAGTATATCCCTTAAATTAGGTAGAACCAAAAATTTGAAAAAAAAAATACTATTTTAAAATATCTATAAAACCTTTGGATTTATGAGGTTTTTATGGCTACCTTTAACTTCGACTTGGATAGTTTTAAAATAGTAGCTCACAAACTTTACAGTGTTCCTTAGGAATGAGCGCTTTGAGTAGCCGATAGCTTATACAGTGTGTCCCAGTATAAGCGAATGCTTGATCAGATAATAAAATTTACCATATTTTTATTCTTAATAAACCAAGCAAGCCTTGACTGGAGCATTCTTCATACTTTCTGTGTAGGTAAAGTGCCTCTTAACAAAATATCGAAAAATTTTATTAGGAAAAGTTGTTCAGAAATCAAAATCATGCAAGCAGCGTACCGAATTTAATAACCACATTGATTTTCTTGCATTTTTTTAAACCGTTAAAGACAAAAATAATTGGTATTGACATTTTATTAAATTCGGTACGCTTACATAATTTTGAATTCTGAGCAACTTTTCATAAATTTTTCTTCGAAGAACAGGCACTTTACCTACACCGAAAATAAAATGAATGCTTCGGTCAAGGCCTGCCCGTTTTATTATTAAATACAAAATATGGTAAAACAACAAACAAACCCGAACAAACCCCAAGTGTTTCCAATTAAACATTTTTTTTGTCTCTTACACCTAAAACCCATTCGCAATATTTTAACGGTTAAGCCTTACTTTAATCCTGTGGTATGCGTTACTAAGGACGCCTCGGAGATTCCAAATATTCTCAAAACTTTCTGGTTGCGTGTTGTAACAAGAATCCACCGCTTTGCACCAGATTTCAACCTAAAAATGTTAAGGTAAAATTATTCTATAAAGTTCTTAAATCGAATCCCTGCGTTAAAGAAACTCATTCGATTCCCAAGCGCTGAGAAAGTTAACTTTCAAAATGCCGTTATTCCATTATTCCAAACTAACTCTTACGGTTCATTACATAGAAAGTGAAATCACCAGTAAAGTCCGCATTATATGGGATTTTTTTTTATTAATAGCTTTATTCAAAATTTGACTTTGGCATCAAATTCTGCTTCGATCGAGATGAAAATTAAGCAAAAAAATAGTAGTTACGTCATTCGCATTATCTGTCAAATTGTAATTTTTTCCAAAAAAGAATTCAAAAGTGGGGTTATTTCTGAAAATATCGAAAAAAGTTATTAGAAAAAGTTTTTTTAAATGCAGTTGCTAGCCCACATGCAAAATTTCGGCTGCATAACATAATCTTGATTTTCCCAACTAGCAATTTTAGTCGCCGCTATGTAACCTCGACTACATAAAGAACTTTAAAGTTAGTGTTACTAGTATCGGGAACCGTTTAGGCACCGTTTCTTCGCCACGTTGTTACCAAAATGGGGAAAGATTTTGCAGTAACGTTTACGTGCCTGTATCGTTACCGGAACTGTAAAATTTACGTTGCGAGACCGTTTCAGGAACGTCGCGAACCCGTAAATGTATGGTAATTTCAACCAAAATGGGACTTTTACCCATCATGCCTTTTAAACCTTGAAGATATTTATTTTGTCTCTCTTTCTTTCAACTAAAATAATGTATCTTGTGTTTGCTTCTCTAAATAATATATTTTATCAACTTCATAATATGTCAATTTATATTTTTTTGTTTACCTAATCATTTAAAATAATATATCAATATTTAGGCTTTAATTTTTCGTAAAACAAAAACGCATAAAATTTTTCTGTGAAAATGAATTATGATAAATCTGAAAATAACAACGCCCACTCAAAATAAAGCCGCATGAAGAAAAAAATATATAAAATAGAAGAAATGCTAAAATATAAAAATATTTATTTTAAAGAGTTCGCAGTTTTCAAAGGACTGTAATAATTAGAAACCATAAAAAATAAAGGTTTTTGTTATTAAACAGATAATATAGGACGTATATTGTGTACTTTTACGCAAATTAAAATGTTTCCACAAATGGCGTCCCAATTTTTCAATAAGACATGGCGGAATGTTACCTCTAATTCGTTAAAGTAGAATTTACTTATGCATAAGTAGCGAGTTCACAAAAAATTCTACTTTAAAGTTTATTTTACTGTATAGTGGAATTTGTTACCTAAAAATTCAAATTTTTGTTACTCTGTGGCGAGGGGGAAATCACTGGGGTATTTTAGTGTACAAAGTAAGAAATTGCAGGGGCATTTCGAGGTATTTCGGGGAATTTAGGAGGTATTTTGTCGAATTTTAAGGTATTTCGGGGAATTTCAAGGTATTTCGGGGAATTTCAAGGTATTTGGGGGTATTTCGGGGCATTTTAAACGTATTTTTCATAATATTTAATAATATCTTCTAAAATTTGGCAACGTTGTTGTATAAATTTTAATTAATAGTTTTTAACTACAATATACAGGGAAGAATCCAGAAATAAGTATCAGAAAAATTAGTTCTAATTTGAAAATAAAAAAAACTTCTGAGCGTATAAACGTGATGCCATAAAACAATTTCCATCACTTTCCCCAATTGCGTAAATCATATTTACTTATTCTACTCGTGTGTAATTAAAATTTATTTGGACAATTAACGAAGACAGAGCGACCATAAAACGTCAAATAATTGATGATTATTATGTTTGTCATTTGCAGAAAAGTTAAACTTGACAATTTTTTTTTTTTTTTTTTTCAATTTCAAAGGGTTTTTATTTTCGTACTTTTACATATTATCAGTTTTACATTTATATATAATACAATATATAGGTTTATGACTCTTCTGGTTTTCCTGTCCGTCAGGTCGTGTTCCTGTCAAGACTGCCCAGGATATGCACTGGCACGCCAGCGGGGTTGTTGTTGGCCCTTGGTAAAACTGCGATAATGTGTGGCTATTTCTAGAATTGGCCGGTTCCGTAACCCTCTACCGCCATGAAGGAGTTTAACTTTTAAAAATATTTGAATGGTGTTTGTCTAGAGAGATTTTAATGGGAAATTTTACGAGTTGCGTTCACTGGAAAACTATAGAAAAACCAGCTTAATTTTTAACAGGTACAAGGTAGCATTTTTGTCCATAGACTTGCAATTTTTGCGTAGGCGAAGCCTAATTTTTTGGGCGGAGTTATTTTCCGTTTGCATTTTAAATTTATTTAATTATTCAATTTTCCGAAAAGTGGATTATTGGAAATAAATCGGGAGTTTGCAGTATATTGGTTTGTGTACTGGATTATCATTTTGTCGGATTTGAGTTATATTTTCGGTGAGTCTTGAATGCTGTGGTTGTTTATGATAAAAATTTGTAGCTATATTTTGTACGTATTCGAAAATTGTTGGCGTCTGTGTAGCCTGGTGTAGATGGCGAATTGGCGTATAATAGTTAGCGTTTAGGACTTTTCTCAACATTTTGTTTTGCTGCAGTTGCAACTTTTGAAAGTATTGTTCCGCCATACTACACCATACTGGGCATGCGTAGGTCATTGTAGGTTTTATTATCTGGTTGTATATTGTTAATTTATTTCTTGGTGATAGTGGAGAATTTCTTTTGAGTAATTTTTCTAGTGAGTGCGAGATTGCCAAAAATTTTCTTATTATGTTGTCTGTCTGTTGTCTAAATTTTAGTTTTTTGTCTAGTGTAACGCCTAAGTATTTTAGTGTGTCAGTTGGTTGTATTTGTTGTCCTTTTATCTGAATTTTTTGGTTTATGTGTATGTTTGTTATTTTTCTCGATAATACTATGCATTCACATTTGTTTTGATTGATTTCCAATTTCCACTCTTCATACCATGGTAATAATGTGACTAAGTGGCTAGTGATAATTTGCCTTGCTACGTTTGCGTAATACGAATGAGCATAAATCAGGACGTCGTCCACATAAATTGCAAGTTTAGAAGAAAAAATTCAAATTTTTGTTACTCTGTGGCGAGGGGGAAATCACTGGGGTATTTTAGTGTACAAAGTAAGAAATTGCAGGGGCATTTCGAGGTATTTCGGGGAATTTAGGAGGTATTTTGTCGAATTTTAAGGTATTTCGGGGAATTTCGGGGGAATTTCAAGGTATTTCGGGGAATTTCAAGGTATTTGGGGGTATTTCGGGGCATTTTAAACGTATTTTTCATAATATTTAATAATATCTTCTAAAATTTGGCAACGTTGTTGTATAAGTTTTAATTAATAGTTTTTAACTACAATATACAGGGAAGAATCCAGAAATAAGTATCAGAAAAATTAGTTCTAATTTGAAAATAAAAAAAACTTCTGAGCGTATAAACGTGATGCCATAAAACAATTTCCATCACTTTCCCCAATTGCGTAAATCATATTTACTTATTCTACTCGTGTGTAATTAAAATTTATTTGGACAATTAACGAAGACAGAGCGACCATAAAACGTCAAATAATTGATGATTATTATGTTTGTCATTTGCAGAAAAGTTAAACTTGACAGAAATGCATGGCCAACTAGTTATTAAATTGAAAGCATCACGAAATTTTGCTTGTCTTTATGACACAATTTTTTAAAATCATGTTTTTATCGACAACTTTTTAAAATAGGGTATCATATATTGGTATCAAATTAAAGAGAATTAAAATATCTTTTCGAAAAACTTTTAAAATACAGGGTGTTTCATTTAAAAAAAAAACGAAATCCTGGTTTTAAATTCATTAAGTTTGGAGCAAGATGTCGAACACTCTGTAGTACTTATAGCAATTCTAATAACCGTTTGGTGATTTAACATGTTATAACTTTTTCTTCCTAAGTTTTAGTAAAAAAATTTGTAAAGATAATTAAAATTCAACGATTTTCATGTAAACTCATTTTTATCCAAAAATCCATTGAAAAAATCATATCTTGACAAAGTCGCATTTGATGATCAAAAATTTTTAAAGTAGAATAGAGGACTACTAAAGGCTTCAATATAATGAAAAAAATATATGGTGTTTCATTTAAAAAAATATATGTCTGGCCCACCCTGGATTTTCGGTCCAACCTGTATAATTAAAATTATTTTTAAAAGGTGCGCGACGTTAACCTGTATAACCTTTGTATAAAAGTTTTATTCCTTAAGTCGACCGTCTACGATTTATCGTCCACCGGCACACTAAATGAACACCCTGTATATTGGACTACTTCAGTTAATTATTATTTTTCGGTTAGAGTAAGCATCTCGGTCAGCATTTAAGGTTGAATTCTCAACGTCATTCAATCTATTGCCAACCTATAACCTATTTCGCGTTGATTTTTTGAGTTTATTATTTTAATAACTAACATTTAAAGAAAATCAATATCGTCGGTACATTATTTAGGTAGTATCTGATATATTACAAAAATATCAATTTATTTCATTGCTAATTTTGGAAGAATTGTATAGTGCAAGAACAATGAGTGACAATGACATAATAATGTTAAAAAAAATCTTACCCGATATTTTTCGCTATACAATTCTCCTAAAATAAGTTATGAAATTCCTTGATATTTATTAAATATGTCAATTATTACCTATAGAATATCAACTCGATACTGATTTTCTTTAAATTTTGTATAAAAGCTAGAAAACATAAATAAATCTACGCGAAATAGGTTATAGGTTGGCAAGCATGTTGATACTCCCACTTTAAGCATTCACAGAGAAAATTATGTATGATAATATTGGCGTTTTAATACAGAATAATAGTTGAAACAGTTGTGACGTCACAAAATAAGTGGAATTTTGCTGGGAATTTCAAGAGCGCTTTGGGGAATTGCAGGGAATTTTTGGAAATTGCGGGGAATTGCAGAAAAATTAAAGGAATTTCCAAGGTATTTTTGAAAATTTAGGGTATTTCGGGGAATTTCAAAGAATTTAGGGTAATATCGGGGAATTTTTTCTGAAAGGGGAATTTCAGTGTACAATTTTTTTTAGTGATTTCCCCCTCGCTCTGTGGTAACAAACACGGAGGCGCTACCTAGAAATTATCCTTTGAAGTTATCGTTACATTAAAGTTTCTATTTGGAACTTTAAAGTAATAATTCGTCAGTTTTGGAACTTCGTAGTTATTTCCGTTACTTCTTTAAATTATGCCGAACCCGTGTACGTGCACTTGACAGGAGCCCTGTCGGTTTTTTAGCCGCGCCTCTTTAAAGGTCCGCTCGAAACTAACCTTAAAATTAATTGTGTGTTGTCTGTGTGAGTCAACATGGCTTGTTTTAAAATTGTGGCAACGAAGGAAAAGCGGGGGGTATATTTTACCGCTGTCCCACACCACTCACACCAATGGGAAAAAAACAAAACTATTTTCTGGCCAGAACATCCCTCCCAATCTCAGAGGGAACTCTTAAGGCAAGATGCCAGCAGTGTTATTTATTAAGTTCTCACTTTTCTATAAAATGTAGAAGAATGACGATATTTTCGTTCTCCAATTATTTTTCGTCTAGCTTCCATTATCGTGCACTTTTTTACTGCTTCAGTATACTACACGCGTACTGCTAAGAACTAAATTTATATTGAAAAGGAAATGTGTCCTGTATAAGATTTACGGTAAAAGTTACTTTAAAGTAATTTGGTCTTGTAGCCACTACTATAAGGTAATTTTTTAATAGTTTTAAAGGTCAATATTACTTTATAGTAAGAAAACACAGAAACGCTTACGAATCGGTTACTTACTTTACAATGTTACATAGAAGTGGCTAACTGTATGGTATTTTTTTGTCCCTATGTGGTTGTGGGTACCTTTAAAAACACTTTGTAGTCACGCCGACTTTAAAGTCACATTTTTGTCGTTATGGCGACAATTATATTTTACTTTAAAGTTTTGGTGTTATACAAGTAGCTAAACCTTGACGCGACACGGTTCTAGCAACCCCGAAACTTACCACAAAGTAATGGCCCTATATGGTCACAAAATCAGGTAGGTGTTACGCAAATTCCACTAATTTTTCTGACTTACTAGAGGCTTAAACTTCATAGTAAGTTATTTGGTATCAATTACTATTTTTTTACCTAAACATAGTAACAGTGTCAATCAGTGAGGGTTTCTATAACTTTGATGCTAGTTGGGTTTCTACCTATATTTTGTAAATTGCACCACTTTTGCAAAATAAGACTCAACGCAACCTACATAAAACTTTTTAGTTTTGATAACGCTTCATTTCAGATACATTTTCTTTAAAGTAGCGCCATATTAAATGTGTGTTTTTCTACAAAATCAAAATTGGGCTATTACCATTTGGTCGCATGTGATGCAGTTTATTTGATTTAAGAATACGTTTATCGAAGACAACATAAACACATATTTATTATATTATTAAATTTTAAATAAACTTATTATTAACATTGAAAATGTTTGTATTATCGCACGAGCATGTATAGTAGGGGTACACAATTCGAAATTATTGCGCCAAACATTTATCCCTGACGTCACACAAACGGAACTACGCGCGCGATGCTATGACGGCGAAGGAGGGAGAATGTATAACGGATGATGCGCGTCCCGCCTAGACCAACTGGAGAGGTACAGCCACGAAATTAAAAATAGATTTGTTTGTTTGTTTGACTGACAGTATTTTTATTGTAACTGTTATAATGGTGAAGTATGTTAAAAGTAGCTATAGTGTAAATGTTTAAGTTTTTCGCCTAGTTAAGGATTTATTTACTCTTATACACTTTGTCAGAAAAGTATGGAATATTGCAATAAATATGTTTCAAACCGCTTATATTTTGTCGTCAAAATGTTGCCCACAAATATAGTTTTGAAAAACGAATAAGACAACCATATACTTAGGTGTTATATTAGGTAACACAGCAATTGTCTCAAATGGATCTATAAAATATATCTATTAAACTTCATAAAGCTATACAGGAACATGATGCATGACCATTTAAAATAAAAAAATTAGCATGTTTTTTGACCCTCCCTGTATACTTTCAAAAACGAAATTAATCTTGATTTTTTTTTTTTAATTATGGACGTAAGCGAATTTTTGGCGAAATAATACGAGCGGTTTGAAAGATATTTGAAATATTCCAGACTTTTTTGTATTAGGTACGTATTATAATTTATATTTAGGAGGTTATTTGTTCCTTTTAATATATTTCTATGTGTTGTACGACTGATACCATTATAGATCCGCAAGAGCTCCGTTTTCGAGATACAACTTTTAAGAATTCCCTTTTTTATTATAATATTGAATGGTATCAGCTATTTCATTGAAACTTGCTACATACTAATGGTTATTTAGGAGCTTCTTTTTGCAAGTATTAAGATATATTTAATTCAACCATGAGCGTAGATATGGGTAACCTGTTTTAATCTTTTAAAGCATTATCTAGTAAGCCAAGCAAAAGGTACACAAAAAGTGTATCTATAATTTTTGATTAGATTAGCCCTTTTCGAGAAAATTTACTTATTAGGTTTTTATGTACGCCTATGGACAAATTTAAGTGCGAATCATTCCTGAGAAATCAACTAAAAAAAAATACTTAGTTTCTAGCCAATTTTAAGAAATATTTTAGTTTTCATATGTTAAAATTATTAATAAAATAATAATTTAAAAAAGAAAATAATGTTATTTTATTCTGGAAATCAAACGGTTCCCGAAGGGATTTCATAAATTATTAAATTTATTTTTATAAGATGCATCTGGTACTTTATTTTTGTTGAGATCTGAGCAATTTTGATTCACAATTAAATTTCTCCAGAGGCGTGCATGAAAATCTAATAAGGAAATTTTCTTAAAAAATATACGCCCAATAAAAAATTATTAAGAGACATTTTTTATGCCTGGCTTACTAGATAATGCTTTAAAAGTGTCTGAAAGTAAGACACCTTAATATTAAGACAAAAAACAACACAGTGTCATCAGTAAAGTGTTCAAATAAATGTTAGTTTAACTTAACGTAAAGTTTATCTATTTTCAACGATTTAATTTAAAACCCCTTTACTTTATTTTTATTTTTTTACTTTCAGACACAAACCACGTTTTCAAAAATACTTATTTTATGATGAGGTATGTAGTTGCGTTGAGTCTTATTTTGCAAAAGTTCTCTTAGCGCCTAGAAATACAAGAATTCGCTGTCTACACCAAGCAACAGACACACCATACCTAGAACAATACGTACAAGACAAAGCAATAACATTTTATAACACACAACCACAAAACTCAAAACTTACACAGATACAAAAAATGCAGAATTTACGTGACCTATGACGGGTGAAGGATATTGACAACAAAAGTAACCCAAACCAAAAATAAAATGACACTCGCTAAATTATGACAGAAAATTATCGCATAAACCGAATATTCCTGATGGAGTTTTCGATTGCTGTGTAATAATTTCATGTCACAATGTCGCTAAGCGACATCGCTTTAAATTCATCTCTTTTTAGTGTACTGGATTCTTAAAGGATGCTTTGATTATTTAACAATAATTATTGTTTTATTATTTGTTCATCATTAGTAAATATGATTAGTGGGTCAGTCGGTTTGGTATATATTGCAAGTGTCCAGCACAGCTTTTACCGACTTACGTATTACAGGATCGCCATGAAATGTTTATGTTTCTTACATTTTAAAAGAACACTCTACATCTTGCTTGAAACAGTTTATTTCTGCCAAACTAATTGTATCTGTTGCACACTTCTAATTAACCTAATACGTAAGTCGGTAAAAGCTGTGCTGGACACTTTTGCAATATATAACAAACCGACTGACCCACTAATCATATTTACTAATGATGAACAAATAATAAAACAATAATTGTTAAATAATCAAAACATCCTTTAAGAATCCAGTACATTAGTATGAATGTAATATGTCACCCCAGGCATTGCAGAGGAAGAACAAACGACCACTGTGCTGTCTGTTTTGCACTTTCTGCCCATAATGCACTTACATCTTTTACACCTTCCTCGACCGGCAACTTGATAGACCACAACGTCCACGCCCAATGTTGCGGCGGCAACGCCGAATCCTGTGCATCAAAATTGGCCACGTGCCACGTCTTGCCACCGTCGATCGTGAGGTCGACTCTGACGATTTTCTGACCGCCACCTGACCAAGCATAACCTTAAAAAAATAAGCTTTTAGTAACACAATTTAAATTTTAAAGTCCGGACCTGTCTTCCGTTTCGTTAAATGAAAATTTGCAGTGCGCATGCCCAACATATGCTAGGCTTTATGTACAGTGTGTGTATAAAGTCTGGAAATGGCTTAATAACATCACAATTTACTGGCCGATTTAAACCAAATTTGGTACAGTTGTGTAAGAGGATCTAACGCACCGAATGACGATATTGGCGTTGTTGCCAGCTTTTTAGTTTGTCTGGAATTCGAACGAATTTTATATTTTTAAATATAACACCCAGTATATTTTTACATTTTTAAATTCCACATAAAATTTTAATTATTTTTTATTAAATGCATTATTAGTCTATACTTCATAGTTTCCGAGATATTGACTCTCGAAAAGTGACATTTTTGAACTTTGACTGCTTATAACTTTCTAACAGTACGTCTTAGAGCAAAACGGCTTACATATCCCTATCTTCAATTTTTATTATCTTCCCAAAAAAATCAACTTCCAGTTAAACCGGAACAACTATATTTCCTGCTTTCGAGTTACATCCGGTTTAACCGGAAGTTGATTTTTTGGGAAGATAATAAAAATTGAAGATAGGGACATGTAAGCCGTTTTGCTCTAAGACGTACTGTTAGAAAGTTATAAGCTGTCAAAGTTCAAAAATGTCACTTTTCGAGAGTCAATATCTCGGAAACTATGAAGTATAGACTAATAATGCATTTAATAAAAAATAATTATACTTTTATGTGGAATTTAAAAATGTACAAATATACTGGGTGTTATATTTAAAAATATAAAATTCGTTCGAATTCCAGACAAACTAAAAAGCTGGCAACAACGCCAATATCGTCATTCGGTGCGTTAGATCCTCTTACACAACTGTACCAAATTTGGTTTAAATCGGCCAGTAAATTGTGATGTTATTAAGCAGTTTCCAGACTTTATATACACACTGTATATGCGCAAGGCCCGAATTTGTATGGTTAAAAATCTTTAATTATTTACTAAGGAAAGAATTAAATAAAATAGGCTCTCTCTCTAATGAAAATAATACCCTGGGGAACCCCTTGAGTTAGTATCATTTTACACAGTAGCAAATTTGACGATAAATTTAAGCAGAAATTTGTTTACAACTAAATTTTAACGTGTAATACACTATTTTACTAGAAAATAAAAGGGCGCAAAAATATGCGCAGTAATTTAAAATAACACTTGTCAAAATCTCTTAAGAAAAGCCGAAAAAGAAATGTTAAGTTTGATTGAAATTGGCATTCGGAGGTTATATTTGCTATTTCCGTGTGTTTTATCATTTTCTTGTCAAAAGCTTGAAAGAACATAAAAGATGTCTTGCCCAAGTAAATAATTAAACTGATCTTCTCCTAAACGTAGAAAGTTTCTGTTACTTAACCGCGGCAAGGGGAGAGGAAAACAACTTTGCTGTGGTTATTTTAATTTTTTTCTGTAGGCGTTTATGTCTTCAAATTTAAGTTCCAAATTTAATATCCTTTATTTTTGGCTCTTCTTAATAGCCACGGTTTTACCCAGATATTTTTCTTAAAACGTGTTTTTCGCTTTTTTAAAGATCTTGCAATTAATAGTATTGTATAAGTTACTGTATAATAGTGAAGAGTTCATTAAAATCCATATTTTTTTAGTTATAAAGATATAAAACAAATAGTAAAGTTTTTACAATATATAAATTTTCAAATTACTTTATCTTTATTTACCGAAAAGCTGGGTTAGATATAATTTGACATTGACATTTAATAATGCGTCACTGGTCTTTAGTGCCCATGCTTTCTTGCAAAAATTCATCCAAATTTGTTACTGTGTCATACACATCAAAATTCCATTTAATTTTGTACATATTTTTGTTATAAATTTTTACTAATAAAATTTATCATAAAATTTGTGTTAAAATTACGTCTGTGCAAAACGGCACTAATAAGTAAAAATTCAGAGTTCATTCCATTGCATACAACTCTCTGCTGTATATTTTATATGTATTTATTAATCTGAGGTTTAATCATAAATAGAGTAGAATATTGAAAGCGGAAATGTATAAAACAGACATTAAAATATAGCTCTATCTCTTTTACAATCGCTTTTGAGAAAAATGTTAGGAAATAAAACATTATTAATTTTATTCTTCACAAAAATTTTCTCTTCAGTTTTTTTTTTTCAAAAATCAATATGAACGGATGCTTGAAAAAAAAAATTCAAGATGGCCATTTTTTTACCTTCCCCGCAAACGGGACTTTTGAGGGGTTAAACGGGAGAAAATCACCTAAACATTCCCGCTGATATCAGCTTGTTACTAATTTCTTCCACCCTCATATTAATCAGCTAATTTAAACCATGGTCCGTATTTAGAATAGAATACCTTTAACGTTGATATGTCCGTCTTCAACTTTGACAGCTTCTCCCTCCGTTGGTCTACAAATGGCAGAAATAACGGGTAGTTCTTGTATGGCGGGCGACTTGGTGAAATCGACCGTGTCCCAGTCGACTGATGGCGAAAAACCTTTGTAATCATTTTGCTGCCAATGGGAAGAGCTCTCTTTTTCCGATACTATTATTTTTCCTGAAAAATAAATTGAATTGAGCAGAAAATAACAGTCTATTTTATGACTAAAATAGAAGGCAAAAAATGTACTTAAAAGTATTTTCCAAGAAACTGAAATTTCCAAAACGTAGTTCTTCGTCAAGTAATTGCTCCACAAATGGATTCAAAATATTGTCTCTATACCGCTGTGCTGTAACTGTGTCATGGAAAAAATAGGACCAACAGTTCTTCTTCGGGAAACAGCTAACCAGACACCAATTTTTTGAGGGTGCATGTGGACAAAAAAATGGGTATTTTTACTACTCCATATGCGTGTATTCTGAGAATTCACATAACCGGAGAGGTGGAGCCAGGCTTCATCCGAAAAAAATGTCAGGTCTAATAAATAATTTCTTTCCAATAAATTTCGGGTAAACCATTGAGAGTAATTCCTGCGTCTTTCAAAATCTGCGGCTTGTATTGGAATACTTGCACTCTATAAGGAAATAAATTTAGCTGCTTCTTAAGAATAGTCCTGCATGTTCCATATGATCTTCCCACTTCTTAGGACAGGCGTCTTATACAATTTGTTGGCGTATTTTGTATTATTTCACAAACGTTTGCAACAAGTTCTTCTGTTCTTACAGATGGTCTTCCTGCTCCTTTTTTGTGTTGTATAGAACCTGTTTCCCTAAACACAGCCACGGTTCTTTTCAGGCAATGATAAAAATCGCCAGCAATAAAAGCAACGTTAGGAAAATGTTCGTGAAAATCGTCCATGCGCAAACCCAGATTGTAATGCCACTCACCATTTACTCTAATCCCGTTTCGAAAGTACGCTTCAACCATGAATGTTTTGTGCTGTTCTGTAAAGCCCGTAGTGTGAATTGTTAAGAAATTGGAAAAATTAGCGATGAATCAAATTACTTGTAACGACTGTCAAAGATGACGGAATAACTGATTGATTGTTAATTCAGGTAGTTACTGACACCCAACAGGTATTAAGCTCTACGGCTAAGCATTACGTCCTTAGATGCAAGGCCCTTTTTGATGCAAATAATTGTTGCTCGCACGGTACTAGATGAAAGAGCACAAGAAATAATGCAGATTTAGAACTTTTACTCCATGTAATGAAATTAGCAGGCTTCTTGGCAAAACTGTGGGAAAGCGTCACTACACAGTACACACTACGCAAATTACATAAGTATAGATATCAAAAACATCAGGAATTGAGGGAAGCCAATGAAATACGACGAGCAAACTTTTGTTTTGAAGTTATGGAAAGGGTAAATAACGATAGGTAATTCTCACGCAATGTTTGTTTGTACCGACGAATGGACATTGTGGACATTAAAAAATTTACCAAATGTTCAAAATTGTACAAAAAACGAACAGAAGATTTGTTTCAACTTAATACCCTCAAAAGTTTGAGCTAGCGTATTTGCACATCGGATTATTAAACTTTTATTTTGAAACGAATTTTGAGAAATACCATTTTCTTCGAACTTCAGATCAATGTTTCCCTGCTCCCTATCCTGTTCCGGCGGCACTGTATTCAACTACGTATCACAGAAAATCCAACCACGTTGGTTTTTCTGTTCTATACATTATGAAATGATATATGTATTTTTAAAAAATTAGCCAAGTTTGGTACTCAGACTTACCCAACCACTTAACATTTCTAGCTCCAACCACTCCTGGTACTATAACTCTTATGGGGAACCCATGGTCGGGTGGTATAGGAATCCCGTTCATTTCGTAGGCAAGAATTACATCTGCCCTTCTATCAACCGCCCTCCATATTGGTATCGAGGCCCCATATTGGTTTGCTGTTACGTCGTAGTCTAGTCCTTCAAACTACAAAATGAAACACAATATGTATGTTATAATTTATGTATTGTTTTAAAATGGTAACCTATTTAAATAGGGTAAAATTTTGATTTTTACGTTTTAATGTTTAAAAAACTTAATAGTTTTAATAATATATATCTTTATTCTCAACCAACTTAAAAAAAGTTTATTACAGAGAATATAACACCAACTACGTTTAGTAACTATTAATAATTCCATCAAAATTATTCAAAAAAATATATATATAATAACCATTTATAAAAAAATATTAATATATAATACGTTAAAGTTGGTTAAAAAATATTTTTTTGGTGATTTTTTAAAAGTCCATAATTTTGATATTTCTTTAATTTTTTTCCACAAACTGTTATAGATTGTTATTCCTTTATATAATATTGATTTTTGGCCAAAAGTACTCATTACCATTGGTGTTTGAATATTATGATTTTGTCTCGTGCTGTGAATAATGTTGCTCGAAGGAAATATTATATTCGATTGTTTTTCTTTAATAATAATAGAGTGTATTAGAATGCATAGTTTTAATTTATAAAGCTTTTCTAAATGTAAATATCCATTTGGTTCATATAAATTTATAGTTGGTTCTAAAAAAAGGCAGTTTATGTATGCATTTAATTATTTTGTTATATAGTTTTTTTAATAGCTGAATTGTAGTTAAATTCGCTGATCCCCAGATTGAAATCATATACTGTAATTTTGAATAAACCAAAGAATAATATATATATTTTTTAAATATTTTAACGATATATAATTTTTAGCTTTAAACATAATGCCAATTATTGGTGAGATGTAACTTCTTAAAAATATTCAATATGTTTTTTCCAACTTAAATTTTCATCAATATATAAACCTAAAAATTTAATTGTATTAGTTATATTTAATTAAATGATTATTAAAAGACAGTGATGAAATGTTATTTTTTAATTTTGATTTACTTATAAATATAAAAGATGATTTATTAAAATTTAATGATAATTTATTAGTTTCAAGCCATTTACATATTATATTTAGGTCGTGGTTAATGTTATTATGAATTTGAGCATAGTCTTCATGAAAATATACAATAGTAGTATCATGGACAAACAATTTTATTTTACCTTCCAAATTTAATTTTGCTATAGAATTAATGTAGATTTAAAAAAAGTAGGTCCTAAGGTTGATCCTTGCGGAACACCACAAGTTATGTTTTTTGTGAACTTTTAATATTTTCAATTTGAACAAACTGTTACTTAAGGTGAAATTATTAACGTCATTCAATCTATTGCCAACCTATAACCTATTTCGCGTTGATTTTTTGAGTTTATTATTTTATTAACTAACATTTAAAGAAAATCAATATCATCGGCACATTATTTAGGTAGTATCTGATATATTACAAAAATATCAATTTATTTCATTGGTAATTTTGGGAGAATTGTATATTGAAACAACAATGACATAATAACGTTAAAAAAAATCTTACCCGATATTTTTCGCTCTACAATTCTCCTGAAATAATTTATAAAATTCCTTAATATTTATTTACTATGTCAATTAATACCCATAGAATATCAAATCGATATTGATTTTATTTAAATTATGTGTAAAAGCTAGAAAAATAAATAAATCTACGCAAAATAGGTTGGCAAGCATGTTGATACTCCTGCCTTAAGTAATTTTTTAACAATAAATAAATATTTCCCCGAATTCCAATATTGTATAGGCATTTAAGTAAAATGTTGTGATTGACTGTGTCAAATGCTTTACATAAATCTAGGGACAGCAGGCAGCATTTTTGGTTGCTATCAATGTTTTGTTGAATATCTTTGATAATATCTGCAGCTGCAACTTCTGTATCTCTAAATTTACGATAAGCTGCACTTTATAAAAATAATAACAGCCAAAGAGAACTATTATTTGATAACAGCAGTGAGTGAGTGAAAATAATTGTATAGGAGAACGCTTTTTTATTTATATAATACAGTGTAACCAAACTTGACTTAAGATAATCACCTTGGTGCAGAAAAACGATCAAAATCAAATAATTGAATTGATAATTTTCAACCAGGATACCAGCAGTTAAATCGCAGAATAAAGAACGAAATCAGAATGGCTAAAGAGAATTGGCTCAATGAACAATGTAGCGAAATCGAGGATCTTGAGGCCAAATATGACAGTTTTAATATGCACAAGAAGATCAAGGAAGCTGCCGGTGTATATAAACCTCGACAAACTGGTATCCTAGTGGACAGCCAAGATAAGATCAGTCTTGACGTCAACGACAAGGTGAAACAATGGTGTAACTATATCGAAAATCTTTTTCAAGACGAGAGGTCGAACATTCCGGAGCAGTACACACGAGAAGGAATGGATATAAATAAGGAAGAAGTTCAACATGCAATATCTTTATCAAAAAACAGAAAAGCGGCAGGTCCAGATGGTGTGTATTCGGAAGTAATTAAAATCTTGAAAGATGAGGAATCACTAAACGTGATCGTGAAACTATTTAATATGGTCTACCGATCTGGCATCATTCCTTCCGACTCGCTTAGATCAACATTTGTAACGCTGCCAAAAAAGAGCTCTGCTAAAAGATGTAGGGACTATCGTCTCATCAGCCTAATGAGTCCAAAAAATACTCCTGAAGATAATCCATAAGAGAATATATACAAAATGCGAGCCATTCATGGGCGAAACCCAGTTCGGTTTCCGTAAGGGGTTTGGCACGAGGGAAGCCCTGTTTAGTATCCAGCTTCTGGTTCAGAGATGCAGGGATATTTCGGCCCCTATGTATGCCTGCTTCATAGATTACGAAAAGGCTTTTGACAGGGTGCACCATGAAAAGCTTATGGAAATCCTTAAAGATATAGGCTTGGAAGATAGAGACCTCCAGATAATCGCAAATCTATACTGGAGCCAAACCGCACACATCAAGGTAGACAAACAAATATCGGATGAAGTACGAATCAAGAGGGGTGTCCGGCAGGGCTGCATTCTTTCACCGCTTCTTTTTAACATATACTCAAATAAAATATTTGAAGGAGCGTTAGAGGATTGCACTGAGGGAATTTCCATTAATGGCGTAAACATTAACAATCTTCGCTACCCCGACGATACTGTTATAATCGCGGATTCTCTGGAAGGCCTACAGATTTTACTTAATAGAGTGGCAACTGGGAGTGCAGAATTTGGATTAAACTTAAACATTAAAAAAACTAAATGGATGGCGATTAGTAAGAAAAAAGTTGATGGAGGTATACTTCAGGTACAGAACCAACAAATCCAACGCGTCCAATAGGGTGGAGCGAAAAATTGATTTTTTTTTTTTCAAAATTTTGATATTGGCTAGGAGCCAAAATGTCCTATCGATAAACACTATTTCCTGCGCAAAATTTTAACTTCCTACTCATTTGTTTTGAGGGGTCACACAATCCTCAAAGTTATAGCAATTTGGGTATATATATTTTTTTTGATATCGGTTAAATTATGTTGGACTTTCGCAAGTTCATGGTATATTTTAAAAGAAATATGCAATGAACCACCCAGAACTCAGCACGTGGAGGTATCCGACCTAGAGTCCCTCCCCCTCCCCCCTCCCACCATTATATTCGCAAATCAGTTAAATTCTCTCGGAGGTCGGATACCTCCACGTGGTGAGTTCTGGGTAGTTCATTGCATTTTTTTCTTTTAAAATATACCATGAACTAGCGAAAGTCCGGAATAATTTAACCGATATCAAAAAAAAATTATATACCTAAATTGCTATACCTTTGAGGATTGTGTGACCCCTCAAAACAAATGAGTAGGAAGTTAAAATTTTGCGCAGGAAATAGTGTTTATAGATAGAACATTTTGGCTCCTAGCCAATATCAAAATTTTGAAAATCAATTTTTCGCTCCAGCCTAGCGTCCAATCCTACAAATATCTAGGATGTCAGGTTAACGAAAGCTGGGATAATATGCAGGAGATTCGTGCCCGAATTGAACAGGCCAGAGCATCGTTTATGAAAATAAGGTCAGTGTTATGTTGCCGAAGTCTATCGCTCTCCGTTCGCACTCGAGTGCTACGTTGCTATGTATTCAGCATCCTCTACTATGGAATTGAGGCGTGGACTCTGACAGACGCCATGTGCAAAAAGCTGGAGGCTTTCGAAATGTGGTCGTATCGACGGATGTTGAGAATTTCCTGGACGGACAGAGTGCGAAATGAAGACGTGCTTGGGAGAATGTCAAAAGATCTCGAGGTCATGTTTACACTTAAAAAACGAAAGTTAGAATACTTCGGACACATACTTAGGAATGACAAGTACGGACTTCTCAAACTGATCATAGAGGGTAAAATCGAGGGAAGAAGAGGCCCTGGACGCCGAAGAATATTGTGGCTAAAGAATTTAAGACAATGGTATGGTGAGACCACGGCGAGTCTCTTTAGAAAGGCAGTGGATAAAGTGCAGATAGCGTTGATGATTGCCAACGTTCGAAGAGGACAAGGTACTTGAAGAAGAAGAAGATAATTTTGGACTAGTACTTAACAAATGAAGTAATATGAAAAACAATTTTGAATTACCTGAACATGTTTCAGTTTTTCCTCATCTTCAGTAATACCAGCTATTTTTAATATGTCCCTTAATCTCACACCAGTCCAAGTGGCATTGCCTATCGCAGCTGGGCCCCAATTTAATCCTTTTACAGATTTAATCTAAAACAAGTTTTATAAAAAGGATAAAACCAACTTCAAAACTATGAAATAATAAAAAAAATCTCAACACAAAAACCCAATTTAATAGTTTTATTTTATTTATTTATTTTACGGACAGCGCTCTATAATACAAAATAAATATATAAAACTAGTGTCCGACCGAAACAAGATTTTTAGCCGAAACCGAATCTTCGGCCTTGGTCTCAGTTTCGGCCGAAACCGAAATTTAAAAATTTTATTGTATTACTAAAATTTAATTTATTTTATATAGGACGAGATCGATCTTGGGAACGGATTGAACTCTTCCCACTAAAAAAAAAGTCGACAGAAAAAATCTATTACTTAATAGACAACACTGCCAACAAATCCACCCAAAGTTAGCCGAACGGTACGCGACAATTCCACGAACACTGATTTTCGGCATGGCCGATGGTTTGGCCGGTTTTTAGCCGACACCGAAACTGTCACCGAACTAGATTTTTTGGCCGAAACTAACCGAAACCGAACCTTCGGTCGTTCTCTATATAAAACTAATGTAGCCCATAGCTTAGCTATCTTTCGTCAAAATACAGTACCTATAACGGAACTGATAAAATCAAGTTAACGGTTAAAGTTAAATCCGAACACAATACATAACATTGATATTTTGATATACAGATAAGTACGTTTATTAAAATGTAAAAGACGAAATTACAATTAATAATTAAAAATGCTGCGCGTGTCTCAAAAATTACCTGATTCGAGTTGATCAATGTTAATGGAGTCTTTATTTATAGGTTTTAGGCACAGAACGCGCAGCACTCAGATGCATCATTTACCAACATCGAAATTACGTTTCTTTAAGATCACATTGATAACCTACACAGATTACCTGCTGAGTTACCTATTAAAATCCGGTAAAGAAAAAAATTATGCGTGAACAACCCAAAAAACACATACAGGTCGAATTGTTTATAAAGGGAACATGCGATTACTAAAAAAAACGTTAATTCTAGTTCATGTAGTCTATTGTAGTTTTTTTTTGTATTTCAAATAGTCGGTGAGGCTCCTTTTATACTGGGATTCTGAATGCGAGATTCAGTATCTGGGATTCAGAATCTCACGTGAATTCTAACGAGATTCGGAATGCATACTTTTCTAATCCTGCGCGGTTTCGGCAATTTTGTGGAGAGGCGAATAATTCCAGGGCCGCACGCTTCTGTTCAGTGTTAAAATGAATGCAGTAGAAGAAGCACTGTTGCTATATTATTATCAGATCGTGTGTAAAAAAAAGAAAAAACTTAGGGAACGTAGAATGTGGGTCCAATAATCAGCGAACGTAATACAGCAAGAGGATACGTTTTACAGTATAAAAATTTAAGAGAACACCCTGAGAATTTTTTAAACTGTTTTAGAATGTCAATTCGGTCTTTTGACGAGCTACACAATATCTTAAAAGACAAAATTTCTTTAGCCACTTTCACCCAGTGTGCCTGTTTTATTGTGTTATTCGAATACTCTTCTGCCGCAGTATCCCATAAGCTTGGACGTGCCTGTATTGACGATATGAACTTGTCAGTGTCGAAAAGAGTTTTTAAAACATCCATAATATTGAATTCTGAGGCTACTGAACAGGGTTGGGCTGATTTAAATCACTTGATTTTTTTTTAAATCATGATTTAAATCACTTAGGTACTTATCACTTATTTTTTTTTAAATCATGATTTAATGATCCTATTTATTTTTAATTCAGAACAATGAACAATATAACATATTAAAAAAATATTTTCAAAAATCAACAGTATAAGTATTTATAGAACTCGCGCTTTTAAGAAATAAAAAATTAGTAGGTGTACCTATACAGTGAGGACGTAAAGTCTGGAATAAATTCATTATTTAGGGAACGCTGAATGTTTTTAAAAATCGCTCGGACACGTCGATTTTGTTTTTTTAATACGCATTTTTTTCAATATTTTGTATTATACAGGGTGTCTCCGAAAGCACTCTGCTTGGACCAACTTTAATTTTTTAAATGGGAACCCACATTTTTTTTTTAATTTTAGGATTCTGTGCATAATTGTGAACATTTTTTATCTAACATGTCATTATGATTTATCGACAGTTAAAGTTCGAAAATAAATACATTAATTAATTATTTATCATTTTAATAAATGTTGAAAATGTTGCCCAAAGGTTAATTGGCAGTAACCTAGACGATCAAAAAATTCTTTTTGCACATTTCTGACAACTTCCGGACTGATTGTCCGTATTTCTTGAACAATTCGATTCTTACAGTCCTCCATGTCCATTGGCTTAGTTTCAAAAACTTTACCTTTAAGGTAAACCCACAGAAAAAAGTCAAGGGGGGTTAAGTCGGGAGACCTCCGCGGCCATTCAATAGCTCCCCTCCTTGCAATCTATCTATTTTTAAAAATAGTATTAAGATAATAAGCGCGAACTTTTGAAAACAGATGGATTGGAAGGGAAGCTATTGAATGGCCGCCGAGGTCTCCCGACTTAACCCCCCTTTTTTTTTCTGTGGGGTTACCTTAAAGGTAAAGTTTTCCAAACTAAGCCAATGGACATGGATTTATTATTAAAGAATCGAATTGTTTAAGAAATACGGTCAATCAGTCCGGAAATTGTCAGAAATGTGCAGAAATAATTTTTCGATCGTCTAGGTTACTGCCAATTAACCTTTGGACAACATTTTCAACATTTATTAAAATGATAAATAATTAATTGTTTTATTTATTTTCGAACTTTAACTGTCGATAAATCATAATGACATGTTAGATAAAAAATGTTCACAGTTATGCACAGAATCCTAAAATTAAAAAAAAAATGGGGGTTCCCATTTAAAAAATTAAAGTTGGTCCAAGCAGAGTGCTTTCGGAGAGTATAATAAAAAATATTGAAAAAAATGCGTATTAAAAAAACAAAATCGACGTGTCCGAGCGATTTTTAAAAACATTCAGCGTTCCCTAAATAATGAATTTATTCCAGACTTTACGTCCTCACTGTATAATACATAATATAAACTTTAGAAGCGCGTTCTGACAATATTTTGGGTATATAGAATTTAGATCTACTATATTGTTAGATATACATTAAAATAATTTGTATTAATTTAGAAAGAGAGAAAAATGTTAAATTTTTAATAAAATCAATAAAAAAAAATTAATAAAAATCAAAAAAATCAATGATTTTTGATTTTTTTAATAAAAATCAAATTTTGCCCAACCCTGCTAATGAACGAGAATCGTAGTGAAAATGCTTACATATAAACCAATGCTAGACCTGTCGCCCATTCGAATCCCGTAGCCGGGCGGCTGAAATTAGTGCGATTCCGAAATTTAGAAACGCGATTCGGTTTCCGAGAAGACGCCCGTTTAAACGCTTTGCTTAAGCGCTACGTTAAATGTGAAGCCGAGATTCCGGAATCAGAGATTCAGAATCCCAGTATAAATGGAGCCTAAAAATTTATTTTGGGCAGTATTACCAGTTTTTAATTTTATGACCATATTTTTATTTTATTATAATTAATTTAATAAATTCTAAAATGCAAATGACTAATCACATATACAAAAACATTTTTAACTTAAGTTCGACTATTCTGAACTATAAAAACAAACCGGCGTTTTCTGACATTGACCTGCCAGTAGGAAATAAAGATGCTTACTGAAATACGTATGGAAAAATATTAATGGGAATCAAATTTCAATTTTAAAAGAGAAATATCATTAAAAAACGTATCTTTATGTCTAGAGCTAGAGGAATATCCTTATCACTCCAAATCCAACGAAAACCTAGATCCTAACGGTGAGCATCTAATTTGGGACACACCGTTTGGGTCTTTCAGAAGCTAAAAATATATTTTTATAAATTACACATACCCTGGTCATTTCACTCCTTCTATTACCCGCACACATAATAGTAGCTGTTATGGTTACTTTCGGAAATTTTTTTAATTCATCTAGTGAAAAAGAAATAGTCCTATTTCTCCCTTCTATTTCCACTTCTAGTTCGTACGTTTCAGTGTCTACTTCAGGTACTGGTAGGTGGTTTCTCACGTAGAATAATTCACTAAAAAGCATAGCACGTTATTGAATAAGCATCGTAAGCAGTAATGTAATAGTATACAGTGTCCGCAAGAAAGTCCGCATCAAATGGGATTTTTTTTTATTATTAGGTATGGGTAAAAATTAAAAAAGCAGTTAGTTTTTGCTTACCTAAAAACCAAAAATGACGTATACTGAAGCAGCTGTACGACTTGCGTTACCTGTCAAATTTGACATTTTTAATAAAATAGGTTGAAAAATGCCATTATTTATCAAAATATCGAAAAACTTTATTCGAGAAAGTTGTTTATTTAGGCATTTTTAGCCTTTGTACGAAATTTTGACAGTCTAATACAATTTTTATTTTTTGCCAGGTTCTTGAAAATTTTGATCAACCCTCGTAGATTAACTTTTATACATCGATGTAAAACCATTTGCCTTTACTTCATTTGTAATCTTAATGCAATTTTGTGTAAAATTTTTGTTTCCAATTATTTATTTTGCTTCAAAAACTGAAATTGTTATTGATCAGTATGTAATGTTTGATGCAAAGTTTATCTAATTACATCAGTTTTGCCAAAACCGACGTTTCTCATTTTTCTTAAGTTAGTAAACAGGTGTACAAAAAGAAAATATTAGGAAGCTTTCGTTGAAATTTTACTTATACATGCTATACCTAATAATAAAAAAAAATCCCATTTGATGCGAACTTTCTTGCGGACACTGTATACCTGAGAATGGTACACAACCACTAGTTCTTAAAAAAAGCTACGCTTGAGTCGAGCGGCGACCATAGTCAAAAATGGGCATTTCATGAAAATTATAAACTATGTTACGGCTATTTAGCTAATCCATAGAAAATTTTAAAATCCGGTCTTATTTTTTCAAATCTAAACAAGTTATTAGAGTTTTTGATAGTCACTGTGAATTTCTGAGAGAAAAGATTAAAATATTATTTTTGCTGCAGTTCCTAAAGTCAAATTAATCTAAGAACTCGCCGCCAGTGGCGTAGCGTGCAGGGGGCCAGGCGACCGCCCCCCCGCCCTTTGAACTCTTTCCCAAACGGCGCCCCTTCCCACTCGTCCAGTTCAATTTCACTTCACATGATAGTAATTGATAATATTGTTTACCTATCGCAGCAAGAAAAAATTTACTATGTTTATGAATATAAATAATATTTATATACCAAAATCTTATTATTATTTTATTTTCACTACTTGATTTAATTTATAATTAAAATATTATTTGCCACGATCAATAATTTGTATCCTTTCAGTTATTTTGCTTTAACAATTAAAAATTGCTTGAAATCTCTAATTTACTAGAGACTAAATTTTATCTTTTTAAAAGTAGTGTTATTGTCGCCAATGAGAATAATATGCTCATATTATTATTAATATGCATAAAATATTTTATAGAGTTTTAACAAAATTCCCCTTGTCGTAAACATATTCTGTTTTCATGTGACCATTTTAGACATGACGAAACAAAAACTTTATTTCTCAGGCCAAAATTTACTAATAAACGAAATTATACATTAGCAGTGAGGCGCTCTCTGAACAAGGGCGTAGATAAGGGGGTAATTACTCCCCCCCCCCCCAGGACCCATAATGAGCTATGAGAACGAAGCACTTTTTTTTAATTGATCAATTTTGTGATTTTCTTAAGGATCTTGTGTATTTTATATTTTTCCTACTTGAAAATCAGGCAACATCATCGAAAAAAGGGCGTGGCACCCAAAATTTTTCGCCTGCGGCGCTATTTACACCCCCCCTCCTCCCCGTAAAAAATTTCTACGCCCTTACCTTTGAAGCTTCCGCCCCTTCAACCACGCTACACCACTGCTCGCCGCATCACATGTCTATCATTAAGGGCACCCTGTTGAAGTGTGGTATATTTGACGTTAATCGGTCGGCTACAGAAACAGAACCGGACTAAGTTCTTTTACCATCACCTTCGCCATCTGTCAAATTTTGTAAGGGAGTCTTAATATTTTGGAAAGGTATTATAGCGTACATACTAATTTTATTATTTATAAAATAAAATATTGACAGACCCGTACCTACCAAAATAAGAATGTGAAAACAGTATAAAACTAAAGGAAAAAACATTTATTTCTTTTAGTATTTATTTATAAAAAGCAAAATTATTATTATATTTATGATACAAGGAAAAAAGTAATACATTTTTTTGCGAGGTGTAAGCTTTGTGGTGTGCATCTAATTAAAACACCATATTGGGAACCTTTTTGGTATTGTTACTTTTGTGAGAATTTTATATACAGTGTCACCAGTAAAGTCCGCATCATATGGGATTTTTTTTTAAAGCTTTATTCAAAATTTGACTTTGGCATCAAGTTCTGCTTCGATCGAGATGAAAATTAAGCAAAAAAATAGTAGTCACGTGATTCGCAATATCTGTCAAATTTTAATTTAAAAAAAAATAATTCAAAAGAGGGGTTATTTCTGAAAACATCGAAAAAAGTTGTTAAAAAAGTTTTTTTAAGTGCATTTTCTAGCCCACATGCAAAATTTCAGCTGCATAAGATAATTTTGATTTTTTACCTATAATTTGTAAATTGCACCACTTTTGTAAAATAAGACTCAACGCAACCTACATAAAACTTCTCAGTTTTGACTATTTCAGATACATTTTCTTTAAAGTAGCGCCATATTAAATGTGTGTTTTTTCTACAAAATCAAAATTGGGCTATTAAAATTTGATCACATGTGATGCAAAGTTTATTTGTTTTGGACCCTGTATAAGGTAACTTCATTAAATAAGTATTTTTGAAAACGTAGTTTGTGTCTGAAAGTAATACACCTTAATATTAAGACAAAAAAGAACACAGTGTCATCAGTAGAGTGTTCATTAAGTGAAAAATAAATTTTTGTGTAACTTAACGTAAAGTTTTTAAAATTTTCAACGATTTAATTTAAAACCCCTTTACTTTTTTTTTTTTTTACTTTCAGGCACAAACTACGTTTTCAAAAATACTTATTTTATGAAGTTACCTTATACAGGGTCAAAAACAAATAAACTTTGCATCACATGCGACCAAATTTTAATAGCCCAATTTTGATTTTGTAGAAAAACATACATTTAATATGGCGCTACTTTAAAGAAAATGGATCTGGTATAAAGCATTGTCAAAACTATGGAGTTTTATGTAGGTTGCGTTGAGTCTTTTATTTTGCAAAAGTGGTGAAATTTACAAAATTAGGTAAAAAATCAATATTATCTTATGCAGTTGAAATTTTGCTTGTGGGCTAGAAAATGCATTTAAAAAAACTTTTTTCAATAACTTTTTTCGATATTTTCAGAAATAACCCCACTTTTGAATTATTTTTTGGAAATAATTAAAATTTGACAGATAATGCGAATCACGTGACTACTATTTTTTGCTTAATTTTCATCTCGATCGAAGCAGAACTTGACGCCAAAGTCAAATTTTTAATAAAGCTATTAATAAAAAAAATCCCATATGATGCGGACTTTACTGGTGACACTGTATGAATATATATAGGGTGTCATGTAACTAAGGTACTATATAGCAACAGGAGATAGTGGACTTGAAAATATGTAATTTCATTTCATTTCATACGGTTAAAGTGATAGTGTCATTCATGTCACAATGAAACTTGCTGATTAGTTAATTATTATTAAAGTTAAATGTTTCTAAAACAAAATTTATGGTTATTGGAAATAACGTGATTAATACAGATATAAATATTTTTGTTGATGATGAAAAATTAGAAATTATACATTCTTTTAAATATTTGGGAGTAATTTTAGATTCTAAGTTAAAATTTGAATTACATTTTGAAAATCTGGTATCTAAAATTGGAAAAAAATTAATTATTTAAAAAGAATTAGTCAAAATTTAAGTTTATTTTCACGAAAAACAATTTATAACACTATAATTTTACCCCATTTTTTATATTGTTCAACTATTTTATACACAGCAACTGATGGGGTCTTTAATAGACTCCAAGTTTTGCAAAATAAAGCTATGCGTATAATTTTAAACGTGGATAAATATACGAAAATAAATTTAATGTTAGAGAAACTTCAGTGGTTAAATGTTAAAAATTTAATATTTCTTTTAATTTGTACTTTTATTTTTAAAATACAAAATAACTTACTGACTTCTCATTTGAAAGATTTTATAACTCAAAATTTTGAAAACCATAACTGTTCAACCAGGTATACATATATTTGACATATAAATCGGTTTTCTATAAAGGATTAAGTGAATATAATAACTTGAATATTTCAATTAAATCACAGAGCTCTTTGAAAAATTCTAAAAAATCATTGAAAAATTATTTATTTAAAAAACAAAATAGTGACTGATAAAATTAATTTTTTTTTTCTTTTTTTAATACTTTAAAGATGATATTGTTAAATTAGTTTAAATATTTTATAAAATTTGTTAAATTGTAGCACATTGCTAAATAAATCTTGTTACTACTTACTACATTATTTAAAATCTTTTTGCAAACCAACAATAAAAAAAATAAATTATATGGGGTTTCTCGAAGCTTTTTAAAATACTTTGAGGCCTTATAGCATCGAGGTATAGTGCGGAGTTGCGACAAAATTATTCCTAAACATTTTTTTGTATCCGATAAGAAAATTTAAATAAATTCGTTTTCATAAGGGGGAGGGTGGACACCTTTTACAGACAACTCTTCTTAAACATTGAAAAAATACTTACTTGGGGGTTATAAAATTCTCACATAATAAGTATGGCGGTAATTCTGCATTAAACGGTTTGATACTTGCTGGTTTTAATGCAATATGGCGAATAGGATCCTTGGCATATGGATCTTCCATATTTTCCAATAATTTTGTCTGGTCTTCTTTCTTTAAATTACCTAAAATGTTTAAAATTATTTGAACTATAGGGTACGTGCGAGTAAAGGTAGGCACATACTATTAAAAAATACCAATATTTGTTAGAATTATAAATCATTGCTGGCTTAAACCTTTCCTTGACCCAATTAAAAAGATGCCGCGGAAGCAGAAAGTTTTAAATCATGAGATCAGATACTTCGTACGTCATCCTCTTATCCGCACAATTCTTTTATTTGCCACTCTTGAGGTCGGTTATATCGTTATCTTTGTTTCGATAACTTAAATAGACAAGAGCAGGAGACTAGACACGAGATATTATTCAGGTAGGTGCGGCGCGGCGGGTCTACCTTCAGTCCGAGTCCCTGCGACTGGTCAATTTTGTAACACAAAAAAGCCTGAGCGTGATTTTTATGAAATCAATTTTAATTGGAACATGAATAAACAAATAAACCAAAATAAAATCAAGGTTGGCAGGATATATATCCGTGATAAATATCCTGATATATATCTTGATAAATATCATGATATTTATGCGACGATATTTATCCTGATATATATCAATATTGTTTTTTCTAAAATTCTATTCATCAGTATAAAAATATGGCCCCGCTGCCGCTGAGCCGGCAACAGCGTATTATGCTGTTTACGATTCGGTGATTCCCCATCTTTCCGAGACGTTGACCACATGTTGTTGTTCTTTGCCGCGTGGCATTTTTCTTTAGTTCCGATTTCTGATTGAACGGAGCAATATTTTGCTGATTGTTTTATGAAATACAAATTTTACAATGCCAAAAATAAAAATCCAGTTTGGGTTCATTTAGATTTAATTAACAAGCCCAGTAATTCTGGGTCTTAAGTTCAACCATAGTTAAAAGCAAAAATATATGATGTGTTCATATTCATAAACTTGTATTTTTTACCTACATTTTACATTCCCAACATAGGAGTACTAAAAAAACTTGTTATTGTGATAGCAACTATCATTGAATAGAATTGAAATACAAATTTACAGGTTTATAACATGTTTATATTAAATTAAGTGATTTTAAATTTTTTAAATATATCTTTACAGAAAACAGATGAAATAATTTAAAAATAATTAAAAATATAAATAAATATCCAAATTTGGATACATATGAGGACGTAAAGTCTGGAATAAATTCATTATTTAGGGAACGCTGAATGTTTTTAAAAATCGCTCGGACACGTCGATTTTGTTTTTTTAATACGCATTTTTTTCAATATCTCCGAAAGCACTCTGCTTGGACCAACTTTAATTTTTTAAATGGGAACCCACATTTTTTTTTAATTTTAGGATTCTGTGCATAATTGTAAACATTTTTTATCTAACATGTCATTATGATTTATCGACAGTTAAAGTTCGAAAATAAATAAAACAATTAATTATTTATCATTTTAATAAATGTTGAAAATGTTGCCCAAAGGTTAATTGGCAGTAACCTAGACAATCGAAAAATTCTTTCTGCACATTTCTGACAACTTACGGAGTGATTGTCCGTATTTCTTGAACAATTCGATTCTTTAAGTCCTCCATGTCCATTGGCTTAGTTTGAAAACTTTACCTTTAAGGTAAACCCACAGAAAAAAGTCAAGGGGGGTTAAGTCGGGAGACCTCCGCGGCCATTCAATAGCTCCCCTCCTTGCAATCTATCTATTTTCAAAAATAGTATTAAGATAAGCGCGAACTTTTGAAAATAGATGGATTGGAAGAAGGGGAGCTATTGAATGGCCGCCGAGGTCTCCCGACTTAACCCCCCTTGACTTTTTTTCTGTGGGGTTACCTTAAAGGTAAAGTTTTCCAAACTAAGCTAGTGGACATGGAGGACTTAAAGAATCGAATTGTTTAAGAAATAAGGCCAATCAGTCCGGAAGTTGTCAGAAATGTGCAGAAAGAATTTTTCGATCGTCTAGGTTACTGCCAATTAACCTTTGGGCAACATTTTCAACATTTAATAAAATGATAAATAATTAATTATTTTATTTATTTTCGAACTTTAACTGTCGATAAATCATAATGACATGTTAGATAAAAAATTTTCACAATTATGCACAGAATCCTAAAATTAAAAAAAAAAATGGGGGTTCCCATTTAAAAAATTAAAGTTGGTCCAAGCAGAGTGCTTTCGGAGATATAAAAAATATTGAAAAAAATGCGTATTAAAAAAACAAAATCGACGTGTCCGAGCGATTTTTAAAAACATTCAGCGTTCCCTAAATAATGAATTTATTCCAGACTTTACGTCCTCACTGTATATATCAGATATACAGGGTGTCCCATAACTTATGGGCCGTAGAGTAACTGGAGATACTAGACATCAAACTAAGCCGAATAAGTCATATAAGTTTTTTCGGATTGTTACTCGTTCTAGAGATACAGGGTGTTGAAAGTAAAAGTTTATTATTATTTATTTAGTTAAAAGTTTAATAAAGTGTATTGAGGTCAACGGTGGTCACTTTCAACATTTACTAAAGTGAGCTTCTTGTTTTTGTTCCACTGTTTCGAATTTGTTGCGTTGTGATAATTAAAATATTAATTTAATTATGTACTATGTTTTTTTATGCTTTGGGATGTTTAAAGGGAAATATCTCGAAAACCGTTAAAGATATTAAGATCAATCAAGTACACCTTTTTGACTCAGAAAATGCCCTTCTGCCCTAAGTCCGATTTACTTCATTTACTTTGCAAATCAGAATCTGAGGCAGGTCGAATTTACTATAAACCTTACTCTCAAGATATAAACAACGAGAAAGGTAAATCCCAGGCCTCCGTTCCTCCGTTGTTCGCTGGTATTTTAAGGGGAATCACACAAGGGGAACCACGCATTTTTTCAATGTATTAAATGTATTATTGTTTATTGTTGCATAAAAAATGTATTATTTTTTGAATAAAAAATGAACCATAAGTGGCTTGATTTTTATTTGTAGAAATTTTTTTATTAATAAATAGAGATATGTTTTGTTTTCAAGTATCTTTTTCTTCGTTTTTAAACTATACTGAGACGTGCTATGGACACCAAAACGCGAGTAGGGTTGCCACCTGTCCTTTTTTGAAAAGAACTGTCCTTTTTTTAAAGAAAATGTCCTTGCGGCTTTTTATGGTTGAAAATGTTCTTTTTTAAAACGATAGGTCTTTACCACTGTCCACCACATATTAAAAAACTATTAAAAATGGAAGAGGACACTGGTACAGTTTCACCTGAAGTTGAGATTTATCTACTTTTCTGTAATCATATTCTTAGTATTTTTGAAACTTTCATAAAAAAAATTAAATCTAATGAAGCAACTGCACTTGATTTATACAGTATTATGACTGAGTTCAGAAAAAATTTAGTGCAAAGATTGGATAATAAATTTTATGGGTTTGAAACCAAAGTCAAGATACGATCTCTCGCAGCATGCAAGAATAAACTAGATACTGATTTTAATAAATTCTATCAACGATCTATAGAATACTTAGAAAAGTGGTACGATTTTTCCGAAGACAGTGGGCATAGTATCGTTGGAAAACTGAATTTAAAATCTAAATTTTCATATTCGGATTTCGAAGATATAATGGCAAAAAAAGGTAATCCAAACCTAAAAATTAACATGAACGAGCTTTTTAATGAAGTAATGCAGATATCTGAAGGATACCAAGGAATGGAAAATGAAATTATACATTTAAGTACCCCAAAAAAATGGCCATGTCTTCTTAATCATTTTAAAAATACTCAAAATGTTTTTTCCTTAATTTCGTTTATATTAAGCATACCTGCAAGTTCAGCATTTTCTGAACGAATTTTCTCTGTGATGGGCACCAAATGGAGAGACGAAAGAAATCGTTGCTCCACAGAATTAATTCTTTCAGAATAGTTAATTTATTTTAATTTCAAGGAAACTGGTCAAGAATTTTTTGAGCTAATAAAAAATGACAAGGTTGCCCTGGAGGCAGCAAAATCAAACAAGAAATATTCATTTAAATTTAATATTGTGTAAAAATTAGTTATATATCTTAACATAGTATAAAACAAAGTCGCTGCCGTCCGTCCCCTTATATGCTTAAATCTTTAAAACTACGCAACGGATTTTGAAGCGGTTTTTTTTAATAGATAGAGTGATTTAAAAACTACGTTTTCTACGATTTAAAAAAAATGGACATGTGAGCTTTATGCATGCATAGCGCAGGTGAAATTACTACACAGCAGATTTTATTTAAGCAAACTTTTATTTCAAAAATGATACAGAAAAAATCTATGCAGTGGCAGTTGGGCATAGAAGTATGGAACTGTAAAATTTTTGATATTATGCACGGGCAATCAAATCAAGCGAATACCGCAATCTGCGGAAACCACACATGTCCAGGACATGTGTCACATGCATGTGTGGTTTCTACTGATTACCGCTTATGAAGCTCATCGTTTACAACTTAGGTAAAACATGAACGTGTGTACTTTATGCATAATACTATGCAGTTATGTATGTAGATTCATTTTCTTAAATAACCCAGTTTTTGGAAAAGTGAACATGTGTTGTTTCTGCAAATAAGCAAATACCGATTCAAATATACTTTTCTGTATTTCATCTATAACAATGGGTTTTTGTAATTAAGGGATGTTTTAAGTATGCGCGCGTTAATTTAAATAGACTGATAACATATTTTCTATTAACAAAATCCAACAAAACAATAAGAGTTTCAATTCGGCTTATACATATCATTATTATTCATGATCCAAAGAAAACAAAATATGCTAGGTCGCAGTCACAATTTCGTCTGCCTGGCGCACACGGGTGGAGGTTTAAAAATTGGTACATAAGTTCCTTTAATAAAATAATAATATATGCGTGTTTCGTCTTTTTTCCAAAATCCACCTTAATAATCTGGTACCTATAGATAAAACAATAACAAATGAACCTATTAATAAAATCGTATTCTATTCTGAGGTAAATCAACATACAAATTTGGCCCCTCCACTTTGCTTCGCAAACTTAAGCTGGCAAAAGTGTTAACATGATGTGGGCAATGTAAATCTTTGTCTAAAACCTGCAGAAGTGTGCAGTATGGCAACGCAGCAGTAAGAAATCCGCCCTCAAAGATGTAACCGCCACGACATCGGTATGAGGCCATGATGACGTTGCTTCATTCATTTCCGTTTAGGGATGTCCACAGAAAATGTATGGAAAAACATCGATGTTTGCGATGCATCGAAAAACATTTTTTAATAGAATTAGACTTACAAAACAAATCACAAATCTAATTATTCTAAACTAACACCTTAACTGAAACCAACGGTAAAAGGTATAATCAAGATTGAGAGGCAACGGCAAAATAATTATTTTACTTGTGGCGTGGTCCACTCCGAGTGGAAAAAATGCACAAGAGTTAAGGCTAACTGTGCAGAACGATTTATTGCTTGTCAAACAATGGTGCGATGCGAATCTATTATGTTTTAATATCAGCAAAAACAGCAGCTTTAAAATTGATTTCTGCAATATCAGAGGGCTTAATACCAACATCAATTCAGTCCACCAGCACTTACAATCATCCAAGCCCCATGTGCTCGCACTGACCGAGACAAAGGTCAGATCGTCAACGAACACCGTCAGCTATTTATATCCTGGATACGATTTTCATTTCCGATTTAGACGCAACTTTGGGGTCTGTCTCTTTATCCGAGATGATCTTTGCTGCCAACGAGAGGACACACTTGAACCAGCAGAGTTTGATGTAATGTGGTTTAAAATATCAACGCAGAAAATCACCAAGTTTATCTGCTGCCTTTACCGTCCTCCAAGTGACACCCATTACAGAGCACTTTTCTCGTCACTAGCAAACACAATTGACTTCTTGCAAACCAACCATCCTAATGCCGAAGTCGCTATCTTTGGTGACTTTAACGTCCACAATATCAACTGGCTCAAATACTCAAATACCAACGATGAACAGGGTCGTGAGGCGGAATCTTTTGCGATCAGTTCTGGTCTAACTCAACTCGTGGAAGAACCAACGCGAATTCCAGACCGAGATGGAGATTTTGCTAGTCTTTTAGATCTCTTTTTGACATCTAACCCTGACCTATACACAGTCACCATTCATCCTCCATTAGGATCTTCCGATCACAAACTTATTTCAACTCTAAGCGAGCTGCCAATTTGTTCTGAACAACCTCCTAAACCTCGTAAAATTTGGCACTACACATCAGCTAGTTGGGAAGACCTAAGGGACCATTTTCGCACTTTTCCTTGGCTGGAAGTATGCTTCTCTTCAGATGATCCATCCGCTTGTGCTCAAGAGGTCTCCGATGTCATTCTTACTGGCATGGAAGCATTTATTCCTTTCTCCAAGAAGCGCCCTTCTAATGGCAAGCCCTGGTTTAGCAAGAACTGCGAGCGTGCTGTCAGAGCTAAAAATCTAGCTTACCGACAATGGCGTAAAAATCCTACCGATGTGAATCGCACCATCTTTGTTACCGCTCGAAACCAGTGCAAGCAAACGATAGATCAAAACAAAGAGGCTCACAACATGAGGATCAAAAATAAACTTCTCGCCAGTCCTAACGGATCTAGGTCCTTTTGGTCAGTCGCTAAGGCCGTCAGTCAAAATTTTACCAAATCAAATATTCCACCGCTAACACGTTCTGACGGCACAATAGCAACCACGGCTGAAGATAAAGCGAACGTACTCGCAGAACTCTTTGCTTCACACTCCACGGTAGACTTTCAGGGAAAAACACCCCCGAACATTCCAGCAGTTCGATCGGAAATGACTGATATCGTATTCCGTCAGCGTCCTGTCAAACGAATTCTGAAGGGGCTCGATGCCAAAAAAGCTTCTGGTCCAGATGAAATTCCTATTATAGTGCTCAAGAAATGCGCCGATGAACTCACACCAGTATTTTGTAGACTTTTTAACTTATCCTACAAAAAAGGAATATTTCCATCTTGCTGGAAAAAGGCGCGAGTCCAGCCTATACCAAAGAAAGGCAAGAAAACCCTGCCAAACAACTATCGACCAGTCGCATTGCTTTCAGTTATATCAAAGGTGATGGAGAAAGCTATTAACCAACAACTTATAAAATACCTGGAAGGCCTTAAAATTATCAGCGACCATCAGTATGGTTTTCGTAAGTCCAGATCCACAGGAGACCTGCTAGCCTATGTCACTCATCTTTGGAGCAACGCAATCGAACATCATGGGGAGTCCCGGGCTATTGCACTGGACATCTCTAAAGCCTTTGACCGTGTCTGGCACGAGGGGCTCCTAAGCAAACTGCGTTCTTATGGTATGCCCGGTCGATTTTGTTCATGGTTGTCTAGCTTCAAGGACCGCTCTCTGCAAGTGGCGATTGACGGGTTTCTCTCAGACACCTTCACCATCAATGCTGGTGTTCCTCAAGGGTCCATATTATCTCCCACTCTCTTCTTACTGTACATTAACGATCTTCTAGCGAAAACAGAAAATCCATTATATTGCTTTGCTGACGACAGCACACTTATCTCATCTTTTACTTTGAAACCTCAAACATCGGCTACTGACGCACATCTTCGCAGACAACATGAGGTATCACGCCTCAATAAAGACCTGGAAGAAATTTTGTCTTAGGGTGACAGTAACCAAGTCGAATTTAACGCTCAAAAAACCCAGGCTGCAGTTTTCTCTAAGAAGGTCAACATTGCAGAACCCGATATCGTTATGGCAGGACACGCAATTCCACTGACTTCGTCTATTAATTTGCTGGGTGTCAACCTGGGAGGAAATATGTCTTGGCATAATCACGTAGTGGCAATCGCCAGGGCAGCTTCTCAGAAGCTCGGTATACTTTTCCGTACCAAAAAGTTGTATACACCTCAACAACTTTTGACACTCTATAAAGCCCAGATTCGACCATCACTGGAATACTGCTCTCATATCTGGAGTTCTGCACCGAAGCATACCCTTCGGTTGTTGGATTCCATCCAAAGGAGAGCCGTTCGTCTAATCGGCGACCACGAGCTGACTAAGAACCTCGACAGCTTAGAACATCGAAGACAGGTTGGTGATTTGACTCTCTTCTACAAATATTTTCATGGCAAGTGTTCGACAGATATTGCCCGCTCGATTCCACCTAGAGTAATGCATAGCAGAAACACACGACGAACCACTGCCGCCCATCCCTATGTGGTTCAACTTAGTACACCCCGAACATCATTGTTTCAGAACTCTTTTATTTGGAGGACGTCATCTTTGTGGAACGGCCTTTCTGAGACCGTGTTTCCAACCGAATATAACCTCCAACGATTCAAGAAAAACGTGAATCGCTTTCTTCGCACACGCACCGCTCCCAGAGCGCCTTAAAGGATTTTTCCTATAGTGCTTGTGCTCGATCATAAAAAAAAAAAAAAAGCAAAACTAATTCTTACCTTTAAGTTTTCGTTTTCTGACTTAACTTTGACAGATAATTTTAAGAACTCAGGCGTTGCTAAATTCATGGGTGTTCAAATCGACGACAAACTTAAGTTTAAGGACCACATTCTTGCATTGAATGGGAGACTAGCGTTCGGTTTATACGCAGTGACTAAAAAGGCAACTAATTACTAGACCCTACTATACTATCAAGGAATTTTACAATAATAATATCTAGGCAGTTCCTTTGATTAGTATTCTTGCCAGATTCTTTGTAAGATTAAGCTTGTCTTCGTTTTAGATTGATTTGTGTGTAAATTTTTGACCATGACTATTTTATTGTCTGATAAGGTGTGATTATCTATTTATTTATCTATTTATTGGATTACTTATTCTCACTTTATATTGTAATTTCCATAATAGTTTTAATACTGTCCAAAGCTTTGTTAACAAGATGTACTTCTTATAACAATAAAGTGTATTTTGATTTGATTTGACTAATAAAATTAAGGCCTAATACATCGAATAAAATACATCAATGCATCGACAAATGGCATCGATGCATCGTTTAAAAACGATGTATCGTATTGAAAATATCCATTTTTTGAATCGTCAATGTATATCGAATATGCTTATTTCCGTTTGGTGTCTCTTTGACAGAGGTCTGAATTTTTTTCAGTTTATTTGCAAGTGTTAAGTATGCGAGAATTCGGAAAATAATAATTCTGTAGTTACTTTGCATAGGTCAGTAGATAAAAAGTTGGGTTATTTGTACGTTAGTTTTAAAATATAGTAGGAAGGTCACATTTAAAGGTAAATCCGCCGTAATACCTACTCCCAGCCCCACCCAGCTCTTTACCGCATATCTCCTACAAACGATGTTGTCAAGACAATATCTTTTATAAATGACATGTGTGCTATCTATAGGTACCAGATCATTGATTGTAATGCAATAATATAATAGTATTTTAAATTGATTTCCTACCTATCCTCAGCGTCTCCAATATTTCGTAAACGTGGTCGTTTTTGTGTATCCCATAGAGCAACCAGAATGGCTCCACGCTGCCACCAGCGGCGATCAAAATCTGATCGCCTCCCGGGTGTCCTTCCACAAAATCCGTGATATCGTAGACTCCCTCTTTGTATACCACCCATATTTTTTCTTCTCTGAAAATAAGAGTAAGTAATTTATTTAAGGGGTATGTTGTTTATAGGAGTTGTTGGTATGTATCAGATGTACACTGTTGTGCTGTTAAAATGAAAATTACATAAATTTATTTTCAACCAATTAGAAGGCTTCTTTTTGTTTACGTTGCTTATAGCAACGGGAGATTATCGCGATAATTTTGTTAGTTCCTATTAACTTAATGAAATTAATAAGTGATAATTTTTCTGTCAAAAATGAAGTGGATATCTATTGGCAAAAGTCACTCAGGATAAAATCAAAATACATTTTGTTGCTAACTTGCCAATTTGCTTTACATATCAATTTAACTAAACTCATCGGAAATATGTTTTTTTTTAAGTTTCATTTGAAACTATGTAGACATGTAAATTCAGATGTTATGGTTAAAAACGAATTAATGTTTTTAATGTTCCTGAAATTTGAGTAATAAACCTTAGTTACTAAAGTAAAATCAACTTCTATTGTAAAAATATAGTGCCTCATATTTAACTAAACTCATGTTTTTTAAAGTTTTATTTCAATTTAAAAATATAAATACATTGTATTTCAGATAACAAATTTGTTATTTAATGTTTCTCACATTTTAATAATACAAATGAGTTACTAACGGCTAAAATAAACTTCATTTCTAAAACTCTAATTAGTTACAATTAACCAAAGCCGCCGGAAATATGTTTTTGTAGCATTTTAGCAAAAAAATTACAATAAGAGAAAACTCCAATTTATGAAATTTTCTTACCGAATCACCCACGCAGCAGAATTAATTCCCGATAATTCTGCTGCTAGGGAGATTATAAGTGAATATTTTCGAAAATTGGCTATAGGCTTTTTTTTCGAGGATCCGTCCAACTGCCGATGCCGGATGCACTTCGACCAGGTTTAGCCCGTTGTGCTCACTCTAGTTGGTTTTCCACTCAACTCACGTATCCTAGTTCCTTGCACTAATTTGTGTAGGTCAGCTGTCAGCTGGGAAGAGTGCCTTTCCCGATTCAATGACTAGCAGTGGCAGATTACGGGCTGTACCGTTTCACTTTCTCGTCTGCATAACCTGCAGCTTACGTCTCCGTTGTACACTGAGGCTAAAATTAAAGGAGTACACTTTTTTTTCGTGAATATTTTTTTTCATTTTGCACTGGGTTAATTTATTTTTGGAGTAATGATGAACTTAAATCGTTTCAGTAGAATGTATAATTTATATCAAAATATTTTGAACAGGGCCGGATTTAGAGATTTTTTTAAACAAACGTGCGCTTATGTTCGTTGCAAACGGACACTGTTTTGTTTAAATTTGAGATGAAACGTTTTTTTGGTAGTTTAACTATCGGAAATACTCCAGTGTAGGCCTCATTTTGAAAGATTTTAAAAGTCAAGAAATACAACTTTTTTTGTTCAATGATGTACTAAAATATTGCAGTTATCATTTGAAAATTTGAGCTTATTTAAACCATGATCGCCGTATACATGACCGTTATTAAATATCAGAGTCTCCATGATATTAAAATAATAAACAATGTACTTTTTCACGTTTTTTACGCTTCGTGACAGCTAATCAGTACACAATGGCAGTCTTAAGTAAAGAGGATCGAATTCTTATCAAATATTTTCGACAAAAACACAATTACGGTGCAAGAAAAATTGTAAAGGAGTTTCCTGGAAAAAAGTTGGCATGTTTGAACAATTGGAAAGTTTTTAAGACATCTTAGAGAAAATAATGGGTCCATAGAAATAAAAGTTGGGAGGGGAAGGAAAAAAACTTCAAGAACTCAAGAAAATATTGCCATGGTAAGAAATATCATAGAAAATGTGAGACCTGAAGATTCTGTAGGTACCAGAAAAATATGATTGCCAACTTGAAGTCTTTAAAACAGTTTACTGTCAAAAACTTAATGCCAATGTAAAGGAGAAACGATTAGAAAGATGTAATATGTTGCTACGAACATTCCGTTCTCGCGAAAATATCGCAAAAATATAATTTTCAGATGAGAAAATGTTTTATTTGAGGCCGCCAAAGAATACACAAAATAATAGGGTATACTCAAATGCGCGAGTGAATAGGGAAATCCCTTTGGAAAATATTTTAATCAAGAGAAGTCACTTTTCAGCTGGCGTAATGGTCTCTGTGGCAGTTTCCCAATTGGGAATGTCAAGGCTCATTTTAGTCGATGCCGTAAAACTCAATTCGGAGGCGTATCAACAACAAATTTTACATCACTTGCTTCCTGAAATTAAAGCAATCTGCGACTATTACGTGTTCCAAGACAGTGCCCCTTCCCACGCCTCTCAAAGTACAAGAATGTTTTTATTTGAGCAATGTCCCGATTACATCGAACCGGAGATGTGGCCACCCAATAGTCCAGATCTTAACCCTGTTGACCATTCCATATAGCATATAGGGAATTTTGGAGGCAAATGTTCACAATGGTCAAAGGTTTAATACCATCGAAGAGCTAAAGGAAAGGTTACAGTTCTGTTGGAATAATTTTAGTCAGGACATAATCAATAGCGCTATTAACCTATCTCGAAGGCGACTGCAATCGGTGATAGAAAATCATAATCATAATGTTATCCTGTGAATGTTTAGACATACCCACTGTCGATTTTAAGTGATACTTAGTTTTGATGGCAATAATTGTTAATAATAATAAATTTGTTAAATAAGATTGAACAATAAAAAGTTCTATCTCTTGACTTTTAAAATCTTTCAAAATGAGACCTACACTGGAGTATTTCCAGTTAAACTACCGAAAAAACGCATCATCTCAAATTTAAATAAAACAGTTTTCGTTTGCAACGAACATAAGCGCAAGTTTGTTAAAAAAAATCTGTAAATCCGGCCCTGTTCAAAATATTTTGATAAAAATTACGCATTTTACTGAGACGATTTTAGTTCATCATTACTCCAAAAATAAATTAAATCAGTGCAAAATGAAAAAAAAAAATATTCACGATTAAAAAGTGTACTCCTTTAATTTGAGCCACAGTGTAAAGTTGCAGGTGCCATATGTCTGTCCTGTCAGAATTTCTGCTCATCAGAAGTAGCTGTCCAGTTAGTTTTGAGTCTGGGTTCCAGATGAAAGACTTGCTATTGTTTAGTCCCTGTATGTTGTTGGGTTCATTCCTTGTCCATCGTTTTATGACATATCTTACTGTGCACCTTGGGATTCCGCGTACCACTTCTGGACTTTGAATGTTTGTTCCGAACCGTTGTTTTGCAAGTTCGTTAGCCATTTCGTTTTTTGTATTACCTTAATGTCCTGACACCCACAGTAGTATTATTTTTTTAGCTTTTTTAGTTCCTCTTGGCATTTCGAAACCTTGATCTTGATGTCACATGTCACAATAATTGTTTCAATAATGGTATCCTTAGAAGTTATCTTACAGTTAGTGTTAACTGAATATAATATAATTTGGGCCTAAGGGCTGTCGGAGTCAGGGTTGTGATTTTGTCCACTTTTTTTGATTTTGTCCAGGACATGGACAAAATTGGACAAAATCGGGCAATATTGGACAAAATCAAATTTCATTACATTTTATTAGATTTGTTGATTTAGGCAACCCAAAATACACGTTTGTATTGTGCATTATATAAACAATAAATACCAAATTAAAAATTCCAGAAAATGGCTATTTGTAATTTCATTATTAAGGTAAATTTTCATGCGTCCGTCATCCGACGGCACGATGATCCGACGGTATCCCGTTATTGTTGTTTAAGTTTTGTTTGACACCCTAATCCTAATATAATAAAGTTTTTTTTTTTAATTTTATATGTGTTTAATTTGATTTTGTACAATTTTGTCCATTTTGTCCAGAACAATTGATTTTGTCCGGACGGACATAATTGGACAAAATCGTCCAATTATATCCACTTGGACGAATTCAACCAACCCTGGTCGGAGTAGGTATATGTGGATTTGCTCATTTATAAACGTATTGTTTTCATACGCACATTGTAGGATGGCATAGATTTCTGCTTGGAACGTCGTGGGAGATTTTTCCAGGGAGAAGTAAGCATCCTCCTGCCGAATTAAGGTCGTTTGACGCCTTAGGCCAGACAAATTTTCGCGCCTATTTTTTTCAATTTCGAAATGGATTTTAAAAAATTGAGCAAGTCAAGATACGGATTATCAAATTTGTGCCTAAACGTAATCTCGTAAAAATATGTAGTACCTACTCAGGGAAAATTATAAAAACAAAAATAGAAGTATAAACAAACAACTTAGTGTTTACAAAATGTGAAATGAATAAAACAATTAACTTAAAATATCATAACTTAATAAGAGTTTGGTAGTTTCCAAAATTCAAAAAAACAAATCCAGCTAATTAAGATACAAAAAGAATAAAACACATAAAAACACAAATTCAGCGCTAAGAGTCAAATGGATATTGGTTCCTTATAAATACACAAAATGATATAAACTAAAGTATAGGGATTACGTCTAAAACATCATCATCATATCAATAACGACTCGTTATTAACGAGATCAATGACATCAACAAATAAAATAATATATGTAAATGTTTTGAGCAAAAAATATAAAGGTAATAAAGGAACGGTTTTCGTGGCCCAATGCCCAAAAACTTTTATTAAAGGTAGTTTTAAAAATAACGACTTATTTTTAAGAGTATTAAGATACTAGAAATGTTATTTTCGACATTTTTGACTCCAGAAATTTTAAATAATGTCGTCGAAGGAAGTTGATTTCACGAAATTTGATAACTAGATACTTTAAATTAGAATATTTTTGTTTAGATTGGAATGTGGAATCTTCTTTATACTTTATAGGTATGATAATTAGCAATTATGCCATAGTTTAAATAGTGAATTAAATGTATAAAATATTAATTATTATAGGTACACTGTACACTGAAATTCGTTAAAAAGTCGCGACGCCTATTTCGTTCGTGGCGCCTTAGGCTATGGCCTATTTGACCTAGTGGTTAATCCGGCCCTGCCGGGGTCTTAGTCCGTGAATACCTGCTGCGATCATAGACAATTTACCTTTAGATACCTACAGCTTATCTCCTGCGCAAACAAAAGTTACGTTTTATGGGTGAAAAAATACGTCCGAGCGCATGACTCGTCGGTCAGCTATCTTCATTCGGGGAACCTTCGTACATGCGCACAAACCTCGTGTTATCGGCCGTCCTACTTTATCGACAATAATCGACGCGCTCAAGAATACTCTCCAGAACCGGCTCGGCCGCCATTTTTGTTGTTGTGTTTTAAGGTTTCTCTTCTCTGCGGATTCCTTGTAGTTTTCTAAAGTTTTCAGCTATCGGATCGGCTATCGTGGATTGTGGGACTGGTGTTTAATATTTATGGATTTCTGGTTTTTGTGTAGTTTAGTTAGTGAATTGTGTTTGTGCTTTTAGTGACTCGGATTGTAATATAAACAATGACTAGTACTAGTTGCAGCCGTTGTATAATTGTATTATGCCCAAATAGGGGTAAAATAAACCCTCTATGGTGGCATATGAGCAAGAATTTAAATTTTAAAGCCCGGACCTGTCTATTTTCCCATTCGTCAAACGATAATGTTGCAGTGCGCATGTCTAATAGTTCCCAGTTTTGTTTACATGCGCAAGGCCATAAAACTGCCACATTCGTGATTATTGTTTGTTTATCTAAAGGTAAATTGTCTATGGCTGCGATACCCTCTTTGGTTTATAAGCAGTCTGTGTACCAGATTATTGTACCAGGAGTATGTATGTTATTCCACGCATCTCGCTATATAATATTTAATAAAATATGGCTTAAAAACTCCTAAGCTATAAACAAAAACCTGCGAAAACCACACAGTAGTGACGCCTTCGCCATTTCTTTTTTTGATCAATATTTCGCTTTATCTAAAAAGCGGCTAAGTACCCGTCTGTGGATAGCATTACCTACAGTTTTTAATTAAAAAAAAATTTAATTGATACAATAATAAAAGTAAAAAACGAAATTTGGTAAAATTTGCCCACATTTTTTTTTTCTAGTTTTATTAATTTATAAATCCAACCTTTTTTAACACAAAAGAGTAGGTGGTAATTGTACTTCGAAGATTTTTGGATAAAACGAAGAAGTAACGAAATATTGATCAAAACCCGAAATGGCGACGGCGGCACTAGTGTTTTCTCTTACAGTAGAATGCAACAAAAGTATTTCTTCACCATTTATTTAAAAATTATGAAATTCGGAAAAAACCTTTAAAAAAGTCAAATTTATTTGGCCCACAGAGTATACTTACTTAGTGGTATGTTTGGTAACGTCTTCCATGGAAAAAGAAGGTAAATCCCCGCGGTATTGCCCAGCCGTGACTTCTGGTTTAGTTTGTTTCTTTGCTTCGGCAAACGCATATTTTCGTTTTTCATTAACTTAAAAAAAAAAACTAAAATAGGGGTGAACCGGCGTGTGTTTAAAACATCCAGGTATTTTCTCAGACAGTTATCTGTTTTACGACCTCTAGTGACAAATAACGAAACCTTAAAACAATTTAAAATAATGGGATTGGAGGGGTATCGTTCTTAGCAAATCTGAAATGTTAACTTTTTAACGTGGTGTGCCTCAGGGCTCAATCCTAGACCCCCTTCTATATATTTTTTATTAACAAACTAACCAGGCATTGTTAAACAAAAACTTTACTTTATTGTGACTATACCTACTTAATTGTAAGTGAGGATACAAGGGATGAATGTAGGACTGGAATGATAAATGAGCTTGACAAAACGCAGATGATAAACTTTAGTAGATTGAATCATCCTAATGCCTTTAATTTTGAATGCCTACAAAAATAAAACTATTTAACAGCAACCAACTCTGTCTCTTTCTTGGGCATAATTGATTCGAAACTTGATTGGAAGGAGCTGGGGAAGGAGCATACTGAACTTCTATGCTAATCTTTAGCTAGGTACAAATATGTTTTTAAAGTATTGAACATTACTTGTCTAAATGAAAGTGCGGCCTTTACAGCATTTCATGTCTTCGTACAATCAAATATAATTTTTTTTTTAAACAATTATCTAGTACACAAACATTAGCGCAAAATTAATTAATATTCTAGGAATTATATGTCTTGGGGCATAGATTACATCTCTAAATGAGTTCTTTAGTGAGTTTTTAATTTTGCTGTAGTTTTGACTTTGGCCCTCTTTGTTCTGACAAGTGACACATCGTTGTATTTAGAATGTCATATAAAGTCAAAAAAAGTTAAAATATACCAGGTGTCCCATTTAACAATAGAAAGTTTGTCACTTCCGGTTAAACCGGAAGTTCCATAATATTGAGTAACCTGTCAAAAAATGCAGTTTTATGTCGTATACAAATCTCCCGAATTTTATTCCATTATCTTGAAAAACAAAAAAGTTAGAGGGGCGAGCCACCTTCCGTGGACACCCGGTATATACTTATCCTTTAAGATGACTTTCCAGTATACCTAAGTTTTATTTATTTATTGCATTATAAATCAATAAAATAATATTTTATAATATTATTTAAAACACTGTCCTTTGTTGGTCCTAGGTATTAAATATCCTAATGAACTTACAAAATAAATAATATCCTAAAACACCTACAGCAGTTCCAAGAAAAGCAGATTTTTTAAAATCATCATTGCTCGATTGCCTTTGCTGTCTCCTAGTTTCACCAGAAAGTTGCATTATCATCCTACAATGCCGAATATTGATTTTTGATTGCAGAACTGATTTTAAAATTCTAAAATAAAAAATATTTACTTAATAATGCCTATATCGAGGTCTATACTGATATGTTTCTCAAGCTATCTAGTGACACAAAGAAAGAGGCTGTACTTATCTTTAACAATACTGTATTTACAAAACGTTTTTACTGGAAAAGTAATCAACCAAAACTAATATTAAGGTATATCAATTGAGGTCAAGAGTTATACATACTCGTGCAGCTTAAGCTATTTTAAATGGAAGGACCGAATATTATTGGTTATAATACATATATTTTATTTATTAGTGGATGCACTGGTTCTCGACAACTGCTTTTCTCATACAGGTTTGATAAAAAACCAGAGGGTAAATAATACAAACTCATACTTATATGTACAGACAAATCCAGTTTCATCATAACGTTTTTAGTAAGTAATTTTTTTTATTTTTAGCTAAGAAAAAAATAATAAACAAACAAATTACTCTATTTAAAATCAATTGAGATAAAATACCCATGCAGCTAAGTCAAACTTAATTAATGTTATTGATAGGTAAAAACATCACCCATTGAAGGGGCTAACAACTTCTAAACTATAACTAAAGTCGCCACAGTGGATCTTTTCCCGTGCGTCATCACTTTCACGTCATCAAAATCGTATGAATCAAATCAAAATTACGAGACGAAAAAAGTCAAAACTAAGTCTAAGTTCATAAAATGGACGTGCCTGTCTACCGTTTGACGTACCTACAGAATATCCCGAAAAATTATTATTTATTTTAAGTTTTGCCCGGCATTCTCTATTATCTAAAAGAAATTGACAAACAATTGTTAATACATTTAATACTATTTTTAAAGCTTAAAATCTAGAAAAGTTTGGTGTTTTATTGACTATTAAAATCGCAAAAGTCAAATTTTTTACATCCTTTCATTTAAGGGGATTTAGCCACTGCTGTAAACTTTTCAAAGAATTTTCACGGTTAGAACATTTAAAATAAATAAATTATGTATTATAAAAATCCATAAATACTTACCGCCAAGACAGATGGTGGGTATAATTAGCTCTAAAAAGAACTATTTTTAGAAAAAGGAACAGTTTTAAGGCACACAAATTTACAAAATACGAATTAGATTGGCAAATCAAAATAAGGTTGACAATGACGTTCTAAAATACAACGGTAGTCAACTAAACAAATAAAAAAAGTAATTAATTGACGTTTATAGTTTTATTCTTGTCTAGCACGTTATATTATTGCGGAATCTTGGAGACGTTCTTTTATGCTTTTATTCAAACTTGTTACTGTAATAAATAAGGATGCAGAGTTATTAACCACGTTGAATCCTGATCGTTGATTGATGACGCACGGGCAAAGATCCACTGTGGCGACTTTACCTCAGTTAGTTAAAAGTACATTAAAAAGAATTTTCTCTGTAACATTCCAAATTGACCCAAAACTTTACGGGAACCAAGAATTTAGAAACGGTCCGTATGTATTGTTAAAAGGCAGCACTAGCACCTGTTTTAATGTCACGTATAATTAAACTTTTAAAAATGTACCTATGTAATTACCTTTGAGGCACTGAATTCATTGTATTGTAGCAGCAGCAAAATAGCTTACAAATACAATTTTCGGGAAGAACGTCATACCATAATAAAAACTTTTTACAGGTCAAGGCCGGTTGAATGTTTTGATGATCTTACTTATAACTTATTTCATGTTATAGTTGTTGTTTCTTAATTCCTAATAAATATGAAATAATATAATTTGATAAACACACAAAACATTTTTTTTTTGGTTATGTTTATCATATCAAAATCAAAAAAAAATTATAGGGTTATGTTTATGTTATGGTTCTGTTCTGTTTCTGTTCTTCACTTCTTTATGCGGTAAGCGCCATTCGCCAGCACAATTTGGGTGATCGTAAATTGGTCTGCTTTTACAGCATATTAGGACCACAAGTTTTCTTCTTATTTATTTTTATTCACATTCACTGACTGTTTTTTATTTTAACTTAAATTTTAGGAAGTTAGTTAGACAGATAGCACAACAAAGGATTTAAACTCTTCTCGCTCCCGGGCAACAGAGGAGCATTACACACCCAGAAAGTTACTTTGGATATGTAGCACCTATTCATGAACTTTAAACAGTAAATATTACTGGTAACAAGCCCTAAAACAATATTTAGCTAACTTAAAAAGGACTTTAGGTAAGTTGAAATTATACTAAATCTAGTGTATATAGCAGTCCCTCAAAAGTAAAATAAGATATCAAAAATATAGCAACACAAAACAAGTCTCTATTTATATGTATTAAGGTGAAAATGTTTAATTCCTAATTTTCTCTATTCAATTTGTTTTGTCCAAGGTAATGAAGTTTTAACTTATGTGCAAACAACGTTGGTTGAACAAGCCGAAGAATGACTGTTGGTAATCTATTATATGATCTTAAAGCACGGTTAATAACGGTATTTCTTCCTAGATTGGATCTTGATCTGGATGGGTACTCTCATTCTTTCTCGTGATCAAGTGCCATATGTTGATGTATATTGTAGTTCCTGATTGGTTTCACGTTGGTCTTAATTTGATTGTTTAACACTTTTTGTATTAATTTACATTCTTCCATTGTGATGAGTTGGTCAACTTTAAGATAATTATAGTTTTTATAAATGTCATTTGTTGGGTATAGTCGAGGTAAATTATACAAATACTTTATTGCCCGATTTTGAAGTCTTTGTAATTTTTGAATTGATGTTTTTGTTGAGGCAGCCTAAATAATGTTCATATATTAATTTAGATGTGATTTAAACAAAGCGTCATAAACTGATGATTTTATTTTTTGTGGAAGGAAATTCACACATTTTTTATAGCACCACATGCAGAAGCTAATTTATTTTGTAAGACACTTAGATGTTGTTCAAATGTAAGTCCTTCGTCAATTATTAGTTCTAAGTATTTACAATGTTTTACTTTTTGAATAGTTTTGTTATTAATTTTGATGTTAATATATCTTTTATCAATTTATTCTTCTGTTTAAAGATTACATAATTTGTCTTGTTTACATTTATTTTTAAATTATTTTTTAGTAACCACTCATAGTAAATCCTAAATGAATGATTTGCTGCCAGTTCCAGTTTTGTTTGTTATTTAATTTGAAATAACACAACTGTGAATTTTTATAAATCCGGTTTATTCACCAATACCCAAAATAACACTGATCCTTAAATATAAACATGCGTATATGAATTAATAAATAAACTTAACGCCCTACTCCAAGATGTACCTGATGTACAGTACTGGAACTAACTATAGTCCCAGTTTCAAACTAAATATATAACATACATTTCCCCTTTAAAATAAAACTCTTATATTATGCTAAAATTATATAAGTATCTTTTGCCCTATGAATAAGTTAATCGTTCGGGAGGTTTTAGTTGGCTGCGCCTTCTTAATGATCTATTTTCATCTGCCTCCCTAATGACTGAAATATCAGTGTCAGAATCATTATGTTCGACATCAGTCTGTGTTGGTGGACCTTGGAAGGTGGGTCGTGGAAGAATAGGTTGGCTCACCCTAGAACTCGCCTTTGAGACATCTCTTTTTAATTGATCTTTATGTCGCCTCCATTTTATTCCACCATCCACCTTAACCTCATAAGTTCTGCTACCAATTACTTTAGTAATAATGGCTTGACACCAATTTGATTTTTTGTTTAGTCTATAATCACGCGCCCATACCTTTTCTCCCTGATGGAAGAGCACAACAGTATTATTTGTGCGATTTAATTGTGATTTTTGTATATTTTGAACTGTTGATTGAATCGAAGGCAACATCAAATTAAATTTTGTGCGCAAGTGTCGTCCCATTAGAACCTGGGAAGGTGCCTTATTAGTGGTCGTATGGGGGGTGTTTCTGTATTGAAACAGAAAGCAGTCAATAATATAGTCTACATCGGTGACGTCACTTTGCCTTCCCTTCACTATGGCCGCCTTCATGATTTTAACAGCCGACTCCGCTAATCCGTTAGTCGCGGGGTGATATGGTGCTCCTGTTTTATGTTTAATTCCGTTACTCTTTAAGAAATTTTGAAAATCTTCCGAAAAAAAGTTTGCGCATTGTCGGTACAAAGTTCCCTAGGTAAGCCAAATCTCGCAAATAATTTTCGCAAAATACTGATTGTGACCTTTGAAGTCATACGTGAAATTTGAAAACATTGTATCCATTTGGAAGTAGCATCTTCCACTACAAAGAAAAATTTCCCAAATAACGGACCAAAAAAATCAGCATGTACTCTGGTCCAGGGCTCCTGTGGCCATTCCCAAAGTTTAATTGGAGTTCTTGGTACGTTACTGGAAAATTTTTGACATATTTTACAGTTTTGGGTAAGAGCTTCGATCTGTGCACCAATAGATGGCCACCAAAAATAAGAGCGCGCCAGTGACTTCATTTTAACTATACCCATGTGACTTACATGGAGCTCGTGCAAAATGCCATCTTGAAATTTCTTGGGAATAATAAGTTTATACCTCCACATTAAGCAGTCCTGTTCCGTGCTTAATTGGTTTCTCCTTATATAGAATGGCTGAAATTCTGAACCACACTTTCTTGGCCAACCATGTCGCACATAATACAAAATCCTACCCAATACTGGATCACGGACAGTTTCTAATTTAATCTGTTTAAAATTTATAGGAATTTTATCTTGTTCTAAATAGTTTAAGTATGAAAAATCCGTCCTATCTAAATAATGTAATGTTGAATTGATCGGCAAAAATTCTGCAGGTTGCCTTATCCGGGACAAATAGTCTGCACAATTTTTCTCTGATCTGATATACTGAATTTCGTAATTAAAAGCAGATAGCATGTAGGCCCATCTTTGCAATCTGTTGGCTGCAAAGGTGGGCAGCCCCTTTTTATTGCCGAAAATACTTAATAAGGGCTTATGATCCGTACATAATATAAATTTTCGTCCATATAAATACTGGAAAAATCGCTTAATACCGAAAACTATAGCAGCAGCTTCCTTATCTATTTGAGAATATTTACCTTCAGTAGAATTTAAAAGTCGAGAAGCAAAAGCAACTGGGCGCTCCGAGTTGTCTTTATAAATATGACTAATAACAGCACCTAGACTATACATAGATGCATCAACGGTTAATTTTAAAGGTAAGTCTGAATCGTAATGTGCAAGAACTGGTGCGGAGGTCAAAACAGTTTTGATTTGATTAAAACTGTCCTGACACGCCGCAGACCAGTCCCATTTGACGTCCTTTTTTAAAAGGTTGTATAACGGTTGCAAAACTGCTGATGCATTTTTAATAAATTTGCAATAGTAATTTACCATTCCTAGAAATGATTTTAATTCTGTGCTGTTACTTGGTAATGGTGCATTTTTTATTACTTTAATCCTCTCGTCCGAGGTATGCAGTCCATTTTTATCAATGACATGACCCATGTAAATAACAGAATCCTGAAAAAACGTACATTTTTCTTTCCTAACTCGGAGACCACAGTCTCTTAAGCGCCCTAGTACAATCTGTAGCCTTCTTAGATGCTCCTCATTATCTTTACCAGTGATTAAGATATCGTCAATGAAGCAACATACACCCGGCATGACAAAATAACTTTCCATTAAATTTTGGAAAATTGCTGGAGCGCAGTGAATCCCGTACGGCAATCTTTTAAAAGAAAACAAGCCTTTATGTGTCGAAATTGTAACTAATTTTTGACTTTCCTCGGATAATACTAATTGTTGGTAGGCTTCAGATATATCTGTCTTAGAAAATTTCTGTCCGCCCCTAAGTTGATTAAAAAGATATTCTATCCTAGGTAAAGGGTATTGCTGGATTTCAAGCTGGGGATTTAGGGTTATTTTGAAGTCACCGCATAGCCTTATCGACCCGTTCTGCTTCAAGACAGGAACTATAGGTGTTGCCCACTCAGAAAACTCAACCGGCTTTAAAATATCGTTTTGCACTAATCTATTGATTTCTTGCTCGATCCTTGGTTTCAAAGCAAACGGAACGGGTCGAGCTTTAAAAAATTTTGGAACTGCACCTTCCTTATGTTGTAAAGAAACGGTAAAATTTTGAAAAGTTCCAATTCCCGGTTGAAAAATTTCGGAAAACTTCGATAAAAAAAATGCAATACTGGTAGGACAACTTATGTTAAAAATATTACTATCCTCTGGTACCTTATTAAGATTACAAATGCCTAAATTTAACATTTTCATTCCATTTCTACCAATCAGAGGTGGACCACCGTTTTTAATGATTATACTTTCAGTTGTTGTTTATTATTATCATAAGAAACATTCAAGTTTAAATACCCCAAAGGTTTAAATGACACCCCTACATAGTCCTTTAAAGTTAAATCATTTTTACAAAGCTGTCGATTTTTGAAATATTTTACATACAGTTTTTCAGAAATAGCTGCATACGCGAACCCGGAATCAATTTCAAAACATATAGGTATGTTATCTACCAAAATGTTTAAATACGCAGGTTTTACATTGTCAATTGCATCTAAGTTAAGATCACGCAAATTAAACAAATAATCGTCCTCTTGTTCGCTACCTCTATCCTCACTATCAATATGAAAATTTCGCGCGTTCCTATTATGACACACAGAAGCTAGGTGACCTTGCGCCCCGCATTAATGGCAAAAGCAATTTCGATACGCACATTCGGCGGATTTATGATTTTGTCTCCCGCAAACAATGCACTTACTTGGATTCCGCGACTGTACCTGCTGATGTCTAAAATAGTTCCTGCCGCGATTAGCAGATTGTGACCTTGTCGAGATGGCGTGCGAAAGCGCTGGCCGCTGGTACCAGCCTGCGCTCTGTTGAAATGGAGCTCCACCTCCTTTATCGGAACAGAATCCCTGCTATCTTCTGGTGTTGCCCCTTCATTTTCTTTAAGGGATGATTCCTTAGCTAACGCCAGTTTTACCAACCTTGCAAGGGTAACAGTATCCTTTGAGGCGTCTTCTTCAAACAGTCGTTCCATGATTTTTTCGTTGGCCATCCCAATAACGAAAATATCGCGCACCACAATTTTTAATACACGTTCACTAAAACAACAATTGGCTGCTAGACTTTGAACTCTAGCCTGCCATTCTGACACGTTTTCACTGGGCAATTTTTTTGCCTTATAAAATTTTTGTCGTTTGGCGAAATAAGATTTTACAGGTGAGAAATATACTCGTAATGTTTCAAGTAAATTATTAAATGTTTCCGATTCGGGCAAGTTAGGTACGCAAAGATTTCTTAGCAAGATATAGCATTCTTCGTTAATGGTGTTTAAAAGAATGGCTTTCTTTTTATTTTCTTCTGTTATACTGTTTGCAATGAAAAACTGATTGAGTCTTTCCTTAAAAACAGAGAAGTTCGACGTTTTAGGATCGAACGAATTTAGAGTACCCAAAAATCCGGTAGCCATTTTACCAATTATCGATGGTGTTTTTAATTTTAAATCTTCTAGTTTCTTTTTGCGATCCTAACGAACAATACGATTCACTCACACACACTTATTGTGGGTTTAAAACCGACCGCGTCGTCATGTTTTGTTTGTTGTTTAATTTGAAATAACACAACTGTGAATTTTTATAAATCCGGTTTATTCACCAATACCCAAAATAACACTGATCCTTAAATATAAACATGCGTATATGAATTAATAAATAAACTTAACGCCCTACTCCAAGATGTACCTGATGTACAGTACTGGAACTAACTATAGTCCCAGTTTCAAACTAAATATATAACAGTTTGCAAGCATGGACCCCAAAAGATTTATACAGTGTTATCACTCATCAGCAAATGTAATATATTCACAATAATCACAATTGAGGTTAAGTTTACTTAGACTATGTACATAAAGTAGATACAATAGCGGGCCAAGCACCAACCTTGTGGAACACCAATATTTGTCTGTTTTTGTTCACTAACTTTCTGGTTAACTATAGTGTATTGTTGTCTGTCAAGGCATCTTTTAACGTACTCTTGTGTATCCATTTGGCTACGCGGCCTTTTATTTGGATACCCAGTAAACATGAAATGGATACAGAAATTTGGGGCCTCATTACTTATACAAAAAAAATCAACTACCTACCGAGAAAAATAATGTTTAATTCTTTGGAAACGTAATAGACCAGTGCTGAAGCCTTTGAAAATGGTAAAAAGTGAAAAAAATAATAGTAGGATGAAACCCATTGGAAAAGGAAGAGAATAGAACAAAAATGAAAGGAAAAATAAATTACGGGCGATCCGAGGTCGGGAAGGGGGGGGGGGGGGGGGGTTTGTTCACATAACCTTAAAATGTATGTGAAAAATTCAAATAACCAAGTTTTTGGTTTTTTATTTTTATCTTGTACAAAAAATTTTTTTTATCCACGAAATTTTGTGAAAACTTACCTTTTTATGTCCTAAACACACTGTAATTTTTTTGATTTAAAATATTTATTTTTTAACCTTATTTTGACTTAATATCGAAAAAACACCCTAATTTTCAATCGAAAATCCTCACGTCAAAATATATGCTTTTTTAAAAAAGTCGGTGGGCTTTTTTGTTCGTTGAAATCTCTACTTTCTGATGGTGTTAAAAAATATATACATTACTATGGTAAATGTTCTCAAAAAAATGCAAAGAAACGAAAAAAAACTCGAATCCGATTTTTTTTTAGATCAATATGACCAATTTTGAGCTATTTTATTAAAATTTATACTTTAATTACTCGAAAAACGTAAGATTCCATGTTAAATTGATAAAAAAGAGTATAAATTTTAATAAATAGCTCAAAATTGTACATATTAACCTAAAAAAAATTCTGATTCGAGTTTTTTTCATTTCTTTGCATTTTTTTTAGAACATTTACCATAGTAATGTATATATTTTTTAACACCATCAGAAAGTAGAGATTTGAACGAACAAAAGGCCCTCCGACTTTTTTAAAAAAGCAGATATTTTGACGTGAGAATTTTCGATTGAAAATTAGGGTGTTTTTTCGATATTAAGTCAAAATAAGGTTAAAAAATAAATATTTTAAATCAAAAAAATTACAGTGTGTTTAGGACATTAAAAAGGTAAGTTTTCACCAAATTTCGTGGATAAAAAAATTTTTTTGTAAAAGATAAAAATAAAAAAACAAAAACTTGGTTATTTGAATTTTTCACATTAATTTTGAGGTTATGTGAAAAAAGTACAAATACAAAAGTTGTAGATCTTTTTATTACCTACAACTTTGTCATTTAACGTTTTTCCATAGGACTTGTAGTTTTGCCGGAAATCGAGATAAATCGTTTTCTACCCTTAAAACCCCCCTCCACCCCTTTCCGACCTCGGATCGCCCGTAATTTATTTTTCCTTTCATTTTTGTTCTATTCTCTTCCTTTTCCAATGGGTTTCATCCTACTATTATTTTTTTTTGTTTCAAAAATTATCGACCCTGGTCTATAACAAAATCAAAATTAAAAATAAACTCTTTTTAGTTTAATAATAATTATTACCATTGGTTGTTTTACCATTCCTAGATGTCAACGTGAAGAAAAATGGCAACATCATCCAAACTTCAGTATACAGAAAACCTACGCATACAGGTCAGTATCTCAATTTCACATCAAATCACTCAAACAGTACGAAACATGGCATAGTTAAAACCCTTGTGGATAGAGCAATTACAATCTGTAACTCGGAAGAAGCACTTAAAAAAGAAACTCATAACATCAAGACCGACCTCAACAAAAATGGCTAGGTACCCCACAAGATTAGTTGACACAATATTGGAAAATCGTAAGAATCGACCCAACCCGCAAGAAGCAAACAGAGAGGCACAACCAACACTCAATATTCCATATGTCAAAGGAGTATCTGAGAAAATAAGAAGACTAGGACAACGATACAACATCAACACCGTATTTAACTCGAAGGACACCCTAAGAAGCCACCTGACGAAGACAAAGCCCACAAGTCAAAAAGATAGGAAAAACTGCGTCTACCAGATTCCCTGCGAATGCGGCCAATATCTTATATAGGTGAGACATTAAGACCATTAGAAACAAGGATTAAAAAACACAAAAACAATACGTTAAAAGGAGAGACTGAAAAGTCAGGTGCAGCTGACCATGCCTGGAAACATGGTCACCATATTATGTGGTCAGAAGCTGAAATCCTACATAAGGAACCACACTGGAGGAAAAGAAAGTTCAAGGAAGCCGCTGCTATTCATCAGAACCCAGGCTGCTTTAGTAAACCATCCCTAGACATAAGAAATATCTGGAAACCTTTGTTAGATAGATGTAATCTTAGGATAAGATCACGTGCCAACTGAACGCATGACTGCACCCACCTCGGGTATGCTTCAGTGCACCTAGCTAGTATAAATAGTCCTGTAGTTACTTTACTTATTTAGTATTCACCTGAAGACGACTGGAGATACTTACCAGTTGAAACGTTGTGATTTAAAACTAAAAAATAAAGACAATGGAAGTCCAAAACTCTTTCATCATTCAAGAAACATCATTGTCTCCAACCTTCAAACAGTCTTCAGTTTTCTTATCATTAATTTTTATATAATCTATACCATTCATCCCTTTAATATCATCAAACTTAATTTCAATTGTCCGATTTATAAATTTCCAGGTTTTTCGTATATCTCCTCTTGCATGTTGAAAGTTATTGTGGATGAAATTAGTTTTAAGAGTTTTCTTTAGGCTGCTACACCTGTTCTTCAACTTTTTGAAATCTTCCTGTTATGTCATTGTTTGGATTTATTTTTGATCTTACATACATATGCTTTGTCTCTTTATTTTAACAATTTAATAAAATCGGTGTTAATCCAATTTTTATCACGGACTCTGATAGTTTGTGTTGTTGTACATTCATTTTTTGTCATTTGTATGATATTAATCACTGATTAAAATTAGTAACTTCATTATCTTTAGTTTTCATTTCTATCATTCTTATAAATTTTGGGATGGGATGCTTTATTTCTAAGGACCTTAGGATTTTCTATAGTTTTATGTTTGCTTATTCCAATTAATTGTATCTTGTGATCGAATATGTGTTGATCGCTAAAGTCGATGGTTATTGTCGCCGAATCCCCCCTTTTCTGCGTAAATATTATTTGTTTCCCCTTGATTTGTTAACATTTGATTATTTAATTTATTAATGTTCCCAATATTGGATTCTAATCCTGCACATCCAGAATCCTCACCCAGTATGTTTAGATTTGATGCAGGCTCCTGTGGCAGCCAAACATCTATCGAAGCCGGCGGCTCATCGCTCGAAGGGTCGCGACGCCCGGCTTGTTCAAAAGTTTCAAGGTCGTGCAGAAAGCTGAATTCAGGGAAAGGCCTAAATACGCGTTACTATAATCGCTTGACATTTTGTTTTCTATTGTCTTTTCTGTAGAAAAATCAGGGATGCCAGACCGCATGTGGCGGTCGTTTCTAAAAACGTAAAATTTATTTCAAAAACAATTTTTTTGTGAAAAGTGGTCCCACCAACCTTTAACCCCGTCAACTGGAAGTGTTGACAGTCCACTCAGGCGCAAAGATAAAAAGGGGCGTTTTGAGAGATTCAAAAATTTAAGGGATGTTTACTTTTTGTGCGCAAAAGACCGGACCAGAATTTTCAGGGCAAAGCCTATTTGTTGGTCCGGCTTGGCGTTTAAAGTTTCGATCGGCACGGGCGCGTCCGATCCTAAAACAAGTACCAATTAAAAAATACTTATTTGATTAAGGAGATGGCTAAGAAAGTTTGTCTACCTTTTTTCCGTGTCAGAATTTAACATTTATTCAGGGCTTGTCCTTTGTAAGTTAACCTGGCGCAATATACTTAAGATAACCTACAAAATTAAAAATCTAATTTTTTGGCCCTTTAACACTTATGTTCTCACTAGAGACTTTAAATTTCCTGTTTTTTGCAATACTAGTTTTCTAGGGGTTTCTAAGATATTTAAAAACTTAAGATATTTAAACAGTATCGGTAAAAACACGCGGCGAACCCTAAAGCTACACCTGCGGACGAACAATAACGATAACTTAAATACGCGATTAAAATCTAAGTTTTTTGGCGCATGGATTTGTTACTTTTTTTTAAGGTTATGTTTTGCAGTTGAAATCCTAGAGAGGATTCCCAGTGTAGTTTTAAAAAACAGAAGACTTTATACCAGTCCAGCCGACAAAACCTGCAGTGCCAGGACTTTGCTGCCTTATCTAGCTTTCGAACAAAGCGCGACTATTCTGCTATTGCACCCTTACCAGATCTTTTGTTTCGATGATGGTCGTTATGCGGGCGTGTAAGAGTGCAATAGCTAAAAACGCGCCCGAAAGTTCGATAGTTACTTTTTAGCTATTTTAGCTCTTCGTTTTTTCTTTGCTTCACTCCTGCAAAAACGCACTTTACAGGAGACTAGCCGAGAATTTGATTGGACCTGGAGGTTATCAACAGCCCCAGGGGATCATGAAGGATGCCTCAGTGATCCAAACAAACTCTCGTTACTTCTTTAAAAAAGAAAGAAAAGCTAACAGGTATATATATGGGTGATACCTATCAGTTTTCGATATTAAATGAAGAGCAACGGACGAATCGCGAGGGCCCCCAGGTTACACACTGGGGGGGCTGTAGCTGTATGTGGGCCTGCTAAATCGTCGAAGCTTGAAATGTGAAAATTATCCCACGTTGCGAAATAAAAATTTCGTGTTTCTTCCTACGGTGCGAAAATCAAATTTTCGTAACAGTAGAGCAATAAAAACGGCCTTGAGTAAATTTTTTCGTAAAGTCGATTCTCTTTTCTAAGTTAGCCGTCGGTTTCTCTTGTGTTCCGGGAACTTTTTCTTTCTTGAGTGACGTCACGTCCCAACTAGCAATATGGATATCCAAAACGACAAAAGTATTATATAGGTGTTCGTTAGTGCTATTTAAAGAATACTTCAGTTCTATAATGCCGATAGTTAAAACCATTCTAGCGAACGAATCAAATTATCCCATAATATATTTGTAAGAATGAATACACAATGAATATTATAGTAGAAACGGCAATCAGGAGTATCTGTGTTTTATTAGTATTGCATAATTATTTATATCACATTTTACACAGCCCTTTTAAAATAGTTCTAAAAGATGTATATATAAACTGTATAGTATTTGTCAATACTCTTATACAACAGTTATAAAATAGTTTTATACACATTGAATAAGAAGTTGTGTAGCTTACTTTAAAATAATTTATTAAAATTAGTATAATATTAAGACACTACAACTCTTACAGAACTACTTTAAAACTATTTTATAGACGTTCATAATATTAGAAATTGTCATTATTATAAAATTCTTATAAAATTAAAATATATCTTATTAGAATAAAATGTTTAGTAACACCGCGTTATACAACTTAACCTCATTTCGGTTTATAGAACAAAAATGACGATAAACAAGTTTAAATTAAATCAAAACATGCTTTATTGTTAAAGAACATACAATTTCATTGACAAAGTGTATATAATAAAATAATATATTCTAGATCCTACCTAAAAATAGAGGTGAAAACAGAGAGAAGGGGACAAACACGTCCTTGAAATTCACAAGTAGTTAAGTCAACCAACTATAAAATAAAATAAATCCTCTTACTTAATTACTTTGGACACATGGTTGGCTCATAATGGTCCCAAAATTTAAAAATGGGTTTCGACTTTTGTCTAGTATTATAATACACCTAATTAAGAGTTGGCAACCTTTCAAAAACGGTATAGATGGCGTTCATGTAAGGTTTCTTTAGCGCCTGCATAGGCAACATTACACCACTTAAGTCTCCTATAATGACCCAAAAAGAACCAAACGACTTTTTAGCGTATCATTAGACAATATTATTCAACCAAAGCGTCGTATAATGACGAAAAGAGAACGAAAACATTGTATTAAAAATCCGCCATATTTTTCACTTCCTTTCGCTATTTCGACTGACGCCATTATGCAAATGTTATTTTCTTAAACAAAAAATACACGAAAATTATCAATTTTTTTAGACAAAGACCATAATTACATAATTATTCTATCATCCACTTATTAAATCTGGTATAAAATATACTGCAGATAAAATTTTTACTTTTTTTGTTAAATATTTGTTATCGTAATAAACCCAAATTTACGACAAAGCGAAGGCGCTTGCATTTTTTACTGTAAAAGTATATATATTTTGTCAGAAAAAGTTGCCGGGCACATAAGATTCGTCATTTAATGCCGTTTATCAAAGATTCTATCATTGCAAAATATTTTTTATTAGAAATATTCCATCGCCATTTTAACTTATAAATGTTATCCATATTATTTTGCAAGACCTGGGTTATACAGCAATTTTGCGATATTTTGGTGTAGTTCTTGAACATCATAAAATGAAATTGTTGTTTAAAATAAATGCAATTTATAAGGCAGCCCAAGAGGATATCTATATAATAGTTTTATAAGTGTTATTTAAATATACCTATATGAATTGTATAATGACTGTATAGCCTTACAATACAGACACTATAGAATTAAAATATTTTATAAAAATAGGCCTTTTTTGGTTGTATAGCTATCGTATTACGGTTTAAAAACCCCTTTAAAAATAATTTGGTTTTATCAACTTTCCTTGTGTAGTGGTTTATACAATCATTATAAATATAATTTTGCTAGTTGGGGTGGTTTTCACTGCGGTCAATTTTTCTTCCGGGCGTGCTGTCGAGTTGAATCTCTTAGTGCTCTTTCACACGGGCGTTTTTTAACCGATCGTTAAATCTGCCGATCGGTGAATTTGCCGACAAAAATTTTAATTCTATAGGGTCAGATTGATCCTTTCAGACTAGAGCGGCGACGGCAAAATGACCGATCGGCTGCCGTCCAAATTAAAATTTCGTCTGTGAACACGCGGTCGCCGATCAGCGTTTTAAACGCCGAGAATATTGTAACACACACCTGCATAGGGAGGTTTGCACACGACACAGTAAAAACGACCAAATTCAGTACCGGCCGGCTCCGGTTTTCATTTAAAGTGTGCTTCTTCAAGGAAGATGACTTGTGAAATTGACATTGAAGAACTGATTTAATTAAAAAACTTGGCTTCGTCTTCTCGCAATCGTTGAAATAATGTGTAGAACTCTCCTGTCGCGATCCTCTCCTGCATAAGTGGATGGATCCACATTTTCCAATTTTTACTTCTTCGTTTGCGTCTTTTGTGTAATATGTATGCATATACAGGGTCCTGCACCTCACCTCCCGTCTTCTATAGCTCAGTTAGTAATTAAGTTAGAATTTTCATATTTTGCAGACCTTATCTGTATCTTGAGGCGCATTTCAGGAAAATATTTTTTTTCATACAGGGTGTTCCAAAAAAGTGTGACGTCATAAGGGTGTATTATTTTAAATTACATGCCATATATTTTCTTACATTTTTGGGTGCCTCCTATAGTTACCTACATACTCCTAAAATTTTATTAAAATTGATTCAGTATTATAGACGAAAAAAAAATAAAAACTAAAAAATATCAGTTTTGCGCCACTGGTATTAAAAATAAATAAAAAATAAAAATAATGCCTCGTTAATAAATTATACAAAGGTACCTATTAAATAAGGTATAACAATTTCGTTAACCAAGTTTGGTTAACACGAATTGTACAGGGTGTCTAAAGTTTAGTGTCAAACTTTGCAAACTTTAAAGCAATTTATTTTTCTTATTTCAAATGGGAACCCCTGTATATTTTTATGAGATTCGATGCAGAATTAAAAATCAAACTTTTTTCCTAATTGCAACCCTATCGAAATTTCTAACGCATCAAGAGTTATTTGCAGAAAACTAATTTTATCAACTATTCCAACAGTCATTATTATGAATAAATATCGAAGGTGGCTTTGAAAAACAATTTATTGGTATTAAAGTTTATTAAAGTGACCAGAGACCATTTTGACTTTAGTAATCTAAATGTTTTAAATACTGTTAAATTGTTAATAATTATTTAAGCTGTTATAATTACTTTATATTGTTTTTTGTGATGGACTACAAATAAGAAGAGCTCGTAGATATGATTTTTATATTAGGAGCATGCGAAAAGAACTCTTTTTTTTGGCAAGCCGAGTTTACGCACAGTGTTATCCGGAACGACGACATCCAGACAAAAGGAGCCTGCAAAACATATTAGAGAGGTTTGTACAAACGGGAAATGTAAACTACCCAAAACCAGTGAGAAATAAACCGGTCCGAACTGAACAAAATCAATTGGCTGTGCTATTATCTGTTATAGAAAATCCTTCAGTTACTCAACAAGCAGTCGCTAATGTCGTAGATGTAATCGAAAGAACAGTTCAACGAATTGTCAAGAATAACCATATTCACGATAATCATTTCCAGTTAATAATTACTAACAATTTAACAATATTTGAAACATTTAGATTACTAAAGTCAAAATGGTCTATGGTGACTTTAATAAACTTTATTACCAATAAATTGTATTTCAAAGCCACCTTCGATATTTATTCATAATAATGACTGTTGGAATAGTTGATAAAATTAGTTTTCTGCAAATAACTCTTGATGCGTTAGAAATTTTGATAGGGTTTGGAATGGCTTCTATTCTTTGGGGTTCTTGAAGAAACGGTCACATATACACAAAACTTGCTTTATTATAAAAAGGGGTTTACAATGCTTTTAAACTTGGCAACGCCGTAATGCGCTACCTAAAATCACGAGCAGCCTCTTCGCTCTCCTACTCGTGACTGCTGCTGCCAAAGAAAATTTATAGGGTTAGAAATGTTAGCTCCTTGTTAAAAAATCGCAACACAGTAGAGGGAGAAAGAAGAGAGAGAGAGGGGTGTTAGTGTGCCCGCCGGCCATCAGAGGCGCAATGGCGGGAAATTTGAACAGCGGTTTTAGGACTTTTCAATTTAATTATTAACTTTTGAACGAGTTTTTATTGATTTAATTTGTGATTCAATATAAATATTATTAAATCACAAATTAAATCAATAAAAAGACGCACAAAAGTTTTTTTTTTATGGAATAAATAATGCACATTATTTTTATATTAACCAAGATTTAGAAAATAAAGATGGAAGCACTTTATCGTAAATAATGTTTTCTACGTTTATTTATAAATAAAAACTGCATTGACAACCATAACAAATAATAACTGTTTAGAATAAACTAATGTCCTTAGGTTACGTCTCACAGGTCTCACTCATCTGGAATTGACTCAATTCATATAATATTATCACAAATACTGTATAAACACAAGCACTAGGATGCATTGAGACACGTACTAAAAGATCCATAAACTATGAGGTGATTCTTACAGCGTTCTCTGAAACAAAAGAAACAGTATCGGGTAGACATTAAATTTCTCTGTAAAATATGGCCGATGGCCCAGTATCTACTTATCGAGTTAGCTCAAACCATTATCTTTGTGCCATTATGTTATAATTTTTAATCCACTCAGTAAAACAAAAATGTTAAAATTATCATTTCAAGAGACTAAACTTATCTGTTCGTAACTGATAGATTGTTAGGTATTACCTCGGGCACAATGTGTTGCAGTTATCTGCAGGTTGCCCAGTGATATTTTGTTAAGATTGGCTTGTTAACCAACACCTATTATGTATGTGAAACATTTCATGTTAATTTATTTATTGTAAACTTACATTTTCTATATTCCTTAAAAAATAGGTAAGGAAGTGTAAAATCAATTTGATAAACAATAAAAAATAATTACCTGCATAGTAGGCTGGAATAATAACTGAAAGATTACACACATCGGCGAAGTTTTCTAGAATAGAAACTAATAGAATTGTATATTAAAATGATAATAAAGAATTAATTAATTTCCTCAGAAAAAAACGTGGACAAGAAAAATTGACAGTTGTGACGAGGCGATGGATGGCGGATGGCGGGCTGGCGGCTGGCTGGTTTGTTCCAATTAGCACCTGGCGCAGTTTGGGAAGCGTTATAGTAGGTTAGAATATAACTGTCCTTCTCTTCTATACGTCAAAAATATGCGACAGAACCCGGTTACACGGCCAGCTGGCGACAACAGCGCTAATTTGCCCTGATGGCCGGCAGGCACACTAACACCCCTCTCTCTCTCTTCTTTCTCTTTCTACTGTGTTGCGAAATCGTCCATTTAAGCTTCACCGGGGTGGCTGCTGCTGCTGCGTGCTCCTAGCTCTCTGCGACTTCATGCATCGGCGTTCTCGCCTCCCCCTCTACCGTGTACCTTTAGAATCCGGAACCAGTGCATTACCCCCTTACTTAAATCTAAGAATAGGTAACATTAACAAGGTTTAAGTAACTAACTAATAATAAAACTAATCTCACAGGTGACAAATTATAAGAAAAAAAACATAAACAATTAACGTGACCGTTAGCAAGGTAATTTAATTCTTATATGGTTTTAAATTTATAATATTATGTTTGCCAATCTCACGTCCTTCAGCATCTCGCAACTGATAAGAATTTGGACCTGCCACCTTAGAAACATAGAACGGACCTTCATATATCAGAAAGAATTTTTTAATAGTATGGTCTTCCGCCGATGAGTGCGCATGAGATCTTACCAACACCTTATCTCCCACCTTAAAAACAACGGGATTTAACTTAGCATTACATTTTGCAGCCCTTTTTTCGGCACGTGATCGCAACCTCTCACTTGCTAACAGCAATACATCGTGATTTTCCCTGCGATCTTCAGATTCCGGAAAATTTATAAAATTCGTAATAGGCTGCATCACCGGCTGATTAAAATGAAGATAATTAGGCGCAAATCCTGTACTTTCATTCACAGCATTATTCAAACACTTTTCCACAAAATCCAAAGTATATGCCCAACGGGTATGTTTATCGTAGCAATAAGTGCGCAGAAGGCGCCCTACTTCCTTATTATATCTTTCGGTCATATTTCCTTCGGGAAAATATACCGAGGTATATTTAAAATTGATACCCTCTCGCTGGAGAGTGCTTTGCCATAGCAAACTAGTAAACTGAGTACCATTGTCACTTAATATACAAACTGGCCTTTGAATATTAGGTATATAATCATTTGAAATTCGATTAAGAATAGTTTGGGCTGTGGCCCGTTTAAGCGCATACAGCCGGACGTATTTAGAGAAAGCGTCTACCACAACTAGTATATAGGACGCTCCCCCTCGCGAAGCAGGTAATGGACCTATCAAATCCAAACACGCTAAATCACCTGCCTTTTCTGGCAACACCGCATTTCTTAGACCATGACAGGTTTTTGAAGACTTGGCTTTCTGACATAAGTCGCATCCAGCTATAATTTTTCTAACCTGTCTTTGCATTCCTGGCCAATAAAATTTTTCTTTCATTTGGTTGAACACTTTCGATTTTCCAAAATGTTCAAAATCTTTATGATGAGCCACGACAAGATCTTTGACTTGTTCCTGCGGAACGCATAATTTATACCCAGTGTTGGTATGATCACCTCTTTTAAAGAGCAAACCCTCGTGAACTGTAAACCATTTAAAAACGCTTAATTCCTTATTGGAAAGCACGCGTGCATCCTTTTGCAAATTTTCTAAGAATACTAATTTCTCTCGAATCCACCTATCTTGAAGCTGATCGCTTCTCATGGTGTCAAAGTTCACCCTTAATTGTTCATAATTATTTGCCAAATTTAAAATCATTATTTTTATATCACTAGATTTTTCTGGCACAATATTTAAATTTTTATTAGGGGGAAAACGTGATAAAGTATCGGCTATTAAATTTTGAGACCCTGGGCAGTGCTGAATTTTAAAATCAAATTCTTGAATAAACAAAATCCATCTAGTAAGCCTAGCTGACCGTAATTTGCAGGTAAATAGAAAACATAAAGATTTATGATCGGTTAAAACTATTAACTCATGCCCTAACACTAAAGTACGCCACTGCTTTAAGCAGTGCATCAGCGCGCTCATTTCCTTTTCCGTAGTCGTATATTTAAGTTGGCTGCCTTTTAAAGTCGTACTACTATACGCCACCACCTGCCGCTGTTCGTTTCCTGCTTGTTGGAAGAGACAACCCCCTACAGCATAGTCGGAGCTATCGCACTGAATATAAAAAGTTTCGTCAAAATCCGGGTGAGTTATCATCGTGACCTGTAAGTACCGATTTTTAATTTTAGAAAAAACTGCTTTCTCCGCCTCGTCCCAAGACCATTGTTCATTTTTTCGTAACAATCGCAACAACGGCGTAATCAAATCAGAATAATGATCACAAAAGCGCTGCTCATAGTTTATGAGCCCCAAAAACCCGCTCAATTCACGCACATTTCGTGGTGTCGGAAAAAACTTAATTGCCTCTATTCGTTTTTCATCGATTTTTATTCCTTCACTCGAAATAATATGTCCGAGAAAGGCTACCTCCTTTCTTATAAATTGACATTTACGCAACTTTACCGTAATACCTTCAACACGAAATTTCTCAAAAATAAGTTTAAGGTGTACCAAATGTTCTTTGATACTATCAGAAAAAATAAGTAAATCGTCGATGTAAATCACAACAAAACTTCGAAAACTTTCATCTAAAATACTAGTTAAGCATCGAATCAGACTTGCCATTGACGTGCTAAGCCCAAATGGTAACCGATTAAAAACATACGTGCATCCCTCGTAGACAAACCCAACATATTTACAATGATCTGGTTGTATGGCGATTTGCCAGTAGGAAGCCGTTAAATCAACCGTACTAAATATAATACCCTTCTTAAAATTATAAAATAATTTCGTAGGATTTGGTGGATTTATAAAATCCTTTTTCATTTTTGTATTTAAAACTCTAGCATCCATACAGACCCGGACCGACCCATCCTTTTTTTTAACCGCCACTATATAAAGGTGATATAAAGTTCGTTTTTTCCTTTCGGATAATTTCCCATTGTAACATTTCACCTATCTGTTCTCTTACGCTGTCCCTATATATAAATGGTATCGGGTAGCTCGGCCCCTGAAACGGCGCATCATCGGTCATCTCAATGGTATGCTGATAAGATTTTACAAGTCCCGGACATTCTGAAAAAATATCGTCGTAAGACGCAAGTAATTCGTATAATTCATGTTTTTCTGTGTTGGTCACATTTGCTTGACTCACCGTATTTTTGTAGTCCCCCTCCGAGTATTTATGTTTATAATCGCCTACTTGATAATCAATACTGCTACTTATCCCGATTTCTACTCTTTCGTTTTTTATAAGTCGAACATTTACAACTTCATTTTTGTCCTTATTTTTATCATAACTTAGTGCGTACTCCTTATTTTGGTAATAGAAAATCAAAATTGATTCAAAAAAATTGATATTGGCCTTATACTCTATAAGCCAATCAAACCCAAATAGGACATCACAATTTAAATTTGGCACAACCAAACACTTAACGTCAAAATCTAAATTTAATTTCCGTATAGAAATGGGCAACATTACTTGCTGTTTAATTCTTTGTTTCTTCCCCCCTATCGCGACGGCAATAGTTACATTCGTAACCGGCAATATAGGAATATACGAAATTTTACAAATTTTATTGTAAAAGCTTTCCGATATAGCCGTAATTTCACTACCACTATCTATTAAAATATCAACCATACAAACAGACGCCGTAATAATAGCTGCTTTGGGTAGAACCCCATCATCCTCTGTTTCCGAATCGCTAGATAAAAGATATTCGCGGTCTTCGTTAAATTTTGTCATATGTCGCACCCTTCGCGAACTATCTCCTTGACCCGTTCCGTCACCCCCGCCTGTCTCAGTGGTCGTCGAAGGCCGCGTGTTTTTTGGCTGGTTTGCTACGCCAGTCATTTCGTTGAGCGATGTTGCCATGACGGTAATTGATCATACGATTATCTTGTTCTGAATTTGGCGAACGTTGCGGATCATTTATGAAAGTTTCGTCAATTTTACGCAAATATTCATCGATATTATCAATATTTTTTAACCCTTGGGTTATTATACCTCTTTGAATTTCCGGAGAAAAATGTTTGCTTAGAAGAAAAACCAACTTTTCTTCATGAATGGGCTGTGAAAGAAAGCTTGCTTGGTTTACAAAGTTCAAAAAATATTCGGATCGACTGCCGGACTTAAATTCGCCATAAGTTAAACTTAGAAATAAATCCCGCTGTTTATCTACCCCCCAGAATCTATTTAAAAATAACTCTGAAAATTGATTAAAATCGGCAAAGCTACTTTCTTTAATACTCGCCCAATCGGCTGCCGTGCCCTTTAAACATGGCAAACCTAGGCCCAACTTATGATTTTCGGGTACCCCGGCTTCGTTAAAAATTTTATTAATTTTTTTAATAAACGCTTGTGGGTGTAGCTTTCCATTTGGGAAAAATAACAAGGTACTTCCACCCAACTCTTTCCAATTTACGATATACGATCTGTCCACGGTTGCCATTTTAGTATCGGGAAGGACTTGAGATTGATCGTTACAATAGGTCGTCTTTATTTTGAACATGAGAAGCTAAATCTTTAACCGTAGTTTGTAAATTAAGCATGCCTACCGACAACTGCGTTAAAATGTCCATTAAATTCGTATTGTCCAAATCGTTTCGGTCGGCAAAATCACCGGCATTTTGTTTACTTTTCCGTTTAGACATATTTAATGTTTTTTTCCACACAAAACAACTAATTATAACATCAATAAAACGAAATAGTCTAATTTCTGTCCCAGACAAATGTGTGCAGAACTTCGGATACTAAATGTATTTACTATTCTGTTGCACAGTTTTTTTTTCGCACAAAATAACTAGGTATAGCATCAATAAAACGATATAGTCTAATGTCTGTCCCAGACAAATGTGTGCAGAAGTTCGAATACTAAATGGCTTTACTATTCTGTTGCACAGATTTTTTTTTTTCTTCAGGGGCCTTGGATAGGCAATAATTGGAACTGGCTTACCGCTTTCGACTCGTTTTCTTCAGCCACTAGTTGGGCGCCAAATGGAATGGCTCCTATTCTTTGGGGTTCTTGAAGAAACGGTCACATATACACAAAACTTGCTTTATTATAAAAAGGGGTTTACAATGCTTTTAAACTTGGTAACGCCGTAATGCGCTACCTAAAATCACGAGCAGCCTCTTCGCTCTCCTACTCGTGACTGCTGCTGCTGCTGCGTGCTCCTAGCTCTCTGCGACTTCATGCATCGGCGTTCTCGCCTCCCCCTCTACCGTGTACCTTTAGAATCCGGAACCAGTGCAGGTTGCAATTAGGAAAAAAGTGTGATTTTTAATTCTGCATCGAATGACATAAAAATATACAGGGGTTTCCATTTGAAATAAGAAAAATAAATTGCTTTAAAGTTTGCAAAGTTTGACACTAAACTTTGGACACCCTGTACAATTCGTGTTAACCAAACTTGGTTAACGAAATTGTTATACCTTATTTAAGAAGTACCTTTGTATAAATTTATTAACGAGGCATTATTTTTATTTTTTATTTATTTTTAATACCAGTGGCGCAAAACTGATATTTTTTAGTTTTTATTTTTTTTCGTCTATAATACTAAATCAATTTTAATAAAATTTTAGGGGTATGTAGGTAACTATAGGAGGCACCCAAAAATGTAAGAAAATATATGGCATGTAATTTTAAAAAATACACCCTTATGACGTCACACTTTTTTGGAACACCCTGTATGAAAAAAAATATTTTCCTGAAATGCGCCCTAAGATACAGATAAGGTCTGCAAAATATGAAAATTCTAACTTAATTACTAAGTGAGCTATAGAAGACGGGAGGTGAGGTGCAGGACCCTGTATATATGATGGCCCTTTCAATTTTCCCCATTACGTTCACTTTGGAATACGAGAGTAAACTGCAAGCGATCAACTTAAAAACGACGCCGTGTGAAAACCTCAGTTTCGAAATTTGACCGCTCGGCAAATTTGCCGATCGGTTAAAAAACGCCCGTGTGAAAGAGCCCTTAGTCCAACTGATACTTCTTCTTTTCTAGAGTTGTGTAGTTCGCGAACGAACTAGTTCAAAAGATCGAATCTGACAACTGAACTAAAAGATTCAATCAGTAATTACTAAAAGATTGAAACAAGGCGAACTAAAGTCTAAACGGAATGTACTACGCAAGCGAGAGCGAGACGACCGAGATTATAGGTTTTGTCACCTGACCGACCTACCTACCGAACTAAACGAACTAGTCTTTTGAACTATTCACTTTATTGAACGAGATCGAAAGATGGAAATCGGCAAAGTGAACTAAACTTCCCAGCACTATTCTTTTCTTTCTTGGGTTTTAACGTGTTAGTGCCGTTGAGCACTTTTACACACTTTGGGTTTTCTGAAATTAAAAGACAATTGTCCTTTGGGGGGGACGATAGTGTTTTGGTAGAGTGTAATTTTTTTTAAATAATTTTTTTTTGAAGAAAGAATTATTTTTATTTTTACTTTTTGAAAATTGATCAAATTATTCGGGTTTGATCAATTTTTGTTGTCATACAATCAAGCATGGCTTGACGATTAGGATGTTGTTTTTGTGTTTTTTATGTTATTGTATAATAGGAGCATTTATGCTCCTATTGCGGATTTTGAGCAGATTTGGGGCGGGATTTATGGGAAATGAATTTTGAATTAATTGATTTGGGCGAAACTGTTTTTTTCTAAAAAACTCAGTATGTCTTTTGTTTAGGAATTCTTGAATTGTTTCTACTTTAAGGTCGCGGTGGATCGCCGCTCCCCTAATGTAGTAGGGCGCGTTTGTGATGGGCCTAAGAATTTTATTTTGAAGTGTTTGAAGACGTTTTCTTCGTGTTTTAGGTGCTTGACACCATGCTATACTTCCGTATAGTATGGAGGGGCGCACTACTTGTTTGTATAGTAGCGTCTTGTTTTTAAGTGACAGTTTGCTTTTGCGACCCAGGAGAGGATATAGGCGGCCAAATGCTTGCTTTCCGCTTTTGATTTTATTGTCAAAATGGGGGGCCCATGAGAGCTTCTTGTCAAGAGTGACACCGAGGTATTTTAGGGTGTTGCTCCAATAAGGTATTTCAGTGTTGTCTAGTTCAAGATTTTGGATATTGATGTTGTTTATTCTCTTGTTGGAAATGAGAATGGCTTGAGTTTTTTCAGCGTTAACTTTTATTTTCCATTTTTGAAAATAGTCAATAAGCGTGTTAATCTGATTTAGTAAACATCTTTGAATGTGTGCAAGGTTTTTATGGGTGCACGTCATGGCCGTATCGCTCGACGAAAGGCGTTTTTGGCATGTCCGCTGTATACACAATGTATGAAACTGGGGCAATTGGGGAACCTTGGGGAACGCTCGCTTCAATGTCGCGTATGTCTGACAAAATGCCGTTTATACGGGTTTGGAATTTTCTATCTTTAAGGTATGAAATAATGAATTTTGTGAAATTTATGTTTATATTATAAACATAATGGAGTTTGTATGCAAGGCCGTCGTGCCAAACTTTGTCGAAAGCTTTGGAAATGTCTAGAGCTACCATGCCTGTGGAGGCCTGGTGCTGCAGACCGTCTGTGGCTGTGTCGATTAGTCTAGCAAGTTGGTCTTCGGTCGAATGACCGTGGCGAAAGCCAAACTGCTCATCTTGAATGATGTGGAGTTCGTTAAGAATGTCCCATAGTCGGGATAGAAAATTTTTTTCTGAGATTTTTGCTATGGACGAGATGAGACTTATGGGTCTCCAGTTTTCGGGGAAAGTGCGATTTTGATTAGGTTTTGCAATCAGTATTACAATCGCTGTTTTCCACGTGTCTGGATATACGTGGTTTTTAAACATGAAGTTTATGATCATTGCGATGTTATCAATGACGTTATCCGGCAGGTTTTTCAGCGCTGTGTTACTGACTGCGTCCTTACCAGGGGCTTTTTTGGGTTTGGTGATGTGAATTTGTGCTTTTACTTCCTCAGAATTTGTGGGGCGTATTTCGGAGGGGGGCGGTTGGGGAAAAATTCTCGGGATTTCTGAGGCAAGTCTCTCTACATGGTTTTCCCAGTCGATGTAGTCATCAACTGAAGTGTTCAGGCGAAATTGGCTTTTAAGTGACTCGGCGAAGGCTTGAGCCTTCTCGTCGTCCGAGTAAACCATTCCGCCCGCGCCGTGCAGAGGGGGCACTTGGGTTGTTTTATTTTTGTTGAAGTGTTTTTGAATGTGCCAGAGTGAATTGTCTTCTGGACTTAGTGAGTTTAAGTGGATTTCCCACTTATAGTTACGAAACTCCAGAATCAGGGTTTTTATGTTATTTGTCAGGCGTGACGCTTCTCTATTGAATTGAGGGTTCAGGGTGGTTTTTGCTCTGCGACGAAGACGATTGCGCTCTCTGATCATTCTTTTTAGGAATGGCGGTAGGATGAACGGATTATAGTGCTCGTTTTGCACTGTTGTATTTGCAGCTTGTACAGATGTCTGTATGTCTCTTGTGAGTTTGTCAATTTCTGAATTTAATTGAACTATGTTGTCAATTGTTTGTATTTCTGTTGTTTTGTCGTTCAGATGGTTTTTAAATTTTTTCCAATCAGTTTTAATATGAAAATTGGCCAGAATTTCATCCTCCGCTACGCCTATGGCGAATGAAACAGGAGCACGGCATATTACAATTGCTGTAATATGCCGTGACAGGAGTATGGTCAGAACTAAGCTCATGAAGAACTGTGGTGACTACATTGTGGTGAAAGTTTTTCGTTAGAGCGAAGTCCAGAATGTCTGCAGTGTTGTTTGTGGCAAAATGCGTTTGTTCTTGCGGAATAATTGGGGAAATTAAATTTTGCGAGACATACCTGTATAGTATTTTTCCCGCAAAATTTGTGACCCTCATGCCCCAGTCAAAGTGCTTGGCGTTAAAATCGCCAGCGCTAAACTGGGCCAATGGAGAGTTTGTGACGATATTTTGTAGGTCGAGATCTGTTAGATTTCTCGCCGGTGGTCTATATAATGATTTTAGAATGAGCGGGCCGTCCTGCATATCGACTTGAATCGAAGTGCATTCAAGCTCGTCAAGGTGAGTGGTGACTAGCAAATGATGACTTATTGCTGTTTTAATAATGATGGCTGTGCCTCCGCCAGCTCTGTCGGCTCGATCATCTCTGTACACGGTGTAATTTTTGAACCTGAAGTTTGTGCCGTTTCTAAGGAAAGTTTCCTGGATGAGAGCTACATCCACGTTATTTTCGTATAGAAAATTGGCGAATTCAAACTTTTTTGGAAAAATGGAGTTTGCATTCCAAGAGATAATGAACAGGGCTTTTGGTCGCGTCTTGTTATTCATTGCGAGAATAGTTGGAGCAAGACGGGGTTATTTTGAATCGCTGAAGTTAATGTATTTATTCTAGCTTGCAATTCAGCGGGCGACAGCGTCAGTAAATCTAATAGTTTGTTATTAGACTGGTTGTTGAGGTTAATTTTCGGGGGGGCTGATTTTCCGGGGGGATTGGTCACTGTTTTTGGGGGGATTTTGGGGGTCGCTGGTTGTTTTGCTTGCTGCTGCGTCGCAGAGGCAAAAGAAATCTCATTATTTACCTTTTGATAGCTTATGAGATTTTTAGGGGGGCGGAGGGGGGTTGCTGCCCTATTTTGGTTAGGGCGGTTTTTTGGGTTTGCTGAGCATCTACTGTGGTTTGCAGGGTGATCACCTCCACAGTTGATGCATTTCGCAGGAGTATCCTTTGATTTGGTACACTCAGAGTAATGATGCGCGCCTGCGCACTTATGGCAGGCCGATTTGATCACCACTCTCCAAGCTGTGATTTTGGTCGGATAGTTTTACCACTAAGGCCACCCAAACGAAGCAGAAGAAGAAGATTCCTTGATTGATGTAAGATGTAAGTACAGAAAAATCAATTTGTTATGCCAATAACAGATATTTATACTCAATTTAATATGACTGGTGTTTTTATATTGTTGTAGTTTTATTTTTTACAAGCATGAGTGGCTCATAGCGAAAAAAACGTTCCCCCAATTTTACAAATGAGGAAACGAGACTTCTTATTAAACTCGCTGGCCAATTTTAGTCCATTATGAAGTACTACTACCAAAAAACAAGAATTTTAAACTTTGGGTTTTGGGTGTATAAATCTCGAAAATTTTCCAAAGCATCACATTTAACAAATAAATATTTCTACTTTTTATAGGTTAGAAAACATACTCCGGTTAGTTAACATTAACAAACATTTACCCGACGGTTAAATTGAATCAGGAATGAAAATACCATAAAATTCGTTTAACAAAGGATTAAAATTTAAACGACTTTTAACCAATGATGAAGATACCGGGCATTACGGAATTTGTTCTAGTTATCGCCTCCTCCTACGGTGCTAATGAACGTTGCTAACTTCACACATGATTTTGTTTTCTTTGCTTTTGTGAATGTTTTATACTTATGGATTTCTACTTTTTGTGTAGTTTAGTGAATTGTGTGTGATTCGGATACGATGACGATGACTAGTAAAAACCGTTGTATGATTTTATGATGCCCAATTAATTAGGGATAAAATACCGGGTATTTCGTATTTTCAGTTAGTATGAAGTAATGATAGGTGTTTTGATATGTTATTTTATTATGATTAAGGTGGGAGTATCAACATGCTTGCCAACCCATAAACTATTTCGCGTAGATTTATTTATGTTTTCTAGCTTTTATACAAAATTTAAAGAAAATCAGTATCGACTTGATATTCTATAGGTAATAATTGACATATTTAATAAATATCAAGGAATTTCATAAGTTATTTAAGGAGAATTGTATATCGAAAAATATCAGGTAAGATTTTTTTTAACATTATTATGTCATTGTCAGTCATTGTTCTTTCACTATACAATTCTCCCAAAATTAGCAATGAAATAAATGAATATTTTTGTAATATATCAGATATTACCTAAATAATGTACCGACGATATTGATTTTCTTTAAATGTTAGTTATTAAAATAATAAACTCAAAAAATCAACGCGAAATAGGTTGGCAATAGATTGAATGGAGTTGAGAATTCTACCTTAAACACATCTAACTACTAGGCCTAGGTCACACAAACAGGATGTTTTTAGTAACAATTCATTAATTCGTCGATTTTTTTAGGAAACAAGAAAACGAAACTTACTACTAACAAAATTTATTGGTATTGTTATAGTTTTCTCATAACAACAACAAAAAATACTCTATTGTCATCCCTATTTATATCAAAAGTGTCGCGAAGCCATTCCACATATTTGTTCTTGTTCTTAATAAATATTTTAAATAAAATGCAATATTTTTTTCGAAAATATTCGTGAAGAACCCAGAAGCGAGTGCGGCCAGTTTGATAATTAGTTTCATACATAACAGTGCAATGAAATTGAAAGCGATAATCTACAACCATGTATATTTTTCCCTTGTCTCCAAAAGCTTGTTTATCAAATACAACCCTGTTGTTGCGGACAATCGTAGTTTGATCTCCCGGAGAAGAGTCCCGAAAGTATTCTCCAAAATATTGTTTAGCAAATTCAGTTTCTGTGAGTGAAGATTGTACGTTTAATATACAGTGTCTTTCATGGATATTTAACTTGCTGATCGGGAACGTATGCTTGCAATTAAATCTACACATATAAAGTAATTTATTATGTATTAGATTGCGATTTGGAAACAACTCGTTACAGAATCTGCATCTAGCACCGTTGTTAAAACAAACTTCACACATCTCTGTGTGCATACAAATATAAATTTTCGGATATTTATATTCATAAAGAACATAATAATTTTCACAAAATCTACACAAAGTATTAATAATTTTGTCACTTCTATCCGCTATGATAGTCACGTTACCCAGAACATCACTTATTTTTTTTGTGTAAACTGGTCCAAATATACTAATACTATCCTGTGTGGGATCTATTTTTGGCATTGTTTTTACAAAACTCAATTCTGTAACCGCAACTTTTCCATAATCTTCTGGTAGTACTTTGTTGTTACTCTTTTTCTTTTTAATGTGCTCATGCTCCTTCAATTTTTCACAAACCGCTTTGGCAGTAGATTGCACCACATTAAACATTTTATTTGGCAGCGTGCAAAAATGTAAGACATCTTCTGTGTTAATTTCCAAAACACATAATAGAACAGCTGACGACGTCTGTAAAATCTTAAGCGAATCAATTTCAGTTTCGTCAAAATTTAATCCATTTATCCCCGCTTCACATGCGCTCTCTTTGCTTACATACCTTTGAGAACCGTTTGCAAACAATTTGATTTTGTATTTAATTGAGCCCGTGCTGGTTACGGCTGCGTCCGCTGCTGTTGATACGCTAATGCATATTCTACCTCCGGCAGAAACCACTCGAATAATAAGCAACGTGTTCTCGTAATTATTACAATATAAATAACAGTGCTCGGTGCTTGAACTTACATCGATGTGAAAAAAGGGATGTGTCAAATACTTCTTTGTATGAAACATCTTGTAATGATTTACCAGGTACAGCAACGAATTAGGAGCATACTGATCTTCCGGACACAATGGACACTGGCACTGATCACCGATGCAGGTTTTTTCATGTTCGAGAACATCGTGAATTGTTAGCAACTGCCTGCAACCCTGAAAGCGATTTACGCATGGAAAAATTGCATTTTGTAGAATTTTTTCAATAAACGAGACGGTTCCTCCGTCACTTTTCGCACTGCAACGTCCACATCTAGTGCCGACATCTCGATAAACTTTAACGGGTCCGTGAGAAAGATATCTTTTACACGCCGAACACGATAATTGAGTTTCGAGTAGTTTGTCTGGTAATAGGCAATGCATCTTATCAATAATCAAACTTATCAACACAAAACACCAACTAAGCTTATCAAACTAAGAAATGTTGTTTACCTAATGTTATTTATGGCAGTTGAAACTAAACTAACAAGTAACAACTTTAAACACCTCTCTTCTTCTTTCTTGATTTTATGGCTCTTACACGCTTTTGGTTACTGAAATTAAAGGACAACGACAAATTGTCCTTTGGCGGACGTTAGTGTTCGTGTAAAGATGGTTTTTTGAAATTAAGTTTTTTCAAAAAGCAAAAACTTAGATTTCCAAAAATTTCACATTTTTAAAAATTAACCAAACTTTTTAGGTTTGGCCAATTTCAGTTAATTGATTCAATAATCAATCAACTTGTCAGACAATCAAGCTTGGCTTGATGTTTCTTGATGTTGTTTAGGTGTTTTTATTGATGAATTATAGGAGCATTTATGCTCCTATTGCGTACTCTGTGCAGATTTCGGGCGGGATTTATAGGGATAGAATTTTGGACCAATTGATTGGGGTGAAACTGTTTTTTCCTAAAAAACTCAGCATGTCTTTTGTTTAAAAATTCGTGGATTGTTTCTACCTTAAGGTCGCGGTGGATTGCCGCTCCCCTAATGTAGTAGGGCGCGTTAGTGATGACACTAAGAATTTTATTTTGAAATGTTTGAAGACGTTTTCTGCGTGTTTTAGGAGCTTGGCTCCATGTTATACTTTCGTATAGTATGGCGGAGCACACTACTTGTTTGTATAGTAGCGTCTTGTTTTTGAGTGACAGTTTAATTTTGCGGCCTAGGAGTGGGTATAGGTGACCAAATGCTTGCTTTCCGCTTTTAATTTTCTTGTCGAAATGGGGGGCCCATGTGAGCTTTTTATCGAGAGTGACACCGAGGTATTTTAGGGTGTCGCTCCATGGTATTTCGGTGTTGTCTAGGGTCAAGGTTTGAAATATTGATGTTATTGTTTCTTTTGTTGGAGATGAGAATGGCTTGTGTTTTCTCAGCAAAAATTCTGGGGATTTCCTAGGCAAGTCTCTCTACACGGTTTTCCCAGTTGATGTCGTCGTCGACTGAGATGTTTAGGCTAAATTGGTCTTCAAGTGACTCGGCGAAGGTATGTGCCTTCTCCTCTTTCGAGTAAACCATTCCGCCTGTGCCGTGCAGGGGGAGCACTTGGGTCGAATTGTTTTTGTGAAATGTTTTAACATTGGAAATGTTTATGTTCGTATATGGGGGCCAAGTTACGTGTTTTTCGTTCAAGGTCAGAAGATATTTATGTCGCGCGCATTGCTGCCGTGTGTTGGTTTTGTTGGAAGTTCTATTTTTGGGTGTTTCTGATTGCGATGGGACAAGGTACACATTTTCTAAGAAGAGGTGCATCGCGATTTAGAAAAAGTACCTACATATTTTAGGATAATTTTTTAAAAAATTTTATTTAATAATTGATTTATAATTTATGAAAGGTAAATATATTTTTTTAAGAAATCATCCGCTTCGAGCAAGCCGGCAACATCGCGCCAATTGCTTCTCATTGGTAATGTGGTTGCATAAGATGTAGTATTTATTTAATTCAATTTCTTTAAAAAAATGTTGGAAAAAATAAATAGTAATTTTGTAAAACCCTTGGCTTTGAACCCTAACAACATGTTTCGTGTGTTTCATTGATGTGGGGCGTTTCATTGTTTCATTTGTTTCTAGTTAAAAGAGTCAGACCGGTCGGTAGTATTCTTGGTTTCTTTATATGATACTTTTGGGAGATCGGGGCGCTTAATTTTTGTAATAATGTATTTTAAACGTTTGACAAATAGTGAACGGTGTAAGCGATATCGACAGCGTAAACGCTTACGTGAGGGTGAGAACTTGAAACGCCCTTAACAACAAGTGAACGAAATAGCCGGTACTATGAGCGTAAAAAGATTCGGCGACTTGAAAATGTAGGTGTTTGCTTACAAAACAGTAGTGCTGAACGTGTAAATAATTATCAAGTTCTATTGGGGGTGTATTGCTCTGAATACTCACAGTAATTATCAAGTTCTATTGGGGGTGTAATCTAGTTTTATATACTGTAATAGTTCCAACTGGCAGTTGTAAAAAAACTTGACATGAATCAATATTTGCTTGCTACGGTTAATAAAGCATATATACAGCATGTCTTCGGAAGTTCTTACCAAATGGGAAACATTTTAATAATTAACTCTACGAAAAAAAGTGCCTCTTCCTAAAAAGTCTTGCTTGATTAGAAAATAAATTTGCACGAGAATATTTAGACAGGGTGTTTCATTAAGGGTGCATGGCAACCGGCCATATCTCGGAAACTACTAAGCATAGAAACTTGGGGAAAAAAATGATTAAAGCGGTCATGAGAAAATTCTGAAAAGTATTTTTAAGTTCCTCATTTCGCCGCAAGGGGGCACAATTGAAAATATTTTTTTTTTAATTCTAAATTTCTCCGACAATTCCCATATAACTGTGATTACATCATTAGAAAGCTTAGACAATTCTGCATCATTTTGGTTTAAGGCTCATTGGCGTACCGACCTTGCTAAGAGTGAGGAAAGATATTTTGAAAGTGTAAACATTAAAATCGCTGTAACTTCTAAACGCCTTATGCGGTTTTACTTAATTTAAGCTTTTTGAAAGATTAAGGGAAGTATCTTTAATTGCCGTATCCAATGGTACACGATAGTTTCTAATAAAATTGCTAGAGGGCGCAATTTGTAATAATAATAGTTTTTTTGATTTTACCCCGAAAATTCAAATCATACGGTATAACTATGACATCATAATGGAAAAGGAGATTTAATTTGCAAAAAAAAATGTAAGACCGCAGTTTGATATCTTTGTTCGTTGTGGAGTTATTGCCAAAACAATAATGTTTAACACTTTATAATCGAACAAAATTAGGTATTGCCAAAGCATTCCACGACAAAAAAATTGTTTTTCTACGATCGTGCAAAAAGTTACTATTTTTTACTATCTACTGTGCCAAAAGTTTAACTTTTTTGCTTACCTTTCTCTTCCAAACAAGCTTAAAGTTAGTAAAATCGGATAAGTCGTTTAGAAGTTACAGCGATTTTAATGTTTACATATTCAATATAGCTTCCCCCACTCTTATCAAGGTCGGTACGCCAATGAGCCTTAAACCAAAATGATGCAGAATTGTCTAGTATTTCTAATGATGTAACCAGAACATAATATAGAAATTTTCGGAAAAATTTAGAATTAAAAAAATATCTATTTTCAATTATTGTGCCACTTGCGGCGAAATGAGGAACTTAAAAATAATTTCCAGCATTTTCTCGAATCATGACCGCTTTTTAATCATAGTTTTTTGTTTCCCAAGTTTCTATGCTAGTTTCCGAGATATGGCCGGTGACCACCCTTAATGAAACCCCCTGTATAAATATTCTTGTGCAAATTTATTTTCTCACCAAGCAGGACTTTTTAGGAAGAGGCACTTTTTTCATAGAGTTAATAATTAAAAAGTTTCCCATTTGGTAAGAACTTCCGAAGACACGCTTGTACTTACCACCAAAAATCAGTACCTAACTGTAGTTCTCAAAGTTTAAATAGCTTCTAGTGTGAGAGTGTGAGATTGTTCTTGTTGTTTAACATTGCATATTGCTATGATTATCTATTATGCAACATGCTTACATGAGATGGTAAAATTCGTACATATAGATTATAAAGTTCAATACTAATGATGGGTTGTGCGAAATTATAGACTATAACGGATACAATTCGTTTTTGGGGACGCTGTTCTGCTTTCTTAATTGTAGAAAAAGCGCTTTATTGGGAACAAAATGCGTCGCATTAAGAAGATACAATTTATTTCTTAATAAAATTGCTGTATTAAAAGTAGTTCATTTTTCAACAAGACTGTGCTGCTCAGCGGCGCACCCAGGATTTAATGTTAGGGGGGGGGGGCCGCTAACCAGTGCCGGAAGCAAATTTTTTAATAAACTTTTAAGTTACGCATTTTTCTAGAACTTTGGAGCTTTTTTAACAGGTACTCTTGGAAGATCGCAATAGCCTAGTTCAATCGAGGTAAATATCTAAAAAAATTGACTTTAAAATATTCACTTTAATAATTATTCCGGACAAAACATACCACTCTTTTTACCAAATAAAATATAGGTAATAGTAATGACGACATATCCATAACACAAATATATTTATTTAAAAATATAAATTAGTACAAAGCACAACAATAAACAATATTTTATAAATAATAGAAACCAAAACTATTTTATAACACCTTTGCATTTGTTAAATATGTAAATCTAATTTTCTTCGACCCTTAGAAAGTTTATTTAAAATTTCTTCACAATAAGAAACAGGAACATTCTTATGAATAAATAAATTTGCCAAACCATTAAAGTCTTACTTTCCCGGTGGAATTTCTTAAAAGTACGATTTTAAGTACTTTATTGTGGAAAATGACCTTTGAGAGGTACTGGTGGTGAAGGGTAACAAAAATTTGCAAAAGTTTTTTATGTTGGGAAATATCATACATACTATACATACATATTGAATATATAGCTTAAATATATCGGAGGGTATTTCTTTGCTATCTGTAAACTGGTCGTTCCATAATTTAACTTCGCATATTAGTAGGCTTGCCAGAAGTACCCCTTTTGGGGGTACAATACCCCTTTTTGTAATTATATTTTTTAAGGTACCCCTTTTTGAAAAACCTAAAAGGGGTACCGAAAATACCCCATTTTAGGCCGCTCGGACATTTTTATCAAGAGCAAAATTATTATTATATTTTTTATTTATATTACAATAAATAGTTATATAATTTACCATATTAAAGTAAGTTTTTAAATCCACATATTGTTTTACTTTTGCTTTAATATTTTTATTGTTTCTTCCAATTAAAGTTGAATTTTTTTTAAAGCATTTTTATGGTTTGTTACACTGTTTTTGTGGTTTTCTTGAGGATTCTGTGGTGTGTATTTTATTTTCCCAATTAAAAATCAAGCACAAACATTGAAAAAAGGGCGTGGCACCCAAAAAATTTTCGCCTGCGGCGCTATTTTTTTAAACGTCCTCATTTAATTGCCCCCCCCCCATAACTAAGAGCTGTATACACGCCTGCCTGCATGTAGATAAGTAGGTACCCCTTTTTCCAAATTTATATCTGGCAAGCCTACATATTAGAATGCTTTCATTATAAAAATTTTCAAAAAATTAATAATTTGCATAAAAAGAATGAAGGCTGAGAAAGCTTTGCAAATTTTCTACTTGTTTATTGGGACAGGGCAATAAACAGTTAAATAGCAAAATAATTTCCCTGTGATTAATGAATCGATCGTCTAGGTTGGTAATAAGTGAATCTAAGGTATACTGTACAAAAGTAATAAAAATTATATCGTTCTTTGTATCGCGCCTGGAAATTAAAGTTTTTTTTAGCGGGTTAGTGGGTATAGTTAAAGTAAATTTCATTGGGGGTTTTGGGGGGGGGGCCAAGGCCCCCTTGGCCCCCCCCCTGGGTGCGCCACTGGTGCTGCTAATGGAACTGGTTACTACCAATAAAAACACTATTCTAGCAAATCGGGAATTGATATAACACTAAAGCGGGTTTGATACACCAGTAATGTATTTATGGGTTAATAAAAAGTAAGGTATCAATACAAACTATGTCTTAGCAAACCTGTTGTATTAGATAATTTTCCTCAGTGTATGTTATTTACATTATAACACAATTATGCTACACCTGTTTGGTGTCCCCAGTATGATGTTTATAAGGTTAGGCTGGAGAGAGTACAAAATACTTTTTTGAGATTTTTATATTACAAGTCAACAGGTACATATAGTTATACCGTCAGTACATCTAGACTTAGGCAGGAATATCAGTTTTATTCTCTTGAAGCCCGGCGCGAGCAATGTTCTATTTTTATATAAAATACCTTGGACTCGCCTGTAATTTTATCAAATATTCAGTGGCGTAACTAACGCCCCCGCAGACCCCGCATTGCGGGGGGGCGCAGCAAAGCCAGGGGCGCCCTCAAGTTCCTTGATGAAAAAATAAAACAAATGAAAAGCGACGTTATATATAAAAAAGATCAAGAAATAATAAAATAATTGTTTCATTATCACAATATTAAAGTTAAAAATTAACAATAATGAATGAGAAACAATGAAATATGACTAATATGAGTCCCCTATATAAAATAGGGGTAACGTAAATCATAATTAACAATTTTACCCCAATAACAGTATCAAGGTTCGTACAAATATCCGCGCCGGAAACCCCGCGTGGGCGCCGCTACAATCACACACAGCATTTGTTGAAAACCCGCCAGGAGACGGATCGGGCCACCTTAAGCACCTTACTAATCTAATCTAGAGAATTTAGAGCACCTTACTAATCTAGCTGCGCACCAAAATTCATATTTTGGCGCGCAGCAATAAGCTGAAATTCGTAGTAGTACATTATTTTTACAACAAAAATTGTTCTCTACAATGTTCTATATCTTTCTCGAGATCTTTCTACAGTGACCGGCAGAAAGTGCGCAGCATATGGGAAAGTTTTTAAATTTAAGTTTAGAAAATTAATTTTATTTTAGATAGGTTCTGCATGTTCTCAAACCAAAATAACACCCATTAAATCCCGTAAAAGTCTTATGGTATACGAGGTAGGATCAAAAATTTGAAATTCCACTAAGAGTAAAGTACCACCATCTTTCATTTTAGAATATTTTTTTACTAAGAATTATTGTTTTAATTTCAAAGTTATACCCAAATTCCAAATTTCGCTTATTTTGGACAAAAAAATTGATTTAATCGTGTTTTCTCAATAACCCTGTATAAAAAATAAATGGCAACCGAACAGTACGAAAATAAGATTTTTTGCAGACTTTGTTAGAGATTACCGTTGATCATAAGTCCGATTAGTTTGTTTTCATAATATTATGGCTTTTTAAAATAAAAACAAAAAAATATTAAATATTTTTGTTGCACACCGTATTTTATTTTCTGAGGGAAAAAGTTAATTTCATCAAACTGATATTTTTTGATTTACATTGACTTAAAGCATCTCCTAAATAGTTTTTTATACATTGAAGTATGCATAGAAAGTTTCTTTATTTTGCGTGACGAATAAAATCCGTTCAAAATATATTTTTAATTTAAATTTTTTTCTTTATAAATCAAAAGAAAACTTTCTATGCATACTTCAATATATAAAAAACTATTTAGGAGATGCTTTAAGTCAATGTAAATTAAAAAATACCAGTTGAATGAAAAATAAAATACGGTGTGCAGCAAAAATATTTAATATTTTTATGTTTTTATTTTGAAAAGGCATAATATTATGAAAACAAACTACTCGGACTTATGATCGACGGTAATCTCTAACAAAGTTTGCAGAAAATTTTATTTTCGTACTGTTCGGTTGCCATTTATTTTTTATACTGAGTTATTGAGAAAACACGATTAAATCCATTTATATTGTCCAAAATAAGCGAAATTTGGAATTTGGGTATAACTTTGAAATTAAAACAATAATTCTTTGTAAAAAAATATTCTAAAATGAAAGATGGTGATACTTTATTTACTCTTAGCGCAATTTCAAATTTTTGATCCTACCTCGTATACCATAAGACTTTTACCGGATTTAATGGGTGTTATTTTGGTTTGAGAACATGCAGAACCTAGGTAAAGGTAAAAAACTTTCCCATATGCTGCGCACTTTCTGCCGGTCACTGTATATTAACGCTTACAAATGACAATATTTTTTACTATGGTATGACAGGTGCAAAATAGCAGGGCGCTTTCAAAATTTTGCAGGGGGGCGCACATGTCCTTAGTTACGCCACTGCAAATATTCTTTTTAATATCCAAGCGAGAGACCTAAGCATTAATTCTTTATTTTTTGAGCAATATTTTCGAACTAATTCGGGTAGGAATTCACCCATTCATAGAATATTACGTTTGTATAATTCTAGATTTGCGGATATTGATATATTTCATTATTCATTAAATAAAATTAAAATTAAAATAAAAAATTGTTTTGCATATTAACTTAAGTAGATGTATGGAATTAAGGATTACTTTAGTTTATTACAGTGAATATAAATATAGACTTTATCATTATTTTATATTATGTTTATCCGCACACATGTGTTTAATTGTGGATATCATTTTGGACCATTAGGTTTGTAGATATCCCATTTGTCAACAAATAAATAAATAAATAAATAAAAATAACCTTATTAGTTATCTAGTTGTTGAGAATAATAATAAAATTATGTTTTATATTTAATTCAATCATTTCCAATGTCTCCGCTGGTTGCAAGCATTGCGAAATCTGTGAATTTTTGATTCGCCAGAGTGAATTGTTGTCTGGTCTTAGTGAATTTAAGTGGATTTCCCAATTGTAATTACGAAACTCCAGAATCAGAGTTTTTATATTGTTTGTCAGGCGTGACGCTTCTCTATTGAATTGAGGGTTCAGGGTGGTTTTTGCCCTGCGACGAAGACGGTTGCGCTCTCTGATCATTCTTTTCAGGAATGGCGGGAGGATGAAAGGGTTAATTATAGTGCTCATTTTGCACTGTCGTGTTTGCGGATTGTACAGATGTCTGTATGTCTGTCGTGAGTTTGTCGATTTCTGAATTTAATTGAACTATGTCGTCAATTGTTTGTATTTCTGTCGTTTTGTCGGTCAGATGGTTTTTAAATTTTCAGAATTGCATCCTCCGCTACGCCTATGGCGAATGAAACAGGAGTATGATCAGAACTAAGCTCATGAAGAACTATGGTCACTACGTCGTAATGAAAGTTCTTCGTTAGAGCCAAGTACAGGATGTCTGCAGTGTCGCTGGCAAAATGCGTAGGTTCTTGGGGTATGATTGGGGAAATTAAATTCTGGGAAACGCAGTTGTAAAGTTTCCTACCTGCTGCGTTTGTTGCTCTCATGCCCCAGTTACAGTGCTTGGCGTTAAAATCCCCAGCGCTGAACTGAGCCAATGGAGAGTTTGTCAAGATATTTTAAAGGTCTGTTAGATTCCTCGCCGGGGGTCTATATTATAATTTTATTATAAGTGGGCCTTCCTGCATATCGACTTGAATCGAAGTGCATTCTAGCTCGTCAAGGTCAGGGGTGACTAGCAAATGATGGCTTATTGCTGTTTTAATAATGATGGCTGTGCCTCCGCCGGCTCTGTCGGTTCGATCTTCTCTATACACGGTGTAATTTTTGAACCTGAAGTTTGTGCCGTTTCTAAGAAAATTTCCCGGATGAGAGCTACATCCACGTTGTTTTCGTATAGAAAATTGGCGAATTCAAACTTTTTTGGAAAGATGGAGTTGGCATTCCAAAAGATAATGAACAGGGCTTTCGGCCGCGTCTTACTATTCATTGACTGAATAGTTGGAGCAAGACGGGGTTGTTTTGAATTGCTAAAGTTAGGGTATTAATCCCAGCCTGCAACTCGGCGGGGATCAGCATAAGTAAGTGTAATAATTTATTATTAGACGGGTTGTTTAAATTAATTTTCGGGGGGACTGATTTTCCGGGGGGGGGGGGGGGCGGTCGCTATTTTTGGGGTGATTTTGGGGTCGCAGCTTTTTTTCTTGCTGTTAGCCGCCCTTTTTTGACTAGGGGTTTTTTTTGGGTTGGCAATGCATCGACTGTGATTTGCCGGATGGTCTCCGTCACGCTTTACGCATTTTGCCGGAGTGTCCATAGATTTAGTACACTCAGTGTAATGATGCGGGCCTGCGCACTTGTGGCAGGCCGGCCTGGCAAAGCATCTTACAGTTGACTGCCAGTGTTGCCATCTGGGTAAATTTTGTACTAGATCTGGTAAAATCAAAACGTCATCTGGTAACGTAGTTTTGCAAAGTTTTACCTAGTAAAAGTTCTGGTAAAATCGTTTGACGTTTCTGGTAAAATCGGACCGAAATTGTTACCAGACCTTTAAAACTTTTCTTCGATTAAAGGATTTTTAATTTGTATGATTCTAAATCTAAAACCGTCTTTAACAGAGATTTGACGTTTTTCAATTATTTGTATGTGTTTATTTTCTGTTTTTCTGTTGTATCAACATATAGAGTTTATTTTCGTTTTTCTGTTGTATCAACATCAGTTAGAGTTTATTTTCGTTTCTCTGTTGTATCTGTTGTAGATTTGAATATTTCAAAATAAAAATCTAAAAAGTTTAAATCTAGTATTAGGGAATCCAACGATCTGTCAAAACCAAAATTTTTTGTACCTACGCCCTAGAGGTGGTGGTCTCGGAACGAGTGTCTCGCCGTTGATGTCCTCTTGGCTGTTGACTACCTTCCTTATGGGCAATCGGTTTGTTCGTTGTTACCCAGATCATTTTAAAAAAATTTAATTAACATTTTATGAAATTCAAAAGAGTTTTGTCTGTTTCCTTCTGCCAAACCCATCCCCAGACGCGTTTCGCCATTATTACGGCTCATCAGTGAGGCTCAGTTTGGCAGAAGGAAACAGGGCTCAAAGATAAAATCACTTGTCAGGATCGATTATCGACGGGAATTATAGAACCCGGTCCGATTTTATGAAATATTATGAAAAGCGAATTGGATTTTTTTTAAAATGCTCTGTTAACAACGAACAAACCGATTGCCGATATACCTTTTTGCCCATAAGGAAGGCAGCCAACAGCCAAGAGGACATCAACGGCGATACGCTCATGTCTCGGAGTGCCAATATAACCTCTTTTTTGTTATAACATAACAAAAAGTAGGTAATGTTATTGGCACTCCAACCACCTAGGGCGTAAAAATTTTGATTTTAATAGATTGTTGGATTCCCTATAATATATTTGTATTATTTACGCCTACGCCCAAAACGAAAGGTTTTTTAAACTATTTATGCTAAAAAAAATCAAAAATAATATGATGAAATATTTTTTTAATGATTTGGTAAAATTCTGGTAACATTTCAATGTCCTTTTGGTAAAATCCAATGTTGGACAGTTGGCAACACTGTTGACTGCCCAAATTTCTGGCAGTTGTGACATTGATTGACATGGGCTTTGTTAGTGGAATTTTGAGATTTGATTTTTACTGACATATCGGCTATAGTAAAAATCAAGTAAAGTTTTAACGCATTTAGTTTAGGTTCTGTCATATTTAACATAAATTGTGTGCAATATATGTCAAATATGACAGAACCTAACCTAAACGCGTTTAAACTTTACTTGATTTTTACTATATATGAACCTGATATTGTATAGTATGATGTGATGTGACAACACCGCGCATCATTTGTTTACCGCTGCCAGTTAATTTTGCGAATTATCAAGTATTAAATGAAAATTAATTATATAAAACGAGTGTGGTATTTAAAGTTGATGTTCTGAATTATAGTAAAAAAGTTTCATTAAATTAGCCAAGATTGGCCCGTTTTATCACCTTAGAAACGGGATATTGTCTGTACGGTGATGCCAAGTCGAGTTCGGAATATTTCTGAAAACTTCCGAATTTAACTGGAGACATGGAGGATGAACCCCGCCTGACATTAATAAAATTTTCAAACCAACCGAAAAAATAAAGAAAACACCACCTAGAGATAACAGTGATAGTAATGCAATGGGGGAAGACCCAGAAAAAAGAAAGACAAGGCATTTTTCCATGGGATCAATATCTACTCAAGAAATTATGGAAATTATAGGAGTGGTTATTAACAAAAAAAGCAGAGATATAAAGACATACCTGGACAACTTACAAGTAGTAGTGGTAGTAGTAGTAGTAAAGGGGGAGACTTAGCGCCAAGCAAAAGTAGGCCAGTGCGACCCTTTTTGCCAACCCCATTTTTTTACGTCTGGGTAATGTCAGCCCGACGGGACCTACAGTTTTACGTGGGTTCACAATTTTACCGGCAGATGTTATTCTCGGCACAGTTTTTACGGTCCTGTTGTAACACCTCTTGTCAAACACATCTCAGCAAAGGGAACAAACCGTTCAAACAATGGAAACCCCTAACCAAGAAAACACAAACAGTCTCAGTCAGATTCCAGTCCAAGCTGTTTAGAACGCCAAAAGATACGAAAGGACTCTGAAACCAAAGGAACTAGTGAGGTAGGTACAAGCAAATTGGGAAGAACTAGAAATATTGGAAAAGGATAGTTTAGAAAGTGCTATGTGTGCTTTGGAATCCATTAATGAATATACGGAGAGAGAAGATGTCCAAGCGGAAGATGGAAAGAAACTACGAAAGGCAACTTTTCTCGTTCACAAAATTATTACCAGACTGGCCTACAGGATTGCAAAAGTTTAACAAAAAAAAACTTAGAATTGTCTAATCAACCCAGCAGCATTAACATTCCGTCAATTGAAACAATCAATATGAAATAAGCTACATCTACCAGTGCTGAGAGCCATATTTATCAGCCCAGTGTATTTATTTCAAATAGCTCAGAGAAACCAGTTAATCAAAAAACGTATAGTAGTGTCGTAAATAGAGAACAAATACAAAAGAAACCTAATGAAACCTGGTCAACTCCACCACCACCAAGGAAAAAAACATACAACTACAATAATGATGAAAAACCAAAACAACTCAAAAGAAGTGCTTAAAGAAGTTAAACAATATATTATATCAAATAGTGAAATAAATACAGGTAGTTTTAAAAACTAATATAGAAATTAGAAAATGGGTCTATTATAATTCAATGTGAAGATGAGACTCAACAACAAAAGCTAAGAAAAATACTAGAAAAAAATGGTGAAATAGAATTGAAAGAAATGCAAAATACAGATCCAATGATTATCATTACTGGCATAGAGAAAGGCTATGCATGTGAAGAATTTATTCAAACTATTTTAGAAGAAAATCCGGAACTAAAACATTTGGAAATAATAATCAAAGATTGTTGAGGTTCATCACAAAGAAAAATTATCTGAACAATAGGAAAGAAAATTGGACACTACAAACTAGACCAGAGATATTTAGCTGGTTTATGAAGAAAGAAAAAATTTACTTTGACTTCACAAAGGCTAATGTTAAAGAATACTGCAACATTGCAATATACTATAAATGTTGCTCCTTTGGACACGTAGCTAAAAATTGTAAATTGGACATGTTATGTTGTTATAAATGTGGACAAAAATATGAATTCAAAGCCTTTAACGAAAATACACCACTAAACTGCATCAATTGTGAACGACTAAGATTGAAAGAGAGAAAACAATCAGCAATAAGGGATCGTAAATGTCCTGCATTTCTTCAAAAAGTAACACATTACAAACAGAACACAAACTATGGGGACCAAACAGTAACAGATGAGAATTTTTTAGGCATAACATAATAAGCAACCCAAAACACGAGACAAATAATTACAGTATACTTCACCAAAATGTACAATCCATTGGAAATTGTGTGGCTAAATTGGAAAAGCTTCTCAGTGATAACCCTAACTGCCTATTCATTGGTATTACGGAGCATTGGAAAACTGAGGACCAACTTCATCAGACTGGCATAGAAAATTTTCGATTAGCTAGCTATTTTTGCAGAGATGAAGGACAACACGGCGGTAGTGCAATTTTTGTGAAAAAAAAACCTAAATTTTAGTGAGCTTAAAAAACTATGTAGTTCATCAAGGGTGATTTTGTGTGCGCCGCAGTTCAATGCTTTGTGAACAAAATAAAAATTAAGGTTATATCAATTTATAGACCACGCATTGGGTAACAAGGACACATTTTTTAAAGAGGTCGAAAAAATGTTATCAATGATACATACGGATGCAGTTGTATTTATTGTGGGTGATTTTAATCTTGAAATGTTGGCGGACAATCCAAATAAAAACAGATTGTTTTCATTGATGAGCTTTTATAATGTAGTGGGAACGGTACTTCAAAATACTAGGATAACATTGAATTGTGGTAGCTGCCTTGATAACATTTTCACCAACTTGGATGAATATAAAACTGAAATACCATATTTCTGACCATACTGCACAGAGGTTGTGTTTTGATATTATAAACAAAACGGACAAACAATTATATATATTATATATACGTATAAAAGATTTTTTACTGAAAATAATAAGAATGCATTTTTAAAGCTATTAGAATTTCAAGATTGGGAAAATGTTACAGCGGTTGAAAAGAATAATGTCAACTTGCAATGGAATAATTTTATTAATACCTATAAGAATATTGTTAATCAGTGTTTTCCAGTAGTAATGTCCTAAAAAACCCAAGTTGGATATATTACTTGTTCTATCTAAACATAGTCCCCATTATAAACTAATGTATAATATACAAGAAAAGAGTACAATAAATTGCTTAAGTCAGAAAAAATAAACACATACGAAAAAAGAGTTCACAAATCGGACAACATGATGAAATGTGTGTGGAATATTTGTAAAGAGTTATGTGGGAAAGTAAATTCATCCTAATGTCAATTAGGCAATAACGCACAAGGTTTATCGGATAATTTTAATGATCATCTGCTAAGCATAGTTCCTAAATTACTAAAGAGTCAAACCGATGTACCTTTTAATTGTAGTATTAAAGATAACAACCAATCAATGTATGTAAACAAAATAACAAAAAACGAACTATTGGACATATGCTATAAACTAAGAAATAAGTATAGTAGTGGTGAGGATGAAATTCCAACAAGTATTGTCAAATTGTCAATGACTAAAATGTTGGATATCCTCCAATATATTCTGAATAATTCATTGAAGTTTGGAATCTTTCCTGACCAACTCAAGATTGCCAACATTTTGCCCATGTATAAGAACAAAGGAGATTTAGATAATTTGGACAATTATCGGCCAATAAGTCTGCTTCCGAGCTTCTTTAAAGTCTTTGAAATGGTAATGTGTTCTAGGTTGGTAGGATTCTTCAACACGTCTGAACTTTTTTCAACTAGGCAACATGGATATCTGAGGGGTAGATCGACCTCAACAGCGATATTTCAATTCACAACTGCTATTCTACAACATTTAGAAAATAAAAACTTAGCCTTGGGTCTGTTTTTGGACTTGAGTAAAGCCTATGACTGTGTTGATCACGACCTTTTGTTGTATAAATTAGAAAAATATGGTGTAAGAGGTAATGGGTTTCCTTGGATTAAGTCCTATCTTTTGGATAGACCGCAAGGGGTGGTGGCTAACAATAGCAAATCTGATCTAAGAATAAATAACTTGGGTATAGCACAAGGTAGCATTTTAGGCCCTATTTTGTTTGTAATATATCTCAATGATGTGTGTTTAATAGAAAGTAACTTTTTAATTACAAATTTTGCGAATGATACAAATTTGCTGGTTTCAGGATCTAACATCCAAGATATTACATTAAATAGCAACTATGCGCTAGAAAAAGCCACGATATGGTTTATGGAAAATAAGTTAGTTATAAATAATGAAAAAACTAATCTAATGCTGTTTAAAACAAAAAATATCAACGAACCAGAAATCTTAAATTTAGCAAATAGTAATCATAATTTGGAACAACGGACAAAGTTCTTAGGACTTATAATAGATGAGTTTTTATCCTGGCACCAGCATGTTGATAATTTATGTCTAAAGCTAGGAAGAATTGGTTACGGTATTAGTGTCGTTGCTCAATATGTTAATATGAATTCATCAAGAATTATGTACTTTGCTAATTTTGAATCCGTATGTACTTAGATATGGAATAATTTTCTGGGGTGGCAGCTTAGACATACAGAGAGTTTTTATAGCGCAAAAGAGGGTACTACGCAGAATCAAAAAACTAAGTTTCATGAGTACTTGTAGAGGTAGTTTTAAAGAACTTAAAATGATGACTGTTTATGCTTGTACATTTTTGAATGTGTTATGTTCGTGTTTAAGAATAGTGATAAGTTTGACGATGCAGGTGTTCACAGGTATAATACCAGAAATAATAATGTTGTATACTCAACATAGGCTAACGCTAACTGAGAGGAGTCCATATTATATGTGTGTAAAATTGTTCAACAAGCTTCCTCTCAGTATGCAGAATGCTACAAGTAAGAAATCTCTCAAACGAATGCTAAAACACGTATTAATTGAAATTGAACCATACAGTGTGACAAACTTTTTGGAATTTAACTTTTAGGGACCCTATATTGACGTCATTTCATTTTATATTTTATATATGTAATTTGTAATTTGAAATGCATTATTATTATTAATATTAGGTATTATTATTATTATTATTATTATTATTGAAAAGATCTTTTTGCTTCTTGAGCAGCAGGATATTTATGAGGGGACAATCGCGTTTGGAGGGACCCAAACGGAGTCGATATATATTTGTTGGGGTGTGAAACCCTGCGGCTTTCAATATCTTCCTTGATGGCTTCAATTGAAATGCCAGACCCCTGACAATTTATATTCAACTGTTTTTCTTCACTAAGAAAGTAAAAGTATGGTACTCGATTTTTTCATTAACGAGTACCTTGGTGATGCCTCCGGTGATCAGCCGAGGACAATGGAGTTATTTGGATACCAAATTTCAAATTTATTCAAATAAAAATAGGCGAGTTGATATCGCCCTGTGAAAATTGAGGTTAAGTTCTTTGAACTTTTTCGACAAAGGAATCCAGCGCTCTATCGTCTGTCGATCTAATCACGATCGGCACTGTATCCCTGGGGGTTTTGGGGGGGTGGGGGGCATTATTATTGGCAGTGGTTTGGTGGTCATTTGGGGTCACCTGAGGGGGGGCATTTTTTATTACACCGACTGATGCCGGATCTAATCTATCAAGATGCGCTTTCAGCGCTGAATTACTCGTTGCTGGAGCATTCAAGCTGAGCTCTGGGAGCGCACTTGACAGGAGGGGAGTTATTGGAGGGAGCAGGGGAAACGGGTTTTCAATGGGTAGCGTGTCCATATCGGAATCGAAGTCGTTGATGTTTTTAATTTCGGGGAGGAAAATTTTTGGGGGTAAATTTTTTTGGGGGGCATTTTGAGGGGGGATTATTATTGGGGCGTCTTGCGGGGTGGGTGGAGTCAGGGAAGCCCTGAATTCTGTTGTGAGAGCCTTCAGATTGGTATTCAGGGTGGCGTTTTGACATGTCAGATCCTGGATGCTCCTGGTTAGAGAAGCGTTTTGCTCCAGGAGTTCATTGATCTTCAGGGTTTGTGAGTGTAGTTGGGCCGCTTGATTTTCAAGCTGAAATTTCAATTCTTGATTTTCTTTAAGGATATTCGTCGCTTGAAAATCGTGCGACGTCTTTATTTTTTTGACTTTTTAGGGGGATTGGGCATGTTGGGGGGGGGGGGGTTGATTTTAAAAACGGCCTGATATAGGCGAAGATACCATATTTGGGCTGTATATGGATTTTTTAAAACACGGTGACGTGTACAACTTGAAATATATGTATGTGTTGTGAGGTGGTCTAGGAATTCTAGAAATTCGCCGCCTGTGCTGCCATCTCTTGGCGGGGGTATGCGACGGGCTGCACGTGTTGGCGAATTTCGTTGGTCTTGGATATGGAGAACTAGAGGGTAGGAGGCATAGACAATTTACCTTTAGATACCTACAGCTTATCTCCTGCGCAAACAAAAGTTACGTTTTATGGATGAAAAAATATGTCCGAGCGCATGACTCGTCGGTCAGCTGTCTTCAATCGGGGAACCTTCGTGCATGCGCACAAACCTCGTGTTATCGGCCGTCCTACTTTATCGACAATAATCGACGCGCTCAAGAATACTCTCCAGAACCGGCTCGGCAGCCATTTTTGTTGTTGTGTTTTAAGGTTTCTCTTCTCTGCGGATTCCTTGTAGTTTTCTAAAGTTTTCAGCTATCGGATCGGCTATCGTGGATTGTGGGACTGGTGTTTAATATTTATGGATTTCTGGTTTTTGTGTAGTTTAGTTAGTGAATTGTGTTTGTGCTTTTAGTGACTCGGATTGTAATATAAATAATGACTAGTACTAGTTGCAGCCGTCGTATAATTGTATTATGCCCAAATAGGGGTAAAATAAACCCTCTATGGTGGCATATGAGCAAGAATTTAAATTTTAAAGCCCGGACCTGTCTATTTTCCCATTCGTCAAACAATAATGTTGCAGTGCGCATGTCTAATAGTTCCCAGTTTTGTTTACATGCGCGAGGCCATAAAACTGCCACATTCGTGATTATTGTTTGTTTATCTAAAGGTAAATTGTCTATGGTAGGAGGCCGATCGACAATGGCAGCATTTTCAAATTATGTCCCGTTTTTTTGGTTAGTTCGCTATTGGCCGATAGATGCTCTCGCGTCGTAAGTGGGCTGGTTTCGTCTTCTTCTTCTTCTTCGTTTTTTACTTTTACTTTTGACAAATTGACATTTTATTTTCGAAATAACAAATAACGTTTGAAGTATGGAGGACTTTTGAAGACAAGACGAGACAAATAATGGTACAATTTATAAAAGTAGAGTTTGCTTTGTGTCGGGGGTAAGACAGGAATATTTTTCAGAGAGGAAACGCAGCCAAATAAGTCTCTTTCCAGCTCCACAGGTATAGCTAGAATTTTTAATACCCTGTATTTTAAAAACCAAGCATCGTTGGAACTTTATACAGGCCGAGTTTACTAATAAGTATAACAAAGTTAGTGTAAATTCATATAAAAGTCCTTATTTGTTCCTTAAAGAACTAATTTAAATAAAAATAGTTATCCCGTCCATAAGAAACCATTTATTTGATAGCCCACTTCGAATACGAGCGTCATCTTACGGGGACTCGTAAAGCTGAATTACCGATGCTAATTTGGGACCGAATCCAATGCATTGCGATCGGCCTCCTACCTCAAGTCCTCCATAGTCTTGGAGTTTTAAAAGTTGATATTCAATCTAAAATGAATAAATTTTAGAAAAGGGCAAAATAATTTTTCACAGGAGGGGGGCGCACAGTTTGCTTTGAGAAAAGCAAAAAGGCGAGGAGAAAATAAACACTTTATGACACTGATGTACGCTGGCGTCAGAGGTGGCGAAATACTTTTTTTTAAACACCCAGAACACCAATAAAGCTAAACACTGTCACTATAACCACAGAAAAATAAAGGGTTTAACACTAACCTCACAGAACTACGATCTTGACTCAAAGCAGGTGGGAGTATCAACATGCTTGCCAACCTATTTCTCGAAGATTTATTTATGTTTTCTTGTTTTCTAGCTTTTACACACAATTTAAATAAAATCACTATCAATTCTATAGGTAATAATTGAGATATTTAATAAATATCAAGGAATTTCATAAATTATTTTAGGAGAATTGTATATCGAAAAATATCGGTTAAGATTTTTTTTAACATTATTATGTCATTGTTCTTTCATTATATAATTCTCCCAAAATAAGCAATGAAATAAATTGATATTTTTGTAATATATCAGATATAATACTACCTAAGTAATGTGCCGACGATATTGATTTTATTTAAATCTTTTAGTCAATAAAATAATAAACTAAGAAAAACAAGGCGAAATAGGTTATAGGTTATTGGCAATAAACTGAATGACGTAGATAATTCCACGTTAAGTCTTAAAGAAAATTTTGCAAAACTGAAATTAATCATAAAAAAGGTTGCATGGCTGTTTTCCAATTGAGTAATAATTAGATTGCCTTACTGCTGACCAATAAATGAAATTGACTTAAAATAAAGAAGGGAACTGGGTGGGAATCTTTGAACTTTCTAATAACTTTTACATTTGGCAATAGCACTGGTACTTTTAACAAAATTATGTCAAATATTGTCAAAAATGACAAGAAAAATATCAGTTCATAGGCTCGTCTGACATTTTTTGAGTTACTGAAAATTTGTTCATTACAGGACATTCGTAAAGTACACATGGAACCAGGGACCCGGATCGGAACCGTTAACTGCAAAGAACCGGACCGGAATAAATATTATTTTTGGTCCGGAATCGGAACCGAACACATATTTTACTAGCAAAACAATTTTAAGTGCAAAACCGGAACCTCTAAAAATTATAACGGGTTTTTGTTTTTTTTTTGGTTTTCAGGGTGATACTTGGCCTTGGCCGGATATTGTTTAATTTTGTATTCCGTGACTTCTGTTCTGTGGGGAACACTAACCTTAACCTATTTTTTTTTGTTATCTGTGATGCGATCGAGTGTCGTTGACAATAATTTTTACCGTTGGTTTACTTGTCTTCTTTGATTTTCTACGAACACGCTTCAAGTACTAGGGATACAACTATACAATACAACAGGTATTTATTTGCCTTTGCTTTTTCGGAACCGAATCGGAATCGAAATTTCCTAGTTTGTATGGAACCGGATCGGAACCCCTAAAAATTGGTAAGAACCGAATCGAAATAATTATTTCGGGACCGGAACTGTAACGGAACCCAAATTATTTATTTCATCTGGAATCGAAACCGGAACGAAACCGTTATTTTATTTCGGTCTGGGTCTCTGCATGGAACTAAAAATACAATTCTAGGTCCATGGGACAAACCTTTTTTTTCTGTGAGGTTCAGTACTCACCAAAGGATTAGGTTTTTAACCAGCCTCGAGTTTTTCTAGTTTTTGTTTGGGTTGCAGTGTTGCCGATGTGCGGACTTTAGTCCGATTTTCGGACTTTTTTTTAAGGCTATGGACTTTTGTCGGACTTTGAAACTATTTCGGACTTTTCGGACTTCTTGACACCTGGCGAAAATATGCTAAATGCACAAATTTGGAAATAAAATCGACAGGTATATTGTTTATTTACCAAGTGTTGGGTTGTCTTATTACTTATTATATTAACTTTTTTATTATTGTTTTTTTTTGTTATTAAAAAGTAAATGTTTATAGAGTTATCAGTCTTTTTCATTATATAATATACCCCAAACAGTAAAAAATAAATATCACTTATGGCGAATGCGCCAGACGAAGCATTTTCATTTCGACGCGGGCTAAATCGGACTTTTTCGTGCCACTAGGCGGACTTTTTCACCTAATGTCATTGGCAACACTGTATGGGTTGTCACCGTGGTGAGTTTGAGTAACCATAATCCTTTTTATGTAATTATTAATAGTTACTTGCATTCGCAACTGTGATTCCATGTAAATGTTAGGGGGAAAATAGCACGGATACAGTGTCTAATAATAGGCATTATAATTATCGTGGCTAGGTAAAGTCTATTTATAAAGGGGAGGTTCGGAGGTTTTACCATAGAAAAATAAAGGGTTTATTATTGGTTTTACCCAGTAAACCAAAGCTGGCGGTAAAAGTTCGGCCGCCTTCCGGCACTGACGGGAAATCGACGGCTCTTGTTGCCGATTACTGGCCGCTTCTGGCTATCGCGTATTACCTTCCATGTGTCAAACTACCACGGCTAATAGTCTGCCACCCGATGGTGGTAGTAGCGCAGCACATGAGAAACGGACACGGTTAGAAGATATCTCGCCGGTTGTGACAAAAGAGTCGATGTGCCGTGTACCACCTGCGCGCGGGTAGCTGACTACTACGTTCCTCGTTTTACTTGCTTGGCCACGGCTAATCGCAAGCCAGCCGCGTATTTTTGAAATTCGCGCCGTTCTGCTTCTGCGAAAGAACTGACACTTGATAGGTGAATGACGGTAGACAGAACATTAAAATTATTTTTCCACGAGCACGAGGCGTCCCTTTATTATTATAAAAGCTACATTTCTCAAGAAGATTCAGTGCCTGTAGGCAGAATACAGGATTCATCATTGGACGAACTTACTGATTTCCAAGATAAAAAGACACCCCTCAGGCAGATGATTCAGTACCAGAGAACAAAACTATAAGTGAGTTTAAGTTTCATACCTATATAATTTTATTGTAAATTTTTTATACCTTTGTTACTCTCATAATATGTAAAGTTAAAAGTGTTAAAACAAAAAAAAATAGTGCATGCTTGGCTGTTTTTTGTATGCAGTATTTTAGTATATAAACTTAACCAAACCAAATGGTTTTTAGGTGCTGTACGAAGAAATCCAATAACGTCCAATGCAACAAATTCAGATATTGTTCTGACCATTAGAAACTGGATAAAAATGCTTCCGACAGGGAAGGCGGGCGGATGAGTCGCAAAAAATAATATTAAAAAGTTATGTGTAAATGAATCAGCATAACGTCTTATATTTGCAGGGTTTGTTAAACAATAAAACTGTTGTTTTCTACTTTACGGTGAGTTTTAATGGTAAGACTTTCCTCTAACCATGCGCGGTCCCTCGCTGGTATTTAAATGAATTGCCAGCGACCGTCCGCGGTCTCGTCGAGATAGCGCGCGCTAACATCTGTTCAGCCCGCGGCTCAGTGGTAAAAAGTAGCGTCTGTACCGCACAACCAGGTCCGTTATGTAGCTATTAAGCCGCCCGGCGGCCGAGCGGTCAAGCCCTACCTCCACGCCGCCGATATTGTAGCTGGCGGCCCGACACCGACGTTTCGGCAATGCGCCTTCTGTCCACTTCCGGAGCTTTCATGTACCCAGGTAGCAGGGGTACGTCATATTGACGTCATTATATGGTGATAACTCGTCGACACTCGTCAGCGGTCCAAAATGACCAGAAAATCACGCCATAATGACGTCTGATAACTGACGTCATTATGTCGTGTTATATATTACGTAATATTGACGTATTTTTCTGGTGATAAAATAGGTACGCTGGAGCAAGAAAAATAATTTTTTTTTGTTTTTTGCTACACAACTAAATTAATTATGCTCACTCAATTAAAACGCATTTAAATTTATTAAACAAACTAAAGATTTTCCTGCCATGCAGCTTCAAATTTTGATGATATAAATAACGGTTTAAAATAATAAACTTTATTAGTCTTTTCGGCAACATTTTCAGTAGATAAAATACGTCAATTTAAAAATTATAAGGTAAAAAAAAGACAAAATAGTTCGTATTCTGTACGTACAACATATAACATTCGACCACAGCCTATTCCTTTTCTAGCCAACAAACCTTTTATTTTTCTGTGATCATGAAATGAATATTAAATTTTGCCGTTTACGATTGCATAGTTTTCGCTTTTCACTCTATCTCTTTTCTTTCAAAATTGCAGCACTTGGAGAAACAGAGAGAGATTACCGGATTAATGTGCGAGCTCGAAACGAAAGTGACAAATTTGAGGTTATGTTTGCCTTGCCAATCTTGCCATAACAACAACAACGTAAAACGTAACTCGTGGCGTCCTTTCTTCTGTTTTTGGCGGTTTTGTTTTGTGAATTGTGTAGAACTTTGTGGTTTAGGTACTAGGAGAAAATATATTGGTTTTCATAATCATCCTGGAACGATCTTGTGGTGGTGATACCAAGTTTCTTGAAAATTGAGATACCTACGGTAAGCTTTCTTAACAACCCATTTTTGCTTGTACCTATTCTACATGTGCATTTAAATCCTAAATTATTATGTTTGGACACCATGCATGATACAAAGAACTTTGTATCATGGACACCATGCATATTTTTAATGCTATTTTGTCTAGGTATTTTAAGATACCTAAACCTAATATCAATAAAATTCAGAAAATAATATTTGATGCTTTTGGAGAATAATCATTGAATTCCTCAACCTGCAGTCTATATTTGATCAGGTTCAATGTACCTAAAAGTACGGTTTCTGTGCTTAATGTAACAGAACTTATTATAATAGAAGTGTAAAACGTGTCAATTTCCAAAATTGGGGTCTAAAATGTCACTCTAGACACAATATGCAGTGTAAAATGATGTACCTGTACCTAATGTTGAGTAAAGAAAGCAAATAAACTAAAAATAATTTACATACTAATATAAAAAAGTATCTATTTATTCTAATTATCATAATTGGTTGATAAAAGTGATTATAATTTTGATAAAATATTATTTTTTCTATTTGTATAGTGGTGGAATAAAAAATATCAATCACGAGAGCAATCAGTTTAGAGGAAACCTACCTATGGCTTATGTAGAAGTGGAATTTTTGGAATATGGTGGAATAGGATTGATTCACTCATCCTGGCTTACCCCTTTGAAGAAAGAGGCTTTTTGCTAATCTCTAACCTAACAGTGGCATTTAAGGTGAATTATTATTGCATAAATATTTATTTTGTTGGCTAATATTTTTTTGGCTTGTTAAAAATGAGAGATTGTTTTATTTCAGCTTACTGTTAATAGGTAACTTAGAAAAAGCTAAAAAGAAATTGAAAAAATGTGAAGAAACTTCTGATATACAGTCATCGGAATCGGATTTGGACTCGTGCTTAGGGGTTAGAAAAAGGATCAAAAGATATTTATCGGACTGTTTAAGCAGCGAAGACCATGAACCACTTGGAAAACTGCCAAGGCCACCCATTTTCCCAAAAATAGGCAAATAGTCCTGGTAAGTAAACATAAATAAAAAATATTACAATTTCCTTCAACTGTTAGTAAATGAGCTAGGCAACGCACTTAATTGGCACTTTTACTGCTGCTGCTAGGACCAGCTTATCTTTTTGTTTTGACTTTTTATTGACATGCGAATACCTCAGTTTTTTTTGTGACAATTTTCAAAAATATTATATGAAAAAATTATCAACAGCAGTTGAAGAAAAAATCATGTGTTTAACAATAAAAACTGCCAAATTAATTTTCAAATTTAATAATTCAGTTAATTTAAGTCTCATAACTGTTTTCCAGCAAATTTTAAAGTTTCAGAATTTAGTCTTAATATATAATCATTTATCATTTGTAAATAGGTGGCTCAAATTCTGAGCAGATATTGGCAAATACACCAACGAGACGTTCTAAAGATAATCCTGTATTTAAAAGGACTTTTTCCAATTCACTGATACATAAAAATGCATTGTTGGAACCACATACATCGAGAGAAAATCATCACCATCAATTACTAAAGAAGAGGACTTAACTTTGACACCTAATAACGAGCCAGTGTTAAATGAAAGCAATAGGACCGTCACTGTATTTGTTAATGGTAATAATGTTTTTGTTTGTATATTTATTGCGTTCTACTTGATTTTTAAAATTTTTAGGTTTAGAGAAATTTTTTAAAGAAATAAGGAAATTAAGGGAAGAATTAAAAGGAGTTAAGGGATTGCTTCAACTTAAACAATCGAGAAACTCCTGTGTTGTTTCTAGTTTGCCTAATGATACACCTGTGGAGTTTCCTTTAAGCAGCATTGCCTTCCAATCATTAGAGGAGCATATCAATTTTTTTGCAATATATTTACATAATTCTGTATATCTATTTTTTTCAATATATTTATCTTTTTCGAAAGTGCTAGTAGTTTCATTTGCGTAAGAGTACTAAAATAAAAAATATGTCGTGAATATGACGTCCATAACACGTCAAATAAATCGCCAAATAACACGTCTAAATCACGTCACCAATATGACGTCATTCGTCCCAGACATTAGGAGGTCATTTTCACGTCAATTTTACGTCATTTATCTCGTCATGTGGTGACGAATACTTCACGTCATTTTCACGTCATGTTGCTACCTGGGTAGTGTTTACTGGGTACTACGTCGAGCATACATCGAGTCTGTGCGTCGACGTACGATAAGCGCGCTGACGAGCAAAATTGTTAAATGTGTGTCTTCTTAAAGATTCTGCATGAATGCGAAGATGCAGGTTTATCATAACTGACGGTATCCCGTCCATGTGAAACCCATTCGAACCCGACGGACCTTCATCGCAGTGCTATTGTCCCGAATAAAAGGAACTACACATTAGCAGAGTTCCTTTAAGCTTCTTTTAATAGCAATACAAAGCCAACGGCTAAGTTGAGCATTCCTTTTAAAAATTTAACACACAGCAAAGATTTTTCCTCCCCCCTTGTTGTGGTTAAGTATGCCTCTCTCTATTTCCCATACGAACTATACGATGTTGTTCGCGAAACGTTCCTTTAACAACTTAACTTAACTTAGCTAAGCAAAAATTTTTACTTTGCTTTCCTGTTTAAAAAAAGCAAATGAAAAGTACCTATTTTTTATTATTTCTTTCTTTTCTTTTGATCAGGAGCTTCAGCGAGTACGTGAGGTTGATAAATTTTTATAGTAAATTAAATTAATAGAACAACGAACAAAAAAAGTAACATTACACAAAGTGGGTTATGGTTCCAATCAGGCATCACCACGATGATAACCCAAGTAGGAAATAGAATAACTCGAGGCTGGCTAAATACCAACGGTGAAGGCCACACACAACAGAAGAAAAAAAAACTTTACACATTTGTCAACTCTACCGGGTCTGTCAAACCTGTCAAATTTTTATCATTTCGTCCCAAGTTTTCGTGAGTAATGGGCGAAAAATGGACAAATTTTCGCGTTTCCGAATATTTTCGCAGTTGATATCGTGTGAAATGTGCGGGAAAATTGCGGAAAAACTATGGGTGGTTGCATAGGAATTTCCCGAAGTCATAGTGGGGCTGTAGGAAATAGTAGTGGATCAGTCACAAGGCCTGTATCAGGTTAGTAACGTAATTCACATTCTAATCAAGTTTGTGGCCAATTGGAGAACGTAAAATTGGTTATGCTGTGAGCTTATTTGAAATTTAATGTTTGCTATTTTAGTTTGTTGTTCTTTTTGCTGTTGAAATTAGCGCTCATAGACAAATTGGACAAAGAGGTTACACGCCCAACTGCTTGTGAATTTAAACATAAACAGACAGAATTATCTACTTATCTGCATTTAGATTTTAGGTCATTATTATGATGTTCAAGGTAAACCTTGAATATTAGTATAGGAATCGAATATTCCTGTTTTTTTACTTGCCAAGACATATCTAATTATGGTAAACGCCTAAAACCATTTACCTACAGATTTTTAACAATCAGTAGATAGGTATCTTATTAGTCTACTCTCGGGCTATGTCTGTATAGCTAAGGCATACCAAATAAAATTGTCTAAGTTGTAATAATAATTTACTATTTATTTATTAAGAAGCTTGGCTCATTTAAATTAAATCCTTTGTTTAAATTAGATCCTGAAAAATTGGTTGTATTATTTTTTAGTATCTTAAGATACTAAGTACCTACCTTAATATAAGTTCCTACCAGAGGTCTTTTGTTGTATCTTAGGACCTGTCTGAAATCAAATTAGCAGGTTGATGCATGTTAAAAAATATAATGGCGTTTTGGCAGGTAAGAACGCCAGAGAGCCACCACCACCTACCATTTAGGCTTAATTTCTTATGTTAAAATATCCATGGTTAAAGAGATAGGCAGTACGATCCAAGTAAACATTTATTGTAGAAAATGGTGATTTGAAAATGATTTAGTGGGCATAGGTACCTAACTAAACTATTTGGGGTTGTTGTGTTTTTGAGGGCAAGGAAGACAATTCCATAATTCGTTTTAAGATACCTCTTAGAGGTTGCTAGTTACATGGTACAAGTTTGGTAAATTCTCGCATACATTTTTGTGTGTTACACGAGGTGTTACATTTCTGAGGGATGACACTGTAGACTACTCTCAGGACACTGCCTGATTCCTACATACATGAAGAATTGGTATCCAACAATAGCCATGACCATGCAATCTGAATTTGTATTTTTTTGATATCTCTAAGTATTAGATGAAATATAGCCTTATAGTACCTACAAGGCATTTTCAGGTGGTTAGAAAATTATTTTTGCATAATTGATTGTTAATAAAAGCTGTTTCCATTTGCTGGGCTTCTGTAGACGGTAGATCTTTTCACATTGTAAAAGTTATTAATTATTTTATTACTATTAAGGAAAGTGTGATAATAAATCATGGTAAGTAATATTTTTATTAAAGATAAAAGAATCGGAAAAATTACCGTTTGTTTTTACCGAGGTTTTTACTCTGCATATTTTTGAAACCTGAAATCAGAAAACCTTGGGATTATTTGAAATAGTTAAATTCTTTTAAAGCTCCAGTTGTATTTTGCTTATCCTGTTAAAATTAAAGACGCAAGTGGATGAAAGGCCAATGTAACTTTTATTTTTACAATTATTTTTTTCCGTAAATACAGGGCTTATAGTTACACAAAATCGTTTGAGATAGCTTTGCTTGCTTCATCACTACCTTCGATGATTCAAATTCAAAATTATTATATTTGGAAAAATACTTAAATGTATTTAACAAAGCTGCGTCAATAATAATCACAACAAACATAATTTAAAATAAATAAATACATAAATACAAAACTTTATAACACATTAAAATTTTCAATAAAATTAAAACAAAGGTACATATTATACTTTCACAACATATTAAAATCTTCAATAAAAACTGAGCATAATTAAAACTTTAACCAAAGGAAAACAAAGCAAAGAAATCATGAAAAGATGGCCTCCATTGCCGATGACAGAAACTCCCCAACACTGTAGGGTTCTATAGCAATGATATAATTTAATAAGTTCCTCTTGAAGCAATGCAAGCTATTTGCCTGCTTGAGCTCCAAAGGAAGTTTGTTGTAATATTGTATACACGAAAAGGCAGGACCGCGTTTAGAGAGAGTCAGTTTGCGCAAAGGGATGTTATAGTTAATTGACCTGGTATCGTGTTCATGTTGTGGTAAGTGAGCCGAGAACAGATTCTTATTTTTATATAAAAAGATCACACATTCATAAATATATAAGCCTGCTAGTGTAAGCAAGTTGTGACTCCTAAATACTCCCCTACAAGACTCCAGCCTACCCATGCCCAGAACTATGCGCAACGCCCTCTTCTGTACAAGGAAAACTTCAAAAGTTTCATGGTTGTATTATTTACTTATGTGCATTGGTAATAATGAAATTCATGGTGTTTTTTCTTGAGAGAGCTCGTGCACACGTGTAATAATAATAATAATAATAATAATCTTTATTTAATAGCGAAGCTAACAATTACATAATTAACATTTACAAAACTCTACAATTTGCTAAGATAGGTAACTACATTCATATCTATTGTATGCCAACATTACTTTTACAATAATAGTCTATACATTTTTTTCGAAAACTTATTGATTGAGAAATCTTCACATTATTGGGCAGTTGATTGTACTGAATAAGGACATTATGGAAAAGGTTTCTTTGGCTATACGTTGTAGACACTGTATTTACATAAAAGTTCTCCCTTGTCCGTGTTGGATAATCATGTACATCTGACACATTTCTTAAATTTTGCAATAAATGCTCAGGAAATAATCCGTTTTTTATTTTGTGTACCACTGTCATTGTATTTACGAAAATTATTTGTCTCACACTTAGCAAGCCAGAAGACATTAACATAGGCGCAATGCGTGTGTAGCGATCACATAGAAGTATGTGACGCATTGCCTGGTTCTGTTGCGCTAGGCTGCCACCTTTATTGTACAAAGAATATAGTATTCTCATTGACAAAGCTTGTATTTGAAAGGATTACTAATAAATATCACCAAAACACTATTCCTAAAATCAAATACTTACCAGCAAACTGCCAGACAAGTGACAAGTGAAACAGAAAAATTTAAACACATCAGAATATTTCTACAAAATACACCTCCACATCTATATAAGCTCGATTCAATAACAATTTTTTAACTTCTTTACAGAACATTTTAAAGTTACCAATGTTCCCTTTCTCTATTGGTAGGTGATTAAATAATTTTTCTGCATTGTAAATAAAGGAATTTCGAACTTGTGTTGTTGATGGTATGAGAGACGAATATTTTGAGCATGTCTTATACTAGCAGGTTTTATCGTTAGGAACATCAAGGACTTTAACATTGATGTTAACTGGTATCTTTTTGATAGCATGGTGTCGCCTGTTTTATTTATTTATTTAGTCTAAAGTACATTTACAGGTATATAGATAAACCCTATTATAAAGTACTACAAAGATACAAAACATAAATACAATTCATATTCAATATTAATCTGTAGTTAATAAGGAGTTATTAAGTTAAAGTAGTTCCAAAATTTTCTGTTTAAACTGTTTATAGGTTAGAAAGAATATATCACACTCACTTTGAAATATAGTATACAAATTACACATGGCATTAACGGGAGAATTATAGTAATAATTCGTTCGGGCATTGTTTACATAAAATGTTGCTGTATTTCTTGTTGGAATATTTATATTCAAATTGAATAGTGTGTTTGGATCGTCAATATTATTATGTAAGAGTTTGTGTAAATAAAGCAACATATTAAGATCCCTTCTCTTTTCTAAACTTAAAATATTATATCTAACAGAAAGTTGATTTTTAGAAATATTTCTATCATAGTGGTCAGTTTCTTTATAATACAAGTATCTTAAAATTCTGTTCTGTATTCTCTCAATTGTATAAACATGATTTTGATAATAAGGAGACCATATTATTGATGCATATTCCAGTACACTGCGCACTAGAGCAATATAGAGTTGTTTAATACAATTAACATTCCTAAACTCTCTTGAACTTCTTACTATGAAACCATACATCTTAAATGCTTTGTTAGATATATTTATTATGTGGGAACGAAAAGTAAGCATAGAGTCAAAAGTCACCCCTAGGTCCTTAATCTCATTCACCCTGGACAACACTGTTCCATCCATTACATAATCAAAATTTATTTTTTCTCTCCTTCGGGTAAACGACATTACGTGGCGTTTATTCACCTTAAAAGCAATTTTGTTCATTTTAGACCAATTCATTACTTTATCGAGGTCTCTCTGCAGCGCAATGCAATCATCTAGGTTATTAATCCTAGCATAAAGCTTTAAATCATCTGCAAATAATAATCGTTTAGATCGTTTGATTACATTGGCAAGACTGTTAATAAACAGAAGGAACAGCAATGACCCTAGGTTTGAGCCCTGAGGTACGCCAGAACCGGGAATAAATGAGCGAGAAATATAACCCCTAACCACGACCTTATGGTTTCTATTTGCCAGATAAGACATAATAAATGTAGTCAGGTTCTGATGGAACCCAAATTCGCTCCACAAGGTCTGTACGAGAACCGCATGTGAGACCTTATCAAATGCCTTGGCATAATCTGTATAAATCACGTCAACTTGGCCAAACGTATTAAGATTTTCCGAGATAAATTGAGAAACATTACATAAGTTACTAGCCGTGGACCGTTTAGTCACAAAACGGTGTTGAAACTCTGAGATCTTGCTGCAGACTGAGTTGTAGATTTTATTGTAAATAATACATTCAAATACTTTGGCTGGGACATTCAAAACTGCGATAAGTCTGTTTCTTCGTTTAATGGACTGTATATTACTTGATATGAAAACACTACTTTGACTACAAAATTAAATCTATTTTCTCATTTTGCAAATAATGTCACATATTACGAGAATTAAAAACTTCTTCTTGACATCATATCAATGATTGACTGGTCCTGGTCACTCTCCTGCATCCCACGTACTTAGAAAAAAGGTGTCTTTGTTAATTAAGGAACATGCCGCCCGCCTTGAAATACCTATTTCAATTAACAATAAAAGAAAGAAAACTAGACATTAACAAATAAGTAAATGATCGGAATATTCTCAAGATCCTGTTTCATTAGAATCAATTGGTAACACGCACAATTTTGTCACAGCGCGTTTACAGATAGAACGATCGCCGCATTTTATACTTGCTACGCGAATTACATTATCCGAGCCGGGATACAGTTCAATAACACGTCCAGTCTTCCATTTACAAACTGGCACATTGTCCTCCTTAATGATCACCAAACTGCCAACCTTCAGCAGATTCGGATAATTCATTTTCCATTTAACTCTTGATTGTAGTTCAGAAATGTATTCTTGGTTCCAGCGTTTCCAGAACTGCTGAACCATACATTGTAAATGTTGAAATTTACGGAGACGATTTTCAGCAACAACCGTATAATTGGACTCTGGCAAAGCAGTTAATGTCTTTCCTACCAGAAAATGGGATGGTGTGAGCGGTGTCATATCTTGGGGATCTGACGACAGAGGAGTTAATGGTCTAGAGTTTAGTACTCCCTCTATTTGAGTTAAAACCGTGCTCAGATCTTCGTAAGTAAGACTAGTGTCACCGACGACCCGTTTAAGGTGAAATTTAATACTTTTAACACCAGCCTCCCACAAACCTCCGAAATTAGGCGCTCTAGGGGGCATAAAATGCCAAGTAATTCCTTCAGCTGATAATTCAGAGACTAATCTATCAGAGTTTAACAGCAAAAATGATTGAAGATTTGAGTTTGCCCCAACAAAATTAGTTCCATTATCAGAGTAGATATGCAAAGGTTTACCTCTTCTTGCTATAAATCTTTTAAGAACCGCAAGAAAGGCCTCACTGGTTAAGTCACTGACAACTTCTAAATGAACACATTTGGTATTCATGCATATAAAAATACATATATAGCCCTTAAGGATTTTTGGGTTTCTTGTTTTTCGATCCTTAATTGAAATGGGCCCAGCGTAATCAACACCAGTATGAGTAAATACTGGTTGAAAGGCAGATACACGGTATTTAGGAAGATTTCCCATAGAATAATTTAGTGAAGTTGGATCTGCTTTAAAACATTTGACACACCGTTTAACTATTGTTCTAGCTATTCGACGTCCAGAAATAGGCCAAAATCTTTCGCGAATTGTATACAATAGTTGTTGCGGCCCGCAATGTAATAAAGATACATGCAGATCGCTCATAATTAGATTTGTAAGGGGATGCTTATTATGCAATATAATTGGATGTTTTTGTTCGTTGAATACGCGGGCATTTTGAATCCTTCCACCGACTCTTATTAAACCTGCTTCATCGCAATAAGGCTTTAAACATAATAAACTGCTTGACCGTGATAAAAGTCGATTGGTTTTCAATAAACTATAATCCTTGGCAAATGACTGAATTTGAGATACCTTGACCAAATAATTGAGCGCATTATTTAGTTCTGATGCTCGTAATGGACCACCTGGAAAGTCCTTATTTTTAAGTCGTTCAATAAATCTCAAACAATACGCAAAAATTCGCTTTATTTTTAGCAAAGAAGAGTGTTTATTGAAATCAATATCAGGGCCTTCCTGAACAGAAGCGGAATGAGTCATCACTCTTTGTTCAGGTACATCTCCAGATACCTCAGGTACCACATGAACATTATCATTATCAACCTGAGAAAAGAGCCATATGGGTCCTTTCCACCATAATTCGCTTAGCAACAAGGATTCTGCCGAAATTCCTCTAGAAAGACAGTCGGCTGGATTCTCATCTGATTTAACGTGAAACCAGTCGCAAGGCGCTGACATATTTTGAATCTGGGTGACTCGATTAGCGACAAATGTTTTCCAGCGACTAGGACATCCCTTAATCCAGCATAAAGTTATTGAAGCATCACTCCAATAAACAACCTTACTGATATTTATTTTTAAAGAATCCATTACCTTTTTAACAAGTTTGCAAGTGAGAAGTGCGGCACACAACTCTAAGCGAGGTAAACTATTCTTTTTTATAGGTGCTACACGAGATTTCGATAGAATAAGATTAGAAGAAATAAAGTCTCCAGAGCCTGTAAAACTTACAATATAGACACATCCACCATAAGCCTTTTCTGAAGCGTCTGCAAATGCATGAATCTGTATAGTTTCCCATCCATCTTCTAAAACATATCGAGAAATGCTTATTTGATTTAAAACTTGTAGATCCTTACAAAATTTTAACCATATATTGCAAAGAAAAGGAGGAATTGGGTCATCCCACGACAACTTTTCTTGCCACAGAAGTTGCAAAATAAGCTTTGCATTAACCACGACTGGTCCTAAAAGGCCTAATGGATCAAATATTTGACTTATAACTGACAGGATCATTCTTTTTGTAACTTGAATGTCAGACTTGAAAACCTTAATTGAATAATGTATTTTATCCTCAGAAGCATTCCAAAATACCCCCAAAGTTTTATTTTGTTCGTTGCTTCCCAAATCTAAAACATTACAGGATAAGTTTTCGTGAAGTTGAAATTGACCTAATAATTCTGGTTTATTAGACTACCATTTCCTTAGCTGAAAACCCCCGCCAGCCAAAATAGATGATACTTCTTTTTGAAGTTGCAACAATTTTGCAATAGTAAATGCACCTGTCAAAAGGTCATCCAAATAAAAACGATTTAAAATAGCTTCGCTTGCTTCTGGGTACTCGGCCTGAGCCTCCAGAGCAAGTTGCTTCATACATCTCACTGCCAAAAATGGTGATGACGCACAACCATATGTTACAGTGTTCAGTTCATAACATTCAATCGGAGCTTGAAGACTGTCTGGATCCTTCCACAAAATTCTTTGAAAACTTCGTTCACTAGGGTCAATAAGGATTTGCCTATACATTTTGGAAATATCTGCATTAAGCACATATGGGTAACTCCGAAAACGTAATAAAATTGAAAGAAGGTCCCTTTGAATAGTAGGTCCCACACATTGTATTTCATTTAAAGATAACCCAGTGTCGCTCTTAGCTGAGGCGTCAAAAACTACTCGCACCTTTGTGGTAAGACTAGATTCCTTTATTACGGGATGATGTGGCAAATAATAACAGGGTTTATTATCATTTTTTTCCATGGAAAAATCCCAAACCTTGGACATGTGACCCAGACCGTTATACTCCGATAGAAAGTCCACATAGTCTTTCTTTAAACCTTGGTTTTTGCTTAAACGCTTTTCCAGAAGACCCAATCGTTTAAGTGCCATATACTTTGACAAACCCAGATCCTCTTTATTGTCCTTAAACGGAAATTTTACCATAAACCGTCCGTCAGGAACCCGGCTATGGGTCTTTACAAAATGTTCCTCGCAGAACTGCTCGGATTTAGACAAATAAGTTTGATCATTGTAACCTTCCTCCAGTTCCCAAAAGCGTCTTAATTGGTCATCAATCGTCTGATCTAATGACAAACAAGCCACAACCTGCTTATTAGAAACATTGAAACGATTACAATATCCAGCGACAACCCAACCTAATCTTGTTTTTTGAAGGGTGGGCATTCCTTCTTTTCGAATTTGTTTCATAAGTAATATTTTATAAAATATATCAACTCCCAATAACACATCAATGTCACTTTGATAATTAAACGACGCATCGGCTAGTTTTAAATTCGCTGGAATGTCCCAATTTGAAATATTGAAAGAAACTGTTGGAACAGCTTGCGTTATTTTTGGTATAACGAGACAACAAATGCGTTCGCTATACTCATTTATGTTTGACGTAAACTTAATACTGACCCTAGACTTTGTCGTAGTTGATAATGCTTCTCCGATTCCCATAATTTCGAAATTAACAGAAGTCTTCTCTAAACCTAATTTTTCTACTAAATGTTCGGTAATAAAGTTACTTTGGGAACCCGGGTCCAGTAATGCCCTAACAACATGAACCTGTCCCTGATCATCTAAAACCTTAATATTCGCAGTTGCCAACACTGACAACGTCGACGAATCGTCCATTACGTGACCGGCAGTAGAAGTACTCGGAATCGACAGAATTTCCGAGCCCCTCTTAGGAATAATATCTGATGAAGCAGGTCTATTTTCGTTATTTACAACGGTGGCATCGCTTCCATGCAAAAGTGTATTATGTTTTTCTCCACAACTGCGACAAGAGGAAGTATTAGGACAGTTTTTTGTATGACCGGCGCTAAGACAATTTATACACAATTTTAACTTATTAACCGCAGTCTTTCTGGCCCTAACATTCATATTTTTGAACGCAAAACATTTATAAATAGAATGATTTTTTTTACAGTAATAGCAACAAAATTTTCCCTCTGTAGGTATAGAATGAAAACCCCTTATCTTACCTTTGTTATCTGGTTTAAAATGTACCTCCCTTTTTGAGGACTCTAATTTTTCGAGTAATTCACATTTAGATTTTAAAAATGAGTTGATATCAGTCAATTTTGGTAGTTCTCCCTTTTTTACAGGATATGACTCCCAATCTCTACGAGTGATTCTGTCAAATTTACTTGTTAATAAATACACAATTAATGTATCCCAGTTGTCAGTGTCTTGACCCAAACTTTGTAAAGACCTTAAATTTTTATTAAACAAATCATACAGGCTTCTAAGATCATTATGCGATTCTGTTATTACCGCTGGACAATCAAATAAGGCCTTAACATAGTTATGTATAATAAGTCTTTTATTTTCATAACGATCAGAAAGAAGTTCCCAAGCAACCGAATAATTATCATTTGTAACTTGTAAATTTGCGATAGCTTGAAGAGGTTCTCCCTCGATATATGATTTTAAATAATAGAATTTTTCTACATTGCTTAAAGACCTATTGTTATGAATAATGGCTTGAAAGGCATCTCTAAATTCAAGCCATTTCTCATAGGAGCCATTAAAAATTGGCAGTTTTAAATTAGGCAATTTAAATGAATGCCCAGTAGAATGCACTGGCTGTGCAACCCGTCCAGCATCACTACCAACTAAACCTTTAATATTCGTTAACCCTGAGCCACCATTGTCTGAATCATTATTATTGTTACTATTTATTAGAACCTTAAATTTGCTAATTACTTCAAAGTATTGCAATTCAAAATTCTCACGCTCTATAATTTCAAGTTCTAATAGATTTTCGCTACCAATTTCAGATTCATTCAATAATGACTCAATATCACCTTGAACGTCTTCAAACTGTGATAAAAGAGGGTCGGCCTTATCGAGCCTAATTTCTAGCTCACCCACCTGTAACTCCGTGAGGCTATTAGGATCGACTGTGTCATAATAACGGCTAATTCTAGTGAGTTGACCTTTGATATTACCGCGTTTTAATTTTAGTTTATTTAGCTCTGCCATTTTTCTTAATACAAAGATAAAAACACTAGACAAGCTTACTAAGATCTTGCACCGCAATAAAACAAACAATTGGACTAACTCTAATACGGAATAATCTTACGTAGACCCACAGTTCTTCTACCATAAACTGGAACTTTCTCAAACTCCTGTATTCCGTCTGGAATTACTATAGCGTAGGCTGTTCCCTCACAGCTGACTGGCTGATGAACAGGAACCAGGTATCCCCTATAGGTATTTATTTTTGGCAGGTATGGCTTCCGACAAGACAACGCAAATACCTAAAAAATACTAAAAACAGATTCTTCTGGCGATCCGGCTCGAAGGACCAAAATGTTTCTTCGTTTAATGGACTGTATATTACTTGATATGAAAACACTACTTTGACTACAAAATTAAATCTATTTTCTCATTTTGCAAATAATGTCACATATTACGAGAATTAAAAACTTCTTCTTGACATCATATCAATGATTGACTGGTCCTGGTCACTCTCCTGCATCCCACGTACTTAGAAAAAAGGTGTCTTTGTTAATTAAGGAACAAAGTCTATAATTTTCAATGTTAGATCTATCATCTTTTTTAAAAATGGGACAAATCTTAACCTCCTTCCACATCTCTGGAAAGACATCAAGTTTAAGGGATAGATTAAAAATTGTTTTTAGAGGAAAAGCAAAATGATCAATAAGGCCCTTAATGACATAGGGGGGTATTTTGTCAGGTCCAATAGACTTGTTTATTTTAAGACTTTTAATGGCATCACTACATCATCATAATCAACACAATCCAAGGTCACAACTTCATTAAGGTTTTTATAATCGTTAGAAGGTTCAAAATTACGTAAATCACTCTTATCGTACACGGAGCCAAAATACTCAGCAAACGCATTAGATATATGCTGTCCCTCAGAGTATTCAACACCGTGCCACTGTAACCTATTCGGTATAGACCCCGAAATTTTTTTATATTTAATACTGCCAAAAAAGCTTGGATCTCCCTTAATATTATTTTGAATACTTAGTAAATATTTCCGATACAATAACTTGATATCTTTTTTGAGCTGCGCTCTAAATTGGGTGTAACGATTTTTAACCGCCACAGACCGAGTTCTCTTAGACAATGCTCTCAACTTCTCTTTCTTTTTAAGTTTCGTAATAATGCTTTTATTAAACCAAGCAGGATATTGTCTTGTTTTCTTGGATTTGGGCACACATAAATCAAAAATTTCGTAGACTTTATCCGAGACTTTATCATAAAATAATTGAACCGCCGAGTTAACATCAGACTGCAACTCAAGACCACTCCAGTCAACATTAGCAAAACAATTGTACATTAATTCAAAGTTCGCCTTCCGAAAATTGTACGAATGATTTATAGATTTTAATTCTTTTTGCCTTTCTTTAATTACATTTAAAGTAATTTTAAGTGACAGGTGAAATTTGTCTTCCGCAACAAGACCAAATTCACTTCTTGCTACTCGACACTCAATTCTAGTTACCACAATATCCAACAAACGATCCATATAATTCACAACATGATTAGCCTGTTAAACATCATAAAAGTTCAGAAATTGGTTAAAACGCTCAATGTATATGTCTGATTGACCGGTTATATAGTATTGATTTAAGTTATAATATATTTAAATCTCCAATAATTATAAAATTCGATTGTAACAAAAAGTTTTGTCTCTCAATGAAATCGTACAATGTATCATATGACTGTATATTGCAAGAAGGTGTGGCATAGATGACTATAATATAAATACAGTTAAATAAATTAAAATTGATTTTTACACATAGTATATCGATATTATCATCGTGAAAGTTTAAATCTATTTGTAACGCTTGAAACTGAATTTTCGTTGCTAATAAAACGCCACCTCCCCTATTTTTACCACTTGTTGCATAATTTCTATTAGCTCTAAACACACTAAAGTCATTTGGAAATATTTCACAGTCATTTACAGAATCATGCAACCAGGTTTCGGTCAGTACAACAATGTCATATTCATCAGATGTAGCCCATATGTTATTATTAAATTCATCCAATTTACTATTAAGTCCTCGTACATTTTGATATATGGGTAAATATTTGAAAATGGGTTCCATATATATATGGAGAAATGGCAACAGAGTCGATCAATGATTTTCTTAGCACTTTTACACATTCTTTGTAAAAAACACTACATACAATAAAATCCCAAACTGGTCAGATATTATTTTTGATATTATTGTTGTTTTTTATCTCTAGGGGAAATACGGCTACCAGGGAAATGACACATATGCAGGGGAATTACTTCTTACGCCAGGAAAATTACATTTTCTATTTAAAAACAAAAAGAAAATGATAAATATATACCAGTAATGTTTATAAAAAAAAATATATTTCTTACAAGTCTAAGACAGTTATATTGAATTTGTTTTAATATGCATCGGTGATATTTTCGGGCCAGACAAGCTTCATTATAACGGTCGCAACATATGTAATCCAGCAATTTCTGGTGATTGGAAATAATAATTATATTAGACTGATTGAGACTTTGCAAAAGAAGATCAAAATTAGCATGAGTAACGCATAAGCACGTATCACGATCATTCGTCTTCGGATGAACAATCCAAAATGGACGAAGCTTGCAAAAAATGCTGTAACTAATACGTATCGTACCAAATGATAAAAACTTTTTATGCAAATTTTTCATTGTGTCTGTTAATACACGCTTTTGTTTTTTTTCTTTTTTTCGCGTTATATATTCTTTTTTTCCAGCACACAAACGAGAGTTACTGTCTTCTTCTAGAAATTGTTGAACTAAATTTTTAATTATTATATTTATTTTATTTCTTCTAGGTTTTCTGTGGTGGTCCAAAAGGGAATGACTTTTCGCTGCTTTTATCATCATTTTCTTCGAAATATTTCCTATGTCATTATAAATTTTATATTTTTTTTCTAATTTGCCCGTTACAGCCCGTGTAAAAATATGCTTTTCTTTTGAAGACTTTAATTTAAAAAAGTTTTCATTAAGCTGTTGCTTCATGACTTCTCCAAATAATAAGTGTTTCTTTACACTCTCTTTTGCGCTGGAAGTTGGATCATCTAACATTTTATTAACTTTAGTTTGGAGTCAATATTTTAAATGAATCTTTATTGTTTTTGACGCGTTGTAATCGTTTCTTGTATTTTTCGAGCCTCTTTTTCAACTTCTGTATTTCATGATTCTTCTTTTCTATCACTTTGTTTCGAATTTTTCTTATTTTCTTCGATCTTCTTTTGGCAGCCAATATTCTTTGGTCTTCTTGTCTTTCCCGCTCCTTAGCTAAAGAGTCCGGCGTGTTGTCCCTTATGTATCTCTTGGTGATATTTTTCATCTCACTTTGTCGTCTACGAAAGGCAGCAACATTTTCTTTCCACCGTTTTTGCGCTAGTCTATCTTCTCTAGGAGTCATGTCTTTTGCTGCTTTTACTTTACCTTGTTCTTTCTTTTTTAAATACTTTAATCTCTCTTTTTCTTGCTGCTCTGCGCGCTTCACAGGGTCATTTTTAATACGGTGATATCTGGCTCTTTCGGATAGTAGTTTTTTTTTTCCAAAATTTCCTCTCGTGTTAATTTTTTGATTTTTGCCATTTTCACATATGCCTGTAATAAACAGGTTGGGATTAACTAAAAACTAAAATAAAGCTACGCTTAACTAAGGTAACTAGGTGCTGCGTTTTCATGAAGTTTAGATCCCGATACGATCAATGAGTAAAAATACCGGATCGACCAAAAGATTCAAATCGAACCCGGTACCCGTTTTCATTGATTTTAGGAATTGTGTTTTGGTAATAGTAATTCTGTTAGTGATAAGATTTGTCAAAAAGATTACTATATTCTTTGTACAATAAAGCATGATTTAATTGGATTCATGCAATTTTCAACTCGCAAAGCGGATTCTGATCGATTGAATACTTTATGAAAACGTGGTAATAAAAAATGTATCAATATTCAAATTCATACTGTACAAGTTATGAACTATCTTGTATGTTTCTATGAGGTCACCTTTAAGGCGTCTTTCTCTATAAGTATCGGTAAATTAATTGCAATTAGTATCTCTAAATAATAAGACATATTTCTCGTGGTTGGCGACATCTTGATAGCTCGGCACTGGACCCTTTCTAAAAGCTCAATTTGACAAGATAGGGAGTCCACACTCAGTGGGCGTATTCCAAAATAGGTCTTATATATGACATACATTCTGCTAATCATCTCTGGTTCTCAAACGCTTTGCCGATTAAAAAAGGATGTAGTTTGCTTTTTACTATATTAGCTATACAGGGTCGCTTTTATGTATGGAAACGGTCGATTATTTGCTAAAGTAAGAAGCTAGCGAAGAATGTTAAATACAAAACTTTTAGGGTTTTTAGAAATCTATTACACTGCACATAAACTAAGTATACAGGATCAGTCGAAAAGCCATGGAAGAACAAAGTTACTTTATTTTAAATGGAACCCCCTGTATATTATTCAATATTTTAATTATTTACAAGATTCTAAAAAAAATGTTAAGCACACCACATACCCAATCTTAACCGTTTTCGAGATATCGAGTTTCGAATATCGTTTTCAAATAAATTATTACATTCATTAATTTTCTAGTCCATCAAGTTACTTTAGAAAATATTTATCTCCATAACAATGTTGTTTTGTCATCTTGACAACAGATATGCCAAAAATACTTACATTTACAATTTGTGAACAATTTTCGCGTAAAAATGGCACGTTTAAGTGAGCGCATTGAAATTTTAATGATGATAGGGTACGGCGATAGAACACGGAGTTTTACCCAAGTGGTGAATATTTTTAATGAATTGCATTCAGATTGGGAACCTATAACTAAATCAACTGTTTCCAAAACATTGCAGCGTTTTCATGAAACTGGAGGTGTGAAAGATCGACCAAAAAGTGGAAGACCGGTAAGCGTTACTAATAAAGAAAATTCTCTAAATGTCATGTTAGATGTGGTAGAAAATCCAATAAATTCGACGCGACAGCGGGCTTTAAATCATAATATGAGTCGATATTCCATTAAAAAAATTACCAAAAGAGAAAAATTCAAACCATATAAAATTCATTTGTTACAAGAATTGAGTGAAGACGATTTTGATCGCAGAATTCAGTTTTGCGAAATCATTATGGATAAATTGAATCAAAATGTCAACTTTGTCAACCACATTTTATTTTTTAATGAATTAACGTTTTGTTTAAACGGGCACGTAACTCGACACAACTGTAGATATTGATCAGACCAAAATCCACATTGGATGGAACAAGTTCATACCCAACGACCACAAAAAAACAATGTTTGGTGTGGCATTATTGGTGGAATTGTCATAGGACCCTATTTTATACATGGAAATTTGAACTCTGAACGATATTTATTACTTTTACAAGAGAATATTATTCCACAGCGCAGACGATAATCCCAATTTACCGGCTGAACAAATATGGTTTCAACAAGATGGGGCTCCACCACATTTTGGACGGATGGTGAGGGAATATCTAGAGAAAACCTTTCCTGGTAAATGGATTGGGCGCAGAGGTGTAATTGAATGGCCTGCTAGATCTCCTGATATGACCCCCGTTGACTTCTTCCTGTGGGGCCATATCAAAAATTTAGTGTACAAAAATAGGCCACAAAATATCGAAGATTTGCAACAAAGAATAATGCATGAAATTTCCAGTATTGCTCCCAATATCCTTTTAGATTCGCTACAAAATTTTGTTCACCGAATTAATTACTGCCAGGAGGTAAACGGTGGACACTTTGAGCACCTTATAAAATAGGATTTCAAATTGTTGTTTACTGAAACTTAGTTTGTCTTTTTTATTATTGTTATTAGATTTATTTGAAAACGATATTCGAAACTCGATATCTCGAAAACGTTTAAGATTGGGTATGTGGTGTGCTTAACATTTTTTTTTTAGAATCTTGTAAATAATTGAAATATTGAATAACATACGTTCCATTTAAAATAAAGTAACTTTGTTCTTCCATGGCTTTTTGACCGATCCTGTATACTTAGTTTCTGTGCAGTGTAATAGATTTCTAAGAACCCTAAAAGTATTTAACATTCTTCGCTAGCTTTCTTACTTTAGCAAATAATCGATCGTTTCCATACATAAAAGCGACCCTGTATATTTCTAAGCAGCAAGGTAATCAACCAATATTTTCTGACCCTAGCGGTAACAATCAAGTTTTAATTACAGAGAAACAAATATGTGACACCATTGCTGCTCTGGATCACAAAAAATGTCCCGGTCCAGATAATATTCCTGGCATATTTGTTAGAAAATGTAGCGCTTATCTTATGAAGCCTCTTTTGCACATTTATAACCTCTCATTACTGGCACCCTCTAGGTATCTTAAAACTAATTACGAAATCGTTCTTCTTGCCCTCAAAAACATAACTACATCAAATTTGATTACTATCCGCTTAAAGGAGTACACGCATTGAATCGACTCGGACCGGTCGACTCGGAAAAGAGCAGTCGGAAAAGAGCAGTCGGAATATCAACGCGCATTGAATCGACTCGGACCAATGATCTGCTAGCTATAGATGAAGCAATAACAAACGAACCTATTGCCAAAATCGTATACCATTCTGAAGTAACTTTTGTCGCAAATTGCGCCCCTCCACTTTGTTTGCCAAACGTACCTCTTAAAAGTAGGTATTTAACACTCTTAGAGTACCAATATATAAATTACGGTTATAACAATATTTTAAAAGTAATAATAACAACACTTATTTAATAATTTTACATATTATTCATCCCTAAAGCCATAAATCTACAGGTTTTACCTTCCAGAAGAGAAAAAAATATGACGTTATGTGGTAAATTTAAATCTTTGTCTAAAAACCCATAGACATTTCCCTTAAAAATTATGCAGTTTGGCAACACAGAAGACGTTGCGTTCCTATTGATCAGAAGAGAGCCTGCCTTTTTTCATTCATAATTTCTTTGACGTGTGGTCCACAGAGAAATTAAGGGTTTAGTTTGGTCGTTCTTCGTTCGAAAGTTGTTTGAAATTTATTTCGGTTTATCGGTTTTGTGTATTAATTGCTGTGTTGTTAGTGTTTTGTGATATTTTTTTCAAGACTAATTAATATGGGTCACAGGTTTGAAGTGTGCAAGACTGCGAAATATAATAATAATAATTCTGCAGTTACTTTTCATAGGTGAGTACATAAAAAGTTGGGTTATTTGTAGGTTAGGTTTAACTATTCATAGGCGTGGGTAGGTGGGGAAAAATAATTAAAACTTTACATTTTTATTTTATTAAACGTATTATTTATTTAAGGAACATTATGGATAGACTGTATAGGTATAACTTTTGCAAATGGTTTGGCTTATTGAATTCTTTAAACAACTCAGATACACTCTTAGTCTAAAATTAACAAGGAAGCCACTATTTGAACACCTTTAACCATAAACGTAATTTATGACGTTCGTGGGTTCGTGCCTCGTTAACTCTTCAATTTTGCATCGGATTTCATAATATTATGTTGTAGGTACCAGACAACCTACTTATTATTTGTTAAAAATACTTTACTTGGATATGTAAGTTAATTCCTGTAATAAACTATAGTTACTTGAGAATAAAGGTATATACCTACCTAGAGGTACCTATGATTATTATTATATGCTGGTTTTATTTCTAAATTCTTTAACATTAAGTTTAGAAATATAACCGTATCAATAAATTGCATTTTAAAGAACAATTTCCATAAAAACCACTTTTGGGTCTACGTACCTTATACGTAATAAGTCAAAAACTGTTAAAGTAGAGTTTTCACTGCCAGAAAAATTAATCCCTGGCTAAATTGAAGCTTGAAACTTTATGTTAGCCCACATAAAAGTTTAGGAATATAACTGTATCATAACCAACAAATTCTATAAAAACCTTATTTGGGTCTTCGTACCTTACGTAAGTCAAAAACTGTTAAATTGGGGTTTCCATTGAGAGAAAAATTAAATCCCTGGCTAAATTAAAGTTTTTAACTTTATGTTAGCCCACATACAAATTTAAAAATGTAACTGTATCATAACCATCAAATTTCATAAAAACCCCTTTTGGGTCTACGTACCTTATGTAAAGTCATATATGGGGATTTCCTCGACAGTAAAAATGTAATATCTGACTGAATTCAATTAGTTTATGTTGAACTGTAGGTATTGTATTTTTCCTATAGATAGGTATAATATGAAGAAATAAAACAAAAAAAATTCTGTTGTAAATATGAGTGACAGAATCCTATTTAAAGTTGCGTTTCAGTTAATTTAGTATTTTCAAGGTTTGAATAGGTAATTGGTAATTGTAATATTATATAGTTTTTAAATCTATTTTGACACTTTATCTTTAAACCATATAAAAACTAATGTTTATTATTAGGTAAAGTCGATTCAGCCAGTAAACCTGCAAGATGGCCGACATGTCATATGACAAAAGTCATATTCCAGCTAAATAAAATGGATTTTTGCATTTTCAATTACTTTTGTCATATGACAGGTCTTGCAGGTTTACTGGCTGAATCGACTTTACCTACCTTAAATTATAATATTTATAGAACAAAACTTTCAAAATAAATTATTATTATTATTTGGCAATATTAAAGCGGTAAAACCGATAGACTATTGCATCAATTGTTTTAGAAGGTATCACATGTTAAATTTTCAAGTCCAGTCCTGGAATTCATGCCAACTTATAAAAGTTTAATAGACCAAAATTGAAAGAGTGTCACTTGACTTTACCTCCATCTTGCGAGAGTATTCGAAATTTTGACTTTACTTTCCATTTGCTGCTTTTAAACAGCTAAGCAAAATCTTTGCTTAGCTATGTTAAAGGAACTTTGCGAACAACTTCGTATAGTTCGTAGGTATGATGGGAAATAAAGAGGCATTCTGCTTGAGCGCGGCTAGGGGGAAGAAAAGATTATTGTTGTGCTTTTTCGCTATTAAAAAGTACCTAACGTAAAAGGAACTTTGCTTTTCCTTTGAATTTCAATAAAACCGTAAAAACCGTGTTTTAAGTATACATAGTGTAATTATTTTTAGGTCAGCTCAGTTCACCAAATGTTATAATTATAGCTATCCAAAGTTTTTCTTATAATAATTATTACAATAAATAGTTATTAACTTACATTAAATTTTACTGCTCCGCGGACCATTTTTTCTATCATACATTAAACTTTACTGTTCTACAAACCCTTTTTTTCACAAACGTTAAAAAATATTTGATTTCAGATTGGATAATTATATTTTATTGTGAACCCTGACACGAGACGCCGCTGTGACCATATGATAGCGCATAGTAACGAGGTAAAATTCTAATGGCAGCAACGTAATCCCCACTCCCGGCCGGGGGGAAGTACTTCACCTCCTCTCACCTATAAACGATTTTGGCAGCAGATTTATATAGCGTTTATGAATGGCGTGCGGCATCTATAGCTAGCAGATCATTGACTCGGACCGGTCGACTCGGAAAAGAGCTGTCGGAATGACAACGTCAGCCGCATATTGAATTCGCTTTGCCGGCAGTCGTCCACTAGTAGTCGGGTATAGAGGAGCAGGAGAAGATAAAAATGACATAATTTCAATAAGAAAATGTATAAAGCATTAGGTAAAAATAATTTAATCATTTTATACATCATTTTATTACATATTATTTTTAAAATTCCATTACCTTTTATGTTATATTTCGTGAGATTTTTAAAAAGCAATGTTATATTCAATAAACATTTAAGCGTTTTTATTATTATCCCTTAAAATTTTATTTAAAATAACATTAATCTTTATGAAATATTTCGTTAACTTAACTATGAAAAATACTAGGGTTTGTAGTGACATTAAGTAGTAGATGTAAAAATAATTAAAGAAAATATTTTTACGGTGTGTTAGCATGAAAAATCCTTTAATATTTATAATTTTCATAAAAATAAATTAAATTTTTTTGTAAGCTGTAAATTTAAATTGTATGTCTTAATTTTTCATAACTTTCCTAAAATTTACTTATATGAAGTTGTTTATTCATCACTGTCAAAAATATCTTGTTTTATTGTAAAATTAAAATAAAATTTAATATTACAAAAACATTAATGTATCCTTATCTACCACATGAAAGTATGTGTACAATTTATATTTTTATATTTTTTAAGGAACTATCATGTAAAATTCAACTCACTTTTTACAGTGTGCAATAAAAAAGTTACACTCAAGTTTGTTTTACTAAAAGTAAGGCTCGAGAATTTCGATATCAAGGTAAATTAATATGTTGACATTTAAACTTTTTTTTAAAGTCACGGCGGCATCGATCAAATAGCACAATTATAACGTTTCTCTTTATTGATGTTTTTCCGCTACACTAAATTTCATACAAAAATCGTAGTTCGCCGTCAGAGCATTCGGCAGTTTTTGCCCCTGCATGCAATTCCGGGCCGAGTCGACCGATCCGAGTCGACCGGTCCGACTCAGTGCGCGGGGTCTAATTTAATTACATGAATATCAAAAATTTCCGACTGCTCTTTTCCGAGTCGACCGGTCCGAGTCGATTTGATGCGTGTACTCCTTAACCGTTTTCAAATGATCGCCAATTTTCTAAAATACATTTTTACTTGGATCACTCTGTATCTCTTCAACCGTCCATATTTTATCATGAGAACTTAAGCATAAATTACCTATTTTCAAGTCTACTATCTCCTGTTGCTGCATGGCCCCTTAGTTATGTGACATCCTGTACTAAAATAGCTTTTTTAAGTGAAAAGAGTTGGTACAAAAACAATGTTTTGTTTCAGGAAATCAACACAATAAAACTTATCGTTTGGCGCACGAGACGATCAGATGGAAGTCCGATGTGCCCCTGACCGAGGGGCAGCTGCGCTCGAAGCGGGACGAATTTTGGGATACGGCTCCCGCCTTCGAGGGGCGCAAGGAGATATGGGACGCGCTGAGGTAATAGACTAGGCGGCCGTTATTATTAGCTTTATTCGAAATTTGACTTTGGCATCAAGTTCTGCTTCGATCGAGATGAAAATTAAGCAAAAAAATAGTAGTCCCGTGATTCGCATTATCTGTCAAATTTTAATTTTTTCCAAAAAATAATTCAAAAGTGGGGTTATTTCTGAAAGTATCGAAAAAGTTATTAGAAAAAGTTTTTTTAAATGCAGTTTCTAGCCCACATGCAAAATTTTAGATGCAAACTACGTTTTTAAAAATACTTATTTTATGAAGTTGGTCAAAAAACAAATAAACTTTGCATCACATGCGACTAAATTTTAATAGCCCAATTTTGATTTTGTAGAAAAACACACATTTAATATGGCGCTACTTTAAAGAAAATGTATCTGAATTAAAGCATTGTCAAAACTAAAAGCCTGTTTACATTAGGTGCAATCGCTGCATGCAGTTTATAGCCAGGGCAATTAACTGCTTTAACACCGTTTACATCACGTTTACATTATGAAGCAATTAATTTCAAGCAAGTATCTTGACAACAGATATTACCAACCCAAACATCAGCTGATTAAATAAGAGGTTATGTGTTATGTTGATTTTCCTGTAGGTGTTTCTGTAATTTTTTGTTGTGATTTTTGTTAATTAAAACATATTGACTTTCAAAAATATATTATATTAAAGAAAATCACAAAAACCAACACACAACACTTCAAAATACAAACAAATACTTTTGTAGAGGTTATGTTTACTTTTGTTATCAGGTTGGTATTGAAAATAATACTAGAAAAATCACTAAAATTGCATGCTATTTGCAATCAAATTAGAACATTTCCTAATTTCGTGCGATGCAAATAAAATTGCATCAGCTGATCAGAAAGTCACCAAAGCGCATGCCTTGAGGCAATTTTTTATTGCAATTGCATTGACTGCACCTAATGTAAATAGGCTTAAAGAACTTTTATGTAGGTTGCGTTGAGTGTTATTTTGCAAATATGGGTAAAAAATCAAAATTATCTTATGCAGCTAAAATTTTGCACGTGGGCTAAAAACTGCATTAAAAAAAAACATTTTTTAATAACTTTTTTCGATACTTTCAGAATCACTTTTGAATTATTTTTTGGAAATAATTAAAATTTGACAGATAATGCAAATCACGTATCTACTATTTTTTTGCTTAATTTTTATCTCGATCGAAGCACAACTTGATGCCAAAGTCAAATTTCGAATAAACTTATTAATAAAAAAATCCCATACGATGCGGACTTTGACTTTACTGGTCACACTCTATAAAACAAAAGAAATCGTCGCTCTATTTTTGACGGAGGAAGAAGAGGGGAAGTATTATTGAACTGAATCAGGTCAAAAAATTTCTAAATGATAAAAGTTTTGTGGTAAAGTAGGTAGGTACTGGACTATTTTAATATAGGTACTTTACGTTTTTATCGGTTTCTTTCTATACCATAGCATAGACAAAATTTGCACCTGCGTCACAAATACTTTACTATACCAATAGGGTTTACTTAAGAATTCACCACCGCGTGTAAATCCGCAGTCATCGAATTTTTCCGAAACCTCACCTACATTTACTTTAATTTAAAAATACAGTAGACTCCCGATTATCCGAAACCCGATTATGCGAACTCCGCATTATCCGAAACGACCCATGAACCGGATTATCCGAAATGATTCTGGCCATGCCTTCGCATTATCCGAAATTTCTAAGAAATGTTTTGTTGGTTTTGTTGTTGCGGCCAAAAATCGACATACTTTAAAATTAAAACAAGTACCAATTACCTCTTTCTTGAATTTATGAATATGAATACACACTAATGTACATACATAAGTATTAGAATTTATTATGTATGTATATGTACATAGATATAGTTACTTTTCCGATGGTTAATGATTTTCCTCAAACTCCGCATTACCCGAAATCGGTCGGGTCCACATCATTTCGGATAATCGGGAGTCTACTGTATATTGAAACACATATCCATAAACTATCTTTCTCATGTTGCAGATTTTCCAATTACCCTGTCGTTTTTAAAATATACTATTATTTATGTTTGTATTAATAGGCCAGCTTTTAAAATTATTTTCTCCCCAAGAAAGGTCTAAATTAAAAATCTGTTGCTACCCAGTTCTACCAAATTCATACCTGTTTAATTAAATTTTACTGGTGATATTTATTGACAGCCGAACGCCTGCCACTATTTTTCAAATATTTATCTTGGCAATTGTTAATAGTATATAAGTAAATGGTATAAATGCATGTCGCGAGTAAACTCTTAATAATGGCTCATCCTAACTTCATAATTTAGGAGTTGAACTTACTGGAAGCTGATTGGGATACATTTACAACTGGACACCTTGTACATTTAATTAAAAACGAAAGAAGGGGAAAAAGTTTTCAACACCTTTTATTTATTTATTTTTCCGCTTTGGTTAATCGGCTAAATATATCTTGCAGGGCCGCCGCAATGGCGGCAGAACAGCGTGACTACGACCTTGCGCAAGCTATCCTAGATGGCGCTGGGGTATTCGTTCCGAACGGATACATCACCGATTGTTACGATCAGCTGGGAGAAAGGTACGCTTAGCCTTATATTCCTACACATTTATAAATTTTTAGAGCTTTTATTTCTGACCGGGATATTATAAGTTTATATCATCATGGTTACGCTATCAATAAAGAGGGTTATAACTCCCTTGCGATATTAAAGATTCTCTAATTTCCTCTACCTTTTACAGGTAAAATAAAACAAGAAATGCTACTATATTTTCTTCATGTCATTACAACGTCAATGTCATTATTGACGGCACCTGATTCAAATATACCGGAAAGGTAATAAATTGAAACATATTCCGGTTTAAAGATGAACAAAAAATTAAATCGGTCAGAAATAAAATGATCTATGTGCCACGGGAATTATAAGAGTCTCAATTACCTCGGTCAATTGCTGTCCCTCGGGCCAAAGGCCCTCGGGAAGTAAACTTTGCCCTCGGTAATTAAGACCCTTATAATTCCCTTGATACATAAATAACTATTATAGAATCGTTTTTAGATGTTCTACTTACACTTTCAAGATTGCTTATAACTAAATTTATTTTGTGAGATAGAAATCTATTTGACGACTTCCAGGATACCCAGAATAGTTGCCTAATAAGTTTTTCTATTTTTAAGGTACCAAGTACCAATTTACTGCCTTTCTTATCCGATAAACATTGTAAAGGAGGACGGACGGGACTCGCCAGCCATCGAATCGGAACCTGTGGAGTCCGGTACCGAAACGGTGCTAAAGTTAAGGTTAAGTCACACCTGTAGCGACATGAAGTTACCGGTCTATTCCAGGGATACCGTCAGTATGTGTAAAAAAAAATTACAGGTGAGTAAATAAATAAAGTATTTATTAGGCGTGGCTTAGCCAATGCCTGCTTGGGATCCAACCTGAAAATATCTTTCACAATAAAATATAAACCTACACAGGGTGTTTCAAATAAAAACTCTCAGGCCAATTATTTCGAAAACTAAAAAGGTTTCTAACTCCTCTTCCCAGTTGAAATTTATATAATTCGAGAAACAATGTAGAGTAAAAATAAACTTCCGCCTTGTAAATGGTAACATTTCCCACATTACTGGTAAACCCGTTTAGAGGCGCCTTTTTAATAGCAACTTGAATAGTTGTACCGTTATCTTTATTAAGAACTTCTCCGGTAAACAACTCCGAGAAAATCCCGTCTCCTTGCACTGGAATATTATTTGAAAAAACATCAAAATTTTCTATATTTTCCGTTTGAGCCACTGTTTTTAATATATTTTTTAAAGCAACTTTATTGTATTCGTCCTCGTTCATCGTGGTATCTGGTCTATAATATAAACGTTACTAAAACTTAAGCACGCTGTTCAGAACGCACTGATATTAAAATCTATAAAAAATAATCCCAGAAAAATTTATAGTACTGAAACAATTGAAAAAATTACAATAGTAATACGGGATTCTTTAGGTAAATATCATACTTAATACCCAACCTTATTTTTTTACTTAAAGTAAATAGGGCTTACCAGTGTATAACACTTTAAATCCATCTTCACCTTTGGACAATTAAAAACAGGGGCTTTCAATTGTTTCTAATATATTTTGCAAAAAAAGGTGGATGAAACAGCGATCCGAAAAAACTAAGGAGTATTTGGAAGTATTATTTAACATGACAATGGGCCTTTTCACTATACAGGGTGTTTCAATAAAAACTCTCAGGCAAATTATTTCGAAAACTAAAAGTGACATGTAAATTCTGAAAACGCCAGTTGTTAGCCTCTATGAATGGCTTCACGACTGTGTAAAAAATGTGTTTGAATAATACAAGATGTAGGTGGCGCCACGGTGCAAAGAAATTTTTCGATGACCGAAACTTTTAAATGTTGTCGTTCTTAAGGTGGGAGTATCAACATGCTTGCCAACCTATAACCTATTTCGCGTAGATTTATTTATGTTTTCTAGCTTTTATACAAAATTTAAAGAAAGTCAGTATCGACTTGATATTCTATAGGTAATAATTGACATATTTAATAAATATCAAAGAATTTCATAACTTATTTTAGGAGAATTGTATAGCGAAAAATATCGGGTAAGATTTTTTTTAACATTATTATGTCATTGTCACTCATTGTTTTTTCACTATACAATTCTCCCAAAATGAACAATGAAATAAATTGATATTTTTGTAATATATCAGATACTACCTAAATAATGTACCGACGATACTGATTTTCTTTAAATGTTAGTTATTAAAACAATAAACTCAAAAAATCAACGCGAAATAGGTTATAGGTTGGCAATAAATTGAACGACGTTGAGAATTCAACCTTAAAGATAAATAATTTTTGGTCAAATTATGTCCTATAAAAAATTTTGATAAATCCAACATTAAAGTAGATGTTTGAGGTAAGTTTTTTTAAAAATAATTTTAACGAGTATTTTAATTATAAATATTTTTAATATCCTTTAGCAGATTTTAATTTAATTTTGGTAATGATAATTTTAGTGATAAAACGCTCATGTAGGGTTAAATTATTACGTCCAGTGACGTCTTAGGGGGCGCCTTAACAAACAATATTGGCAAAAAATAAGACGCCGCTGAGTTTTTGGTAATTTTTATATTTTTTTCGGATTAAAACTAAAAATATCCTTTTCTGGTGAATTGTTCTCATATCTTGCTTCGTTTTCCAGAAATAAAGATAAAAACAATTTTATTGCATATCTCTGGAAAACAAAAATCATCAAATAATTAATACGTTGTATTTTTTGTTGTTTAAAAGCATTAAAGCATCTTAACATAGTATAAAACGAAGTCGCTGTCGCCCGTCTGTCCCCTTATGTGCGTAAATCTTTAAAACTACGCAACGGATTTTAAAGGTTTTTTTTTAATAGATAGAGTGATTCAAGAGGAAGGTTTTTATGTATAAATTAGCGACCCGCCCGGGTTCGCACGGGTGCAATTTCAGAAAGTGGCATGCCGGGTACTAATATATCGGGTTTGTTCGGGTTTGTATTTATACCAGCGGGTTGCAACGCATGCCGGGTACACGCTAGTTATAAAATAAAATTAAAATATGTTTTAAATTTTATTAAAGAAATTATGAGAAATTATACAAAATTATTATTAAAAATTAGAACAATACCAAAAACTATTTAATGGGGTCGAATAAGGTGTTAAAAATTATTGCCGTTTTCATATACACACATGGCAAATCGATATAATAATTCGGTTCTGCAAACTGTCAATAGTGTATTTTGATTAATAGCAAATGATACAACATATTAATTATTTAATGATTTTTGTTTTCCAGAGATATGCAATAAAATTGTTTTTATTTTTATTTCTCGAAAACCAAGCAAGATAAGAAAACAATTTACCAGACAACAAAAGGATATTTTTAGTTTTAATCCGAAAAAAATATAAAAATTACCAAAAACTCAGCGGCGTCTTATTTTTTGCCAATATTGTTTGTGGCGCCCCCTGATACGTCACTGGACGTAATAATTTAGCCCTACACGCGCGTTTTATCACTAAAATTATCATTACCAAAATTAAATTAAAATCTGCTAAAGGATATTAAAAATATTTATAATTAAAATACTCGTTAAAATTATTTAAAAAAAAACTTAACCCCAAATATCTCCTTTCATGTTGGATTTATCAAAATTTTATATGGGACATAATTTGATCAAAAATTAATTATCTTTAAGAACGACAACATTTAAAAGTTCCTGTCATCGAAAAATTTCTTTGCACCGTGGCGCCACCTACATATTCTATTATTTAAACACATTTGGTGGATGTTGTCTACACCGACTTGTCCAAAGCCTTCGATAGTGTTTGTCACCAGCTGCTTATAAGAAAGCTTTCCAATATTGGGGTCTGCGGAACATATCTTAAGTGGATAGAATCTTATCTTTCTTCTCGTAAGCAACGTGTCACTGTATGTGGATCATTCTCTGAGGAAGTGCTGGTAACGTCAGGTGTTCCGCAAGGTTCGCACATAGGTCCCATTCTCTTTATCCTTTTCATAAATGATGTTTTGCAATGTTTCAAAAGATCTTACTGCCTCATATATGCGGATGATCTTAAGTTTTTTTCCATTGTTTCACCAGGAGACAACCATATGCAGAGTGACCTTGATAGTTTTGTTGACTGGTGCATTAAAAACTATTTAAAACTAAACGTAAAGAAGTGCAAAGTTTTAAGATTTTTCAAATGTGTTTACCCACAGAGTGTCACCTATACTATTAATAACATTAACTTGGAAGCTGTGTCGCATTTTAATGATCTTGGCGTAATTTTTGATAACGATTTATCATTTAATATGCATATAGACAACATCATTTCCAAGAGCTTTAGGCTGCTGGGTTTCATAAAGCGACACACAAAACATATTTCGGACATCAAGGCTTTGACAGCCCTTTACAACTGTTTGGTGCGCAGTATTATGGAATATTGCTCTGTAATTTGGAGTCCATATTATCAATGTCATATTAAAGGCACCCATTCACGTTCAGTCGGCCGGCCGTATTTTGCCGGAGAGATAATGGCCGGGCGGCTGGTACTCACTACACACACGCAGTTAAATGACGAGTCGCGTTCTGCCGGCGGCCTGTCGACTGTTAAAACTTAACGTGTGTAGTAGTTTACCGGCCGGCATTGGACTGCAGGCCATGTCATGTTATGTCATGTCATGTAGACATCCATTTAACCTTGTTTTTTCAGAACTGTCAGCTCCAGTTCACATTTAAAACTTTTTAAACTTTAATTTCTAATTGTCGAGAGCCAAGATTTACAAATGTATATACATTCGAAACATGTAGATAATTTACCATTTATTAAAACTTTATTTTAATATATACCAGTAGAGGAAGACTTCAAGTGTCTTATTTCTCTCCTTTCTAAAATTTTATAGTTTTTATTCAGTAACGCCGAACAAAATCGCAAATCATCCTAACTTCATCAAGAATTTTATTGAGTTGTACCGCAAACATAAATATTTGTGGAAAATAAAAGACTTTTCATATGCTAATACTGCTTTGCGAATTAAAGCATAATATGAAGACTTACTTTTACTATATAAAACAGTAGATGTCGAAGCTACTTAAAGACTCGGTGAAACATAAGATAAATAATATGAAAAGTGCGTTCAGAAAAGAACTGAAAAAGGCATTACGGTGCCCTTTCTTGTAATATACGGTTTTAATAAATACTCGAAATCGAAACAATGATCATTCATCCTAATAAAGTTTTTAAATCACTTGCACTCGATTGCCTCAGTTCTCGTACAAGCTTCATGTGGGAGAAAGTGCAACGTCTTTTTAGCCAGTCTTTCATCTAAATTGTTTTTCTTTTCCTTTTTCTTTGTTCGTGTGAAATAACAACAATTGCCGCTGCGCACTGTTTTTGCGACATGTTTGACCTGTCGAAATAACTGCGCATGTATGGTGAAATAACAAAAACTGAAGGCCGCTATCGAATCCGGCAGAAATCCTCCGGCCGTAAACGGTGAATAAAACTGTACGTGTAGTTTGACTTTCGATAACGGCCGGCCGGTCAGGCCGGACAGTCCACGGACTGACGGCCGACTGAACGTGAATAGGTACCTTAACAGACTGGAAAGGGTACAGAATAAATTTGCGAAATATCTGCTTTTTAAATTACATTTTCCATATCAAGGCGTTCCTTATGAAACTAGGCTCCTTCTATGTGGTCTACAAACGCTTGAATATCGCAGAAGGAAGGCTCTGTTAATTTTTTTATACAAGGTGATCAATGGTCATGTGAACTGCGAGTGGTTACTGCATATGATCTCATTGCGCGTCCCAGTAAGGAGAACCAGACAACTCCAATTATTCCTGGAACGGACACATCGGACAAATTACGGTAGAAGTGCGTTTGTTGAAAGGATGTTAAGTAATTACAACAGACATTTTGCAGATTGTGATATTTTTGGGACGAGTCTCGGGGCGCTAAAGAGACATTGAATTTATACAATGTAACTATGTGTCTTAATATATGTACCATTTAGATCTTAGGATTCTGTAGAGTACATTGTAAATAAATAAATAAACAAAAAATTTTTACACAGTTGTGAAGCCAATCATAGAGAGGCTAAAAATTGGCGTTTACAGAATTTACATGTCGCTTTTAGTTTCCGAAATAATTGGCCTGGGAGTTTTTATTGAAACACCCTGTATGTTAGAAATTCCCTAGAAACACCCATGAGTCGAGTAAGTTGAACCCATGGGCTCTCTTTTCTTGACATTGGCCGAAAACCGCATACCCGCGTTTTGTAGGACTTGAATTATGTGTGCGTCATGCTGACTGAAACGCGGGCCATAGACCGTGTCACAATAGTCAAATAATGACAAGATCATGGATTCCGTCTCCGACCATAAACTTAGATTGTCCGAATCGGTATTTATACGCTGCCCAGAATGTTCCTGTTTCTCCGATGAAAAAACTGGCAGTCGTTAGTATATATATGGTCATTACAATTCAATATATTAGCCACATCAGCAGTATAAATTATAAACAAAAGAGGACCCAATATGGATCGCTGAGGCACCCTACTGAAAACTCCCGGGACATCCGACAAGACCCTGTCACCTCAACTGATTCACTGAACGCGCTGTTTTCTATCGGACAAATACGATTTAAACCACTCCACGGCACCCTCGGTAAGATCCTAGTAATGTAATTTGGCTATCAGAAATTTTTATCCCTGGAATGCATATTTAATTTATCAATGTTACGCCATAAATGTTTTGGATCTTTATAATTTTGTTTAACTTCACTTTCAATAAAAGCCTTTTTTTCGTTCCTAATTGAGGCCGTCAGAAAGTTTCGCATGTCCTTAGGTTAGGTTAGGTTAGAGTGGCAGATCTCTGGCATGGTCACACGTAGTCCTATAAGGACCGTTGTGCTACCACACATGTTCGGCGAAACCTATCCGCATCAGCTTCCTGATTGTTAACGCGACCTAGACCGTAGAAGAATCTTGACAGCTCATTCAAACCAGCCATTGCTGTTAATAAACCTAGTGACTCGACCCAGTTGCAGGCTGCTCACTTCCTCCAGATCATTAATGAATGGTTCTCCCAGGGCATTGAACCTTCTTCTCGCGAGACCGGGGCATTCACACAAGAAATGCTGAATACTTTCCTCCTCTTCTTCATCTCTGCAACTTGTACCGAAGTCGTTAGTTGGTATTTGCATACATTCAGCGTGTCTACCGAACAGGCAATCTTCGGTGACTACGGCAGTGCTGTTTCTTAGGTCCTTCCGACTGTGCTGTAATAACACTGCGGTTTTCCTGCCGTCAAGTTGGGCGACAATTGCCTGGAGATGCTACAGGTTGTATGCCCTGTCCATCTGCTTTGTGCATGTCCTTATAATAGGCCCACTTTCCGTCAGTTTGCTCACGGAGGAGTAAAAATATTTTTTAAAATACTGCGGTGCTTATTTGCATCATACGTTTGACATTCAGGGTAATCCACGGACAATTTTTTTTTGTTATACGCACTCGCCTTAACGGAGCGTGGATATTAAAATGGTTATACCATTTTCCAGGTAAATAAGTTTTTCATCCACATTGTCGATTGTAAAAATATTTGCCCAATTTAAGCTTACAACATCTTATAAAATTTAGCATATTTATATTTTTATTGTTCCTAACTAAGTAATAGAAACTTTTCCCGGGTGTTTTTCTTTAGCGGCAAATTAAAGAGACAACTTATTCAATGATGATCAGAGAATACTCACCACTTCAGTTTTAGGATTAAAAGTTAGGATCATTTACATTAGGTCAATCAAAGTACTGCTTTTATTGGTAATTCTTGTAGGTGTCGTAGGCTGATAGTGAAATCCGTCATTTCATGAAAAGCCTAGTCATATCATGAAGCGTGGCTAAAAGGTATATTGCAACTGGTTTGTTCGTTGTTCCCCAGAGCATTTTTTTCAATTTTTTCAACTAATGTATAAAAATAAAATTTTAATTAAATTTAAAAAAAATGCTCTGAGGAACAACGAACATACCAGTTGCCAATATACCTTTTAGCCACGCTTCATGATGTGACTAGGCTTTTCATGAAATGACGGATTTCACTATCAGCCTACGACATAGGCATGTCTATGAGTTGAAAAAGAATAAAAGTTTCCATTAGCAAAGAATACCTATGAAAATCGCCAATACAGAAGACATATGGTACTAGGTATACTTTAGGTCAATGTAGTACCATGTATGTTGCAATAATGAAACTAAAAGGTATTTTCCTAGATTGATCCCCTTGTGTTCTAACCTGAGTATGGTCCTTTTTTAACACGCTTTTATTAGCTTTTCCTGTATGTATGTTTGTTTTTCTATTTCACGTTCATAATGAGTTCAGTACGACCCTCATTTGCGGATCGTAATGAAGCTATTTCGATACGCGTTTTTTCTTTATTTGATGTTGGTAACATTTAAATGTTTTATTTCATTGACTTGCGCGGCCTTTGTGATTTACGAGAAAACCCATTTTTCGCAGAGGAAAACTAGCTTGATAACTTACTTTTTTATTCTGTGTGGATAACAGTCATGTATGTTGGTTGCATAAATCTATAAATCAATCTTTTGTAGATGCTTCAAGCTATCATTTTCTGCCAAATCCTATCCAAAATTCAATCTACTAACCTTCTAATGTCGATTTTAACTTCAACTTTATTTGAATTTTCCATCTTCCCTATACTAAATTGCAATGCCGTGACGTAAAATCACGTCTTTTGAAATTCGAAAAAAAGTAGCAAAATCTCCCGAATTTCCGAACGCTCTGTATATGTACCGAATGTACAAGGATCACACAACGTATTCCGTCCAATTTCAAATCTCATCTCGCTAAAATAACTTAGAATCTCGTGGTGAAAATGGGTCAGTAAATCAAAAAATGACAGTTTGCAAAATAATTTTTGTTGTCCAGAGGCTCCTATGATAAAAAATAGTATTACCAACATAAAATTTAGACATAAAAATTTACAAAATTTGAAGGATTTATTTTCTTTTTAAAATGTATTTTTCTTGATTATAAAAGGTGAAATAGAAAAAAATGTATAAAGCACATGTTTCATAAGGCGTTTTAGCGCCCGTGTCAATAAAAAAACTCGCCACTTCGTGGCTCGTTTTTTAAAATAGACGCGGGCGCTAAAACCGCTTCTTATGAAACTCGTACTTTAATATACTATTGTTGGTTTGTTTTTAACCGACTTCTTTGAACCCGATTTTGACCCACTTTAAACGGTCAGATTTAATTTAAATTTTGTAGACTTATTAAGAACCGCTGACAATACAATAATCTAATAGGCAAAAAAATCTCCTGTCAAATTTTGTCAGCTGTCAGGTATAATCCGAAGATGCGATTTTGACGAAACAAATTATGGGGTCGTATAGTATTCGATACGAACGGAAAAATAAGCAAAAAAATTTCCTGTCAAAATTTGATAGCTGTCAATATGTCAAATCGTTTAAAAAAAATGATATTAATGAAAAAACTATAAGGTCGTATGTAAATTGACGGTGGAAAGTTGAAAAAAATACGCAAAAAATTTTCTTGTAAAAATTTGACACTTGTCAAAATGTCAGAATTTTCAAAAATTTGCAAATATCGTTCTTTTCTTATAATTCGGCATAAACGATCGGGTTTGTTCGGGTTTTCGACTTCTTTGAACAAACCCGAACAAACCCGATTTTGACCCACTTTAAACGGTCAGATTTAATTTAAATTTTGTAGACTTATCAAGAACCGCTGACAATACAATAATCTACTAATCTAGCTCAATCTACTCAAACAAATTTTTTTTCTTAACAATAACTCAAACTAAAAAATGAAAAATAAATATAGTTTAAAAAAACTAAAAAACACGCTTTAATAATTAATCAGACTAAAAAGCGGAAAATAAATATAGTTTAAAATAATTCTTGAAATTCTTAATATAGGAGAAAATAATAATGAAAGATAAACCTTAGTATTATTGTGAAAAAAGCGAGGGGTGCTTGATATACGAAAAATATAGCACAAAGCGCCCCCCGCTTTTTTCACAATAATACTAATGTTTATGGTTCATTATTATTTTCTGCCTGTATTAAGAATTTCAAGAATTATTTTAAACTATATTTATTAGTTAAATAACCACTGTTCAGGCTTATTAATGCTGTTCTTCTGGACGTTTTTCCATGCTGCAACAGTTTTTAATCGTTTTATCTAATTAACACTCATAGTCTGAGATCTACCATGGAAAAGCTAGGGAGTGCACTGTTCATAAAATAGAAATTGAACGTATGCATGATGCCCTATAATAAGGGTGTTATTAATATTTGTTCTAAATTGCCTATTATCGAGAAAAATACAAAAAAACGTTGACTAAATAAAGTAAATTCGGATATGAACAGTAGAGTTGTCGGGAATGTGCCGCATGAAAAATACCTTTCAGTATATAAACTACTGTTCAGTATCGATAAGTATCAGCTAGTACCGTTCAGTATGGCGTACATAATTTATTTTAGGTCTAGTCCTCGAGCCATTCATTATTAAATATAAAAAATTGCTTAAGTTTACTTATTCATAGTTTCAATTTTGAAGCTTCGTTCACCTGCTATGAGACGACACAGCCCGAGTTTGTTTTTCTTGTTCAAAAACTATACTGGGAATGACACTGGATAATCGATCGAACTGGTCTGCATATGTTAATAGTATTACAAAAAAAAACTAGTATCCTGTACCTTTGTCTTGCGCAGATAAAAAAAATTCAGTTAATCCATCTACTCTTTTAACTGTTTATTTCGCACTTTTTGATTCTCATTTGAGTTATGGTGTCGTATTGTGAGACAATTCTTCATCGGCCATTAAAGCTTTTAGATAGCAGAAGAAAGCTGTTCGTGTGATTGCCGATGCTGGTTACTTTGACCACTGTCCGCCCCTTTTTAAGGGGTTTGGAATTATGCCTCTACTTTCTCTGTTTATGTTCTATCAACTGCTCGAAATTCATAAAAACAAGAATAGTTTTGCCTTAAATTCTAATTTTCATAACTACTCAACTAGAGGTTCTGCCTTAATCAGACCTAAAAAAATTTGCTACAAAAAGGTTAAGGATAATTATATTAATATCTTATTGTATAATGCACTGCCGGAAAATGTAAAGCTGCTTAGTTATTTAAAATTCGAATCTATAATTAAAAAATCTTTTCGCCGTCACTGTTTTTATTCAGTTCGGGAGTATATGGACACTGCCACAGCGGATAGGTTGTTTTTACCATTTTTTCCTGTTGTAGTGTAAGAAATATTAAAATATATTAAAAATTTTAAAGATGTAATTAAGAAATTTCTTGTATCCCATGCTTTCTGCTCAGTGGTAGAATACATTGATCATTGATGTTGTCAATTCACGAACATCACTATTTAAATTTTAATTCTTTTATGTTATTACTGTTTGTTTATAACGTTTGTGTGTGTGTTATGTTCTTATACAATTATGTTTTTATTTGATATATATTTTAATATAGTTAAATACATGCGTCCAGGAATGCTTTATATTTTATATGACTTGCTACAATTTGTAATTTATAAAAAAGTGGTCTAATAAATATGTCTATTTCTTAATATGTCTATTTAAAAAGACGTATATCAAATAGCGCTTGTCTACGTTTTCGAAATATCCTTTTTATTTGATATTCGCAATATAAAGGTAATCGGTAATTTTAATAGCAGCTCTTTATACAACTGATAGTTCATACTTTGATAGGAAAATTAGTTTATTTAATTTTACAATCCCATTATTAATTAAATGATAACATACGAACAAAGGTTGGTATTTTAAAGATAAATAAACATACCTTTAATTATTCCTATTAAAAATAATCTGCTTGCGATATTTTAGGTAACATAATAACGATAACATTAGCGATTCTTTAGCAAAATCGATTATTATGCAATTAAGGTGATACTTTAGACGATCACCTTCTAGATGATTATGACACTAAGACAGCATGAGCTATTACGATCTTGTGTCCTGAGGATTTAAAAAAAATCTAAACACAACAGTACTTTTTCCCTTCTACATACTTTATAATCGCATAGACAAATGACAGCGGACCGAGGGAAGAAAGAACGCTCGTCATCACTTTACAGTAATATCAAAAAGCTGGTATTTATAATGCCTTCTTGTTTTATTAATAAAAAATTCACAGATCTTGCATCTTACGCAAATATCATAGGCGTATTGAAAATACCTACCACATACAGTGGCGAGAAGGAAACCATTGTCACAGTACAGATTACTCCTATCTGTGAGTATGTAACGTGCCGCTATCACGCGTTATTATGACGGCATGGATGCTCCGATTTAGTTTGAAATAATAATTAAATTATTATACTTAGAAATGTGTAAATTATACTTAGAAATGTGTAAATTTGACTGTTTTGTTAAAATAAAAAATATAGGATAATCTGTATATTAGTACATATTGAAGAGAGCTCAAAACCACCGTTTTAAAAATAGCGACAAAATTATTTCTTTAGCTATACACAGCCATTTACCTGCTGGTCCTTGTACTCTTTGTTCATGAAATGTCTAAATCTTAAGTCGGCTATGTAATGTTTTGGATTGGTATACTAGTATACATTCTCCCCCGACTTTCTGTGTAATACGCCAAGACCGCCGCGCTATTTCGCTTTGTTTCAGCGACATTCACTGTTTATTTTTTTCCAATTTTATCGAAATTGAAACAATCAAAAATGCGATTACCATTATATCGACTAATATGGACACCTGAAAATTTTAAAAATTACGAAAACGTTATGTGATATCAATGAAATTTAGACGAATAAAATCTATTTGCACTGTCGTAGATTAAATTTTGAATGATACACGTTCGATATGAACTTTGTTAATGAAACTTGTGCAATTAAACGTTGCACACGTTTCATTATAGTGTTCATCGAACTAGTATCATTAATAACTATCTACTAACTGTTCTCAGACTTCTACTGTTCTCTCTCCCGGCCATATTATCTTAATATCAACAAAAACAAATATAATAATAAATGCCGAAACCCAAAACAAAACAATATTAATACTCAGCAGATGATGTCATCGATCCTGTGCTGCTCGGATGTTTGTTTATACTTCACCGCCGTGTTATTTATGTGCATGTCGCATGTCGCGTTCATTTTTCATGAAATATACCCGTATATACGCACCCAGTAGTATTTTCAATACTAAAAAAGGATAAAATATACAATGTTCTGTATTAGAAACGAAATACAATCCCAGTGTATTAGACGACGGCAAAACTACAATAAGTATATTTTTTTGACATTAATTGACGTCTGTGGATTTAGAATTACAAATTTTTCGAGTAACTAAACGAAAGTATTTTGCGTTAATGAATTTAATTATCAACATGAGTTCTTATAATCTAGATGGCACATGTCATTTATAAACACTATTGAAATGTGTTGACAATATCGCTTGTAGAAGAGAGGCGGTGAAGGGCTGGGTGGGGCAAGGAGTAGGGATTACGGTGGATTTACCTTTGAATATGATCTTGCCACTATAGGTTAAACCTAACCTACAAATAACCCAACTTTCTATTTACTCACCTAGTAAAAGTAGCTGCAGAATTATTTGACCCTTGCGACTGATCGTAATTAGTCTCTAAAAAATATCACAAAACACAGCAATTATTACATAAAACCGATAATCTGAAGATATTTCAATCGATATTTTCAATGCGACACATCGTTTTTAAGCGATGCATGTCGTAGGCGTTAATTTTATTCGTAAAATAATTATTTTGCCGTTGCCTCTCAATCTTGATTGATACCTTTTACCTTTAGTTTTAGTTAAGGTGTGCGCTTAGAATAATTAGCTTTGTGATTTGATTTGTAATTCTAGTTCTATTAATTTTTTTTCGATGCATCGCAAACATCGATGTTTGTCCGCAATACATTTTCTGTTGACATCCCTAAATGAAAAAACGTCATCATGGCCTCAGACCAATGTCGTGGCGGTCTCATCTTTGGGGGCGGATCTCTTACTGCTGCGTTGCCATATTGCAGACTTTCTATAAGGTTTTAAACAAAGTAGAGAGGCGAGATTTGTATGTTGATTTACTTCAGAATGGAATACGATTTTGTCAATAGGTTCATTTGTTGTTGTAACCATAGTCCGGATATTAGGTAGAGAAAGGACTTTTAAATCAGAGTCAGCATGAGGCCTCAGGGGAAAATATTATTTATTATTATTAAGACCAAAATTTTACAGGCAATTATAGTACTTAAAGTTGCCACAGTGGATCTTTGCCCGTGCGTCATCAATCAACGATCAGGACTCGACGTGGTTAATAACTCTGCATCCTTGTTTTTTACAGTAACAAGTTTGAATAAAAGCATAAAATAACATCTCCAAAATTCCTCAATAATATAACGTGCTAGACAAGGATAAAACCATAAACGTCAGTTTATTACTTTCTTTATTTGTTTAGTTGACAACCGTTGTATTTTAGAACGTCATTGTCAACCTTATTTTGATCTGCCAATCTAATTCGTATTTTGTAAATCTGTCTGCCTTAGAACTGTTCCTGTTTCTAAAAATAGTTCTTTTTAGAGGTAATTATACCCACCATCTGTTTTGGCGGTAAGTATTTATGGATTTTTATAATAACTAATTTATTTATTTTAAATATTCTAACCGTGAAAGTTCTTTGAAACGTTTACGGCAGTGGCTAAATTCCCTTAAATGAAAGGATGTTAAAAATTTGACTTTTGCGATTTTAATAGTCAATAGAACACCAAACTTTTGTAGATTTTAAGCTTTAAAAATAGTATTAAATGTATAAACATTTGTTTGTCAATTTCTTTTAGATAATAGAGAATGCCGGGCAAAACTTAAAATAAATAATAATTTTTCGTGATATTATGTAGGTACGTCAAACGGTAGGCAGGCACGTCCATTTTATGAACTTAACTTAGTTTTGACTTTTTTCGTCTCGTAATTTTGATTTGATTCATACGATTTTGATGACGTAAAAGTGATGACGCACGGGAAAAGAACCACTGTGGCGACTTTACCACATACATTGACGGCCGTCCCTGTCCCCAGAGGGGAGCTGCCCCTAATTTAATGTCGACTGCCCCAGAAAACTGAAATTTGCCGACGCTTATGTTAGATTGCCCAAGGTTTTTAACAATAATTAACTAACTAGGCAACATAATCACTATCAAAGTGGCTTGGTTAGGTTTTGTTCAGGTTTGTTTATGTTTGTACATACAGGTTTGTATAAATGTATACATGTTTGTACAAATGTGTACAAGTATTTATAGTGACTGTTTGAAGGTTGGAGACAATGATGTTTCTTGAATGATGAAAGAGTTTTGGACTTCCATTGTCTTAATTTAAAATTTTTTAAATTAAGACAATGAAAGTCCAAAACTCTTTCATCATTCAAGTATTTATAGTTTTTACAAACCCGTATAAACTTGTACAAGTTCGTTCAAACTTGAACAAACCCGAACAAACTTGTTTAAACTTGTAAAAATGCGTAGAAACTTGTATAAACGTATACAAACTTTGAAACATACACTCGTGAACACAACCATTGTACGTAGAGAGTACGTATTCCTTATGGTTAATTGCCAATTGGATGTTCAATGTAGGAAATTTCACTTCTGCATTTATCTTATAAGCAAGTAATTATTAATCTATAGATAGATCTATAGTATAGCGTAATTGGGATGTACCGGGTGAACAACTAAGAATGGTCGTCGGGTATATCTCGGAAACTACTAAACGTAGAAACTTGGGATAAAAAAAATTATGATTAAAGCTGTCATGAGAAAATTCTGAAAATAATTTTTAAGTTCCGCATTTTGCCGCAAGAGGTAATTGAAAAGTAAATTTTAAAATTTTACATAACTCCGAAAATTCCACATTAAGGTATATGTTTGATAACACCATTTTAAAGCTTGGATAATTATGCATAATTTTTGTCTTATGCTCATTGGCGTACCGACTTTAATAAGACTGGGGGAAGCTGTTCAAAGTGTAAACATTTAAATCGCTGTAACTTCTAAACGACTTATCCGATTTCAGCAAACTAAAGACTGTTTGGAAGAGAAATATATGCACTTTCACCAGTCGTATTTAGTTGTCCATAATAGTTCTCAATAAAATTGCTAGAGGGCGCAATTTGTAATAATAATACTTTTTTTGATTTTATCCCGAAAATTCAAATCATACGGTATAATTATGATACCATAATCGAAAAGAAGATGAAATTTTCTAGAAAAAATATTAAAACCGCAGCTCGATATCTTTGTTCGTTTTAGAGTTATTGCCAAAACATTAATTTTTAATACAAATTGCGCCCTCTAGCAATTTTATTTGAAACTATTGTATACCATTGGATAAGACAATTAAAGGTACTTACCTTTCTCTTCCAAACAAGCTTAAATTGAGTAAAATCGGATAAGTCGTTTAGAAGCTACAGCGATTTTAATGTTTACACTTTCAATAGCTTCTCCCACTCTTATCAAGTGAAAGTGAAAACATTAAAATCGCTGTAACTTCTAAACGACTTATCCGATTTCACTTAATTTAAGCTTGTTTGGAAGATTTGTCTTATCCAATGGTATACAATAGTTTCAAATAAAATTGCTAGAGGGCGCAATTTGTGTTAAAAATTATTGTTTTGGCAATAACTCAGAAACGAACGGAGATATCGAGCTGCGGTTTTAATATTTTTTCTAGAAAATTTCATCTTCTTTTCGATTATGGTATCATAATTATACCGTATGATTTGAATTTTCGGGATAAAATCAAAAAAAGTATTATTATTACAAATTGCGCCCTCTAGCAATTTTATTGAGAACTATTATGGACAACTAAATACGACTGGTGAAAGTGCATATATTTCTCTTCCAAACAGTCTTTAGTTTGCTGAAATCGGATAAGTCGTTTAGAAGTTACAGCGATTTAAATGTTTACACTTTGAACAGCTTCCCCCACTCTTATTAAAGTCGGTACGCCAATGAGCATAAGACAAAAATGATGCATAATTATCCAAGCTTTAAAATGGTGTTATCAAACATATACCTTAATGTGGAATTTTCGGAGTTATGTAAAATTTTAAAATTTACTTTGCGGCAAAATGAGGAACTTAAAAATTATTTCCAGAATTTTCTCATGACCGCTTTAATCATAATTTTTTTTATCCCAAGTTTCTACGTTTAGTAGTTTCCGAGATATACCCGACGACCATTCTTAGTTGTTCACCCGGTACAATATAATCTAAATATTTCAGAACATTATGAATGCTTTTTGGAATAACAATAACAGTGACCTTCGATAATTTGCATCTGATAATGAAAACAGCATTGTTAATCAAAAAATAGGAGACTTGTCAAGAAGTAACGAAAAAATACTTTATCAATAAATTTAGGTCAAGACGATTTAGCTTCTAAACAAAACCGCGAAGAAAAAAGAGTACCTACGATCTTTTTAGTTCCGTGATTCAATTTGAAACTGCACAATGCTCTTTTAATCTACATGAGTAGTATTTATGGAAGTGCAACTTGAAAAAATAACAATTTACTGCTTAATTTAACTTTAATCCTAAAAGATGCAATCAAGCATTATAGTGTTTATAAAGACAAAGGTGTGCTTTGTTAATTTTGTACAAAAATTTATGTTCGCAAAAGATTACCAATACTAATTATTTCAATATAACAAAAACCTATTGTCTAGAAAAAAAGAGATACAAAGAAAATATATTAGTAAAATTAAAATTGTTTACGTTCCTCATACATAATAAAATATTAACGTGGGTTTGTAGCATACAAACTTACAAGCTATCTGTTTTTGTAACTATTTAATGGTATCGATTGGTCTTTTGCGCGCCAAAGTCACTTTTATTGTATTAGTGTATGAGACAAAGTTTTGGGCATGTGTTTGTGTGTAGGCCACATTAAAATAGTACTTGTAGTTCAAATATTTTTTATAGTACCACCTGGTGAAGACATGGTGCCTCAAAGCGGTACCCATCGATTTACCTTTATTTTTAAATCACTTATAATTTATAATTTGATACAATTTCGGCATTTTAAACAGGGGATAAGTACCCGAAAATTGGTGTTATTGCTACACAGTAACATTTCATGTCTTAGAAAAGTCAGAAACAAGCTCGTCCCAATCCCAATACACATATGGTAAAACTTTTGTCAGGTGTCGTGGTATAGAACTAAAAATACAATTTTTAAATACTTTCGCGTTTTACTGGTTTTACACCGACCTTATACCGTGCGAGCAAAAATTATTTGCATCAAAGAGGGCTTGGATTAAAAAACGTGGGGCTTGGTTTAGATCACAATGATATGGGGTCGATATATCTAACCAAATCTAGGTTAAAAATTTGTCAAATTCATATTATGACATGATATGCCAAACTAATGAGTAATAAAATTAGTAGACAAATACAAATTTATTTTTTTTGTTTACAAAATGAACAAAGTAAGAATATACAGAAAGAAAAAAAAATACATAAATTGCTGAAATTGGCCACCGCCATGCTCCAAGCACAAATTCACATGCTCTTCATATTTTCGAAAGTGTTGACCAGCATCTCTGGAGTACCACATTCTTGGATGACCTTTCTTGTAATTGTTCTAAATTTGCAACTGGTGTTTTAAAAATAGTGTTCTTTAATAAATGAGGAAAAACGAAGTAATCCATAACCGTTAAACAAGGTGATCTAGTAATTGCTCCACAAATGGATTCAAAATATTGTCTCTATACCGCTCTGTGCTGTAACTGTGTCATGGAAAAAAATAGGACCAACAATTCTTCTTTGGGAAACAGCTAACCAGACACCAATTTTTTGAGGCTGCAATTTGGACTCTACAAAAAAATGGGGATTTTCACTACTCCACATGCGGGTATTCTGAGAATTTACATAACCGGAGAGGTGGAACCAGGCTTCATCCGAAAAAAATGTCAGGTCTAATAAATCATTTATTTCCAATAAATTTTGGGTAAACCATTGATAGTAATTTCTGCGTCTTTCAAAATCTGCGGCTTGTATTTCTTGGAATACTTGCACTTTATAAGGAAATAAATTTGCTGAAAAAGCTGCTTCTTAAGAATAGTCCTGCATGTTCCATAAGATCTTCCCACTTCTTGGGACAGGCGTCTTATACAACTTGTTGGCGTATTTTGCATTATTTCACGAACGTTTGCAACAAGTTCTTCTGTTCTTACAGATGGTCTTCCTGTTCCTTTTTTGTGTTGTATAGAACCTGTTTCCCTAAACACAGCCACGGTTATTTTCAGGCAGTGATAAAAATCCCCAGCATTAAAAAAAGCAACGTTATGAAAATGTTTATGAAAATCGTCCATGCACAAACCCGGATTGTATTGCTACTCACCATTTACTCTAACCCCGTTTCGAAAATACGCTTCAACCATGAATGTTTTGTGCTGTTCGGTAAAGCCCATTGTGTGAATTGTCAAGAAATTGAAAAAATTAGCGATGAATCAAATTACTTGTAACGACTGTCAAAGATGACAGAATAACTGATTGATTGTTAATTCAGGTAGTTACTGACACCCAACAGGTATTAAGCTCTACGGCTAAGCATTACGTCCTTAGATGCAAGGCCCTCTTTGATGCAAATAAATTTTGCTCGCACAGTATAAACTTTCAAAACAATAGGTATTAAAAATGCCACTGTGTTTAGTGCATACCTAATTGTGTTATAGTGAAAAAGTGCGGCAGTATCATTTTAATAGGCAATGAATCTCAATAGGTGCATTGTTTTAATAAGAATATTATACCTAATACACCAGTCAAGTTATCAAAATTTTAGTGCAAAATGGAAAAAATTGATATCCAAAATTTTATTGCTGGAAACTGTTTATGGGGTAAGTATAAACGTAAAAAACCAAAAATAGACAACTGGATCGGTCATCCCTCCCCGTGGGGGGTCGAAAGGGGGTGAAAAATGGTGTTTCGTGATTTATCGTAAAAGGAGACGTCCTAGAAAAAAATGTTTCATACAAAACTTGTAGATCATGTAAAAATCTACTACTTTTGTAAATAGCACTTTTTCACATAACCTCAAATTTTTTTAGATAAGTGCGAAAAACCGGTTTTTGTGTTTTTTAATTTTTATTTGAAAACGTGTCAACTAATATTTATGAAATTTTAGGGAGAAATAGCTTTTCTTATGACAAATAAGGAAAAAAATTTTTGTTTTTATTTCATGGGCTGTTTTGAAGATATTTGCTTTTTTTTTTTTGTATTTCTTTCAAATAAAATTTGTCCTTCGAAAAATCAATTTAAAAACTTTTGGTTGTGATCATTTTTTTCGTTTTTAGTTGCACTTTAACATGAAAAGAAAAAATAAGTCAGGGCGCAAAAACATCCTTTAAAATGCACAAGAAGCCAAAAGTGAGTTTTACGAAAACGAATATTTCAGTATAAGTTCATAATTCGTTTAAAATTACGAACATTTTTTAAAATCAAGTACCTATTTGTATTCTATGCGAAAAAATACTAAAAAAATTATTAAGAAATTTAGGTTAATTAAAATTTAAATTAGCAAGAATTTTAAAATACGAATTTTTGTAATTGATCGAGAAAAGTATAATTGCGTAAGCGAATCACAAAAAAAAATAATTTTAGGTAATTTTGAAGTACTCTGGTTCTTTTTAACTAATAAAAATAAACTTAAACTAGATTCAAATAACAAGTATATATTTTAACGAAATATAAATTATTAATTCAAAAAAATTCTTCATGTTAACATAAAGCATGGTAATGATGGTAACATTGAAAAAAAGTGGTATACAAAACCTGTTTGGTCTAGTAGATACTTAACCTATAACTCACGAAAAACCCAAGAATTGCAAAATTATTACGTTATTATATTTTAAATGCAGTCTACTCTTCAAAAAGTTTTGAACACCAAAATTTACGATCAATCGTCGCCTTTCTTCACTGTTTCACTGGTTGCGATACAAGCTCTGGATTTGCTGGCAAAGGAAAAAAAACAAGTTTTCATTCATTATTAAAAACTCCAAACTTGACTACTTTGGTGGAACCTTTTTATAAAGAAAATGTAGACCCCACGATCATTTCTGCTAACGGCTGTACTTTAATAAAATCAATTTACAAATGTGAAAAATCCAAAGAATCACTTGATGAATTGAGGTTCAGCCAGTATAAAAAACTATCGACTAGAAAAGGTTTCAAATTAGAAAAAATACCACCAACTGTTGGGGCAGCTACGCAACACTCTTACAGATGCTATTTCCAGGTTCAAAAGTGGCTTGGAAACAATACTTTACTTGCTACTAAATGGGGCTGGAATAAAATAACAGCTAATAAGAAAGACGTGCTGTTACCTCATTTCACAGGCGATCCAGTTATTCCGGACACATTACTTGTAGCTGTGAAAAAGGCTGTGGTACTAAGTGCGGATGCCGAAAGCATGGTCTGCAATGCACTGACTTATGTGCAAAATGTCAGAGTGCTGGTAATTGTACTAATTTTGAAGAGCGAAAAAATTTGGATGGCTTTATTGATGTAGAAGATATTTTAGCTGTAAACGAAGAACCAACCCTTTGCTTAAATGCTGAAAAACAAATATTTGAAGATATTTTTCACATTAGTAGTGAGGATGAAGACGGCAATGAAGTTGAAGAAAACGTTTCAGCGGAAAAAATAAATTCTAAATCAGAATCATATAATTTAAATGATGAAAGTGTACCAAAAAAACGTAGATTGGTTTAGTACTTATATTAAATATTTATTTAAAATATAATAATGTAATAATTTTGCAATTCTTGAGTTTTTCGTGAGTTATAGGTTAAGTATCTACTACTAGACCAAACAGGTTTTGTATACCACTTTTTTTTAATGTTACCATCATTACCATGCTTTATGTTAACATGAAGAAATTTTTTGAATTAATAATTTATACAGTGTGTCCACGGATGGACCTAACTATACTTGTAAAAAACTTTATTTTCAATTTTTCGAAAAAAAGTCATTCTTCATCATTTCTTTTGCTCATTAAATAAATATAATTCACGTAAGAAAATTTCCATTTTTTTATACAGGGTGCACAAAAAATGTAAAAATGTAGATTTGCAAAATTAAAAATTTTTGATCCAACTTTTTTGAATGATCAAAATAAAAGAGATTGGAAAGAGAATTCGAAAAGCCAAATAAAGGTTTGAGATATGACCTGTGGTAACTACGATATTTTAAATTAAAACTTCAATCTGAAGGAAAATATTAATAATTTATTTAACTTTAATATAAAATATCGTAGTTACCACAGGTCATATCTCAAAACTTTTTTCGGCTTTTCGAATTCTCTTTCCAATCTCTTTTATTTTGATCATTCAAAAAAGTTGGATCAAAATTTTTTTATTTTGCAAATGTACATTTTTTGTGCACCCTGTATAAAAAAATGGAAATTTTCTTACGTGAATTATATTTATTTAATAAGCAAAAGAAATGATGAAGAATGACTTTTTTTCGAAAAATTGAAAATAAAGTTTTTTACAAGTATAGTTAGGTCCATCCGTGGACACACTGTATTTCGTTAAAATATATACTTGTTATTTGTTTCTAGTTTAAGTTTATTTTTATTAGTTAAAAAGAACCAGAGTACTTCAAAATTACCTAAAATTATTTTTTTTGTGACTCGCTTACGCAATTATACTTTTCTCGATCAATTACAAAAATTCGTATTTTAAAATTCTTGCTAATTTAAATTTTAATTAACCTAAATTTCTTAATAATTTTTTTAGTATTTTTTCCCATAGAATACAAATAAGTACTTGATTTTAAAAAATGTTCGTAATTTTAAACGAATTATGAACTTATACTGAAATATTCGTTTTCGTAAAACTCACTTTTGGCTTCTTGTGCATTTTAAAGGATGTTTTTGCACCCTGACTTATTTTTTTTTTTTTCATGTTAAAGTGCAACTAAAAACGAAAAAAATTAGCACAACCAAAAGTTTTTAAATTGATTTTTCGAAGGACAAATTTTATTTGAAAAAAATACAAAAAAAAAGCAAATATCTTCAAAACAGCCCATGAAACAAAAACAAAAATTTTTTTCCTTATTTGTCATAAGAAAAGCTATTTCTCCCTAAAATTTCATAACTATTAGTTAACACGTTTTCAAATGAAAATTAAAAAACACAAAAACCGGTTTTTCGCACTTATGTAAAAAAATTTGAGGTTATGTGAAAAAGTGCTATTTACAAAAGTAGTAGATTTTTACATGATCTACAAGTTTTGTATGAAACATTTTTTTCTAGGACGTCTCCTTTTACGATAAATCACGAAACACCATTTTTCACCCCCTTTCGACCCCCCACGAGGAGTTGTCTATTTTTGGTTTTTTACGTTTATACTTACCCCATAAACAGTTTCCAGAAATAAAATTTTGGATATCAATTTTTTCCTAACATTTTCCAGTCTTGACTGGTGTATAAATATCGTAAAGAAATTTAAAAAATGTTAAACTGTTGTGATGTCCAGATATTACAAGCTATATTTTTTTAACCTTTTAACAAACCCAAATAACATAACCCTGTATTTTCAAAGTTGCCGCGCGTATATCGCTACAAGGTTACAGTCAGTTGGAATGATGCAGCTAACGCAAATTAGTGGATGGCAACCCATAAAAACCAAAACCCCGTTAGTACAGATATATTATATTGTGCCATTTATATAGCCTATTAAGCATATAAAATTCCGGGTAATGTTTTTTAAGTTATTGCGGTCCGAGAATATAATTTTGCCTAATAAGTTAGGGTAGAGATGTTAAATAATTAATAATAAAATGGGATTATTCCAAGAATACCGAACGTATAAAATATATGTTTTTAAAAAGTTTACTTCGAAAGTGCCATCGTATTTGTTGAATCCTCTATATTGGGATAATTAAGCGCGTATAAGAAAAAACACAAAGTTTAGAAAAGTTACCGACTTCTGTGCGCTAGTGGAATATACCCATGTTTAATATGGAACACATGAATCAATAATTCAAAACGATGCCCAGCGACCTTTAAAAACAACAATGAGCGATTGATTGGTGTTTGCCTCATATTATCATTGTTAATTCTACGACAATTTTTCAAGCTGTATGTTTTTATAATTATTGGTCATAGCAACATATTTGCTTTGTAAAAATTAGCAGTCAAATTGACTACCGAGGTCTAATTAAATTTAAACATAGGGGGGATCTATACTGAGAGTTAGTTGTTATATACACCTTATACAAGTTGAGTCGGGAGGAACGGACCAAACTTTAGGAGCGTAATATACACGCAAAAACAATTTGAAAAAACCCATATGTTCTTATTCGATAATCATTTGTTTTCAAGTTATAGCGTAATACCAAATAAAGAAAAGATCATATATTAACGGTTTCCTAATCAGCGTTATTTTAATAAATGGTCAAAAATACCGCCATTGACTTCTAAACATTTTCTGCTTCGTCTACGAAGATGACCCGTTGCTCTTCTAATTGCTTCATGTCTCTTATTTAAAATTGGCTGCAGTATTTCTAATACGTCGAATTAGTGCATCCCGAGTGTCCACTTTTACTTTGTACACTTCATTTTTAAACCAGCCCCATAAGCAATAATCTAGTGCTGCGAGGTCTGGAGATCTTGGAGGCCAGTTAATAGGACCACCGCGACCAATCCAACGCCCTGGAAATGTTTCGCCTAAATGTTGCTTGACCTGACGAGCCAAATGTGCAGGAGTTCCACCGTGCTAGTAATACATTTGCCTTCTGATATTTACAGGAACATCCTCTAGTAGTCCTTGTAACTCATGTTGTAAAAAATTTAGGTAGTTGTCTCCTGTGAGGCGATTCTCCAAAATGGAAGGGCCACTTAAATAGTTATCGAGCATACCACACCTCACGTTAACCGAAAACTTATGTTGAAAATTACTTTCAACTGTTGCGTGGGGATTTTCGATTGACCATACATGAGAGTTACGAGTATTATTAAAATACATTAGGTGCGAACAGTGCAAACGGAGCCACAAGATGATGGAAAGAACAAGTGACACATAGCTTACTGCTATGATAACTTTATAACTTGTTTCTGCCAATACTTTACGAATGGCCTCTCGTTAGGTCTAGCATTACGTTGGACGTTTTTCCAAATACTTTACTTGTTCTTTCCATCATCTTGTAGCTCCGTTTAGACTGTTCGCACCTATTGTATTTCTTATATTCCTTATTCTATTCTCCTGATGTGGAATGTAGAGAATTTACCCGTCAATAAAACTTAAAACTTATTTTAATATACCAACAGTGGAGGAAGACTTAAAGTGTCTTATTTCTTTCCCTTTTAAAAAATAACTGTTTAGAAGAAACTAATGTCCCTAGGTTACGTCTCACAGGTCTCACTCATCAGAAATTGTCTCAATACATATAATATATCACAAACACAAGCACTAGGCTGCAACGAGACAGGTACTAAAACATCCATAAACAATCTGGTAATTCTTATAGCATTCTCTGAAACAAAAAAAAACACAAGCAGTGTCGGTTTGACATTAACTTTTTCTATAAATTATGGCCAGTGGCCAAGTATCTACTCATTGAGTTAGGTTAAACCAGTATCCTTATGCCCTCCTTATTTAATGTTGCTCGATGTACATTGTATTGTACAATATTCCTTAAAACAACATTTCAAGAGCCTAAACTATCAGTTCGTAACTGATTGACGTATTACCTCGGGCACAAATCTGTTGCAGTTATCTGCAGGCTAATCTTTCGTTAAGATTGGCTTGTAAACTATTATTAAATATGTGAAACATTTCATGTTTCATGTTAATCTATTTATTGTAAACTTACATTTCCAATATAAAAAATAGGTAAGGAAGTGTAAAATCAATTTGATAAACAATAAAAAAATAATTACCTGCATGGTAGGCTGGAATAATAATTGCAAAATTACACACATCGGCGAAGTTTTCTAGAGTAGAAACTAATAGAATTTTATTGAATATTAAAATAAGAATCAAAAAATTAATTTAATTTCTTGAAAAAAAAAACGTGGACAAGAGAAATAGAAATTGACATTTTGGACATGTCGGGCTGGCTGGTTTAATCCAATTAGCACCTGGCTCAGTTTAGAAAGCGTTAGAATATAACTGTCCTTATCTATACGTCAATAATATGAGACAGAACCCGGTCCCTCGGCCAGCTGGAGAATCATCAAGCTGCGACAGCGCCAATTTGATTCTGGTGTCCAGCTGCGCGGCTTGAGATAGAAATGACCTTGTGATACAGGAAGGCTAATTTCCACTTTCACAGCATCCCAATGTGGGTTCGATAAACAAACATACACCGAAATGATTCCGTATTGCACTGCGCTAATCGGGGCTCTTTGATTGCGAGTAGGGTTTCCAATTTTCGGGATCGGGATCCCGTTTTGAGATCCCGGGATTAAAAATGAAATCCCGGGATCAACCCTAATAACTAATAATATTTAATATTAAAAAATCTAAGACCAGCAAGTAGCAACAGTAATAATACAAATGCAGACTTATGGCACAAAACTTTTTATTAAAAAACTCAAAAATAAAAACCATTTTTATAGATTTACGTTTTGTAAATGAAAAAATTAAGTTATGCGAACGTACGTAAAACAAAGGAAAGAACTTTTTAGGCGCAAACAAAAAAAATTGTTAAATATTTACGATCTGAAGTTGAGTCACTGAAACGCGATCTAAGTTTGGTCGCAAATGTCACTGCTGAAGAAAATGCTCTTTCAGCTTCCATACTTGTAGGTGGTACTGTCAGTAAATATTCGTAACACTTTTGCAAATATAAACCTTTTAATCCTCCATTTTTAAAAAGGGATATTTATTTTTTAATTACGTTAAGGTGGGAGTACCAACATGCTTGCCAACCTATAACTTATTTCGCATAAATTTATTTATGTTTTCTAGCTTTTACACAAAATTTAAAAGAAAATCAGTATCGACTTGATATTCTATAGGTAATAATTGACATATATTTAATAAATATTAAGGAATTTCCTACCTTATTTCAGGAGAATTGTATAGCGAAAAATATCGGGTAAGATTTTTTTTAACATTATTGTCATTGTTCTTTCACTATACAATTCTCCCAAAATTAGCAATGAAATAAATTGATATTTTTGTAATATATCAGATATTACCTAAGTAATGTGCCGACGATACTGATTTTATTTAAATGTTAGTTTAAAAAATAATAAACTTAAAAAAATAAAGCGAAATAGGTTATAGGTTGGCAATAAATTGAACGACGTTGAGAACCTAAAGACTTTTAAGAGTAACTTTTGGATTTTCCGATATTTGCCGCCAATTAGGTTTAGTTCTAGTGGTAACCGAGCCAATGGCTTCTTGAAGTTTTTGCTTTAAAGTTAAAATCCCAGTCGACTTTTCTCTTATTTCAGACAGAGGCATATTGTCTTCATCGTCCGATTCCAAATCTGAAGTAATATATTTTTTTAAATGTTCTGATATATTTTTGACAAATTGAGCTATGGCTTCAGAATTTGGGTGTCTAAATAAACTGTTTTCATGATGGGTGCTAGGATTTTGAAGATATGAGATAACCTCAGACATTATAGTTCGACGTTCATTTATACGATTTGTCAGAGCTTGTTGAAAGTTGGGCGAAAGTGAATCACTGTTTGTATCATCTTATAATAATATAATAATTAACAATAGATCCATAAATAACTTGGGCAAAACGAAATAAAACGCCAAAAAAGAACAAAAAATACATGTTCGAGATCAGATTGAAATTTGATCGTTTAAAAAAATCGGGATTTTCGGGATTGCTATACTTCAATCCCGGGATTTTCGGGGACAAAAATCTTCTGGGATCCCGGGATGCAAACCCTAATTGCGAGTAAATAATGCCTGCCAATGTCACTTATCTCACCGTCAAAGTTGCTGGTTAGTTAATTATTATTAAACACCTTTGTGCAACCCAACATAAATAATTTACCAATTTATGTTAAAGAAACTATTAATTGAAATTAATTTTGTTGGAAAAAAATCCATTATACTAGTAATGCAAATTGCAACATTAAACATGTAATTCGTATGCCAAGATTAACCTCAAATATTTAATAATGTTAATGATAAACGCAAACAGTTTTACTTTTCCTTTGACGTTTCTTTTTATTGTTAAATATTAAATAGACCTTGAATAATCTATAAATAATTTATATGGGTCAGTTATTTTTGCGCATTTTTTTTTATATAGGGAGAATCGTTTAACTGGAATAAAGTCGGTAACAATAAATCCATCCTTTCATTAAAAAAAAATCCAAAAACATGGGACCTTTTGTTTATTTAACGGGTTTTTTACGGTTTTCTTGAATTTTACCCTTTATTCAGAAATCAAAACTAACCCAGTTTTTTCTTACTTGCAGTAGATTTTTTAATGTACCCCCTGGTTAGTAGGTTCAAGGCGGGAGTTGGGTATATGGTCAAAGCTTTTTGCACTGCAGCCTTCTGGCCTATTGTGCGCCTCGTTCTTGTTAGAAAAGGATTGTTCCTTCTACCGTGCGAGCAAAAATTATTTGCATCAAAGAGGGCCTTGCATCTAAGGACGTAATGCTTAGCCATAGAGCTTAATACCTGTTGGGTGTCAGGTCAGTAACTACCTGAATTAACAATCAATAAGTTATTCCGTCCTCTTTGACAGTCGTTACAAGTAATTTGATTTATCGCTAATTTTTCCAATGTCTTGAACAATTCACACAATGGGCTTTACGGAACAGCACAAAACATTCATGGTTGAAGCGTATTTTCGAAACGAGGTTAGAGTAAATGGTGAGTTGCAATACAATCCGGGTTTGTGCATGGACGATTTTCACGAACATTTTCCTAACGTTGCTTTTATTGCTGGGGATTTTTATCATTGCCTGAAAAGAACCGTGGCTGTGTTTAGGGACACAGGTTCTACACAACACAAAAAAGGAGCAGGAAGAACATCTGTAAGAACAGAAGAACTTGTTGCAAACGTTCGTAAAATAATGCAAAATACGCCAACAAATTGTATAAGACATAGCGTATATGCTTAGGGTTTCTCTGACAAATTTAAGACATTTATAGATGTACAAGAAGGCAAAGTAAATAGCTTATTTCTTACAAACACATCCGCAACATCCTCCCTATAGCCCATTCTGAACATGACACGCAAAACCCTCCGCTGCAATTTAAAGATCCTGACTGCATGTGGGGAGTGTCCCCATGCAAGAATCCCATATCCGCAATGGGAAAGGAGAATTGAATTCCTCTCTGAGTTATTGGCTGTCAGGACTGATTGTCTAGGCAACTCATCCCTCAAAGATCTTATTACAAAAATATTTTTTGACAGCTTTGCAGCTAGAGAGTCCACGTGATGCTCCCATGACAGTATGGGATCTATACAGAACCCCAAAAACTTAGAATTTTCCTGCTGCTGGCAGGTTCGCTTGTGGCTAAAGCACGTAACCTTGGTTTTATTTTTATTTAGACTCGGGCCATTTTGACCAAACCACTTTGATGCTGACAGTTTAGCAATATCTACTTTTTTATTTACATTTATAAGATCTTTGTCCTTAACAAGAATAGTGGTGTCATCTGCAAAAAGTATGGTGTCAGAACTGGGATCCACACTGAATCTATTTATGTAGATCAAAAACAATATGGGTCCCAGCACTGACCCTTGGGGCACTCCGCAAGAGACTTCCTTTATATTTGAGTTTTTATTGTTTATTGATACAAACTGCTTTCTGTCAGTTAAGTAGGAACTTATAAGCTTTATACTATTCTCATCAAATTTGTAAAATTTTAGTTTAGAAATAAGGAGACTGTGGGATACACAATCAAATGCCTTTGTTAGGTAACAAAAAATTGCACCCACAATCTCCCTACTTTCAGTGCCCTCTATCATTTTGACCATTAAATAGACTAGGGCATCTGTCGTAGATTTTTTTGCTCTAAAGCCAAATTGCCCAAAATGAAATAGATTATTCGACTCAAAGTATTGTCCAATTTGCTTCTTCAATACTATTTCAAAAATTTTTGCCACAACCGGTAATATTGAAATAGGTCTAAAATTATTTAAGTCATTTGTGTTTTTATTCTTTGGTATAGGCAAGACTCTAGCCACCTTTAAACTATCCGGAAAAATACCCTCAGTTATACAGGCATTTATGAGGTCTGTCAAAGGGTACAAAATTTCTTCTTTGACAGATTTAAGTAATTTAGCATTTATATTACAGTAATCTAGGCCAGGCTTATTTGTTAGATCTTTTATTATATCTCGAACTTCAATGTAGCTGACTGGTTTAAAAGTAAATTCAAGGACAATGATACTTGTTCGGTGTCAGGACACGAATCCGCACAAGCCCTCCCTCAAAGAGGCCTCTGCTCTTTAGTTCGCTCTTAATTCTATCACCCACATCAACAAAAAAGCTATTTACTTCATTTAGATTCAAGTCACATGGCAATTTGTCTGATTTTAAAGGACGCTTTGTATTAATTATGTCCCAACATGTTTTTATTGGGTTTGTACTATTTTCAATAACTCTGGTTGTCTTCCATCTTTGCCTTTCTTATTGCATTTTTATATTTACATTTATATTCATTTTTTAGCATCAATATAGTTTTGGATTGAAAATTATGACAAAGTTCGTAAAGAAGTCTTAAGTGTTCTCGCATTTCCCTAATATTATTATTAAACCATTGTTTTTTTGACTTATTTTTAATAGTTTTTAATGGGAAACAGGTTTTAGATCTCTCTGAAAGAATAGTCAGCATGCGTTCAAATAAAATGCTAGGGCTTACCTGATTATTTTTTTAAAAATTCCAGTTTACTTCAGCAATGGCGTTATGAAACTCTAAAACTCCTCTCTGAGTTATTGGCCTGATATAAATTTGCTCAGATTCCTTGTTTTTTACCTTTCCAGTGTCCACAGATATTTAAACTTTCTGTATATTCTTAATTACAAGAAAGGCCATCCAAGAATGTGGTGCTCCAGGAATGCTGGTCAACACTTTCGAAAATATGAAGAGACGTGTGAATTTGTGCTTGGAGGATGGCGGTGGCCAATTTCAGCAATTTATGTAATTTTTTTTTCTTTCTTTCTGTATATTCTTACTTTGTTAATTTTGTAAACAACAAAAATAAATTTGTATTTGTCTACTTATTTTATTACTCATTAGTTTGGCATATAATGTCATAATATGAATTTGACAAATTTTTAACCTAGATTTGGTTAGATATATCGACCCCATATCATTGTGATCTAAACCAAGCCCTACGTTTTTTAATCCAAGCCCTCTTTAATTCAAATAATTTTTGCTCGCACGGTATTAAAAACTACTAAATAGCGTATATTTTTGGCGGAGTTCCCTAGGGGCTGATGTCATCGCTTTCATGCGATCGGTTTACATCTCCAAAAGCTCGTCGCTCGGGTGTGCCCTGTTTTCTCGGGGTGTTGTTTTCATTCCGCGTTTATTTTTATCCTAGACACGCTGCAGTTTACCTCCATTCTAATGTACCCCCAGCAACAGCACTGTTTTTCCATCCTTCTAATATTTTAATTTGGTGAAGGTGTCCGATAGAAGGGTTGCGGCTGTTGTGAAGCAGTTACCCGTAAAAGCGTCCACATGGAGAGTTTTAAGAAAAGCAGTTATTTTTCTGGAAAATGTTTATGCCATTGTGTCCAAAGTCTGCTTGGTGGCTTTTCCGTACCTTTCTTACATAAAAAAAATTGCTGTTTTCAATGTCCTTTTGCATGTTTATATATTCCTACACTTCCATCCAATTCTTGCCTGTTACCATAAAGCTCTGTTGTGATTAGTTGTAGTATTGGGAATTTCCACAGCAATTTTCATTGGTATACACCACCCGTCCTTAATCCAGATATCAATCCCTCGTTAAATAATTGTTGGCTAGGTTGTACAGTTACAGCCATTAAATCTTGGGCAGAACCTTTTTAGCTTTGTAACATTTACACATACACCTCATTTTACTATAAGTATACCTGTAATACCTGTTGAACAAAGTATCTATTAAAAATGTCATTATAGAATAAATGTCACATTTTTAATTTATGAAAAATGCCAAATTTAACGACCCAGCAGAAAGTTTTAATAATTCATTATATTGAGCAGAAAGGTTGGTCTGAAAGGGAAGTTTCAGAAAGGCTCAACATCCCAAAGAGTACGGTTAATTTTTTCAAAACAAAGTGGCAAGAAACGCATTCCTTGGAAAGAAGACCTGGAAGTGGTGGTCCCAAACAATCCAATGAAGAACAGGATAACAATTTGGTTAACATATTAAGGGACCAACCTTTTAAATCCGTTGTAAGGGCTAAAATAGAAATAAACTTTCCGGGATCGGTAAAAACAGCTCGACGAAGGGTTAGAGAAATTTCTGAATTACGCTGTCATCCAGCAGCTAAAAAGCCATTTTTAACAACCGAAAATAAGGAACAACTGGTCGGTTTTTCGTTACAGCATTACTTGGAACCTCTAGTTTTCTGGGAAAGGGTAATATTTACAGACAAAAAAGTGTTTCAGTCTTGCTACAACGGAAGACTTAAGAGTATATAGGCCTCCAAGAACTCGATTCGATGAAAGATTTACCCAAAAGGATCGAAATAGTGGTCGATTTTCTGTAAACGTCTGGGCATGGCTGAGTGCTCAAGGATTTGGTGTGTGTCACTTTATTGAAGGGCGATTTAATACAGAGGTATACATGAATATTTTACAAAATACCATGTTACCTTCTGTATTAGAACGATTTCCAGGAAGGGATTTTATTTATCAGCAAGATAATTGTCCCAATCACTCGGCCCGACAAGTAAGGGAATGGATGGATCAGGAACAAATTATCATTTTACCATGGCCCTCACGCAGTCCGAATTTAAATGTAATGGAAAATGTTTGGGGTGTTTTAGTGAAAAAAATTAATGGTGAGAATAATTTTAGGCCACAAAATTTAAACGAATTAAAAAATAAAATTGCACAAGCTTGGAATGAGTTAAATCGGGACTTCGCAAGGGCTTTGGTAACTTCAATGCCAAGAAGGATAAACTCTGTCTTGGACAAAGGGGGATCCGCGCTAAAATATTAAAATTTGATTAATTATAATAATATGATGTATTGTAAATAGGTACCGATTGAATTTGTTATAGTTTTATAGTTTGTTAATTTTTCGAAATAATAAAAAAAGTTCTGATATAGTCAGATCTGGTCTTAACGTGCGGGTCCAAAGGTCACTAATCATATGCGTCAAATCAGACAACACAGAGGCTATCAAAATGTTGTGAGATTATTTACAAATATACCGAAGGAAGGAAAAATAGTTTCATTATTTTAGCTATCGCGAAGATAGCCACATATACCTAATATTATTAGTTTTATAAAAATTATGTACAGGGGAGTTGAAAAAGTTACAAAAAAATTATATAATCGTTAATTATATACCTACTGTACCCTTTAATTAAAAACGACAATAATAAACAGTGCAATTTATTTTAACAATTTTACTACTAAAACCTAAAAATACAATGGCATTTAGCCTGATAAACTATTTCGATAATGAAACAAAAAGCGGAAATTCGCAAACCAATATGCAGGAAACCGTAATGAAAACACTGGGAATTAGTTTAAGGACTATGCAGAATAATGTGCATGAAAAAAAGCATAATATAATACCCAAGAATACTAAAAAATGTAAACGAAAAACACCGTTTATAATTATAGCCTAAAAACTCTCATCGTCACTTATAAAATCTGAAAAGTCCTCGTCGTCTGAGTCGTCTTCGAATGGAGCAATTATCATTGGCGCTACTTCGACATCTAGTACTTGTTCTCGATCCCACCAATCCCTTATTAATATTTCTGTATGTTCCACCGATTTCTTCCAGTACTCTTGTGCAATATGATCTAACGAATCTTGCCAAACTATTTGTACTTGGTCGGATTTAAGACCATCACCTACATGTTTTTCATAATAAGACTTTGCACCAGCCCATATTAATTCTATTGCGTTAAACTGGCAATGATATGGCGGCAGTCGTAGAACCTCATGACCATATTCACGCAGTATTTCATCTACCGCGTATATTTTGGGTTTTTTAAGAGACTTTGCTATTGATAGGCGATTTAAGCATATTTGGTAAAGGATTTTGGTTGTGTTTTTCCAGCCACTCATAAATATCACTTTTCCTCCAAGATGAAGTAGGCTGTTTATTTAAAATTCTTCAATGATATGATGCATTATCTAATACAATTAAAGACGGAGCATCCAAATTTGGTATCAATTGAACTTTTAACCATTTTTCAAACATTTCGCAATTTATATTATCATGATAGTCAGCACTTTTTGATGTTGAAGAAAAAATTAAACTCGCACCTGCAACATATCCTGTTGCAGAACCGGCATGCAAAATAATAAAACGCTTTCCCGTACCGCACCCCTTTTTCCTTTTAACACTTTTTACAGACTCATCTTGCCAAGATTTTGAACCACTTCCATTCGAAAATATCCACGTTTCGTCTAAAAATACCACTTTTCTAAATTTCGATTTGTAATTGTCCGTATATTTTTTTAAAAACTGAACACGCTGACTCACTATCTGTGGCTGCTCACATAAAAATCTTCGGTTACAGTATTTTTTATAGCGAAAACCTAAATTTTTTAATAATTTTGATAACGCTTCAAGTCCAATTTCCAAAACACCCCGAATTTTTAATGTTTTTTGTAAAACCGGAAGAGTTACATTGGTTTTTGATTTGTATAAATCGTAAATCATATTTCGAACTCCCATTTTAATATTTTCGCTTAAATCCTCAGTCTTTGGCTTTCTTCGTTTACACTTTTTAGTATTCTTGGGTATTATGTTATGTTTTGTTTCATGCACAGTACTTAAACTAATTCCCAGTGCTTTGGCTACTGTTTCCTGAATATTGGTTGACGAATTTCCACTTTTTCTTTCATTTTCGAAATAGTTTATCAGATTAAGTACCATTTTTTTTTTATTGGGGATGCAAAAACTCAGAAAATTGTTTCATTTTGTCACAAACTGTCAAAGTCACAAAACTGGCATATTTAAAATAAAACGTAGCTGGTGCTATTATAAGCTTTTTTAGAATCGCTGGAAAGTAAATACATATCCTTTTTTTTCATGTCAAAATGGAATAAGTCTGTCTCATTTATCTTACGTATTTTATTTAGAGGGTAAAATTAAACGCAAGTAAAGAAAACAAAAACTGAGAGTATGTCTTTCTTGAATCGTATGACCCGCACGATAAGACCAGATCCGACTATACCTCTTGGTAATTATTACTAATGATTAAATATAAATTATGGTAAAAGAGCAATTTACCAAAAATTAGTAAAAAGTCAAAATCTGACAGATTTGCTGCCCAAGATTTAATGGCCGTAACTGTACCACGGTAAAAATAAATTTAAACCAGAGTAAAGTTGATCCTACAATCTTGCATACCGCTGTTTATCCGCCAAGATATGGACATCTTTTTAACACGCTTTTATTAGCTTCACCTGTATGTGTGTTTGTTTGTTTGTTTGTTTGTTTGTAACCGACTTCTTTGAACCCGATTTTGACCCACTTTAAACTGTCAGATTTAATTTAAATTTTGTAGACTTATCAAGAACCGCTGACAATACAATAATCTAATACGATAAATATTCTCCTGTCAAATTTTGACAGCTATCAGGTATAAAACGAAGATGCGATTTTGACGAAACAAATTATGGTGTCGTATAGTATTCGATGCGGATACTTCGGGAAAAATAAGCAAAAAATTCTCCTGTCAAAATTTGACAGCTGTCAATATGTCAAATCGTTTAAAAAAATATGATATTAATGAAAAAACTATAAGGTCGTATATATATTGACGGTGAAAAGTTGAAAAATATACGCAAAAAATTCTCTTGTCAACATTTGACACCTTTCAACATGTCAGAATTTTCAAAAATTTGCAAATATCGTTCTTTTCTTATAATTTGGCATAAACGATCGGATTTGTTCGGGTTTGTATGTATGTTTGTTTGTAACCGACTTCTTTGAACCCGATTTTGACCCACTTTAAACGGTTAGATTTAATTTAAATTTTGTAGACTTAAGAACCGCTGACAATACAATAATCTACTAATCTAGCTCAATCTTCTAAAAAAAAAATGTGTTATCAATAACTCCAACTGAAGAATAAATATAGTTTAAAAAAACTAAAAAACACGCTTTAATGAAGACTAAAAAGCGGAAAATAAATATAGTTTAAAATAATTCTTGAAATTCTTAATATAGGCAGAAAATAATAATGAACGATAAACATTAGTATTATTGTGAAAAAGCGAGGGGTGCTCGATATACGAAAAATATAGCACAAAGCGCCCCACGCTTTTTTTACAATAATACTAATGCTTATCGTTCATTACTATTTTCTGCCTATATTAAGAATTTTAAGAATTATTTGAAACTATATTTATTTTCCGCTTTTTAGTCTGATTAATTATACTAAGTGACATAGAAACCCGAACACCCAGTAAAAATGATTTAACTTCAATAATATTTTACATAAACATCCGGAGGGTCATAGTAAGGAAATGATTAAAATTTCAATCCAATCTTTAAAGACAAACTAAGTTTATTCGGTTTTACCTTTAATAATGTGTTGATCCACCATGGTGCCTGAAACATTCATTAATGCGTCTAGGCATACTTCTAATTAGGTGATTAATATCCTCCTGGGGTATCTCATTCCAGGCCACCTCAACCTGGTGTTGGAGCGCAGCCACAGTTTGAGGAGGCTGTTGTAAATTGTTTAATCTCCTACCCATCATGTACCACACGTGTTCAATGGGAGACAAATCAGGAGATCGTGGAGGCCATGGCAGCAAATTAATTTGAGCATATTCAAAGTAATCCAACGTTACTCTTGCTACATGTGGTCAGGCATTATCTTGCTGAAAAGTTGGGTTTGTTCGGGTTTGTTGGAGAGTCCTAAGGTATGGGATTAAATGTGGCTCCACTATTTCTTGAATGTAACGCTGCGCATTCATGTTGCCTCTAATGAACACTAAAAGGTGACCTAGAGCCATAAGCAATGGAACCCCACACCATAATCCCAACAGTGCGATGAACTTGCCTCTCAACAAAAAATTGTCGATCACGCCGTTCACCACGTCGCCTTCTTACCCGTTGCCGACCATCATGCATGGCTAAACAAAATCGGGATTCGTCGCTAAAGACCACTGTGTTCCATTGCTGGTCCCACGCTAGTCGTTCTCTACACCACTCAAGTCGATTGTTTCGATGCTCTCGAGTTAAGGGTAGGACCCATTGAGGACGGAATGAAAAAATACCGGTGGACCTTATTCGACGATAAACGGTTCGCATTCCAATACGCCTTCCATGTTCTGCAAACCACTGGTTTGCAATTGCCCTGGTGGTAGAGAAACAATCTTCAAAGCTAGCAATCTTAGGCGACGATCTTGAAGCTCTGTTGTTCTGCGAACTCGTCCGGTGCCCCTGGTTCTTTGTGTTCGGCCTTCTTGAAGCCATGCCTGACAACATCTCACCACAGTATCTAAACTTCTTTGCAATCTAGCAGCAATATCCCGGTAAGACAGTCCAGCCTCCCTTAATCCAACTATTTGTTTCCTATCAAACTCCCTTAATTGGCGATAATTTGCATTTCTTCGCACTCTGGGCATTATAACACTTGCAAACAACGTTTACTAACACGATCACCGGCAATTCTGATCACACTGCTCCTTCAAAACCCATGTACTAGCAACCACATATAGGAATTAAAAAAAAAGGAATGTGAAACTGATTAGGCTAAAAATTTAATCATACCTTCCTTTTGTGATGATAAACTTGTATACAAAATATTATTAAAATTAAATCATTTTTACTGGGTGTTCGGGTTTCTATGTCACTTAGTATATTATTAAAGCTTGTTTTTTAGTTTTTTAAACTATATTTATTTCATTTTATACAGCTTGTCTGAACGGCAGGCCCCTGACACTCAAATGATAAGAGCAATCTGTAACAAAGAAAACAAGAAAACCATTAATAAATTGATGAAGTAGTGTAGACTAACAACTGGCCGTAGGTATATAGTTATTTTAGATCGTATAAAACAAAACAAAATGGTAACTGTATTTATCTATAATAATATAATTTGGAGGTAGCTATGTTGTGTCTAATTTATCGTGTTAAGGATAGAGTATGTTCACCATAGAGTAGCTGATTTTTGGATCGCCTAAATAAGCCAGAAATACTTATTTTGACGCTACATTTTGGACTATTTTCTCGATACACCATTTTCGAAATAAACAATATAATATGTTTTCTTGTACAGTTGAGTGCAGAAAGAAGTAGGACACGGATTCTTATCCTATGTGCAGGCTTTTAAAAAACATCAAAAGTTTAACATGACACTGACACCCTTTTTTTAAATTAAAAAAAATATATTTTTTACAAGTAGTTGTTGATTTGAAGCATAATGCCTAGGCTTGACAATGTTCAAAGGACTCAAATAATTGTGTTTTTAAATGACGGAATACCTATACGAGACGTTGCCGCTATAATGCACGTAGCAAAAAAAAACGGTAGAAAATATTAAGTACAGATGGGAAGCGGATGGAACTTTGGATAAGAAAAATCCTCCTAGAAGACCAAGAAAAACAACGCAAGAACATGATAATGGTCTGGTGCAATACTTGGAGCAAAATCCCTTTCAAATAATGCAAGCTGCTATTCAGCAAACAAATTTTCCTGGTTCGAGACCAACAGGTTGTCATAGGGTGAAAGAATCCCATTTAAAAAATTATGTTGCCGCCAAAAGGTGAAATTAGTGGAAGAACACAAACAGGCACGAATTATTTTTGCCTTAAATAATATTTTGCGGCCAGACTGGAATAGAGTAGTCTTTACTGACGAAAAAGTTTTTTAGTCTACGTTCAACGGACATATCAGGGTATACAGACCTCGCAATACAAGATATTATACTGAAAATTTTTTGACAGTTCAAACAGCCAATTAAATTTTGTTATTCTTTATCATCTTACATAAATCACCCAATCATATCAACATTTAAGTGAAAACAACACTCCGGGTGGTTTTCAATCACTATGACACCCAGGCATCATTTATTATGACACCAATACTTTGACAGTTCATATTCCAACTATATAAATTTCAAAATGTCACATTTTGGCAATGCAAATTTTCATTGCATTAACGCGCTAGTTAATGAAACAATCCCAAAAAATACCAGAAACAGTCACAAATACACGTGGGGAATATTTATGGATTTTTGCTGTGAACGCAAATACGAGTTAAATAAACATAGAAGCGTAGAAGAGCTGGCAATGATACTGAAAGATTGGGCGGTTAATATGAGAAAAAAAGATGGGACTGAATTCAAAGAAGCAACGGTAAAGACTATGTGGAACGTTTCGTGCAAAATTTTACAAGAAAAGTACTATAATGAATACTTATAAGATTATGATTGACCCGTTTAACAGCATAGTATTTAAACCAGCCTGAGATGCCCGCAATGCAACCAGAAAGAAATTACAAGCAGATCCATGTAAACGTAAGACCAGTTCAGTTTCGTTAAGTCTATCTGAAGTAAACCAAATAATATTGTTCTGGAATGAAAATACCCCTGAAGGTCTTATGCGTAAACTCTACCATATTGCTGCAGTAGAATTAGCGTGGAGAGAAGGCGAAGCAGTTGCATGTCTCCTGGATTTTTTTCAAATCGAAAAAAATAACGATGGTTCTCCAACAAATCGTAATGAATATAATCCAGAGTTCAGTAAAACTTGCCAAGGCGGTTCAAAAAGCTGTACAAGTAGTAAATGGTTGATTGTCAATAGTGAAAGTCAAAGATGCCCTTACGCCTGTTTCATAAATTGATATCAAAACGAGGCGTACATATAACCTCACCACGGCTGTTCTTAACGGAAACCGATAGTTGGTACGATAATGTCCCTGTTGGAAAAAATACTATTAATGGATGGACAAAATCATCTGCTGAAGCTATCGGCCTGAATGTAAAGGACAAACAAATAACAAACCATTCAAACAGGTCAACTGCTGTTAGCTAATTGGCAAAAAAAGGTGTGCAAGAACAACAATTGCTGAAAATCACTGGTTATAACAATCCAAATTCTATAAAACCATACTTAAACATCGACCAAGAACACCACAATAAGATTATTAATACTATGCGTGGTAATGGATCTTCTATAGTAGAAAAAAATAGCCAATCAAATGTTACGTTAAATTTTAATAACTGCACCTTTACAAATTGTACTTTTAATAAATAAATAATTGTTTGGTTGCGAGAAATTTTATTTTTTTATCAAAAATTTATCAAAAAATTTTCTGACCGAATATCCCTCGGACATTGACCAATGCCTCATAATTTTATCTCAAGCACGTAACCTAGGTAACAACCCTCCGCCTTCAGCGTCGGGTTGTTACCAGGCAACGTGCTTTCGACTAAAATTATCTCGCCCATTATCAATGTCCTAGGGTTATTATAGCTGAAAATGTTATCAGTTATTCTGAAAGATCATGGGGATTTTCGGTGAATGTATGGTCATGGGTGTGTTATCATGGACTTGGAGTGTGTTGATTGTAAATGAAAGATTTAATGCGGTCACTTACAAGAACATTTTGGAATATATTATGATACCTAGTGTATCGCAACATTTCCCTGATCAAAGCTTTATTTTCCAAAGCGATAACTGCCCGGTTCACAGCGCGATGGTCAAATATTGGTTCCAGAGAAATAACATGGAAACTTTGCCATGGCCTTCAAAAGGTTCCGATTTTAATATAAAAGAAAACGTGTGGGATTTAATGACACGAAAAATATATAAAGCAAATTTCAGATCAGCTAACAATGAACTTATTTCATTTATTGAAGAAACGTGGAACGAGTTAAGTGATGATCTTGATTTTGTGAGAGGTCTATACTTATCGAAACCCATTAGACTGAATGAGCTTTTACAAAAAAATGGAGCGATTACTAAATATTAAATAGGTGTAATTTTCTTTTTTTAAATAATTATTGTGTACAATAAAATGTTTGAATAAAGTTAGACTTGTTATTTTTTATTGAAACGAAAAAAAATGGTAATAGAAATTATAAATATGACACGTTTAAGTCTAGCCCAATAAATAAAAAGTTTATTCTGTTATAATTTGAACACAGTCAATAGCTTGTCATACTTTTTTATGAACTTTCGGGGATTATAGGTAGGTTTACAACACACAAACGATGTCCTACTTTTTTCTAAACTCAACAGTACCTGTGCTTTCTCTTTTGGGGCATCAAATTCTCTCCTACCTTATCCGGGGCCTATCGCAATTCCGATGGTGTACAGCTTAAGTCTTTGGATTCGGATTCAGATATTTTTTTATTACTATCACAACTTTTAAAAACTGATGGCGCTGTTTATTTGTTAATCGATTGTTAACGCCATAGCAACCTTAAAAACTTTGATAGGTTTTGTTAATTTCTGAAAGGGTTGGTAAATACGACATACAGCCATTACTTTTTAAATTGCCAATAATAATTTGTTAAAACAAATCCCGAATTTTATTTAAAAAAATATTATATATGTTGTAAATATACATACCTCGATGGAAGTGTTATTTCTATATCGAGAAATCGTTTACCTACGTGCCTCGGTAAACCATTATTTTCCCTCGACAGAAATGAAACATTTTCCACCTGGATATTTATTTTATTTATTTATTTGCAGGTTTTTTTAATAATAATATTAAAAATTAATAACATTGTTTTTTTTTAATAAAAATAAATCCAATGAAAGCATTATTACAAAACCATAGATTAACAAATCTGTCCGATTTTGTAATGAAAAAATATACACCCATTTATATTATTAATTTTAATTACATCATAAATATATTTAAACATATAAGTAAGTAATTCAAAAATATTTAATCCAAAAAATGGAAAAATTATAAATAAGGGAGAAATTATAATAGAAAACTGTAATATTTAGTATTAATATATTACCTATATATTAATTTGCTTATCTTTATATAATTTTGCATAATCCATGATTTTAATTTTCTTTTAATGTCAAAAAACCAACAAATAAAGCATTATTTTTTAAGAGTTAAATTAAAATTGTCATAACATAAACATAGATTTGTTTTTGTCTTGTTTGGTATATACCGGGTGTCCACGGAAGGTGGCTCGGTCTAACTTTTTTGTTTTTCAAGATAATGAAATAAAATTTGGGGGATTTGTATACGACATAAAACTGCATTTTTTGACAGGTGACTCAACATTATGGAACTTCCGGTTTAACCGGAAGTGACATAAACTTTCGATTTTTAAATGGGACACCTGGTATATTTTTACTTTTTTGAACTCCATATGACATTCTAAATACAACGATGTGTCACTTGTCACTTTTTGTCACCAAAAAAATATTTTTTTTCCAAATTTATTGTTTTATCTAGAGAGCTATGAATACCTTAAAATCACTTATTTCAGTTCTTTAATCTTGGGGAAAATACAATTTTACTATTTTTGGTCCAATGCTATGTGCTATGTAAAATTTAATTTTTAAAGTTGTATAACTGATGTTTTTTAAATGGCAACATGGTGGCTCGTCGGGTTAAGAAAAAAGAGGATTTTATTACGATTATTTTGATACCATACACTATTAGGTTCTAGAAAAGCTGCCATTAAAAAACTTTAAAAAGTTAACTTAGAACTTTCCTAAAATGAAGCATTTTTTGAAAATAAATTTAGATTTAAATGCATCAAGTAGCCCTGTGACCAGCAAAACTAATAAAACAAAATCATGCCTTGAAGAAAATTGAAATGCCAACAGCTTTTGCCAAAGTAAATTAGTTTGTTGTTTAAAAAACATGGAAAATAATAGTTTTACAAGGAGTGAAAAAGTTGATATTATGTTATTATTGTCAGGCTCATTTCGCATTTTCGGAACCAGTTTTGGGTACCTAATAGTGCCGGGTTGGATGACGCCGATTAAAATATCTTTGTGCGTAAAGTCGTGCAGCATCGGTTGAATTATTTCTACATTCTCCAAACACTAATAACATATAAACTTTTTCACTTGTTGTAAAACTATTATTTTCCATGTTTTTTAAACAACAAACTAATTTACTTTGGCAGAAGCTGTTGGCATTTCAATTTTCTTCAAGGCATTATTTTGTTTTATGAGTTTTGCTGGTCACAGGCTACTTGATGCATTTAAATCTAAATTTATTTTTAAAAGATGCTTCATTTTAGGAAAGTTCAAGTTAACTTTTTAAAGTTTTTTAATGGCAGCTTTTCTAAAACCTAATAGTGTATGGTATCAAAATAATCGTAATAAAATCATCTTTTTTCGTAACCCGACGAGCAACCACGTTGCCATTTAAAAAAAATGAGTTATACAACTTTAAAAATTAAATTTTACATAGCACGTAGCATGGGACCAAAAATAGTAAATTGTATTTTTCCCAAGATTAAACAACTGAAAAAGCCAACTTAAGTGGAACTAAGTTATTCAGTTTTTATTGAAAAATGCACGTTTTTTTTTCTTGTTTAAAACTGAAGCAAAACGCATTCTGATTAAAAAAATATCCCCAGGTGCTTAAGGATACTTTAGACTTTCATACTAAATAATAAAAAGTATATGATAACATTTAAAAAAACTCTGTAAAATAGGGTTAAAGTTAAGATTTTTTTAAACAATAAAAAAATACGTTCCTTTAAAAACAAAAGAAGAAAATCTAAATGTTAGTGCTTAAAGAATTACAAAAGGGACCAATTTAAAAGATTTTATCACTATTTTTCCCGTATCAATTGCATACGTTGTTTTATAGACACCATTTTGTTTTTGGTAAAATGAGTCCTACGCCGCCATTTTGAAAGTAAATGTCAACTTGTTGCATATCGTTGAAAAGATAATTTTAAGGATAATCTGACTGTGCAATATAATATACAGGTTGTCGTTTAAAAAAAACATAAATGGCGTAGTTCCGGTTAAACCGGAAGTGAAATTCAGTTGGTTTCTAGGTAAAAATAAAGATCCCTTTCAAACATTATAGTAACCCAAATTTGATTAAAATATCTCTTAACATAACACTGTGGTGCTATGTACAATAATCTCGTTGACACCCGGTATATAAAATGGAAGTTTTGTAATAAACTTGTTTTAAACTCGGAATATTATTATTAACAAATAGTATTTTTGAAGGAAACAAAATATATTTATTAAATATTATTTTTAAAACATATTTTTGTATTGTTATAAGCGGTTTCAAATTCGAGTCGTATGCACTTCCCCAAACAAATATACCATAGGAAAGAATTGATTGAAAAAGTACATAATAAAACATTAAATAAAGTTTTTGATTCACATTCACAATATTTTTTAAGTCTAAATTTACATAAAGTGTTTCTTAATTTTTTTGTAAGAGTGTTAATTTGATGATCCCATTTTACATGTTGGTCATCAATATTCCTAAATATTTTATAAATTCAACTTTTTTAATTTTATTTTTTCAAGAACAGTTAGCATAATTAATTCTAACTATATCTGATATTTCTAAACAATTTAAATCAGGAATTTAAATTTCTTTTAAACTATTCGGCTGGGTATCTTTAGAACAAGAAAAAGTCATAAATTTTGTTTTAGTTAAATTAAAGTTTAATAAGGTCATAACTTAAATTATTTTTTATTATTGAAATATCTAGTTCTGAATTTAAAATGCATTCATTCCAAGTATTAGCTGGTATTATTAATACAGTATCATCTGCATATGAAAATATTTTTCCATTTAACTCTGATTTTAATATATCATTAATATAAAGTAAGAATAAAATTGGTCCCAAAACAGTACCCCGAGGAACACGACAAATTAAAGTAGTTTTTCCTACAGACGTGTGGAAAAATCAATTTTCCGCACTGATATCCGTGCGGAAAACTAGTTTTCCACACTAGTGCGGAAAATTTTTTCGGCACGATTAAGTCAAAAATCCGTGCGGAAAATTGGTTTTTCCACACTAGTGCGGAAAATTTTTTTGGCACGATTATGTCAAAATCAATAATATATCAATTATATCTTGTAGTTATTACTTTTTTTCTCAGAATTAGCTACTGTTACATATGTATGTGATTGTTATAGTTAATTAAAAGTTATTAAATTTCTTTGAAATATGTGTTACTTATTTCCACACGTCTGTAGAAAAACTATTGTACCTGACACGTGCGAAAAATGTTTTCCCTGCACTCGGCTGCTTCACCGAACTCCGCTACGCGTCGTTCGGTGAATGGCAGACTCGTGCGAAGAAATTTTCCGCACTTGTTAGGTAAATAGCTATTTTACTACTGAAATTATTTTTACTTTCTGTTCTCTATCTAATAAGTAATTTTTAAATAAATTATATGCGATACCTCTAACTCCATTAGATTCTAGTTTAGATAATAGTTTATTGTGTGATACTGTATCAAATGCTTCTTGCAAATCTAAGAATATTTTAATAACTTTTTACCTTCATCTAAACATTTTGATATAAAATAAGTGACATTAAAGATTACATTCTCTGTTCCTAATTTTCTCGAAATCCAAATTGATTAGGTGAAATTAATTTGTTAATTTCTAAAAATGAATATAATTGATCTTTAATACATTTTTCTAAAAGTTTTCCTATTGTATTTATTAAAGAAATCGGTCTATAATTATCGCATAGTGTTTTCTCTCTCTCGTTTTGTTTTGATATGTAATATATCATTTTTTTAAAAAGTTTTTCGATAATTATTGACTCCCCGGCACACTTTTCCTTGAGAGCACTGCTTTTAATCAATAGTATGTAACGCTAATAATAGACTTGTCAAACGTGGTTTCATTAAACATGGAGTAAAAAGCTTTGTATGTAACATAAAGATATACAGTATGCGTAAAAACTCGGTGGCCTGTTAAAAATATTTAGAAAACAAAAGATGCTTTATGAAATTTCGGATGAGATCATAAGAACTAGTCGAAGAACCGGTGTTCTATCGTTTAAAAATATTTTTAGAGAAGCGGCGTTGCCAGATCATCCTGACACGCATAACAACTTCGGAATGTTAAAATAAGAATTATTTTACTTTTTGATTCTGCTTAACAATAAAAAGAACTGTGTATAATATTTCATGCTCATCTCTGATAAATTGAAATATTAATTTATTTATTTATTTATTTAGTCTTAATTATAATAGGACTTGGATTAAAAAATGTAGGGCTTGGTTTAGATCACAATGATATGGGGACGATATATCTAACCAAATCTAGGTTAAAATTTTGTCAAATTTATATCATGACATGATATGCCAAACTAATGAGTAATAAAATAAGTAGACAAATACAAATTTATTTTTGTTGTTTACAAAATTAACAAAGTAAGAATATACAGAAAGAAAACGAAAAATAATTACATAAATTGCTGAAATTGGCCACGGCCATGCTCCAAGCATATAAATTCACACGTCTCTTCATATTTTCGAAAGTGTTGACCAGCATCTCTGGAGAAATGTTACCACATTCTTGGATAATCCTTTCTTGTAATAATTGTTCTAAATTTGCAACTGGTGTTTTAAAAATAGTGTTCTTTAAATGAGGAAAAACGAAGTAATCCATAACCGTTAAACAAGGTGATCTAGGTGGGAATTAAATGTCTGATTGAAAACTGATCAATCTGTCGTCGAAAAAATTGCGTAAGTAGTTAATAGTTTCAGCGGCTGTATGGGCGGTTGCACCGTCCTGTTGAAAATATCCAAAACGTAGTTCGTCGACAAGTAATTGCTCCACAAATGGATTCAAAATATTGTCTATACCGCTGTGCTGTAACTGTGTCATGGAAAAAAATAGGACCAACAATTCTTCTTCGGGAAACCATTTTTTTGAGGGTGTAATGTGGACTCTACAAAAAAATTGGGATTTTCACTACTCCACATGCGTGTATTCTGAGAATTCACATAACCGGAGAGGTGGAACCAGGCTTCATCCGAAAAAAATGTCAGGTCTAATAAATCATTTCTTTCCAATAAATTTTGGGTAAACCATTGAGAGTAATTCCTGCGTCTTTCAAAATCTGCGGCTTGTGTTTCTTGGAATACTTGCACTTTATAAGGAAATAAATTTAGCTGCTTAAGAATAGTCCTGCATGTTCCATAAGATCTTCCCACTTCTTAGGACAGGCGTCTTATACAATTTGTTGGCGTATTTTGCATTATTTCACGAACGTTTGCAACAAGTTCTTCTGTTCTTACAGATGGTCTTCCTGCTCCTTTTTTGTGTTGTATAGAACCTGTTTCCCTAAACACAGCCACGGTTCTTTTCAGGCAATGATAAAAATCCCCAGCAATAAACGCAACGTTAGGAAAATGTTCGTGAAAATCGTCCATGCACAAACCCGGATTGTATTGCCCCTCACCATTTACTCTAACCCCGTTTCGAAAATACGCTTCATTTGTGCTGTTCTGTAAAGCCCATTGTGTGAATTGTTCAAGAAATTGGAACAATTAGCGATGAATCAAATAACTGATTGATTGTTAATTCAGGTAGTTACTGACACCCAACAGGTATTAAGCTCTACGGCTAAGCATTACGTCCTTAGATGCAAGGCCCTCTTTGATGCAAATAATTTTTGCTCGCACGGTATCAGGTAAAGTTGCCTGGTTTGTTCGCAACCCAACAGTAATGTTCAATCAGTTAATCGAACATCACTTATGGCAAGTGCCATTACTAAATATTATAATGTTATTTTTTATGTTTCAGAGTCAAGAAGGTATTGAAGCCTCCCGCCAGAGATGGTTCTACGGGGGGAAACTGTTGGGGGACAAACTCCACGTGGAGGAAGCCAAAATTCCCCCCGGCTATGTCGTACAAGTGATCGTCAATATGGAGAACTACTCTCCAATACCGAACAAAAAGGCCTTATGATGAGATGTGTATATTTAGGGTAAGTTAACTAATACTGTGCAGGGAGGGACCATAGTTACGCCTATTGTTATTTTCACTGATGAGACCAGTTAAGCCGACTATCATTATACCACACAATGATGTCTGAAAGGTAATGTCACTGTCAATTTGAATATTATTAAAGTGGTTTGCAAAACAACACTGGGAACATTTTTAAAATGGGGGTACACTAATTCTTTGCCACTTGCTTATCTAGTGTATACCAAGCAACGCTTACACGTTTAAAATACTTTGAGTCTCCGAAAGACGAAGGATAGTATGGTAAAACAATGGCGTATTGCTGGCTGTAAAATAAACGTAATGGCATACTGTGTGCATTTGCCACAAAAGGGAGGTAAATAAAATATATTGATTGCCATTGACGACTGGATGTACGAGACATAGAGAAAAGTGTAAATTATACGTCGTTTTACAGTGTGTATTTCTGCAACGTTGCTTATTAAATAACATTTGAAATTTCATCCTGTAACAAATTAATAAAAATGTGGAAAGTAAACTATTTAAATTGTCGAGAATTAAATAGGTTTACTATTCCAATGTCTTTATATCAAAGTTGCTGTTTAGTTAATTTTTTGTTTAAAATCTGTGCACCCCGACATTAAGCTTTTAGTTACACCTATGGAGGGCTTTAGGTTAGGAGTCCGATCGCAATACAATGGTTTCGGGCAAAGTTTTGGATCGGTAAAGCAGCTTTAAAAATGGCCGTCAGGGGCGCATGTGTTCCTTTAAATCTGTAAAATGCATGGGTTCTTATGGGATAATCAACTGTTTTATTGAATTTAGTTAACTAAAACCCTCTACAGGCTGAGATATGTATATATTATATCTAATAAAGCTTATTTTATTAATTATTGGACAAAAATACCTTAGACGTCTATCAAAACCTGTCAAAAGTAAAACACTTGACGATCACTGCGCCGCGACCGGGAAACAGCGAACTAACTACTAAACAGGGACGTAAATTTAAAGAACAGCCATTTTCGATCGGACTCCTTCTTAAAGCCCTCCATAGTTACACCTTTTAAATTTTAAAGCCCAGACCTGTCTATCTTCCCATTTGTAAAATGATAATTTTGCAGTGCGCATGCCCATGTGTACGGGGTTTTATTTACATGCGCCAGGTCATACATTTCCGTGATTATTGTTTGCTGATCTAAAGGTACCGTGCGAGCAAAAATTATTTGAATCAAAGAGGGCTTGAATTTAAAAACGTAGGGCTTGGTTTAGATCACAATGATATGGTGACGATATATCTAACCAAATCTAGGTTAAAGATTTGTCAAATTCATATTATGACATGATATGCCTAACTAATGAGTAATAAAATAAGTGGACGAATACAAATTGATTTTTGTTGTTTACAAAATTAACAAAGTAAGAATATACAGAAAGGAAAAGAAAAATAATTACATAAATTGCTGAAATTGGCCACCGCCATGCTCCAAGCCTAAATTCACACGTCTCTTCATATTTTCGAAAGTGTTGACCAGCATCTCTGGAGAAATGTTACCACATTCTTGGATAAGCCTTTCTTGTAATTGTTCTAAATTTGCAGCTGGTATTTTAAAAATAGTGTCTTTAAATGAGGAGAAACGAAGTAATCCATAACCGTTAAACAAGGTGATCTAGGTGGGAATTCAATGTCTGATCGAAAAGTGATCAATCTGTCGTCGAAAAAATTGCGTAAGTAGTTAATAGTTTCGGCGGCTGTATGGCGGTTGCACCGTCCTGTTAAAATATCCAAAACGTAGTTCGTCGTCAAGTAATTGCTCTACAAGTTGGTTCGAAATATTGTCTCTATACAGCTGTGCTGTAACTGTGTCATGGAAAAAAATAGGACCAACAATTCTTCTTCGGGATTTTCACTACTCTACATGCGTGTATTCTGAGAATTCACATAACCGGAGAGGTGGAACCAGGCTTCATCCGAAAAAAATGTCAGGTCTAATTAATCATTTCTTTCTAATGAATTTTTGGTAAACCATTGAGAGTAATTCCTGCGTCTTTCAAAATCTGCGGCTTGTATTTCTTGGAATACTTGCACTTTATAAGGTAATTAATTTAGCTGCTTCTTAAGAATAGTCCTGCATGTTCCATAAAATCTTCCCACTTCTTGGGACAGGCGTCTTATACAATTTGTTGGCGTATTTTGCATTATTTCACGAACGTTTGCAACAAGTTCTTCTGTTCTTACAGATCCTGCTCCTTTTTTGTGTTGTATAGAACCTGTTTCGCTAAACACAGCCACGGTTCTTTTCAGGCAATGATAAAAATCCCCAGCAATAATAGCAACGTTAGGAAAATCTTCGTGAAAATCGTCCATGCACAAACCCGGATTGTATTGCCACTCACCATTTACTCTAACCCCGTTTTAAAAATACGCTTTAACCATGAATGTTTTGTGCTGTTCCGTAAAGCCCATTGTGTGAATTGTTGAAGAAATTGGAAAAATTAGCGATGAATCAAATTACTTGTAACGACTGTCAAAGATGAAGGAATAACTGATTGATTGTTAATTCAGGTAGTTACTGACACCCAACAGGTATTAAGCTGTACGACTGAGCATTACGTCCTCAGATGCAAGGCCCTCTTTGATGCAAATAATTTTTGCTCGTACGGTATGATCCCCTCCCGAAAATCATTTAATTCAGATCTTCTGAAATTCCTCATTAGTATTTAAAAATATGGTAAATAATTTGTTAAATATAAAATATAACATTTATTTGTCTGAATATATTTTTGGTTAATTAGCATTGGAATAGGCAGTCTTATCGGAAAATACCCCTTCAAGCATTTATTTCCCGGAATATGTCTTTGAAAAGGTAAAAATAGATACTTGTATATATATATTAATAAGTTGACATATTATTGAAAGTACTTTTTGCCTTCAGATAATCGATTTTGGTCCGTTATCTCGGTAATATCTGTTTATCGATTTTTTTTTGTTTTAGAAGTTTGCCCTACATTACATAACCCAAATCAATATGTTGTAAGTGTATATACATACAGGGTAACCCTACAAAATGTTTTGAATATACAAATTTTGCAGGATTCGATGTGTAGAGTACATTTAAAAACTATTTTTAGACATACAGAACCCAAAAATTTGTAGCGGTTAATAGTATTTTTTTATTACAAGCGAATATTGTGGCATATCGGACAAGTGTGTAACTGTTTTTTATATACACCAGGATCCAAGCACAATGGATACCCTGGGGCGGGTAGACCGCAAAGGCCATTTCGTCCTTGTCAGGACTCTATGGGCAGCCATAACCCAAATAATCCGTCCACAGCGGTAAGATGCATTAAAAGAATTTTTACAAAAGCAAAGCGGCCGTCAATACACCCTAGCGTCATCCCAGCGGAATTAGCTCCAATATAAAAGGCAGTCACACTGGTAATCGAAAGGTAGACAACTAAATAAACCACGAAATGTATCACAATCCAGTATGACTGCCCTTTATATTGGAGTTAATTCCGCTGGGATGGCGCTACGGTGTATTGATGGCCGCTTTGCTTTTGTTAAAAGGCCTTTAATGCATCTTACCGCTGTTGTCGGGATTGCTTGGGTTATGGCTGCCCGTAGAGTCCTAACAAGGCCGAAACGGTCGTTGTGGTCTACCCGCCCCAGGGTATCCATTGTGCTTGGATCCTTGTGGATTCCAATATGAAAACTGTTACACGCTTGTCCGATATGCCACAATTTTCGCTTTTAATTATTTTCGCGGACACTATATTATCTTTTAAGTATTTTTTATATTTGTACTTGTATACAGTGTGTTCTGACAAAATTATTCTTTTGATGAAACGACATTGTCTACCGCCTTCATAATGATAAATGTTGTAAAACAATAATATAATTATTTTCTTTTTAGTTAAAAAAATACAAACAATGATGGAAAAATCAAACGATACAAGTGGACTGACCAAAAGGTTGTGGAGACAGGGAGAGGAGTCTCTAAATAGGACCATATCAAAAGATAGATAATTTTAATTGTCAGGTACAAAATTGTTTACAAAACAAATTTTGAACAATAAAACAATCGCACATTTTACATTTTTATTTTTTGTGGAGCAAGCGGTGACAGGCGGTATACTTACGACATCTAGGACAAAAACATACGCAGTATATGCAATATTACCAGCGGGCATCTCCTTAATAGGGATTTAGATTGTGAGTTATATGGACGCTTTTTTGTTAAATAGGTACAAGAAGAAAAAGTTCACAGAAAAGACAAGTTTTGGGAAATGCTAATATTAAAATAGTATATTAACGTACACGTTTTATAAAGCATCATTTTATAGCACGCGTCCATGTTAAAAAACACGTACGTTATACTATTTTTTCTAATTTGTAGTTTTTTTAATAAAAAACACATATTTAAAAAAAAAATAAATCCTTCAAATTTTGTAAATTTTTATGTCTAAATTTTATGTTGGTAATACTATTTTTCATCATAGTAGCCTCTGGACAACAAAAATTATTTTGCGAACTGTAATTTTTTGATTTATTGACCCATTTTCACCACGAGATTCTAAAGTTATTTCAGAGATATGAGATTTGCAATTGGACGGAATACGTTGTGTGATCCTTGTACATTCGGTACATATACAGAGCGTTCGGAAATTCGGGCGATTTTGCTACTTTTCCTCTGCGAAAAATGGGTTTTCTTGTGAATCACAAAGGCCGCGCAAGTCAATGAAATAAAACATTTAAATGTTACCAACATCAAATAAAGAAAACACGCGTATCGAAATAGCTTCATTACGATACGCAAATGCGTATCGTAATAGATTTGTATCATAACAAAATAGCTTGATAACCTACTTTTTTATTCTGTGTGGATAACAGTCATGTATGTTGGTTGCATAAATCTATAAATCAATCTTTTGTAGATGCTTCAAGCTATCATTTTCTGCCAAATCCTATCCAAAATTCAATCTACTAACCTTCCAATGTCGATTTGAACTTTAACTTTATTTGAATTTTCCATCTTCCCTATACTAAATTGCAATGCCGTGACGTAAAATCACGTCTTTTGAAATTCCAAAAAACGTAGCCAAATCGCCCTAATTTCCGAACGCTCTGTATATGTACCGAATGTACAAGGATCACACAACGTATTCCTTCCAATTTCAAATCTCATATCGCTAAAATAACTTTAGAATCTCTTGGTGAAAATGGGTCAATAAATCAAAAAATTACAGTTCGCAAATTAATTTTTGTTGTCCAGAGGCTACTATGATAAAAAATAGTATTACCAACATAAAATTTAGGATAAGGATTTATTTTCTTTTTAATTTTCTTTTTAAATATTATGTGTTTTTTATTGAAAAAACTACAAATTAGAAAAAATAGTATAACGTACGTGTTATATAAAGCAGTTTTAAGCACTTGTCCCGTTAAAAAACGAGCCGCTTGCGGCGCGTGCTATAAAATGATGCTTTATAAAACGTGTACGTTAATATACTATTTCGCAGACTATTATAATACAAAAAACGTTCTTATTGCATTCGACACTTTTTTAGTCGTTTAGTAGTTTTTGATCGAAAGTTATCCACAGAAATTGGGTGCAAACAGGAAATTCAATTAAAATAAACGTTTTTTTTAAAGAACTTGTAGCCGTTCCTTCTTACGTACATATTCAATTAAATAAACACCAAACAACAAGAATTACTAAAATAGTTTTCGTTTAAATTGTGAATAGGTGTATTTCACCCAACGAGCCTTTTCACCATAATCACCATAATCATATTTAGCACAAGCATCCAGAATTATAACCTAATAAAAATGTTCCTAGGGTGTTACAAACCTTTTCTAGAAACAATTAAAAAAAGCATAAAGTTAACAATCCTACATCCCATTATCCTAAAAAGACACCAAACACATTTTTCTTGTTCTTGATGACGTACATATACCTACTGAACCCGCAGCGGTAAAAATATTATGTAGAGCTTTGAAATTATTGCTTAACTTTAAATAACTATAAAAAAAGGGGGCTGTAGCAGACGCCTGAAATATTTCAAGTGTTTTTTTTAAAAATTCTTTAGACACCAAAATACTTAAACTAATCATTGAAAAGTCGTGGTAGGTTTGTTGTTAGAGCAAGATAGCATACATCGTTGCGTAGATGACGCTTCAATGTTATTAGGTTACTTCTCAGGCATGTTTCGTCGTGTGCGGAATCTATCGCAGCTTAAATTATAGCAACAATTTCATAGCTCCGCTATAAGTATTTATTTTATGATTTAAACGTGTACTCCAAAACGGTGAGATGTCTAAAGCAGACCTTACATGATCAGTAATACTGTCATAACTAATATAGCAATCGTCGCGTCGTTTCAATTATGTGAGTAATTTGACAGTGCCATCTTATGATGGTAATGCCATTATTACTGATTACGAATGTAGTTATTATACAGTGTCAGCAGTAAAGTCCGCATCATATGGAATTTTTATTAATAGCTTTATTCGAAATTTGAGTTTGGCATCAAGTTCTGCTTCGATCGAGATGAAAATTAAGCAAAAAAATAGTAGTCACGTGATTCGCATTATCTGTCAAATTTTTTTTTTCAAAAAATAATTCAAAAGTGGGGTTATTTCTGAAAATATCGAAAAAAGTTATTGGAAAAAGTTTTTTTTAATGCAGTTTCTGGCCCACATGCAAAATTTCAGCTGCATAAGATAATTTTGATTTTTTACCTATATTTTGTAAATTGCACTACTTTTGCAACATAAGACTCGACGCAACCTACATAAAACTTCTTAGTATTGACAATGCTTTATTTCAGATACATTTTCTTTAAATTAGCGCCATATTAAATGTGTGTTTTTCTACAAAATCAAAATTGGGCTATTAAAATTTAGTCGCATGTGATGCAAAGTTTATTTGTTTTTGACCCTGTATAAGGTAACTTCATAAAATAAGTCATTTTGAAAACGTAGTTTGTTTCTGAAAGTAATACACGTTAACGTTATTATGACATAGCTTAATAATAAGTTATAATATAGGGGTTTTAAATTAAATCGTTGAAAATAGATAAACTTTACGTTGTTAAACTAAATTTTATATTCCACTTAAAAAACACTTTACTTAAGACACTGTGTTTTTTTTGTCTTAATATTAGGGTGTATTACTTTCAAACACAAACTCCGTTTTCAAAAATACTTATTTTATGAAGTTACCTTTACAGGGTCAAAAACAAATAAACTTTGCATCACATGCGACCAAATTTTAATTTTGTAGAAAAACACACATTTAATATGGCGCCACTTTAAAGAAAATGTATCCGAAATAAAGCATTGTCAAAACTAAGAAGTTTTATGTAGATTGCGTTGAGTCTTATTTTGCAAAAGTGATGCAATTTACAAAATATAGGTAAAAAATCAAAATTATCTTATGCAGCTGAAATTTTGCATGTGGGCTAGAAACTGCATTAAAAAAAACTTTTTCTTATAACTTTTTTCGATATTTTCAGAAATAAACCCACTTTTGAATTACTTTTTGGAAAAAATTAAAATTTGACAGATAATGCGAATCACGTGACTACTATTTTTTTGCTTTAATTTTCATCTCGATCGAAGCAGAACTTGATGCCAAAGTCAAATTTCGAATAAAGCTATTAATAAAAAAAATCCCATATGATGCGGACTTTACTGGTGACACTGTACGTTGTTTTATTAGTAAAAATTTTTTTACTGATCATGTACGAGCTCCTTAAGAGGTCTAAAGTAATCATAAGAGAAGACTGTTTAAAAAATTTTAGAGCAATCTTTTCTTTGCAAGTTTTAACGATTTAGAAATACTACATTTCTGGCCAATCCTGTATATTTTCACTGTTTTAACCGCTACATCACACAATAACTATGTTTGACTGGATATAATTTACTATTGTATATAGAAAATGTAAAGTTCCGTTTCGAAAAGTGACGCCTGTTGGTTCGTTTGGTCTATGGTTATTGAATGGGTATATTTTGACCGCCTTATTAATTTTTATCTTTGGAAAGTGATATTTAATAAACGTTTCCTGTCGTAAATTTTTTGAAAAACTATAATTTTCTTCTTAGCTCTTTTCATTTGGTAAGAAAATCGCTTTTCCAACTATAGGATAAGAAAGTTGGAGGTGATTTGTTCCAAATAAGTTTAACCGTAAGGCTCCTTTTATACTGGGATTCTGAATGCGAGATTCAGTATCTGGGATTCAGAATCTCACGTGAATTCTAACGAGATTCGAAATGCATACTTTTCTAATCTTGCCCGGTTTCGGCAATTTTGTGGGGAGGTGATTAATTCTAGGGCCGCACGCTTCTGTTCAGTGTTAAAATGAATGCAGTAGAAAAAGCACTGTTGCTATATTATTATCAGATCGTGTGTAAAAAAAAGAAAAAACTTAGGAAACGTAGAATGTGGCTTCAATAATCAGCGAACGTAATACAGCAACAGGATACGTTTTACTGTATAAAAATTTAAGAGCTCTGAGAAATTTTTTAACTGTTTTAGAATGTCAATTCGGTCTTTTAAGGGGCTACACAATATCTTAAACTAGCGTGTACCCGGCTTGCGTTGCAATGCCAGGCATTATACGCCTCTGAGATAATAATAAGGCGAGTTCACCATCAGGTCAAGATTTATAAATGCAAACCCGAACAAACCTCTAAATTTATCAGTGTTTCTCTACAATATTACGCATGTATTATACATAAAAACCTTCCTCTTGAATCACTCTATCTATTAAAAAGAAAATCGCTTCAAAATCCGTTGCGTAGTTTTAAAGATTTAAGCACATATAGCTGGGGACAGACGCGACAGCGACTTTGTTTTATACTATGTTAAGAAGACAAAATTTCTTTAGCCAGTTCCACCCAGTGTGCCTGTTTTATTGTTTTATTCGAATACTCTTCTGCCGAAGTATCCCATAAGCCTGTATTGACGGTATGAACTTGTCAGTGTCGAAAAGAATTTTTTTCTAATTTTATCTCGAAACAGATCTATTTCGAACGCGCTAGCGAGTTCGTAATAGATCTATTTCGAACTCCGAATTTTATTATTTAAAGGTTGGCCCTACATGACAACTTTTTTTTCACCGTCTAGCATAGCATTCTAGATAACTAATATTTTTTAGTCCAAATATGCAAAATACTACACGAACCCACGTATGTATGTTTGGTTGCCTAGATCTACAAATCTGTATGTATTGTTTTAGTTAATTAAAAAACACATATTAAATAATAACTTTATTGACGGAGAACTATTTTGCTTTTGTAGATGCTTCAAGCTATCATTTTCTGCCAAATCCTATCCAAAATTTAATCTACTAACCTTCCAATGTCGATTTTAACTACAAATTTATTTGAATTTTCCATCTTCCCTATACTAAATTGCAATGCCGTGACGTAAAATCACGTCTTTTGAAATTCGAAAAAAAGTAGCAAAATCGCCCGAATTTCCGAACGCTCTGTATATGTACCGAATGTATAAGGATCACACAACGTATTCCATCCAATTTCAAATCTCATATCGCTAAAATAACTTTAGAATCTCGTGGTGAAAATGGGTGAATAAATCAAAAAATGACAGTTCGCAAAATAATTTTTATTGTCCATAGGCTACTATGATAAAAAATAGTATTACCAACATAACATTTAGACATAAAAATTTACAAAATTTGAAGGATTTATTTTCTTTTTAAATATGTATTTTTTATTAAAAAAACTACAAATTAGAAAAAATAGTATAAAGTACGTGTTATATAAAGCAGTTTTAAGCACTTGTCCCGTTATAAAACTCGCCGCAAGCGACTCGTTTTTTAACATGGACGCGTGCTATAAAATGATGCTTTATAAAACGCGTACTTTAATATACTAATAAAACATCCATGTTGAATTCTTTATTCGTAAACCTAACAGAAACGACCCATAATACCGAGCTGGCAAGAGGCTACTAAACGAGAATCGCAGTGAAAATGCTTACATATAAACCAATGCTAGACCTGTCGCCGATTCGAATCCCGTAGCCGGGCGGCTGAAATTAGTGCGATTCCGAAATTTAGAATCGCGATTCTGTTTCCGAGAAGACGCCCGTCTAAACGCTTTGCTTAAGCGCTACGTTAAATATGCAGTCGAGATTCAGAATCCCGGTATAACAGGAGCCTAAGAGTAGCCTGTTATTTATCATCGGTTATTAAGAACATCATAGCGGAAAAATGCTGTTGCACCTGTCTCCGGCGAGTTGTGGTGACTATCGGTTGAAATATATTTTAAATAACGGTAACTGCTACAGACAATATAGAATTACCGATTATTCATACCTATGGAGAACTATAGGGTAGGAGGCCGATCGACAATGGCAGCATTTTCAAATTCTGTCCCGGTTTTTTGGTTAGTTCGCTAGTTGGCCGATAGATGGCTCTCGCGTCCGAAGTGGGCTGATGTTTTCTTCTTCTTCGTTTTTAATATGGAAAACTAGATCCTTCATAGTTTTTAACTTTTACTTAAACCCTTTATTTTTCTGTGCTTTTACTTTTGACAATTGACATTTTATTTTTCGAAATAACAAATAACGTTTGAAGGCAAGACAAGACAAATAACGTTGTATTGTAATTAATTTCCATATTTATAATGAATAATGGTGCAATTTATTAAAGTAGAGTTTGCTTTGTGTCAGGGTGTAAGACAGGATCTTCAGAAATGAAACGCAGCCAAATAAGTATCTTTCTAGCTCCAAAGGTAAAACCCTCTAGCTAGAATGTTCCTGTATTTTAAAAACGAAGCATCGTTGGAACTTTATACAGGCCGAATTTACTAATAAGTATAACAAAGTAAGTGGAAATTCATATAAAAGTCCTTATTTGTTCCTTAAAGAACTAATTTAAATAAAAATAGTTATCGCGTCCATAAGAAACCATTTATTTGATAGCCCACTTCGAACACGAGCGCCATCTTATGGCAACTCGTAAAGCTGAATTACCGATGCTAATTTGGGACCGAATCCAATGCATTGCGATCGGCCTCCTACCTCAAGTCCTCCATATTCATACCTCTAGTTCTAGCTAATGAGCTTTAAAACTAAAAAAAGGTAACTTTTAATTTTTGTGGTTTGTAGTAGGTAGTCAAAGCAACTATAAATCAACAGGCGTTACATTTCCTTATTTTTAATTTGTAGTTACTAAGATTATTTTATTAATTGGACAACGATAGATAGGGCGGTACGTTTTAAGTCTATTCGAGCAATTAACAACGGATACAGACAGTTTGCGACGAGCATTCCCACTAGCAAGGTTGCGCTAGGAAATATCGGAACGCGAGGCGGCGCCGCGATACGAATGAACGTTTATTTTGGCGGTAAGTTTTGAATGTTTTTTTTTTCTTACTGAGCTTGAGAAACTCGATGTGGGATTTGTGTTCACTAAGTTTTGGTTTGGTTGCGTTTATCTTGTGCCAGATAATTATTGAGGTAATTGAAAAGTGCAGCGTGTGCGATAAAGTGTTTAATACAGTCTATAATGGAGAACTTACACTTTTTTTTTATTGCATAAATATGTTCAGCCATACTAAAAAGTAACATGGAAAATATTACGTCTTAAATATCACTCCTTAATTTTTATAAATACATAGTTCGCCGAGTGACGTCACGTAGTATGAATAGCCCACTCTCACGCTATGTATTGTGGTACACTTTGATTAAAAATAGTTTTTTTTGTGAACTGTGGGTCTTTTGATGATATTAGCTTACGCTTAAGAGCATTATTTTTCCAATTTAATTCTCCTGCAAGTTTCATATTAAATTTCACCAAGGTAGGATTTATTTTATTAGGTTAGGTAAATCTTAAAACTTATAAAGTATATTATTTTTATTAACGGGTAATATCTATGTTATAGCGCCTAAAAAGAACCAATGTGAGCCTTGCAAAAAGAATATTAATTCGAATAAGTATAGCGGGAATGAGGGCAGGCAATGAAATGCCACAATTGTATTTATCCCTTTGATAGTCAAAGTAGTACCGTCAAATGGGGTGAAATTGATTTTATGGGGAGACTTTGATAACAGGTAATATTTTGTTAAATAAATTTAAATATCCCTCAATTATAATCCGCGGACATCCGCGCCATGCTCAGTCGAAAGAGTGAAGTTTCGCCATTGTTGTGTCCTGTTAGCATGCCGGTAAGTGTTTGTTATAATATTTTTGTAAATATTCTATAATAATACTGCAAATTAGCGTTAAATTGACACTGTCTAAAATTATAAGTTATTTCATCAGTTTTTAGCAATTTTATTAAAAAATCGGTTATTTACGATGAGGTGGTTTCTACTTAACCTCATTTCATGTAAAATTCGGCGCCAAATATGCTTGGTTGAAAACTATTAGTTGATAACACTTTTGGGGTGAGATTGATAGTAATTTATATATGAATCTGTTGATGTTTTTGAACGTTAAATTTGTGTTAAAATGTGTTAATTTAAGTTCTGTAATTTATATATGAAATAAAGTTTTCTTTTGACATCATAACTAAAGTCTAATTTTCACTTTTGCGAGGATATTTTATTAAAATTTAATTCTTATGCTAAGTGATTAGGGGTAACATTGATAATCTCTGTAAACTTATGGATTTTCAAAGTCAGCCCAAGCGCACATAAAATTGATAAAAAAAATATATTAAGAGTGAGGGAAAAACTGTTACATTGATAACTCTTAGATCCAAAGCATTCGTTGTAATGCAAAAAAACAGTGCCTATCAAAGTCACCCCAATTTGCGCATAACTTTGATAATGAGGTTATTATTTATTTTCTAGCAAAAAAACAATTTTTGAAGTTTGTTTTAAGCCTGGAGGTCTTTATTCGGCATAGTGCAAATACGTTAAATTTTTTTGGCGCAAAACTAGGTGTACTTTTCTTGTAATTTACATATTAATCAAAAAAGCTAACAATTTCACCCCATTTGACGGTACTGATAGTTCTGATATATACGTATTATCCAATGTGTTTTCGCGAAAATGTGTGATCATATGCCGCATTATGAATATACAGGCTTAAAGGCCTTTTTATTGACCCTTGAAAAAGTTTTTATATAAAAAGAAACGTTGGGTTAAATACAATTGTGTCATTTCATTGCCTGCCCTCATTCCCGCTATACTTATTCGAATCTACTAGTAAGGGCGCTATGCTTACCTAACAAGAATATTAATCTTTCAAGATATTTTAATCGCCACAACAAGACACGTTGGAAAAATTACCTTTGTAGTAACTTAAATTTATGTAAAATTAAAGAATCCTACTATGTTAAGTCTTAAAATTGTATTTCAGTGTAACTACAATAAGTAGAAATCAATATGGTGTTATTGCTAGGTACCGAAAGCTAATCGAAGATGCGGAGCAAGTTAAATCTCTTCATGTACCTACCTATACAGTGTCCGCAAGAAAGTCCGCATCAAATGGGATTTTTTTTTATTATTAGGTATAGGTAAAAATTGAAAAGGCAGTTAGTTTTTGCTTACCTAAAAACCAAAAATGACTTATACTGAAGCAGCTGCACGACTTGCGTTACCTGTCAAATTTGACATTTTTAATAAAATAGGTTCAAAAATGCCCTTATTTAACAAAATATCGAAAAACTTTATTGAAAATTGAAATTTTACTTAATTAATATTGGATTAAAAAGAATATATATTAATCGCTCGAAACATTTTATTCAACAAAAATATAGTTTAATATAATTAATTTAATTTAATATTAATTAAGTAAAATTTCAACGAAAGCTTCCAATATTTTCTTTTTGTACATTTGTTTACTAACTTAAGAGAAATGAGAAACGTCGGTTTTGGCAAAACTGATGTAATTAGATAAACTTTGCATCAAACATTACATACTGATCAATAACAATGTCAGTTTTTGAAGCAAAATAAATAATAGGAAACAAAAATTTTACACAAAATTGCATTAAGATTACAAATAAAGTAAAGGCAAATGGTTTTACATCAATGTATAAAAGTTAATCTACGAGGGTTGATCAAAATTTTCAAAAACCTGGCAAAAAATAAAAATTTTATTAGACTGTCAAAATTTCGTATAGAGACTAAAAATGCCTAAATAAACAACTTTCTCAAATAAAGTTTTTCGATATTTTGATAAATAATGGCATTTTTGACCCTATTTTATTAAAAATGTCAAATTTGACAGGTAACGCAAGTCGTGCAGCTGCTTCAGTATACGTCATTTTTGGTTTTTAGGTAAGCAAAAACTAACTGCTTTTTCAATTTTTACCTATACCTAATAATTTTAAAAAATCCCATTTGATGCGAACTTTCTTGCGGACACTGTATGAAAAACCAATAAAAATTTTTCTACCAATTGTAGTAAACCAAATCTTACATAATAAAATAATAAGCTATGTTAAATATTGAAATAATCTTTTTCGCAACTATAATCGATATAAAAAAAATATATAGTGTGACCAGTAAAGTGCGCATCATATGGGATTTTTTTTATTAATAGCTTTATTCGAAATTTGACTTTGGCATCAAGTTCTGCTTCGACCGAGATGAAAATTAAGCAAAAAAATTGTAGTCACGTGATTCGCATTATCTGTCAAATTTTAATTTTTTCCAAAAAATAATTTAAAAGTGGGGTTATTTCTGAAAATATCAAAAAAAGTTATTAGAAAAAGTTTTTTTAATTGCAGTTTCTAGCCCACATGCAAATTTCAGCTGCATAAGATAATTTTGATTTTTTACCCACCACTAAAACTTATTTTCCACTTAATGAACACTTTACTGATAACACTGTGTTCTTTTTTGTGTTAATATTAAGGTGTATTACTTTCAGACACACACTACGTTTTCAAAAATACTTATTTTATGAATTTACCTTATACAGGGTCAAAAACAATTAAACTTTGCATCACATGCAACCAAATCGTAATAGCCCAATTTTGATTTTGTTGAAAAATGCACATTTAATATGGCGCTACTTTAAAAATTTTTATCTGAAATAAAGCCTTGTCAAAATAAGAAGTTTTATGTAGGTTGCGTCGAGTCTTATTTTGCAAAAGTGGTGCAATTTACAAAATATGGGTAAGAAATCAAAATTATCTTATGCAGCTAAAATTTTGCATGTGGGCTAAAAACTGCATTTAAAAAAACTTTTACTTTCAGAAATAACCCTACTTTTGAATTATTTTTTGGAAAAAATTAAAATTTGATAGATAATGCGAATCACGTGACTACAATTTTTTTGCTTAATTTTCATCTCGATCGCTTGATGCCAATGTCAAATTTTGAATAAAGTTAATAAAAAAAAATCCCATATGATGCGGACTTTACTGGTCACACTGTATATGGTTCTCAATTTTAACTTATTATTATAGCATCACAATGCATTTAGTGGCACTTTAGAAAAATCGAACAAAAAAAACTTTCTACCAAATGTTGTAAACCAAAATTATCTATGTAAAATGAAATAATATACTATGCTAAGACCTAAAATTGTACTATTTACGCGTAACTACAAGTAGTAGAAATCGTATAGGTAGTATAATAGAAAATTCCACACCAAATTGTGTTTAAAGTAAAGTTATTTTATTTACATTATTGTTATACACAATTTGGTGTGGACTTTTCTCACCGAATACCGCGCAAGGTTAAATTAAATCAGGAAATTTTTCTCGCCCATGAATATTTTTAGAAAATATTTATGAGCTCGAATAAATTTCTGTAACCTCTTGTGGTATTACTAGTGAAAACACACGATGCCGTCCGGGAAGTTGGGAATGACCGTCGCGAGCTGTCTGCATCCGCCAGTCGTTTTGCCGATTGTCAAATCAGTTGACGGATCGTCCGCCCGTCAGTTTACCCTAGCGTGAGCCGTAGCGTTTAAAGGTTCGTGTTTTGTCGATTTAAAATATACCTCTATTTTTTTGGTGAAAAATGTTCTTCTTTCTAGTTTGATATACAGGGTCCTGCACCTCACCTCCCGTCTTCTATAGCTCACTTAGTAATTAAGTTAGGATTTTTATATTTTGCAGAGCTAACCTGTATCTTGGGGCACATTTCAAGAAAATTTTTTTTTTCGTACAGGGTGTTCCAAAAAAGTGTGACATCATAAGGATGTATTTTTTTAGATGACATGCCATATATTTTCTTACTTATTTGGGTGTCTCCTATAGTTACCTACATAACCCTAAAATTTTATTAAAATCGATTCAGTATTATAGGCGAAAAAAAATAAAAACTGAAAAACATCAGTTTTGCACCGCTGGTTATAAAAATAAAAATAATGCCTCGTTAATAAAATTATAGAAAGGTACTTAATAAATAAAGTCTAACAGTCTCGTTAGCCAAGTTTGATTATTACGTTATACAGGGTACGTGTCCAAAGTTTAGTGTCAAACTTTGCAAACTTTAAAGCAATTTATTTTTCTTATTTCAAATAGGAACCCCTGTATATTTTGATGTCATTCGATGCAGAATTAAAAACCAAACATTTGTCCTAATTACAACCCTATCGCAATTTCTAACGCATCAATACTTATTTGCAGAAAACTCATTTTATCAACTATTCCAGTCATATAACAGTCATTATTATGAATAAATGTTGAAGGTGGCTTTGAAAAACAAGTTATTGGTATTAAAGTTTATTAAAGTAACAAGAGACCATTTTGACTTTAGTAATCTAAAAGTTTCAAATATTGTTCAATTGTTAGTAATTATTAACTGGAAATGATAATCGTGGAGACGGTTATCCTTTAAAAATCGTTAAACTGTTCTTTCGCTTACATCTACGGCATCAGCGACTGCTTGTTGACTAACTGACGGATTTTCTATGACATATACTAGCACAGCCAATTGATTTTCTTCAGTTCGGACCGGTTTATTTTTTCACTGGTTTTGGGTTGTTTACATTTCCTGTTTGTACAAACCTCTCTAATATGTTTTACAGGCTCCTTTTATCTGGATGTCGTCGTTCCGGATAACGCTGTGCGTAAACTCGGCTTGCCAAAAAAGAGTTCTTTTCGCATGCTCCTAATATAAAATTTATATCTACGAGCTCTTCTCGGTTGTAGTCCCATCACAAAAAACAATATAAAGTACTTATAACAGCTTAAATAATTACTAACAATTTAAAAATATTTGAAACCTCGAGATTACTAAAGTCAAAATGGTCTCTTGTCACTTTAATAAACTTTAATACCAATAAATTGTTTTTCAAAGCCACCTTTCATATTTATTTATAATAATGACTGTTGGAATAGTTGATAAAATGAGTTTTCTGCAAATAAGTATTGATGCGTTAGAAATTGCGATAGGGTTGTAATTAGGACAAATGTTTTATTTTTAATTCTGCATCGAATGACATTAAAATATACAGGGGTTCCTATTTGAATTAAGAAAAATAAATTGCTTTAAAGTTTGCAAAGTTTGACACTAAACTTTGGACACCCTGTATAATTCGTAATAATCAAACTTGGTTAACGATACTGTTAGACTTTATTTAATAAGTACCTTTGTATAATTTTATTAACGAGGCATTACTTTTATTTTTTTATTAATTTTTAAAACCAGTGGTGCAAAACTGATATTTTTCAGTTTTTATTTTTTTTTCGCCTATAATACTGAATCGATTTCAATAAAATTTCAGGGTTATGTAGGTAACTATAGGAGGCATCCAAATAGGTAAGAAAATATATAGCATGTAATCTAAAAAAATACATCCTTATGATGTCACACTTTTTGGAACACCCTATACGACATTTTTTTTCCTGTAGTGCACCCCAAGATACAGGTAAGGTCTGTAAAATATCAAAATCCTAACTTAATTACTAAGTGAGCTATAGAAGACGGGAGGTGAGGTGCAGGACCCTGTAGTGTGTGTATAATAGGTTTTTAGTTGGCCAAACTGTTACCGGTCATATTAAAAAGTATTAACAAATAAATTAAAAAAAAAAGTTTGCCAAATAACTGAGTTTCTCTTAGCTACGGCAACGTGTGAGAAGCTAGCTTGAATTTCTCTAAGCCTGTGCTCAACGGCAACAGTGTTCCGAACTAAGTTAAAGGCAATAATTGTCTGTGATCAGTGCTCACTGCTCTGGACGTCTATTCTCGAAATAGGCGAATGATCATTTCAAGAGAAGTGATTACTTTTTCTCTTAAAAATGTTTAAACTGTATTCTTCAAACTTAAAATGACTATTCATTCCATCGAAAGTTCAGACGATGTGAGCATATGATGTGAATTGTCCCTTCTCGCGAGAGAGCATTCACTTCTCTTAAATTGGAGAATAGACGTCCAGGTCACGATAAGAAGGGACTATATAAATTGCGATTTCATATTAGGGCCAATAGTCAAGCAGCTTTAGAAGCTCCAAAGAATGTAGACCACCTATTCAGTTAAACGAAGTTCTATGGAAAAGGATATTTTCTTCTAATTAATCCGGGACTTAAAAACTTCTTAAACGTCCATTTAAACCTAATGTAGAAAAATCGCCGCTCTGTCTATCAAAAATAAGGAATGTAAAAATACTTTTTTAGATTTAGTTTTAAGGCATTTGTAAAATATTTTTTTGTATTAGTTGCTTTTATTTAACAAGGTATTGCAATATTTTAGGTGTAAGTTTCTGTGTTATTTTACGGTATATACAGGGTGAGAAAAATAGAAACTGACTACGTATAGTTTTCTATCAATAATTCTACATATCCATTTCACGCTTAGTCCTTCATTATCTAGGCATAGATAAACGATTTTTTTGAAAGTCGGGAAAACAGGCACTACTTAAATGTCGGTCTCAAAATTTTTTACAGTTTTTAAAACTGTACCATAGAGATAAAGAATCGTACCTATATCCAATTTTATAGATTTAGAGAAAACGAGGTTTAAATTTTAAAAATATAATCATTATTTTTTTTTATAATAATGAAATAAAAACAACTGTTTATATTTTTGAGTATTTATTTAAGTAAGTCAATCGACATGTTTTACCTTACAAATGTACATAACAATGTCTACCTGGTAAAAATTAAATATTACCTCACCTCTTTGAAAAGTTGAAATACTATCGTTTCTAAACGTACTATCTCAGAACTTAGTAATAATAGGCATACGATTTTTTGCGACTAAAAAAATATAAACTCGGGTATTTTAGTGAATGCATTACGTCCATTCACTGCAAAAATAGAGATACGATTCTTTACCTCTAAAGTACAGAAAATTGAAAAAAGTTCTTATGCCTTCGCCGGGAATCGAACTCGGAACTTCTTGATTGCCAGTCGAACGCTCTAACCAATGGCGCTATGGAGACTGAAATTATGTTACTATACTGAAAACGCCGAACAGATGAAGTGACGTCGGTGCGTGATAGGCGCGTGGTCGAGATTTTCGACCGAAAACTCCCTTGAATAGGTAATAGACGAGGAGGTTTTGATCTACGAAAATGTCTTTCTATTAAAATCGTTGCAGTAGGCCAATTCTGAAAGTAGTAGTAGGGTAATATAGTGTTTTATTATATTAAAATATAAAATTACAATTACAACAACAACAAAAATCTTTTTGACAAAAAAACTAATTATTTTCCGAATCTGAGGATGATGTATCCGAATCTTGAGCAACATTTATAATAAGTGGCTCTACTTGTAATTCCATCATGGCGTCCATGGTCCACATGCGCTCTTCTTCTTTAAGAACGTGACCAAAAGCTTTTCTCCAATTTTCGGAAGTGACATTTCGCACTGCTTGATCAAAAAGAGGTTTGAGGTCCGAAAATTTAAATGTTACATTTTTTCTAGCCACCTCGCCCTTAATCTGTGCCCATATCAATTCAATGGGGTTAAACTCGCAGTGATATGGGGGTAGTCTTAGAACCGTTCGGCCCGCAGTTTTGGCCAATTCATCTACTACATATTTGTCTTGCTCTCGATTGTCTTTGACTAACTGTAGAAGTTCTGCTTTCACCATATTTTGTTGGTAAGGAATATCCTTAATTGCTAACCAATTTTGAATGTCGGCTTTTTTCGTAGCTGATGTTGGGTTTTTTTCTAGTTTCCTTGTGTGGTAGGATGCATTATCTAAAACTATAATGCAATCATCTTCCAAATGAGGTAGAATTTTCTGAAACCACTCTTCAAAAACTTGGGAATTCATCTCCTCATGGTAATCCCCAGTCTTCTTGGACTCAAAAACAAGTAAGCCATCCTCAACAAAACCGTCATCTGAACCAATATGCAGAACTATTAAACGTTTCCCTTTTCCTGATGGAGCCTTCAATCCTGTGGATAATCCTTTTATGAAAGCATCTCTAGCAGTAGTTACAGTTGTGTCTGTCCATACTTTTGAAACCACATGACCTGCGTTGACCCAAGTCTCATCTAAATAGTAAATTTTTTTATTTTCCTGCCGAAGTTTTTTCGTGGATCGTAAATAACGCCGCCTCCAGCAAATTATTTCATTTTTCTCTTTGAGCATACTATTTCGACTTCTCTTTGTATATCTGTAACGCATAAATATTTGTCAGTTTATTTAATCCATCAAAAGTTGTGAGGTATATACACAGTATACAATACCAGTCTTACTTACCGAAACCCAATTTCTTGTAGCAAGTGTCGAAGAGTCGTTACTTTGAAATTAGGAATTTCTTCATTTTCTTCAATTGCAGCCATTATTTTTTTGATTGTCGGGGGTTCGTTTTTTAAGAAAAATGAATGAACTACCCTTCGAATACGACATTTCATTTCTTCATCGACGTTATCTAAAATGGGTCTCGGCCTATGGTACTCCCTTGGCGGTTGTAGGGCATGAGTTTCTTTGTAATTCCGAAGTATGTTAAATACACTGGTCCCACAAACACCTAAACATTTTATTTAAGTGATTAAGAATGTTCAAATGCTGGCTCAGTGAAATGATATATTTTTTGCAGTAAATAAAATATTAATGTTACCTAATACATAATTTTTATACTTTGAGACTCCGACTCAAGTATTTTAAATTTAATAGTAGGTATGTAAAAAATTTTACGTCTTATTTATTGTGTATATAGATATACATAGAATTGAGATATAGGGTGTTCAAAGTTTCTTTTTATATTTGTTTACCATTTTTTTTGAAAAATAATAATAAATAAAACTATTTAACTATGAGTCAAGATATTATCTTTGATATGACACAAAATAAACATTGAAATAAACTGCCTACTTGATACTTTTATTTTTAAGTTTTTGACAAACGCATACATGTATTATTTGAAATCATAATATTTCGAAAACGGCTGCTTGTAGCGATTTTTGACAAGTATACCATTTTCATGTAAAAATAATAAAAAAATCGATTTTTCTTCTAGAAAATAGGATAAATACTTGCGCGAAAAAGTTGTGACTCTCTAAAAGAGAGAAAGACCTGTAGGTGGCGCCCCCTACAATTAAGGACCAAACTAAGATTAAATTTGATTTTCATATATTGAAAAATCCCCAAGTACAAATTTTTATCCAAATATAGACGTTATTTCAAATATTATTTACGAAAAACAAAAATAAAAATAAATTTATATGTAGGTATCTCAAAAATGAAGGGCTTGCGGACCCATGCTTATAATATGAACTTTTCACCTGATAAAAACTAAGGAATCGTCCTGTAAAATAATGGACATTTATTAAATAACACCTCATTTTCTACTACTAACTTGAGAAGTAGTCAGTATTTACTCCATTATTGTCCTAACAAGAAGTTAAAATTTTCCACCTTAATAATGATAACAAATAAGCTCTAGGTCAATAATGAAAAACAGTATTAAACAATACTTTAGCCTTATTTAAATAGTTTTGCTTACCCTTTTTTAACATGGTATGGAGCCTTAACTAAACATTTTCAATTAAAAAATTCCAGAACATAGTATGAAATTTTTAATATAACAGGACTTTTCATTATAATTTGGAAGGTAGTTCGAAAGGAAACTGTCATAAATATTATTAAAAAAGGTCAACACGACACCAGATTTACTTTGACAACTAAAATCACAGGCTACTTGATTTTCAAATTATTTATTAAATTTGGCAGAAATTGCTAACATAAAGATCTAGACGAATTAAATTATGTAATATTTTAGTGTTTGTAGTAGAAAAAATTCGATACCTACTTATATATTATCTCAGTTAAAAAGGCTATTATTGTATACTTCGTACATTATATTCCTAGGCGCTCCTCGCCTCATAAAAGCACTCGCTATAAAATACCTTACTTATATATATTACACTAAAAACTGCATTGACATACCTGCTGCTTCAGCTGTCAAATTTACTTTGTGCACTTTACTATAGTCTGGATAATTGCTGTCATATGTTTTATATATATTAAGAATTGTTTCCTTGTCTGCAACCGTAAAATGCCTAGGCGATCGTTTTTTAGTAGGCGATAAAGGTGCGCCAGCGTTAGCCATGATTTACAGTCAACAATCAACAAAATAAATACACACAAAAATCAGCACCTGCCGTGTCGCTCCGCAGCTCGTCTAATGTTGACTGACCAACGGGCACGAGGTGTGCACGTGGACACTTCATCTATTCGGCGTTTCGAGTATAGCTTTGGCAATATAACTATTCATTTTTTTCCTTAATAACCCCTTCCCTGGTTTGTAATCACCAGGCATTTCAAACTGTCTATAATAACATTAAAATTGAATAAAATTATATTTCCGAAGTTGGTGAGAGAATTTCAGAGTCTCCCTAGCGCATTTGGTTAGAGCGTTCAACTGGTAATCGAGGAGGTTCCGGGTAGCGATTTTACAAAATATAAACTATTACAGCACAAGACACGCTCTCAATTACGAAATTACAAAATATAATCGGCCTCAGCACAATCCTGCAAAATCTAATCGTTTGCAGCACAGAAATATTTTTCTTAACCATCCCCACTAGTCCCACCGCCTAACGAGTCCTTGCTAGACAAATTCCGTCGAAAAGGTGTATTGGCAACCGGTTACCCAGAGCATTTTTTTTAAATTTTATTTTTATAAAATAATATTTGTGGGTTGCCACAACGTGGATCGTTTCTACAAATTCCGTCGAAAAGGTATATTGGCAACCGGTTTGTTCGTTGTTACCCAGAGCATTTTTTATAAAATAATATTTGTGGAAAAAAAATGCTCTGGGTAACAACGAACAAACCGGTTTCCAATATACCTTTTCGACGGAATTTGTAGAAAAGATCCACGTTGTGCTGCAAACGATTAGATTTTGCAGGATTGTGCTGAGGCCGATTATATTTTGTAATTTCGTAATTGGGGGCGTGTATTGTGCTGTAATAGTTTATATTTTGTTTCTTCCGGGTTAAATTCCCGGCGAAAGCAAAAAGCAATTTTAGATACTTTGAAATCTGTTTTCCAATTAGTTCTATTTAATTTTCATTCATGAGACCTTCTTGTTAGATACTTTGGTATTCCATCACAACACACTAGCCAGAGGTAGCCTGTTTTTTCTAATTAGCAATGGTGATACAATGCGTGCCCCCTGTTCTTTTCGTATACTCGGAGGCAAATATTTGACTCTATGTTTACTACTTTTTATCGCCCTGTATATTATTATTGACTGATAATAATTTTTTATGATATTTTTAACAATATGTTAGTCGCGCAAAGTAAAAAAAAATGTTTCTTGGCCATAACGATAGGTTTTCCGTCCTGTATACACGCGCAGTTATTTTTTATTTGGAATACTGGGCGCTTGGATAATAATATTGGTTATAGATGAACTCTGATAAATCCTGTCAGATTAGCTTCGTTCGTACAGCGGTCGGAAACCGTCAGCAAATTAACGACGCATGCGAATGTGTTCGCACACGACAAATCCCAAACCGCTGACAGAAAATCCGGCGTTCGCAGAAGCCAAATTGTTACGTAAACGCAAAGCAATAGTAATTTACGTTACAAGACCGGAAAGTAGTGTTTTTCAGGTCGAGACAAGCATTTCCAGGCCGAGCCGTAGGCGAGTCCTGGAAGCTTGGAGAGACCCGGAAAACACTAATTTTCGGTTGCGTGACGTACAATATTTTTTTTAAGACCGACACTTCGATATACTTACATTAAATTATTTTATATTATTTTTTAATGCGTCGTATGACTTCTCGTACCGGGCTTTTGATTTTACTGGCAATATATCGTAAGTCGCTTTCCTTGCTGCTTCCAAAATTTCTTCTGTAATCTCATTTTCCGTGTCGGATAATTCAAAATCTAAATTCATATTGTTAAATTTGCGAACTCCCGAACAAATTAAAAATCAACGAACTGTCACTCGACAATACATCGAAATGTTGTTGTCATAGTAACGAAATCAAGGTAGCTTGTATTATCAAAGAGCGATTGGAAAAACAAAAAACAGGGACCGGAAAAATCTTTTCCAGTCTCTAACGTCACCTTTCCGGTCTTGCGATCGGAAAAAGGTTATTCTCTAGACGAAAAATTGTCCAGAAAGTGTATATTTTCTGGTCGGTTAAAAAAAAATGTTTTCCGCCAGTTAAAAACCGCACATGCGCGGTTGACAATTGTTTGTACGAACGAGGCTTATATCAGTTTTTCGGGAAAAGCTGCGGTTTTACGGTATCTTAGGTCTTTTGCACACACTCACGGCGACCGTGCACCGTTTACGCGATCTACCGCGTTCGTGTTATCCTTGCACACATGCACGGTTTTCGTCAGTTTGATTCTACTTTGATTCGAATATGGATCATAGACGTGCTGTGGCGATTTTAATGTTTTACATGCGTATCAAAAAACGAAGAAAGGCACGAAATATAATTTTGTGGGTTCATCCCATCAATATGGGAAGGAAATAATTCGGTGCATTCTTTGTACTATTTGGTCAGTTGAGGGAAGACGAAAAAAAAACCTTTTCAACTATATTAGGATGTCCATATCCAGCTTTGATGACCTACACGAACGATTAAAAAATTCGCTTCAACGTCAAGATACCTTTATAAGAGGGTGCATACAGCCTATGGAAATGTTGGCTGGTACAATCAAAATCAGGATTGACCTCCAAAAATATTTCCTTTCAGGCACTTCTTGTGCAGTTTATGTCCTTATAAATAATAATAATAATAAACTGTATTTCAAATAATGTCTACATAAATGCAACACAAAGTGAAATGGCGTCATACAAAAGAGAAAAAACCATATATATTATATTCACAAATTGCTACAATAATCATTCCAGGGTTCCAGTTCCACCAAAAACTTTCTCATCCGTTTTTAAATACTTTTGGTACACTTATTATTTTCAGTTCTCGAGGCAATGCATTAAACAACTTTAAGCACATGTATTGAGGACATTTTTCAGTAAACGCATGTCTATGACTTGGATCCATTACTTATAAAGTTCGTGTTTCATATCTACTTTGAGACTGAATTCCAAAACGATCCTTATTTTTAATAAAAAATAGTAAACATTCATATATATATATACATTGCATATTATACAGTCATTATATCTAGATTTCTAAATAAACCTCTACAGCTTTCTAAATATTTTTTTTTTCTTAATAACTCTTAATACACGTTTTTGCGCTCCAAAAATACTTTGTGTTAAACTATGCCTTCCCCAGAATATTATGCCATATTTTAACCCTGACTCAAAATTTGCCATGTATGTTATTCTCAGTGTTCTCTCATCCATGTACTTACCCATGATTCGTATACCATAACATATTGAATTTAGTTTTTTAACCGTACTATTTATATGATCCGACCAATCTAAATGCTCATTAATATAGATACCTAGAAATTTAGCTTTATCAGATATTGCAATGTTTACATAATCTATTTTGATAATTTCTGGTTTAGTTATTGCAGCCTGTTTTGTACTGAAAACAATAGCATTTGTTTTTTCTTTGTTCAGAAGGAGTATATTTTTATGAAACCACTCTGTAACTTGTTTTGTCCCAAATAACCGGCCTTGCTTCCACCAAAGATATAATCATATCCATATCTATATCTACTGCCATTACGAAAAATATGAATATGATAAAATATACTAAATAAAACAATGTTTCCGCCAACTAACCAAGAAAATATCGTAAGCGCGGTACATGTGCAAGCACCAATTAAATCTTAAACTCTACTGGGCATGTCTCTCCGCCAACACGGTTACGGTCGCCGTGAATTGTAGTGAGGGCTCACGGTGACATCGCGGTGGAACGGAACCGTGTACACGGTGCCGGTGCGTGTGAAAGGTTACATATGCTGCCTAATCCCTTAACCGTATAGACGGTGCCGTTAAGACGGTCGCCGTGAGTGTGTGCAAAAGGCCAAAGGAAAAAAATACTTAAAATAACTTATGCAATATTTTTTTTGTGATATATTTATTATCCAAGAGGCCCTATTTTAGGACAAGCGGCCTAAAAATTCGAAAACCAATCAACAAAGGAATATGATTAAAAAACAACCAACACATTTTAGAATATTCTGATAAATTGACCTTATCAAGACTGCTTGAAAAAGATATTTATTATTTATATTACGTGACTTTTTAATTAGCTGCTCTGTGACCGAGCGATTATTTCTGTGTTGCATAGTTTTCAATTGTATAGAAAGAAGATAGATATACTACGAGAGCGCTCGAAACACAGCAGAAGCTGTTAACAGGAAGGTAATGATTTCTTAAGACTCGCAAATTTAGGGTTTGTTCATTGGTACTGTACACTACAACTGCAATGTATTGTTTGTAGTTTTTTAAAACTCTGGAAAAGAAGTAAATATCTTAAGTGTTGTTTTGTGCAGCACAAAGGGACAAACTTTTTACTTGGGTCTGTTTGATTGGCGGTGTTTTAACTTTGTTATACTGAGTGTTTGAAAATAAACAGCAAATGTGTTAAACTCTGCATATTGATTTTGTTAAATTATACCAAAACAGTATTTTAGGTAAATCAAACGTACTTACTAATAGATGATTTCGAATGGATTAAAAAATATTACCGCCATTTAAAATGATGATTCAGTAAATGAACCATACAGTAATATTAAAGGTCGATTTTTTGGGCTAATTGGTTATTATTATGGGGCACAAAAATAAATAACCCGAAGGGTAATTCTTGTCGAGCGCGACGAAATACCACGAAACTGTCGGTGCAGTAGAAAGGGACGGCTGGAACAGGGTTTTTTAAATAATCGGTACAACCTGCTTGATTCAAAAAGTATCTGGTTTAAGAAAACTGTTTCAGTTCCAAAACGGAGTTGCAACTGCTTTAATTAATAGGGGAAAGAATGTTGGATGTAGTGACCAAGAGGACGTGTTGGAACGCATTTAAAGAGAATGTAATCATTAGGGTGGATGACAGGGTTGGCTATCCAGTGGGTAACACAAAAAAACCAGCAGGTTTTTTTTTTTAAAGGGGGCTTATTAAATATTGTTTCTTAAACTTAAACTCTTTTTATACATTTCATAAAAAATAAAACGTAATTTTAAAGTTCGGAGGTTCCCCTGCCGATCTGTCTGTATCCCACCTGCGCATTTTATAGTTGACGAATGACCGCGAAAATAAGTAAGTAAGTACGTAAGAAGAAGGTACCTAAAAATACTTGAATTTTTATCAACAAAATTTTAAAAAAAATATTTTTCACTAATAGAACTAAAAAAAAGAATTCAGAAAGTCCAGTGGGCTGGGCACGAGGAGCACGAGGGCGTACGTCAGTGCCACTTGTCGTGTAGCAAGTTTGGGCACAAGATGAGCGATTGTAGAGAGCAAACGGCTTGCTACAGGTGTGCGGGAGAGACGAGGGGAAGGAGTGCACAACCCAGAGATGCACAACGATTATAGTATCACATTATCAAAAGAGTTTTTATTTTATATATTTTTAATTTTTCTATTTTATTTTTGTATTATAAAATTTTTTTAATAATTATCTAGTTTTGATTTTTTTCTGCCTTCTCTGAAACTATTTAACATCGACAACACCGCGCCACGAGTTTACGTCCATGGATTTCCCAAAGAAACTGAAAGGGCAATAACGCTAAGTAGCTCATGACTATGGAGAACTATAGGGTAGGAGTATGGAGAACTAGAGGGTAGGAGGCCGATCGACAATGGCAGCATTTTCAAATTCTGTCCAGGTTTTTTGGTTAGTTCGCTATTGGCCGATAGATGGCTCTCGCGTCCGAAGTGGGCTGATGTTGTCTTCTTCTTCGTTTTTAATATGGAAAACTAGATCCTCCATAGTTTTTAAATTTTACTTTTGACAATTGACATTTTATTTTTCGAAATAACAAATAACGTTTGAAGGCAAGACAAGACAAATAACGTTGTATTGTAATAAATTTCCATATTTATAATGAATAATGGTACAATTTATAAAAGTAGAGTTTGCTTTGTGTCGGGGTGTAAGACATGATCTTCTTCAGAGATGAAACGCAGCCAAATAAGTCTCTTTCTAGCTCCAAAGGTAAAACCCTCTAGCTAGAATGTTCCTGTATTTTAAAAACGAAGCATCGTTGGAACTTTATACAGGCCGAGTTTACTAATAAGTATAACAAAGTAAGTGTAAATTCATATAAAAGTCCTTATTTGTTCCTTAAAGAACTAATTTAAATAAAAATAGTTATCGCGTCCATAAGAAACCATTTATTTGATAGCCCACTTCGAACACGAGCGCCATCTTATGGCAACTCGTAAAGCTGAATTACCGATGCTAATTTGGGACCGAATCCAATGCATTGCGATCGGCCTCCTACCTCAAGTCCTCCATACTCATGACATACAATACATACATTAGCTACCTAAAGTAGAGACTTTACAAAAATTATCAAGTTTGCAACCCCCATTTTAACCTAAATATGGGAAAATTAAGGGAGAAAGAAAACTGCTACGAAAGTATGCAGTATTTTAAGGCACTGTCCACTACATAAGGTAACCCACCAAACACACTGTTAATTAAATCATAATTTTACTAATTTAACATTGCGATAATATTATTATTTCCTAGGTACGTCTATGAAAATTGCATAAAATGTCACTGAGATCGGATCCCCATGGGCGTAAATTTGACAGCGCAAGCGTGACACCGTATCTATTCTTTAAGAGGTGATTGGTTGATTACCGTCAATTTTTAAAATGCCGGCCTAATCGACCAATCACGTCACACTTACGTTGTCAAATTTACGACCATGGGGACTCGGGCTGGCTCGAGTTCCTTCGGCGTTCGACTGGAGAACTCAATTCTGGGGTTCAACCAGACAATTTACCTTTAGATACGTACAGCTTAGCTCCTACGCAAACAAAAGCTACGTTTTATGGGTGAAAAAATACGTCCGAGCGCATGATTCGGCGATTAGCTGCCTTCTCTCTGGGCACCATCCGAGATGCGCACAAACCTCGTGTTATCGGCCTGTCCTACTTTAGCGACATGCTCAAAATACACTTCAGAACCGGCTCGGCCGCCATTTTTGTTGTTGTGTTTTAAGTTTCCTCTGTAGATTCCTTGTTGTTTATTGTGGGTTTTTAATATTTACGGGTTTTTTCAAGTTCGCACAATAAATTGTGCTTGAAAATTGTTGTACACGTACCCAAGTTTTTGCCAAATTATAAAAATCAATACAAGTTATATACCAATATTTGACTTGAGATTAGGTACGCGATAACACCGTAGATTGGTTATTTTGCTGGTTTTGTTTGTTTTGATATTCGATTTTATAGGACTAGTTTAATTCACTTGTTCTTGTTCTCTTCCTTTTCGAACTAAAAACGCGACGACGAGTCATTTTACACAAATTTTAAAAACAATTTTCTATCCTTAAAATCTAATAGGTTTGCTACTACTAAAATGCCAGAAATCACTACCTTTTTTCCCAACTTGATCAAAAATTGAGAAGAAATTCCATATTTTTGGCATGAATTTAAATTTTAAGGCCCGGACCTGTCTTTTCCCATGCGTCAAATGAGAATGTTGCAGTGCGCATGTCCAATAGTGTTTAGCTTTGTTTACATGCGCGAGGCCATAAATCTGCCACTTTCGTGATTATTGTTTGCTTATCTAAAGGTAAATCGTCTATGGGTTCAACGCTTTGATCAAACGTGCTGCTGGAGAGTTACCCTTGTGGTTATTTATTTAGTCTTGTGTATAGTTTACAATAAATGTAAAGGGTGTCCTGTTTTCGATGTTTTTAAACATTTCTATTAGAGCGCGACAACCTACGAACACTTTCGTTTCCCGTCAGCGAACGTTCAACTTCTTGACCTCGTCCGGAAATCAGGCGGACCAAGATATTTTAGTAAAATGGTAAACATTTAAAACATTACAATAAACTGCAGCACTTTGTAAGTAACTAAAATTAAATAGGACAGTATAGCGCTTGCTGTAAAACCTACTGAAATATTGTTATTAAAAAATCCAGATCCGTATTTAAAAATATTAAGATGCCGATAACTCGGTTATAATAAAAAAAAATAAACTGATTTTGTTGAGACAAGAAAAAATTCCAGGTTTTTAATTAAATGGCGTTTTTCTAAAAGTAAAAGCGTTTCAGTTATTAAAGAAATAAATTTTAAACGTTTTTAACAAATCACCCTGTCTCTCAACTTTGTAAAAATTGCCGTTTACAAGATAATATCAGAGTTCCTTTTAAATAGCATAGCAAAGCCAACGGCTAAGTTAGGCATTCCTTTTAAAAATTTAACTCAACTCGACAAAGCTTTTCTTCTGCCCCCTTGCCACGTTTAGGTATGCACCTCTCTATTTCTCACACGAGTTATTCGCGATTCGTTTCTTTAACAACTAGCTAAGCAAAGATATTTACTTGGCTTTGCTGTTTAAAAGAAGCAAAAGGAAAGTACCTTATAATTAATAGTGGTGAAGTAAATAGTTACAGTTAGAATCGTTAGGCTGTGGGGCGTTTTTGTCTTTGACTCAGATAAAGCTCAGCGGACCAACCAACTTTTTGCTGTTTGTTTTTTAAATTTTTTCAGTCACCTTTTTAAACACGCTAAATACACACAATTTTTATGACTTTTATAGTGTTTCGTGTAAGCGGTAAACTAGGCTTTATACCCATGTGCGACGATTGTAATACAATGGCGCACAAGTGCTATAAAGACATTTTACCACACGTTTTAAAATTTTCTTTAATCATGCTAATATGAACCCTATATCATTAGTGCGGTAATGTGAATACTACATCACTAGTACGGTGATGTGGGCATTACCCTAATGGCTAGGTTATTTGTTACCAAATTAAAAGTATGGCAAAGTGAATATTAACACACGATTGTAGAATAAACACATTTTTTTCAATGCACCGTGTTTGCGAGTGTGATTTTCCAAGAACTTGTTAATAATATTAAAAAATTTAAGAAATACATTTGCAATATAAATAAGTTGCGTTTTTTCTTAGCAAAATCTTAGCTAATTTGTATAATTGGTCTCTTTTTTACCCAACAATAAAATTACTCTTAATATGATTTAGGCCGCGGAAATATACGTGTTTTCATACAATGTGAGTTTGTAACAAACTTAACATGGAATAAATTCAGTAAATCCAGTAAATTTTTTTTTGAAAAAATATTTTGACACGGGTATTAACATTTTAAGTTGTGGTCTTTTTTATAAAAAAAATATTGATACAGTGTGTCCCAAATTAGAGATATGAAGATATCCATAATTTTTTTAAATGAAAACCCAAGTTTTTTATTGACTATTTTTAAAGTTATACATAAGTACCAAATTTAAAATTTTTATTTCTTGTCATTTATAAGGTATTATTGAACAAACAAAAATTAATTTAATTGCAAAATAAAAAAAATCTTTCATCCATCTTTAATACTTTTTCGCCAATAAATGCTCAAAATGTTGTCCATTCACTATTTGCCAATATCCTAAACGCAAGTACTTTGGATGAAATTAACCTACACTCATGTCTTATTCGTGCTTTTAACTCCTCACTATTTGTTGGTTTCGTACAAGGAATAAAACTTTTAAATTTGGTACTTATGTATTGTATGCTTTTTAAGTCAATCAACAACTAGAGTTGCCGTTTAAAAAATTATCGTTATCGTCATATCTCTAATTTTGGACACACTGTATGAATATTTTTTTTTATAAAAAAACTACAACTTAAAATGTTAGAACCTCAGGCCTATTGAAAAAATAGAATGCTTTATAGGCTCTACCTACAGCGTGTGAATGAATATTGGCAACATATGGAAAACTTTTATTTTTGATTTTAGGAGAAAAACTTATTCTTCATAAAAAGTTTTGCTTACCTTAATATTACGTTAAAAAATCGTAGATATAACATACAGTGTGTTTAAAAAATACATACATATTGTTGCGAATTTTAGAAGAATAAAAAAAAACTGTTTATCTTATAAAGCTTCAGCTGAGCCACCATCATTTTCAATGCATTTTACTAGATTTTTTCTAAATCTTCGAACTGCGTTTATAAGTTCAACTTCTTGTAAGTCATGGCACGCTTCTGTAATTCTATTTCTTAATTCATTGGCATTTGCAGGTCTGTCCTTCTAAACGATTTCTTTTATTTTTCCCCAATAGGTAGTAATCTAAGGGGGTGAGGTCAGGTGACCTTGCAGGCCAATTTGTGAATTGGTTGTCATTGTACGTAGCGCGCCCAATCCATCTATTTGTAAAGTTTACATTCAGCCATTCCCTTACTTGTGCGGAAAAATGGCAAGGTGCTCCATCAAGTTGGAATATTAATCCATGCCATGTCAACTCTTCGATTAAGTCCATAAATTCTGTTTGTAAAAATTTAGAAAAATGTTCCCATTTAAATTATTATCAAAAAAGACCGGTCCCAAAATCATATTTCTGACAATACCACACCATACGTTTACTTTTTCTAAAGTTTGGCTTCTGCATTCAACCACCCAGTGAGGATTTTCTGTACTCCAATGGCGAGAGTTTCGAAACAGCGTGTCTTATGCACAGAAAGTTTAAGGCTGAAATTCAAACTCCCTCAGCAACTGCCACAAGAAGCAAGCATACCATAGTTCTACCCATTCCTTCTTCTGCCTTAACAAAGAATTCTCTCTTATATAACAGCAAGAAATTATTTAATCATCTGCCCTTTCCTATACGGACAATTGTTTGTGGCAGGAAGTTTCGGAGAGAGCTAAAAAAGTTGTTAATTGAGAAAGCATTCTATTCGATGAATGAATATTTTGAGGTATCATTAACTTAAAGTAGGTGTATGTTCTGTTGTATTTGCACGGTTATTAATTGGATTACGTCGACTGTTGTGTGTTCTGTGGCGCTGCAGCGAATTTTAACTGTAGTTGTATTCTGATTTTTAGAATGTTTGTACCAAATTAATTTAAGACTTTTTATATAATTTTACGTTAAATTTTAAGTACTTAATGCTTTGTCAATGAGAGTATCTTCTTTTGATAATAAAGCTGTATTTGACTTTGACTTTTGCGACGAAAAATCTCCATTAGTAGTAAACATCGCCTCATCGGAAAACAATATTTTAGAAGCCAAATTTCTATCTTCCTTAAAATGTCCCATCATCCAAAAACAAAAATCTAGCCTTTTATCCATATTTCCTGGTAACAACGTATGTATAAATTTTGGTTTAAATGGTTTGTAGTGGTGATTTTTTAAAACTTTTCTAATAAAATTAACATTTAACTCCAAGTCTCGATGTCATTGATTTAAACTTGCTTTAGGATATTCCTGTACATGAAGCAGGACATCTAATTCATCTTTAGTTTCGCTATCATCTTCATTTCTTGCTACATCATTCAATTTAAAAAAATTCGTGGAACAAGCTTTAAATTTTGTAATAATACGGGCTACTGTGGAATGAGGGATATTGTCTCGTTCGGGATCATTTGCATTAAATTCGTCTGCAGCATCTCTTAATGAAAGGTAGTTATTACCCACAATAAGCACAATTTCTACTTTTTCCTGGTTACTAAGTCGCATTTTTAAGAAATGAATATAACTATTACATTGACATCTATTTTGTCACTTGCTTGTTTTTAAGGCGACGTAGTGTAAAAAAATTTTTAGTAGGTGGCTGTGACTTTATATTCTGACATAACATTTAACTGTCAATAACTTATTTTTAATAAATTTGTTTGTAGCATGTAGATTACTGTTACTCTTAGCATATTAACATATTTTTTGTATTTTTTAACCACCCTGTACGGTATATCTACGATTTTTTAACGTAATATTACTTTTTAAGGTAAGCAAAACTTTTTATGAAGAATAAGTTTTTCTCCTAAAATTAAAGATAAAAAGTTTTCCATCTGTTGCCAATATTCATACACACGCTGTATAAGTGGCACACTATAATATCTCTGTACTAACGGGGTTTTGGTTTTTAGAGGTTGTCATCTACTAATTTTAGTTGGCAGCATCATTCCAACTGACTGGTTACCAACTTATTTCTAGGGAAAAAAATAATTCCCCGACCATACAGCCGTTCTTAAAGGTGGTATTTTAATTTTAATACAGGTCTTATGTAGAATAAGCATTCTAATTTTTCTTTATAGGCGTGTCGTTAATACCCGTGTCCAAGCATTTTTTCAACTAAAAAAATCTACTGGATTTACTGAACAGTTACAAACTCACACTGTATAATAGTGTTTAACCAATATACAGTCTAAATTCCATGGCGATTACAACTAGAGAGTCTTACATAGAAACTCGCGCGAACTGATTACAAATTATTTATTTTTAACTATAAGAGCAAACAGTACGTGACAAAAGTATTCAATGCAACCGGTTCAGTTTTGATAATGCTACATACCAGACACGGAATTTGATTGCTTTGTTTTCACTTATTTGGTTCTTGTCGCATTTTATCTGACTGGCAAGTTAACACATTGAAAAACCTAGCCTTAATCGTCAGTGAAATGATATAAACTTGGAAAAGTCAAAAGACGGATTACTTACGCCTTATATCAAATGAATGGCTAAAAAAATGTATAAGAAACAAAGTACCTATTTCTCTTTACTACTAATTTAGATTGGCTAAGGTTTTGCACAAAAAAGAAAGCAAGTATAGTGTTAATAATAGCGTGTACCTTAACTCAGTTTTTAATTATTTATAGATAAATATTGATAGTAAAGGATTTGTTACAAAAAATGTAGTGTATATTTTTATTTTCAAGAAAGCTATTTAAAATATCTGGGAATGCTTGTAAGGTACAGGTTCCTTGCAGCATTTTTTGTCAGTCGCAGATGTCTGCGTCCGACAAACCAGGGGCGCACCGAGAGAGGGTGGTGGGAGTTAGAACCCCTCCCAGCCCAGGACATGGTGAAAAAAATATGAAGGTGCGTATTATATTAAATTAACAAATTTAGTACGACTGGAAATTCAAAAAATTGCGTAACTTCCGTATCCCCAGAGAAAGATTCTTGGTGCGCTACTGGAACAAACGACTGTTTGTCAAGGTTTCGTGGTAGCGTTTAAACGCGACGATTTTCAGTGTTCTTCTGGAGGCAACCAGGAGAACTTGTTCTCTGCGATGTTTTCCCACATTAATTCCAAGCAAAACAACAGTCCTAAATATTGGTTGTAATTTTGAGAGTAAAGCTGGAGTTATAAACTCGCACTGACGATAACGTTGGCGACGTTCGTAGTCGGCATTTAAAAAGGTCGATTTATAAACTTGACGTTCCGTTTGCGCTCGCCGTTTTAACTTAAAAGCACAGAGTTCCATAAGATCATTTATATTTGACGTTGCCGTTCCCTTCCGTTCAACATAAACCAATTTTATCTTTTTCCGTTCGTGTCGTTCGTAGAAACGTCGTAGCAGATTTAAAGAGCCAATCAAAATCGTATTTGTCTATCATGTGATGTTTACCATATGATTTGCAGCCATTTTAAAGTTTGTTTATGTTCCGTATCTGTCGTTTTAAGACCACATAGGTACAAAGGATAATTCCCACTCCGGCAATTAATCTTCAAAATATTCCTTGTTCATTTTGAGAATAACAAAAACACAATATTAATCACACGAAAAGTCAAAAGAAAGCAGGTTATGTCATTATTTGAACGTCGCCAACGTCAACTTTATAAACAGTCGAATTTCGTGTCTACGGACGTCGACGCAAACGGTGAACGCAAACGGAACATCAAGTTTATAAATCGACCTTTTTTTACTTGGCGTTCGTTCGGTTCGTAGTTTTGGCAATAATTTTGACAGCTGCCTACTATCACGTGATAAAAATAATAAAATATTATTGGCTTGACGTTATCGCTACGAACGTCAGCGCAAAAAAGTTGGTTCCTTCTAGCGACAATGCTCTGCGCTGACGCCAGCCTTGAAAAATGCAATTATACTATCAGTATAAAGGTTGATTTATAAACTTGACGTTCCGTTTGCGTTCGCCGTTTGCGTTCACCGTTTGCGTCGACGTCCGTAGACACGAAATTCGACTGTTTATAAACTTTACGTTGGCGACGTTCAAAGAATGACATAACCTGCTTTTCTTTTGACTTTTCGTGTGATTAATATTGTGCTTTTGTTATTCTCAAAATGAATAAGGAATATTTTGAAGATTAATTGCTGGAGTGGGTATTATCCTTTGTACCTATGTGGTCTTAAAACGACAGCTACAGAACATAAACAAACTTTAAAATGGCTGCAAATCATATGGTAAACCTCACATGATAGACAAATGCGATTTTGATTGGCTCTTTAAATCTGCTACGACGTTTCTACGAACGGCACGAACGGAAAAAGATAAAATTGGTTTATGTTGAACGGAAGGGAACGGCAAGACCGACGCAAACGGCAATGTCAACGTCAAATATAAATGATCTTATGGAGCTCTGTTCTTTTAAGTTGAAACTGCGAGCGCAAACTGCGAACGCAAACGGAACGTCAAGTTTATAAATCCCTAACCTAACCTTTTTACTCTCATTTCCTTATAAAGACTGAAAAAACGTTTAGGGTCTCCATATAATACCGAGTAACAACATAAATTTTTTTAAACAAAAAATACAACACAATATATGTAACAAAAATGTAATTATTGCTTATTTACATTAAACAGTCTCAGAATTAATTATCTTAGGTACTAAAATACTTGGAACGACTCGACGATTTCAAAAACAATTCTACATTTAAAACTCTTATTTCGGTAATTTCTTCAGCTCATGTGTCAGCCATACTGCCGTAGATAGAACCAGCAATGAACCACTTTGATGGGTGGCAGCAGTGGGTGTTGGTACGTAAGTGAGGAGGGTGGTTATGCCAAGTGCGACCTATAAAAAAAAGTGGTCGAGCTCTCTTAGCTTAAGTCCGTTTTCAATTATCAATATTACTAATACTTCTAGTTAGAACAACTAATAAACCAAATTATTTCTAGCATTTCTTCATTACATTTTTATTGATTCTAGAGATATACTTAATAGTTGTTTCATTGTCCGAAATTCATCAGTACAATGTCAGATTAAAAATATACGCTATTTAGTAGATTTTAATACCGTGCGAGCAAAAATTATTTGTATCAAATAGGGCTTGGATTAAAAAACGTAGGGCTTGGTTTAGATCACAATGATATGGGGACGATATATCTAACCAAATCTAGATTAAAATTTTGTTAAGTTCATATTATGACATGAGATGCCAAACTAATCTATATACTATTCATTTGAAAACTTCCCACCACAGATTTTCCTGCTTTAAAATGAAAATGTGGAAAATCGCTCGGAACCGTCGATTTTTATTTCGAGGGGGACATCTTTTGCGTATATTGTCAATCTTGTTACTTCAAGCCCCTAGGAGGGAGGGGGGGGGGGGGGGGGGGGTAAGATCTAAATCTTAAATGGATACCCCTATTTTATATAATTTTTTTGGATTCTGCATAAAATTCTCAACATTTTTTAATAAAAGCATTATTAGTCTATACTTAACAGTTTCCGAGATATTGACTCTTGAAAAATTACATTTTTGAACTTTGACAGCGTCTAGCTTTCTAACTGTACGTCTTAGAGCAAAACGGCTTACATGTCCCTATCTTCGATTTTTATTATCTTTCCAATAGTGTGAACTTTCGGTTAAACCGGATGTAAGAAATATAGTACTTCCGGTTTGACCGGACGTTGACACTATTGGAAAGATAATAAAAATCGAAGATAGGGACATGTAAGCCGTTTTGCTCTAAGACGTAAGTACAGTTAGAAAGCTAGACGCTGTCAAAGTTCAAAAACGTAATTTTTCAAGAGTCAATATCTCGGAAACTGTTATGTATAAACTAATAATGCTTTTATTAAAAATGTTTAGAATTAAATCAGCAATAAAAGCAACGTTAGGAAAATGTTCGTGAAAATCGTCCATGCACAAACCAGGATTGTATTGCCACTCGCCATTTACTCTAACCCCGTTTCGAAAATACGCTTTAACCATGAATGTTTTGTGCTGTTCCGTAAAGCCCATTGTGTGAATTGATCAAGAAATTGGAAAAATTAGCGATGAATCAAATTACTTGTAACGACTGTCAAAGATGACGGAATAACTGATTGATTGTTAATTCAGGTAGTTACTGACACCCAACAGGTATTAAGCTCTACGGCTAAGCATTACGTCCTTAGATGCAAGGCCCTCTTTGATGCAAATAATTTTTGCTCGCACGGTACAAATACACTCCCTCACAAAAAAAAAGTGACGAACCGAAAATTTACTTTACTTTACTTTGAGCCGAAATATCTTTTAACGGATTGTGGCACGGTATTGAGGTTTTAACTGTTAAATAGAACCAATTGTTCGCAAAAATTATGTTTTTAGCTTTTTATTACTCATTATTATTATATATATTCCAATAAATTGTAAAAAAACAAGTACCTACTTAAGTATGTTTTTCTGCTAATTTTTGGAACCCCCTGTGGAATGTCAATGCTTGCCAACTGGTGACATTATTATTAAAACATACTAGAAAATGATATTTCTAAAATTGTATGGTTGTCATATAGCTGTCGGAAACTGTGATTTTTAGTTTAATCTTTTTAAAGTTGAAAATTACTAGACAGATTACACCCGAGCAAGTGGCGAGAATTATGACATTGATGGAAGAAGGAAACAGCTTTAGTTATGCGTCTAGAAGAGTTGGTGTGCCAGAAGCAGAGGCTAGAAGGGCAAGAAATAGGTTTTTAGGAACGGGGAATTATTCTAGATGAGTTGGATATGACCGCGCTTGATCTACTACAAATATCGATGATATGTTTATACGTGTAGACGTATAAACATCATAAAATACAATACCTTGATGTAACAACGCTTTACCTGTATATATCCCATAATGGCCAAGGCGCTAGCCGCCTGATACGCCCTCCTGGGCAAAACTCTTTTTTTACTTAACCACCAGAGAGCAGTAATAAGTCCCAAAGTCGTTGTTCCCAGCCACCTATGATCAAATTGCACTGTCGTGGGGTTTTCTGTCAAATTTGACAGTTTCGGAGAGTATGCCATGATATCGTCCGGGATCCATTTGTCGGCCATTTTGGGAAAAGAGTTGTAGACTAAGCCTGCGTCAAGACCTGCTACAAATGCACCTGAAAAAAAAGGTTATGGAGTACTTCATTTTATCGACCATCATGCAAGGTTGGCAGGATATATATCCGGAATAAATATTCTGATATATATCTTGAAAAATATCATGATATTTATGGGACGATATTTATCAATATTTTTTTTCTAAACTTCTATTCATCAGTATAAAAATATGGCCCCGCTGCCGCTGAGCCGGCAACAGCGTATTATGCTGCTTACGATGCGGTGTTTCCCCATCTTTCCGAGGCGTTGACCACCTGAAGTGGAACCACAGACAATCGTAATCGACAATTTCCCCTTACGTCTTTCCCCGTCTCGCCATGGCTCAAGGTCAATCTACATAAATAGCTACCACAGACGATCGCTTTATCCAACTTAACGATTTTATCGCATCGAAAGAAGTCGACGGACAAGCGGACCCCGCTAAAGCTTATCGACGAACAACCTAACCTCAGAAATCGTTTTTGTTTACTTTATTTTGAATTTTTACCGTTATTCGCATTTGGCGCCATTTGATTTAGAATTTTCGGAGAAAGCAAAAAACACGGTAAGTAGAAAATATATATTGCTTTGCTCGTAGAGTTTACAAAATTTGTTTATGTTGATATCGGTTTTAATTTAAGTTTTCTGTTTTTAAGCGATGGAGCCTGTAGTTAAGCGAATGCGAGTAAAATTCCAGGCATTGGGATTTACTCCTAGATGTATTAGAGATGAATCCAGAAATGATTACGGGCAAATTTGTGTGCCCAAATGCAAAACAAAAATCTGTGGAGCTGTGGAATGATGCAGCTACAAAATTAAATGCATTGGGCCTGGGGGAAAAAAGCCCCGATAAATGGAAGCTTGCCGTGCAAGATTGGAAATACAAAACGAAAATGAAGGTGGCGGAAATAAAAGGCTATGAAAAAAAGACTGGTGGTGGACCTCCAATAAAAATTAAATTAACTGAGCAAGAGGAAAGGTTAATGAATATCGTCGGATGGACTGGCGCTTTAGGAAACGAAAGTGTTCCAGAGACTGGATTAGTGCCACCCCAGACTAACTTAAATAATAATGAAGGCTGCTCCACAGCAGAAATAGTGCTTGATACCGAATTTTCTGACAATTTGTATTCTTATGAAGCACCAGTTGTTGACCAGGAAGAAATATTAATAATAAGTGTTGAGGACAATATCGAAACTTTCCCAACATCAACAAGTAAAAAACAAAAAACAGAAACTTCTAAAAAAAGAAAAAATATTAATGATAATATATTAAATGACTATCAGTGCGAAACTATGGAAGTTTTGAGAGAAATTTCTGAGGGAATTAAAAATATAAGTACGGATTTAAGAAGTATTTCTAATTCACTTTCAGTAATTGCCAGGGTTATATCTGACAAAAGTGAAAGTTTTCCTGAAAAATACTATTAGTGGTACTTACTTTTTTTATGTTACTAAGTACCACCTAGTTGTTTGTTTTCATATTTGTAATATGTAGTTTGAAAAAGAAAAATTCCAAGGGATGTTTCACCAAATAAACTTTTGTACACCTATATATATATATCTAAATAATTTTTATTTAATTAATGTCTCCAAATATGTATTTACAATTTCTTAAAAGGTACTACTTTTAATTGTATTTTAGCCCTGAGCCAATATTTTTGAAATTTTAATATGTTTTAGTACAAATCAAGGAAGGGAAATATTTAGTTTTATAAGTATTAAAAAAAAGTTGGCTGATGACCAAAATATGTTTAAAATGTGCCTTTATTGGAAAAACTTGTATAAACGTAAGTATAGGTACCTAAGGTTTCTTAGGATTATTATAGTGCATTAACTAACAAATTTTCCAAAATTCGCTACGATGTTAACCCCATGTTTCCTTTGGTGAGATTACTCTTAGAAATTTCTTCTTTCTTAAGTTCCTATTTTGCTTTAAAGATATATTTGTTGAAAGTTTTTTTTGTTGAATTAAGGGTGTTAAAGACGGAGACACAATTAAAAAATAAGCAATATGCAATAGGTAATAAAAATTATATATATGGTGCTTGTTATTTAAACCTAATTGTGTAGAGATTGATTTGTTGCTATGTATCAAATCTTATTTCTGTTGTTTATTATCACCTAATGCTTATTGTTTAATTATGTCTCGGCCTTAAGGACTGATCTCGAGCTGTTTACTTACTTGTTTCTAGTTAGTAGTATTTTATAAAATAAATATTGATCAGTTTCAGGGTGTATGTTTTATTTCATGTTTACCAAAATATTAAAAACGTGTTCAAATTTAAAAATTATTTTATAGGATAATTTTATTGTTAAATAAAAGACATGTTTTTTTTAATTACAAAATTATATTATATACTTACTTATAAAAAAAAAATTGTTTATATAACTGAACATGTAAGTATAATTAATAATCATACTACTTAACTAACTAAATTACAGATGTCTTATGATGAAAAAACTTTTCTTAACATAAAATTTAAAAAAAAGTACTAGTTATAGAACTTCAAACTTCATGGTAGGTACCAAGCTAGTCGTGCACAAAATCTAAAAAATTAAAGAACATGCTGTTATTATCAATCCTTTTGCTATATTTTTCACAACTTAATTGACCTATAAGTTCCATGTATTTATATCGATTGAATAATTGTAGGTACTGTCATACCTACATATCAACCTAACAAAGTGACCAAAAGAACAAAACCTTAATAGAGATAGAGGTAACTGTTCCCATTTCTTTATTAAACTGCTTCGACTACTTATAAAAGTTTAAAAAAAAACAGTAAGTTCCCTAAAAAAATATTAAGAAATAAATTTTTTGATGTGCTTGTAAATTTAAAGTATGTTTTTTAACAATTACCTTTTGTTTTTAGTGTAATTAATTAAATTAATAAAGACACTTTAATATAAATTTAACATACAGCGTTTTTAGCAAGTAAAATCCTATTTGCTGGTATCAAGACACAAGATGTTTGCAAATATTTACTTACCTATTTAATTATGAAAGTACTGCATAACAATGCGCTGTCTTTGTCTCTGTCCTTCGTTCAATATAAATCCTCTCTGCATGTCAGCAACATTGACAGGTACTGGATCATCCTCAAAAAAGTCATCCTGATCTTCATCTCCTAGGCTAATGTTATGTAATACTGCACATGCTGTTACAATGTACCCTGCAGTTACAGGATCATATCTAGAAGAAAGATTTGTTAAAAAAACTAACTTATTTATGTTAATTAGGTAAATGAAAAATTTGACAATACAAGATTGCTGTCAAATTTTTCATTTAATTTATTCATCAAGCTTTATTAAATCAGATTTAAAAGAATAAATACTTTTAAGGTTTAAGAAATATGCAATATTTCGGAATAATAGTTACCTCAACAGCCTTTCGCCACTTATGCATCTATACCGGCCCTTTAGGACCCCATTGCACCTTTCTATGCAGTTTCTTGCTGCACAATGGGCCTGCGTATATCTGGCCTCCGGACTGTTGGGTGCAGCATCCAGTATGGGTGTCATCAGCCAGGGTTGTAGAGGATACCCAGAATCACCTAAAAGCCATGATGTTCTATCCCCTCGTTGAAACTGTTCTTCTAATTCTGCTTTAATAGCAGATGTTCTCCAAATATATGAATCATGGCTGGCCCCTCCATTTCTTGGATTAATAGCCATGATTCTCAAATTAGTATTACATATCTGAAATAAAATAATTTTAGTGGAGACATGAGGCTCTACAAACATAAAAATTAGCAGGCTTTTATATGAATTTATGAATAAGTTAGCTGATGTCAACAACTTCTATGCTATTCCCAATAATCTATTTACTAAAAAAAATAAGTTTTTACTTACAATTTGTACATTTAAAGAGTGGTAACCCTTTCTATTTAAGTAGTTATGTTCCTCATGCTGGGGGCGTAATATCCTAACATGGGTACAGTCAATTGCTCCTATGACACCAGGAAAATGAAATCTTCTAAAATACTCATTTTTAATCTCTTGTTTCTGCTCATTTGTCGTTGGAAAACGAATAAATCTAGGTGCTAAATGGTTTGTTAAAATTGTAGAAATTTCGCGAATACAGTTCGAGACTGACTGTTGGCTAACTGAAATGTCTACGCTTTGTCCCACTAGCCTCTGGTAACTGCCAGTAGCAAAGAACTGCAGAGCTGCGAAAATTCTGGTTCTTGGAGACAAAGCACCTCTCCGTGGTATATTCCTCATGTGGGGCAAAATCATATCAACCAGCATTTGTGCCTGTGGTTTTGTTAGTCTATACCTCCTCCGAAATTCAACATCGTCCAGAGTGAAAGGGTTACATAGGTCCCGCACTCGCATCCGTTGAATATTAAAACGTCTTAGACGTATAAGCCGTCTCTGGCGTTCAATTAAAATGTTTATCGGTAACATTTTATTAGATAATAGAGATAATACACGAGAAAAAACTTAAAATTCAGACAACAATAAACACAAACACCCAAACATCGAATTGAGAATACAAAGGAAGTAGGATTTTGCATAAACCGCCTTACAACGCAACCGACGGAAGTCGGCCATTTTGAACCCCCATCTAATGTCTAAATACGACTCCATGTTTGTTTTGGTGGTTGACCGTGGTTGACACTAGTTGACAGGTCGAGCTGTGATTTCTGCTTTCTTTGCAGTTTTTGAGTTAATTTCCATTTTAATTAGTTAAGAACCATATTTAACGAATTCTAGTAAACTTATAATTACTTTAGTGTGACAGTGGAGTATACTTTTAGCGCTGGACAGCGATTAAAACAGTTTAATTGGTTGGTATTATGGGTTAATTAATAAGCTATAAATATGGTTAATTGTGCTGCTTGTGGGTGCTCCCAAACGCTAGGAAGTAAAAAACTGGGCATTACATTTCATCGGTAAGTTTATGTTTAGATATATAAACTTTTTTAATCTGTAGAGAAAAAAAATGTAAATATTTTAATTTAATATCAAAATACACATAACCTCCGAACCTCGCATGTCATTCATGGGCGTTCGTCTTATAAAACCAGAAAAATATTATTTATTTATTAATCGACTGGGTTTGTTCATTTCTACAGAAAAGCAAATTAAAAATACTTATTGGTTTTTAGTTTTCCACATAATTACCTAAGAAAAAAGGCATGGTTGAAAATTGTAAACCGAAGTGATTGGGATCCTACACGAAATAGAGTTCTTTGCTCGGAGCATTTTTCTGAAGATTGCTTTGACAGAACTTCAAGATTGAAAGTTAGATTGGTCCCAACTGCAGTAGTGCCTACTTTTGAAGTAGCCAGGTTAAAAAATGTAAGTTTTGAAACTATTGTATCTGGTCGTTACATAATATATTGGAAAATATGTAGGTAGGTAGGTACTTAAGAATATGAATACATTCTGCATTATTTATGCTTCTGAGGAAGCTGCTTTGTCACTTTTTCATAAATTATGTATCGATAAAAGTTTTTAGATGTTTTATTGGTTTAATCTACTTTTAAATTTTTTAACCCATGGATAAAGAATGTAATAAAATATGGGAGTGTAGGTACGATAAACAAAGAAATTCCTATTTAAAGATTGAAGACAATGATGTTTCTAGAATGATAGAAACATTTTCCCAATATTCACCTGAGGACGACTGGATACCATTGATTAAAAAAATTAATTCAAAGCTAGTCCCAAACCTTCTATCATTCAAAGAAATTCATATCAAAATATAAAAAAAAATTTACAAAGAAAGGTAGTATCACGTTATAGGTACTTTTGTGTCATTTGGTAAAGGTGCCAAACAGATAATTAAAAAACTTATATTTTTTTGGCAGGTACGTTCCTATGCAATATCTTATAAGACACCATGTCAAAACCTGCCTGAAGATAATTATCCTACTGTGAATCTAACTGGAACACCTTCTGGTTACAACATATATTGGACATAACTCTTCCAGGACATGGCTCTTCCAGGACATGGCTCTTCCAGAACATTTTACTATCAAACAACACACCTAAGATTTTAGTATCTTCCTTTAATCTTATATGACAATCATTAATGGTTACTGTTTCCGGATTCTCCAAAGTGTATCGGTTAGTCTTAAACAAGGTGATAACGGTCTTTGATTTATTTAATATCAGTTTATCTTTGGAAAACCAATAATTATTTACTTCAATCATAATTGTTAAATATGTTGCTCGAGAAGCTCATGGTCTTTATATGCTAGGATTTATTATAAGAACTTGTAAATACTTTAAAAATGTTAACGCCATAATAACTTTATATTAATCCCTGGTAGTTACAAAACTTTAGTATGCATGCACTATTTGGGATCCTCAGTATGCCAATAAGATTACTCTTTTAAAATATATTCAGCGTAAATTTTTAAAATTTTCGTACTACAAGTCATTTTTAGTTTATCCGCCAAGAGGTACAGATCAAGGGCTTTTGTGTAATTTGTTTAATTTCCCTTCTTTAAGACTATTGCGTATAGAAGCAAGAATTATTTTCTTATATAAAATAATTAGAGACAAAATAGATAATAAAGAGTTCTTAGGACTGCTTCCGTTTAGAATAAGCTTAGTCAATACTAGATCCGCACATGTATTTTATATTCCTACACCGAGGACAAATCTATACAAAAACTCATCACTTATAAGACTGTGCTCTATTTTAATAAATATTGTGGAGACATTGACATAATATATAATTTAAACTATGAAAAATTAAAATTAAGGAATGAACTGCTTAGGCAAATGCTAATTGAATATTTATTATAGCTTAGGATAGCTTTTAGAAATGGGGTTTATGTATTTATAATTAACTTGTTAAGTTGTTGATACTAGAAATAAATAAAATGTTTGTATTATCTGCATAGTTCGTCATTTGACAATTTTCTTGTATACTAGAAATCTCATTAATATTATTTAGGTACATATAATAAACAGGACTATATTGTATTATATTATATATTATTATTTTCTTGTGATTTGGTTCATACTATTACATTATATGTAAGGTTGTTTAAAATTTTATTTTTTAACGTAGACGTTTTGGCAATAATTTTGCCTTCATCAGTATTTATTATCTGAAACAATTTGTTTCCTACAATTTTTTTTGAATGTATAATAGGTGTTTTTTAGTTATTTAACCAGATATTTACATTAAGGACCCTTTCACCTCCGTTACCTTATTTAAATAAATAATTAAAAGAAATAGTTGTATTGTTTTATTACACCAACCTTAACGTATCTTATAGGTATATATGAATCTAAATATTTTTTCTATTTTCTTCGTCAAATAAAATTTCATTAATCATTTTATTATTACCATTTTAATGATACGCCACAGGTGGACCGGAAACGCGCATGCGTCAAATGTTGCCGCCATCGGCCCCCATCCCGGACAACTGTCAATCTACAATACCCTACTTCCTTTGTATTCTTTATTCGTAGCACCCAAACAACACACCTGAAAAATATAACCTATATTCTTCTTCTTTTTATTGTTAATTACTGGCCTTTAATCATAAACTAGGAATTATGGGAAATGTTTTTAAAATGGATAATAAGTCTTTATTATGGAGGACTTGAGGTAGGAGGCCGATCGCAATGCATTGGATTCGGTCCCAAATTAGCATCGGTAATTCAGCTTTACGAGTCGCTGTAAGATGGCGCGCGTGTTCGAAGTGGGCTATCAAATAATGGTTTCTTATGGACGCAATAACTATTTTTATTTAAATTAGTTCTTTAAGGAACAAATAAGGACTTTTATATGAATTTACACTTACTTTGTTATACTTATTAGTAAACTCGGCCTGTATAAAGTTCCAACGATGCTTGGTTTTTAAAATACAGGGTATTAAACATTCTAGCTATACCTTTGGAGCTAGAAAGAGACTTATTTGGCTGCGTTTTCTCTCTGAAAAAGATCCTGTCTTACACCCCGACACAAAGCAAACTCTACTTTTATAAATTGTACCATTATTCATTATAAATATGGAAATTAATTACAATACAACGTTATTTGTCTTGTCTTGCCTTCAAACATTATTTGGTTTTTCGAAAAATAAAATGTCAATTGTCAAAAGTAAAAGCACAGAAAAATAAAGGGTTTAAGTAAAAGTTAAGAACTATGGAGGATCTAGTTTTCCATGTTAAAAACGAAGAAGAAGAAGACAACATCAGCCCACTTCGGACGCGAGAGCCATCTATCGGCCAATAGCGAACTAACCAAAAAACCGGGACAAAATTTGAAAATGCTGCCATTGTCGATCGGCCTCCTACCCTATAGTTCTCCATAGTCTTTATCGACAAAGCGGAAACGCCCGAGCAGAAGACGATTTCGATAAATAGATTGACCGTGGTACGAAAACTCGATCGCTTCGACAAGAAGGCGATCGACTTCTCCTTGTCGATCGATATAAAAGCGATTGTTCGTGGTTCGCCTTCTGTTGTTCTTTGCCGCGTGGCATTTTTATTTAGTTCCGATTTCTGATTGAACGGAGCAATATTTTGCTGTTTGTTTTGTGAAATAAAAATTTTACAATGCCAAAAATAAAAAATCCAGTTTGGGTTCATCTTAATTTAATTAACAAGCCCAGTAATTGGGGGTTTTAAGTTACCTAAACCATAGTTAAAAGCAAAAATATATGATGTGTTCATATTCATAAACTTCTATTTTTTACCTACATTTTACATTCCTAACATAGGAGTACTAAAAAAACTTGTTATTGTGATAGCAACTATCATAAATATAGAATAGAATTGAAATACAAATTTACAGGTTTATAACATATTTATATTAAATTAAGTGATTTTGAATTTTTAAAATATATCTTTACAGAAAACAGATGAAATAATTTAAAAATAATTAAAAATATAAATAAATATTGTGTCGATGGTAAAAAAAATAATTTTTTGCGTAAAACTATAATTTTTTATTATTTTTTTACCATCATAAAAAATTATAATTTTACGCATAAAATTATTTTTTTTACCATCTACTTAACACAATTAATAATGGATATCTACCAAGTAAAAGTCAAATCAATTCTATAAATAAATATCCAAATTCGGATATATATATCGATATACAGGGTCCTGCACCTCACCTCCCGTCTTCTATAGCTCACTTAGTAATTAAGTTGGAATTTTCATATTTTGCAGACCTTATCTGTATCTTAGGGCGCATTTGAGGAAAATATTTTTTTTCATACAGGGTGTTCCAAAAAAGTGTGACGTCATAAGGGTGTATTTTTTTAAATTACATGCCATATATTTTCTTACTTTTTTGGGTGCCTCCTATAGTTACCTACATACCCCTAAAATTTTATTAAAATTGATTTAGTATTATAGACGAAAAAAAATAAAAACTAAAAAATATCATAGGGAAAAGAAAACCATAAAGTCTTTCTCCACAATTTTAATTCAATAGCTACGCTATAATCTACATGTTTCGAGTGTAGAAACACTCATCATCAGGATGTTGAAGTAAAAATTATGAACAGCTGATGTTGTTAGCAAAAGAGAAAATATAATAAAGTTAAAGGTGGAACTAATCCATAATGGAGCTTTCAATAGCACGTATAGGGAGTGAAAAAATTTTGCAGTCAGGAGGCGGAAAATCTATCAGCACGCTGAAAGGTCAGGGACCAGTAAGAAGCCACTATGGGCGGGAAATGAAGAGAAAAACAGGACATATCAATACAATTCCATGTCAAATGAAGTGTTTTGTGGAAATCAGTTCAAAGTGTGTGTGATGAAAACATTATAGTTTGATTTGATTTGAAAAATTCACCTATGTCGAGAAGGTGTGAAAGAATAAGTCAGATATGAGGGGGGGAGAAAGAAAAAAATGTGTTTTTTATATTTGAGTTTGGGTGCTTTCTGTAAAAGATAAAGAAAAAAAGGGATATAATGAATGAAATGTAATAAAATAAGTTAGATTAGCTTACCATTTAGCTTGAAGAAAAATGCTGTTGGGGCACCAAGCTTGTTACGGCCCAGTTACCCCAGCAGGAGTCAAAAATGACACATATTGTAGAAAAGGAAATAAAAGTTTACCACATTTTAGAGAAACTTTTTGATATTTTTTAAAAAAATTTTAAAAAGAAATTTTATTCGTTTTTCATGAACATCCTTAGACACGTGCTGGTCGCAGCGAACTTCCGTCTAGGATGTTCATGAAAAACGAATAAAATTTCTTTTAAAAAATATCAAAAAGTTTCTCTAAAATGTGGTAAACTTTTATTTCCTTTTCTACAATATGTGTCAGTTTTGACTCCTGCTGGGGTAACTGGGCCGTAACAAGCTTGGTGCCCCAACAGCATTTTTCTTCAAGCTAAATGGTAAGCTAATCTAACTTATTTTATTACATTTCATTCATTATATCCCTTTTTTTCTTTATCTTTTACAGAAAGCACCCAAACTCAAATATAAAAAACACATTTTTTTCTTTCTCCCCCCCTCATATCTGACTTATTCTTTCACACCTTCTCGACATAGGTGAATTTTTCAAATCAAATCAAACTATAATGTTTTCATCACACACACTTTGAACTGATTTCCACAAAACACTTCATTTGACATGGAATTGTATTGATATGTCCTGTTTTTCTCTTCATTTCCCGCCCATAGTGGCTTCTTACTGGTCCCTGACCTTTCAGCGTGCTGATAGATTTTCCGCCTCTTGAGTGCAAAATTTTTTCACTCCCTATACGTGCTATTGAAAGCTCCATTATGGATTAGTTCCACCTTTAACTTTATTATATTTTCTCTTTTGCTAACAACATCAGCTGTTCATAATTTTTACTTCAACATCCTGATGATGAGTGTTTCTACACTCGAAACATGTAGATTATAGCGTAGCGATTGAATTAAAATTGTGGAGAAAGACTTTATGGTTTTCTTTTCCCTATATTATTCAACTCCACTTTGAGTATGGACTACTTCTTCAAAATTAAAAAATATCAGTTTTGCGCCACTGGTATTAAAAATAAATAAAAAATAAAAATAATGCCTCGTTAATAAATTTCTACAAAGGTACTTATTAAATAAGGTATAACAATTTCGTTAACCAAGTTTGGTTAACAGGAATTGTACAGGGTGTCCAAAGTTTAGTGTGAAACTTTGCAAACTTTAAAGCAATTTATTTTTCTTATTTCAAATGGGAACCCCTGTATATTTTTATGTCATTTAATGCAGAATTAAAAATCAAACTTTTTCCTAATTGCAACCCTATCGAAATTTCTAACGCATCAAGAGTTATTTGCAGAAAACTAATTTTATCAACTATTCCAACAGTCATTATTATGAATAAATATCGAAGGTGGCTTTGAAAAACAATTTATTGGTAATAAAGTTTATTAAAGTCACCATAGACCATTATGACTTTAGTAATCTAAATGTTTTAAATATTGTTAAATTGTTAGTAATTATTAACTGGAAATGATAATCGTGAATATGGTTATTCTTGAAAATTCGTCGAACTGTTCTTTCGATTATATCTACGGCATCAGCGACTGCTTGTTGAGTAACTGAAGGATTTTCTATAACAGATAATAGCACAGCCAATTGATTTTGTTCAGTTTGGACCGGTTTATTTTTCACTGGTTTTGGGTAGTTTACATTTCCCGTTTGTACAAACCTCTCTAATACGTTTTGCAGGCTCCTCTTGTCTGGATGTCGTCGTTCCGGATAACACTGTGCGAAAACTCGGCTTGCCAAAAAAGAGTTCTTTTCGCATGCTCCTAATATAAAAAACATATCTACGAGCTCTTCTTGGTTGTAGTCCATCGCAAAAAACAATATAAAGTAATTATAACAGCTTAAGTAATTACTAACAATTTAACAGTATTTAAAACTTTTAGATTACTAAAGTCAAAATGGTCTCTGGTCACTTTAATAAACTTTAATACCAATAAATTGTTTTTCAAAGCCACCTTCGATATTTGTTCATAATAATGACTGTTGGAATAGTTGATAAAATTAGTTTTCTGCAAATAACTCTTGATGCGTTAGAAATTTCGATAGTGTTGCAATTAGGAAAAAGTTTGATTTTTAATTCAGCATCGAATGACATAAAAATATACAGGGGTTCCCATTGGAAATAAGAAAAATAAATTGCTTTAAAGTTTGCAAAGTTTGACACTAAACATTGGACACCCTGTACAAATCGTGTTAACCAAACTTGGTTAACGAAATTGTTATACCTTATTTAATAGGTATCTTTGTAGAAATTTATTAACGAGGCATTATTTTTATTTTTTATTTATTTTTAATACCAGTGGCGCAAAACTGATATTTTTAGTTTTTATTTTTTTTCGTCTATAATACTGAATCAATTTTAATAAAATTTTAGGGGTATGTAGGTAACTATAGGAGGCACCAAAAAATGTAAGAAAATATATGGCATGTAATTTAAAAAAATACACCCTTATGACGTCACACTTTTTGGGAACACCCTGTATGAAAAAAAATATTTTCCTGAAATGCGCCCCAAGATACAGATAAGGTCTAAAAAATATGAAAATTCTAACTTAATTACTAAGTGAGCTATAGAAGACGGGAGGTGAGGTGCAGGACCCTGTATATAGGATATTTGGGTATTTATATAAATATCATGATATTTGCCAACACTGCCATCATGTATAGGACGTCCTTACCCGACACGGCAGTTAAAAATACCATCCCTTTGGTCGTATGTGCCAACATCCTAAATTTTTTGCTGGCTTTGAGCATTGCGCTGCTGCCAATTTTTATAGTTTCGGCTGGTAATAGCTGATCCAACGCTGACCACAAGAAAAGCGTGTACAAGCCAAAGGCGAGCGCTAGATGCGACGCCAATCGGTATTGGGACACCCTTGGAATATCGTTGGGACCTTGAAAACGGTCTTCGAGGCCTGATTTTACCATGTACCAACCCATAAGACCCTAAAAATGGTGTATTTGTATACAGAGTGTAATCTGCAATATTTACAATAGGCAAGAAATGTTAGTACAAAACTTGAAGGACTGCAAAAGTGGCCTATAATACTAAAGTATTTTTTTATTACGGGGGATCAAACCGGGTAAAGTTGTCAACACAGACAATTTTTGTTTTCGCCAGAACATTAATATTAATATAACTGAAAAATGTTTGTCGGCGTACAAAGTTCTTATAATTGACAAAGGTTTTATGTCTCCGCTGGGATTTGAAACCAGAACCTCCTCGATACCAGTATTACACGCCGATAAACATTTTTTAGTAATATTTAATTAAGACCATTAAAAAGCACCATATTGTGCGTCAACTTCTATAGAAACCGTGTAATATTGATTGCAATAAGATTTTTAAAGCATTTAGGGTAAAGTACCCAGTTATTGGCAGTTTAAGCGGCTTGTCAAAATATTTTACCATTTTAGGTAAATAAAAGTAAAGTAAGGATAAGAACCGTGTCAGTTAATGACATGTTCAATAATCATTTTTTATAGTCCGAGCAAAAAAAAGTTCTTAAAAAATACGCTTTTAACTACAAAATATTATTTTTTATGAAGTGTCGCATTTCCTAGTTATTGGCAGTAATCCCTAGTTATTGGCACCATAAATTACCCAGTTATTGGCAGTCTATCTAGTTATTGGCATCCCTAAAGGACCAGTTATTGTCAAACTACTAAATTTAAAATTTTATTTACGATTTTAAACATTAAAATATCAAAAACAATACAGTTGGTAGAATCAAACCACATTTTTAAAACATTTTATTGAACATTAGGTATAATACCTATTATACATATTTGGCTATGTGCCTAAAACTACGCACACCTTACATTTAAAAAATTCTCGGAAATTACCATGTTTTTTTAAACATTTCACATGATAGGCCCTTAAACATGTTTGACATTTTATGCCATAATTTGACAAAGAAAAATTGTATGTACAAATGAAACACACTCCTTTATTACGGATAAAATTATTTAGGGGAGCTGCTTCAGAAGTCGATGGTTGACTAAAATCATCGATTAGATTAAAGTTTTTCACATGCTTTGGCTTTGTTTTGGCTTGGCCGTTCTCTTTATCAATATCTTCGAGGGAACTTAAAGTTTTCCCCGTATTTGTTCTAATGATCATCTTTTCCACTTGAATATTTTCATTGCAACTAAGGTTTTCCAATTTCTTTGGCTGAATAATATTTGTCTCCTGTTGGGTGATTTCATTTTTCTTAGCAGTAAGTGACTTTTTTACCTGCTCGGACTTAAGTGTCATTTTTACCTGCTTTAACTTTTGGTTAGCGATATTCTTTTGTTCTCTCTTATGTACTCTTTCTTCTTTTTCTTTTTCTTTTTTATCCTTTTCTTTCTGCTTATCTTCACATATTTTTTTAAATCCACTGGATGATATTACAAATGGTAATCTTTCAACATTTCTTTTATTTTTTCGTTCAGGAGTTTTAGGCCACATCAGGCAATCGTTTAGAGTTGCAGTCATTGGAGAACAGGGTTTATGGTCATTGTCACTCATAACCGATTGGTTTTTTTCTAAAGTCTCATCTAAATTATTGGACACAGGCTTGTCATTTGTGGTCTGTTCATTATCTTTTAATTTTTGTTTAGCGTTGCCTTTCTCTTGTGGAATTTTTACCAAGAAATTAGAGCATGCCGGCTCAGACACAGAATCCTTAATTATAGTATGTTCAAGAGCTTCTATAATAATTGTATCTTTAGTATTTTCTTTTGGTCGGATATCATTCGGAAAATCAGAATACGATGGCTCACTAACAGAATTTTTATTTATGGTCGGTTTCAGATTCTTTAAAATTATATATTCAGTGTTGTCTTCTTGAAGGATTTCAACCGGAACATTAGAGCAAGATAACTCGTTCACCATTGGTTTGTCAATTTGAATAACTCTTTCTAGTTCTGTATCATGTTCTTCGCCGTTATAAATATCAATTATGATAGGCATGTTTTCTAAGTCTTCTTCTGTAACTTCGCCGTTATAAATATCAATTATGATAGGCATGTTTTCTAAGTCTTCTTCTGTAAATTCGTCTTCATTAGATAAGCTATAATCAATTTCAGTAATAGACTCATTTTGATCTTCTACTACAACTTGTGCGCTTTTCAGCGATTTAAAGGCATTGTATATGTTGAATAATATTTTGAAGTTTTCACTTTGTGAGTCCTCATCAGAATCTTGTTCTGGTGAATGCTGAATATATGCTTGTAATTCATCAAGTTTGTTTTGTCCCACAATTTTGCAAAAATCTTCGTACTTTAAATTTATGTTGTTACTAAAATTGGATTGGGATTGTTGACTTTCTTTATTTTCCTTCCCTTTTTTACCTTTCCCCAGGCACTTGGTAAAATCTATGGCATTAGGGTTCCATGGAAATATGCCACAGGCCCTAAAACCGTTTATAATGGTAACATCTTTTAAACCTTTAATAGCTTCATTTAATATGGGGGCAAAATGTTCTTTTTTTAATTGAACTAGGGGATTATGCCTTCTCCACTCTAGTACTGCTTGCTTCCATCGTGTTTTGAGTGGCTTAAAACACGAAACGTCCGCTGGTTGCAAAATTCTGGTTGCATTTGGATACAATGCAACCAGAATTATTTTTAATTTTGTGCATAAAGTACTTATTTCATAAGTTAAATGGGTCTTGTGGCCATCCACAAAGAGGATAACAGGTTTTTTAATATTACTTCTCTCGAGATATTTATTAAATATATTTGAAATATATTCGTAAAACAACTCAGACTTCATCCACCCATTATCGCTCGTACCTATACCCCAATCATTTGGAACACTAGCTGCAATGCTCGCTGGAATGCGTTTGTATGGGTAAATAATCATGGGTGGTGCCATGGAACCAGAAGCTGAAAACGTGAACATCACAGTAAGATTGGATTTAGCTGCCCCTCCATCCACTTCATATGCATTTTTGGTTCCCTTTGGAGCTAATACTTTGCCCTCCTTGGGGCATAACAAGAAGCAAGTTTCATCGCCATTAAAAATTCTTGTAGAATCATGCAGAACTTCAGCTAAGTCCTTTTCTTGAAGATAACTTTCTACTTTTAAAAACCAACTTTTAATATCGTTTTCAGAGATGTTCGCACTTGACGGTGTAACGCCTTCGGGAATCCTATGAACGAGCAAAGGATGTCGTTTTAAAAAGGCCTGGTACCAATGTTTACCTGGGTTGTTATTTTTAAAAGGATTTGGCCTAGGGTTTTTGTCCAAAAACGATTTCACAGCTGCCTGAACATCATCTCGCCTACGTGGAAATCCTTTGGTGTGACTTTCCAAAATCCATTGCTCCAAGAGGCTTTCTTCGTCACTTGTCAAAATCGGAACAGGTCCATGTGTGGCTTTTTTAAATTTTTCTCCCAGTCGGTACTGGATGGTCTGCCGTGGTACATTATATTCTGTTGCTGCTTTGGCTTTAGCCATACCATTGGTGACAGCTTCAATAGCCTTTTGAAGAGCATCATCATTGTAGGATTTGCAATATTTGGAATTACTTTTTACTTTCGGCATTTCTGATTAATAATTTTGATCTGCAATAAAATATGATATGTTATTATAACAATACACGAATTTGGATTTGTAACGCTTAAATAATTGATTTTATTCAAGATTGTTATTATCCACATTGTGGGCAGGATTAGAATGTTTTCCTAAAAAATATTAGTAACTATTTTTTATAATGTTCTTTATTATTTAAATTTTTTGTCCTATTTTAGTGAAAAACGTGGAGATAAGTTCAAATTTCTAATAAAATAATAGGCTGCCAATAACTGGTTAAGAAAAAAATTAATGTAAACCAGTGATTGGCAGGGGTGCCAATAATTGGTTTTGCGTGAAATATAGGACCCAGTAGTTGGCACCTTTAAAATTTACATTTATAGTTAAATAGATATAACCAAAAACTTGTTTAAGTACACTGATAATCAACACTAAGTAGCGAAACAATAACTTTGAATAATTATGCATAAATTGCAAGCTAAAGGAAGAATTTTAACTTACCATATTCTAACAAAATGGCGAATTTTTGCATCCACAAGCACATACCACTCTTTCTTGTCGTTTGCACTGGCATACTGACGCGAATTATCATGGCGGCTTCTGATTAAAACGACAGTAATGACATCTATACTATTAAAAATGTAGCTCGCATAAGCCTTTTTAAAGAAATCTGCTTATAAAATGCATTATTATAGCGAGTTGCCAATAACTGGGCCCCTGCCGACAGTGCCGACTATTGGGTGTTTTACCCTACTCTAAAAATTTTAATCAAAAATGAAAAACAAATTTGACAAAATAAACTACGACCCGGCAATATTTTACTTAAATTGCTTTGAAATGCAGGCTTCATATTATGCAAAGATCCTGTAATTTAAAAGTCGAAAACAAGAAGTGATGTCTGGTTACCTATTTTGAATTACCATTAACTGGCAACAGCAATTTGCATTAACAAATAGGGACCGCGCATTGATTGTTGTTAAATTTGACAACATCGCCACGAATTGCGTCACAGTTCAGCATAAGTTAATTTGAACTATCAAATATTAAGCCAGTAGCGATACCGCATTCCAAGAAAGCAAATGGTGAATTTTCTCGCTTATTCTACGACCTGCTTTCATAACAGGATTTACGGGTTTATCAATTCTATAACACTCTGTATTATGCAGAACAGTTATTTTAATTTAAAAAAAGCATTGAATATCAAACTATAAGAAGGCCATATGAGCAGATTTCCTAAATCTGCTACGTTAAATTCATAGATGGCACCAATAAGTCATCAAAAATAAAGCGTGTTGATGCAGCCACTAACGACAAGAATTTTCACTTCTAAATTAAAACATTGTTGCCGCCTGTCTGTTTGACTTGCTGCATGATCCTCTCCCCACTACCATACCATCACGCGCATCGGTGCGGTGCCTGGATCGCCTTGCGTACTTAGTACACAAACGTGCATCATATTATTTGAGATAAAACAATAAAATAAAACGAATTTTTTAATGAAGATAACAAGATTGAATTTATAACTTATTTCACTGTATATTCCCTTTTTGGTATCGTTATCATGGATACGAACTTGTTTGGCATCTATCAAAACAAATATAACAATTAAAAATTTTATATGACATTTAATGTCATTGAGAAACGTCACATAAGTTATCACTTATATGACGTTTAAAGAAAAAATATATTATATTTATTTTTGATTTTAAAAGGATCAGACTGAGTGACGCGATATGGCTGGCAACAAGTGTGGTTATTTTCAATGTGGGAAGTCGCCTCGCGCCTATTTTTTATTTCGTTTTCCGGTAGAAGAAGAGAGGCAGATGCAATGGATCGTAAAAATAAAAAAATCACAGGTGTAACTTGAAACTTATATCGAGTTGAAGGAGCCAAACCTTACTTAAGGTGGGAGTATCAACATGCTTGCCAACCTATAACCTATTTCGTGTAGATTTATTTATGTTTTCTAGCTTTTATACAAAATTTAAAGAAAATCAGTATCGACTGGATATTCTATAGGTAATAATTGACATATTTAATAAATATCAAGGAATTTCATAACTTATTTTAGGAGAATTGTATAGCGAAAAATATCGGGTAAGATTTTTTTTTACATTATTATGTCATTGTCGCTCATTGTTCTTTCACTATACAGTTCTCCAAAAATTAGCAATGAAATAAATTGATATTTTTGTAATATATCAGATACTACCTAAATAATGTACCGACGATATTGATTTTCTTTAAATGTTAGTTATTAAAATTTTAAACTCAAAAAATCAACGCGAAATAGGTTATAGGTTGGCAATAGATTGAATGACGTTGAGAATTCAACCTTAACAATAATATCTTAGAAAACAATAAAAATAAACTGTATTTTACTTAATACTCTCCCATTTATATTTTTAACGTTAAATATTACATTACCTATCTGTCCTTAATTATTTGTTATTATTTTAACTAACCCAGAAACGATTAATTTTTGACGAAAAAAAATCTTGCTGTCGCTTTTTATCTACTTTTATTTGTTTAACATTTACCACCTAATGCAACGGTAAAATCATTGTGAAAATCGGTCCAATAGGTCTGTCCACAACATTTTGTTTTCTATTAAAAATGATAGATTTATGGGTATTATTAACTACAACAACGTTAAAAAATAATAATATTTCTTGTTTTTCACGATATTTGTAATAGAAATCACACCGACGCGTCGAGGCTAGAAAACGTGTCCCTCCGTAGAGGCTCGGCGGGTGACGTCACATGCTCGTTAAAAGACGGCAAGCTATTGCGCGACTACACAGCCTTCGACGCCGCGACGGACGTTTGGTTATTTGAACCGAGATTTAATTTTTTTATCAGGCTTATTTTTTTCTATGGATATTGTATCAGAAGTGTGTAGCGGACATACATACAAAATATAATTTTATTAACAAATTATTTTGTGGGTATTAGCTGGTCAAGTGGCGTACGTGCCCAAGAAAGGGCAATAAAATGTGCGTTGCATTTTGACCATCCGCACAGCTGTAACCCTCGGGAGTAATATAAAATAATAAAAAATTAACAATTCGGTACAGGCACGTCTCTAGTTCCTGGGCATCTCTTAGAAAAATATTGCCGACGCGCCATTATTAATTTACAAAAACCAATAATAAAACAATAAATATTTTATTTTGTAGATGTATTACCAAAAAAATAATACTATTTGAAACATCGGTTGTTTGTTAATATAATGCAAATTTAACATATTATTATATGTTACCCTGTAAAAACTGTATTTAGTAGTTTAAAAATATCGTTTTTCCAAAATTGTAGTGCAGATTTAATATTAAAGTCTTCTGTAAACTCTGCGTTATATTCTACGTTAAAGACAGTAAACTTTTGGGTTTTCGAAATTTGGATGTGCTACGCTAACATTTGCAAATTTATCTGAGCCAAATATTTTTTTGCTATTTCATTTCTAGAATTAATATAGCGCGAAAAAGTTTTTTCTCCACGACCATTACTGAATGCAATAATTCCAAAATCATTTTTGATAATAGAATGTAAAAATTCTCGCTCTTGAGTTGGAATATTTATTCTGAAACACTTGCGTCTTATGCGTTTTGCGTGTATTTTCATTCCATAACAAGATACGGAATGAATATTCTGTAATTGATATAAACGACATAGGTTGCCATGAATTTCGAAACTGTCAGTGTCAGATAAAAATGGCCGCGTTGTAATAATTATTTTCAGACAAATTTTAGTGCAAGTCAAAAAATGAGTGAAAAATCGGATAAATCAGATATGGAACTGGATGGTCGTGGAGAAAATATAGTCTGCTACTCGGTTAGAATGAAAATTCGATACTTGTGGTTCCTCACGCTCGCTACGCTCGCGTTCGGAATCTTCCACTCGGATCGAATTTTCATTTCAACCTCGTTACAGAATCTACTATTCTGGTATGGGACATTTTATTTCAATAACCGAATCTTCTGTTACCCCGTCGGGCGAAGCTCCCACAACTCCGTACTCTTTTAAAATAATAAACCCAACTTGTTGCACATTAATGTTGAGTTTTTTTTCAGCTCGTTAATAACAATTTTTTCTAAAGTCCTTCCCCTTTTCATTGCTGCAGGTTCAAATTTTTTCGAAACGCCCATAATTTGTGTCACCAAGCTACCATTTGATTTTTTGCATACAGCTGCTTCATAAAATTTTGAACCTGTAAGGCGACCATAACGAAGCTGAAACCACAAAGAGTCTTACTATTCGACTTGATGCGTGAGATGAAAAATCTATTAGGGTTTTTTTAAAACATTTTATTGTCATGAGTTCTCAAAATTTCAAATCAATACGACATCGGAATGTGGCTGAAAATCGATTTGTAATATTATTTTACTTACAATGCCATCCAGATGTAGATCAAGCTAATAAAAGCGTGTTAAACAGTAACCGTAGGCGAAGCTGCGGATGCTAATTATATTATATAATAATCCTATTTCATTGTGTTTTTAGTCTCAAGTTTATTATTCACATTACGAAGTTACCCAGTTACATGACAGAAAATATTCACAGCTGATGGCCACAGGCAAAGCTTTGGGTAATAGAATAGCCTAGCATTTCAATTACATTTTTATTCTGCATAATACTGTATAAATAATGTATCTCTTTTAAACTTACCGACTAGGTTTGACACCACTGGATTGAGGTTGGTTAAAGTCAGTATTTGAGGCGAGAAAATCTGATACCATAATCACGTCTAGACTCGGCAAATTATGCGAATCACCTTTCTGGTAACTTTCCTCCATATTTACAACACAAAATTAATTATCCAATATTAAATACACAATAAAAAACTGCACTGTGAACCGTTACAACACCAAACACAAACTTTATTCCAAAAACAACGCAATGCAAATACCTTATCTAGTTTGCTACGGCTTCGCGCCTGGCGAGCCAGCGAGCATGTGACGTCAAACCAATGAACACGCGTTTATCTAATTCAAACGGGGCAAGCGATTTCTAGGGCCGCTGTTGTAGTTAGGATTAATTTTTTTTCAATTTTTTTAAAAATATTAGTGATAATAGGTCAAACGCTTAATGTTAACAAAGTTTGATGAATATTAATTTTTTTGTGGACAGACCTATTACCCCGGAGTAATCAGCGTACATATTATTATCAAAAACATACATTCGGCTGGAATTGAGAACCTCCTATTTTATTGTCTGTTAAAAATGATCCTTAAAAATTCCAATTAAATACGATATGCGGCAACACCACGACAACACATCAGTGAATCTGGTGCCGACGTGCTGCATTATAACGACAGATTTAAGGTTAGAGTTACGATCAACTCCACAATGGCGGCCAAACCACCTCCAATACGTCTAAAACTGGGTTGTCAACTTTTCTCGGACATCCGCCATTCTTATAGTTTGATATTCAATGAAAAAAGTAATGACATACGTCTTACGCGGTCATCAAAGTCCGCGAAGGGAATTGTGATAAAATAAACGAGGCGACGAAGTCAAGTTCGAAATTTCTAAGCCAGTTCATCAACAATACCTTTTATGCAGTACATACTTTTATTTTATATTGTCCTATATCAATGGATCATTTTTTATTTTAAAAGATATATAAGATTGACATTTAAATTATTCCGCTGATGTATATTTTCGCAAATGAAAAATATTACCTGTGCTCCTATTAAAGTTCCAAAAGCCACCACTCTTTTTTTGAGGGTAGGACTAAACCGTCCTCTAGCCCAGAAGTATGTTGCTGGTATTAAAAAGACTGCTCCGATAAGCCTGCCCCACATTCTGTGCCCGTACTCCATGTGCCATATGAATTTGAATTCAGACAATGTCATGTCTCTGTTCTTACTAAGGAATATAAGCATACAATAAAAACCCAAAACAAACCACTTTTGAAAGCGCTATTATTGACACCAATGAGGATCAAGGATATTATTATATAGATATATCACTGTAACCTATAACGAAGTTACCAATTAAGGAACTTTTCAGTAGATTTGCAGGGTAGTATGCGTGTCCGTCACTAACTTTCGAGTACGAGTAGTTTTGATTCGTTCTAATAAATACCGAATCGCTTCTTTTCTACACGAGATCGGATTGCTTCAGGAAATGACGAGTAGTTCTATCTCGATTCAACTTCTCTACACTACTTTTTCCTGCACGCACAAACGCACCGGCGGACTGTTCATCTCTTTCTTTCATACACGATACTGGATTGCATCAGAAAATAGTCGAGTAATCCCGTCTCGGTAACATCAGGGAATAGCCGAGTAGTTATGTCTCCTTCTAATACATACAGAGCTGCACTTCCGACCTTTCACATCTTTGTTTTACATATGTTCAGGAACTACGTCACACATCAAACCTGGTAAAGCCCTTTTCTCACTCACGTACACCCATATTTATATTACCGTTTCTGTCTTACGCATACTACCGTCTTTGTCATACAAGCTTATTACCATTTTCTTTGTCTCACACACTATTTTAATGCCAGAACGTGTACATCCGCGAGATTTATATTGATTTAGAACATACATCCTACCGAACCGCAGCTGACTGAAGATACCTCTTGTACTCCTTTGAAAATGACCCGCAAGGGTAATGTGTAAAGGTGTTATAAAATATATTTTTAACTTTCTTGTTAAGTGAATTATTAATTTTTTGTAGCCTTGAAGAAGCTAGAAACCAAACTACCAAAACGTTGGCAAAAATTAAATTGCATTAGTAGTAAAGTCAGTCCAATAAGCTTAAGAATTTCTATTCTCCCAAATAATATACCCGAACGTGACTTCCTACCAAAAATATAATTTAACCAATTATTTAATGATGAGCTGGATATAATAAAAGTGTATATGGTAATGGATATTTATTTTAAATCTAAACTTACTATTGAAATTCAGGATATTGTTGATATTTTGCGAACTCCTCCTCCCACTCCTTCTTAGTTCTCGGCATCTTTTCACCCAAAAGTTTCCACGTGACCATGGATAGACCGGACTCGGTAAGTCTAGTTACCCCTCCTGAAAAATAATTACTAAAAATTTTTACAGTTTACCAAGAGTGTTTATAATGTTTTTTTTATAAGTCCGTCACTCGGTATATTTCAAATATTGGTTCAGTTAGATGCATTTATTTTATAATGCAAATCCATACAAAATACGACTGCATTCACAAAGGTTTTTTTATTGTCTATATTAAGGCCGCAATAGCCCCGACAACCTGTTGGGAAAGCTGACACAACCGCCTATTAGTCCGTATAATAGAGTTGTGATAATTATTGTTACATTTTTTTTGTTATTTTCGTTATTTATCAACTTTTCTGTATAATTAAAAGGACTAATAAACATCTTATTATTATACAGGGTGTCCATTTAGTGTGCCGGTGGACGATATATCGTAAACGGTCGACTTAAGGAATAAAACTTTTATACAAAAGTTGTACATGTTAATGTCGCGCACCTTTTAAAAATAATTTTAAATATACAGGTTTCACCAAAAATCCAGGGTGGGCCAGACATATATTTTTTTAAATGGAACACCCTGTATATTTTTACATTTTTAAATTCCACATAAGATTATAATTATTTTTTATTAAATGCATTATTAGTCTATACTTCATAGTTTCCGAGATATTGACTCTCAAAAAGTGACATTTTTGAACTTTGACAGCTTCTAACTTTCTAACAGTACGTCTTAGAGCAAAACGGCTTACATGTCCCTATCTTCAATTTTTATTATCTTCCCAAAAAAATCAACTTCCAGTTAAACCGAAACAACTACATTTCCTGCTTTCGAGTTACATCCGGTTTAACAGGAAGTTGATTTTTTTGGGAAGATAATAAAAATTGAAGATAGGGACATGTAAGCCGTTTTGCTCTAAGACGTACTGTTAGAAAGTTAGAAGCTGTCAAAGTTCAAAAATGTCACTTTTTGAGAGTCAATATCTCGGAAACTATGAAGTATAGACTAATAATGCATTTAATAAAAAATAATTATAATCTTATGCGGAATTTAAAAATGTAAAAATATACAGGGTGTTCCATTTAAAAAAAAGATATGTCTGGCCCACCCTGGATTTTTGGTCCAACCTGTATATTTAAAATTATTTTTAAAAGGTGCGCGACATTAACATGTACAACTTTTGTATAAAAGTTTTATTCCTTAAGTCGACCGTTTACGATATATACGTCCACCGGCACACTAAATAGACACCTTGTATATTTTTGTCAAAAAATTATTATTTCTGCGCTCCCGCTCGTAGTGATTTTAGTTTGGTGATATGCAGAATTGTTTCACAATAAAGTATTTTTTACATTTATACCTTATGTAGCTAATTTATGCCAGTTGTGCCATTATATATTTTTCAAAAACTTGCTAAAGGTACATCGAAAAATTTAATGAAAAATCCGGAAAAATAATGGTTGACTTCGTATTCGGACACTGCCGGTCACTATCTGCCAAACATATAACATCATTTTTTAAAAGCAAAATTTAAAAAAAATCGCTTTGAGACTAAATGTAAAATTAATTGATTCGGTTTTTTATTTCGTAGTTTTGTTTTGATGTTTTTTTAATGAAATCACCATTTAAACTTTTATTACATTTTCTGGCTTTTTCATAAAATTTTCCGAATTATCTACAGGGTGCTACAAATCTGTGTGTGTACCGGGTGAGTCAACGATTGCGCGGAGTAATTTTAGGCCTTGAAGATAAGATTTGTCGATAATTAGCTTTTGTATCAAGATATGGTTGGATATCTGGCACATTTTAAAAATATTTTGAATTATACAATAAGTAGGATGTCATAAAGTTACATTTTTTTAAATGGAACACCCTATATTTGAATACATTTATTAATTTTACGTATTATTTCATACATTTTTATTAATGGTATAATTTGTGAAAATGTTATAGTTTTTAAGATAATTCGACTTATAATAAAAATTTTGCATTTGCAAGCATCTGGCTGTTGTGAAAATGCTACTTAAATTTTGACACTAAGCGATTCATAATTTTTATACTTACTAAGTAATGTCAAAAATACGTATTCACTATGAAATATTTGACGTCTCATTTACAGGGTGTTTACTTTCTAGGACCAAAGTCAGAAAACTTCTAATTGAAAAATATCACTTTTATTAAATGGAACACCCTATTTATTTTTCTGTCATCTTATAGCTCGTCATAAACTCGTCAACTTTCGTAAAGAACGTCCTATCCCTATCTCTAATAGTTTTTGAAATATTTTGATATTTCGAGATTTAATGTTCTCGTTATAGCATTTTTTGTCAATGGATCATGCCCGTCAATTTTCATTAAATTTTGAAAACTTTGAGGACTGGGTGTTCGCCGCTCGGGATATTTCATCCTGTATAGTTGTTCAGCAAAAAGACACTTTTTATCCGCTTCGCCCAAAACATAAATCATATCGATGAATTAATTTTTTGAAAAATTCATTTTGAGTAGGTACCAACTTATAAAATGACAGCACGAAAAACTTTGCCGTAAAAAGGCTTAATTTTTACATTGATTTGATTCTTAATGTGCTATCCACTGCCATTATTTTCATTTATTTTCCATGGCCATTGTGATCCATTGAGAAAAAATGCCATCATTTTTTGTGCATTAAGATGTTTGAAAAAATTGTTGTTCATTTCTTTATTTAAGCTGACTTTACCTAGCATTAGTATTACTTTATTTTGGCAGTTTTTAAGTTTTTTTTTAATATTTTATATTTCAGTAGCTATTTTTGGGAATACTCTGTTGAAACTGGAAACTGACCAACCGTAAACGAGTAATTAATGGAATCCGCAAGTGTCTGAAGAGCTTGATCAGGCAAATGTGGTAAAACCCTTACAGATATGTCATCCCAGCCTGCTGATTTTTTATTTCAGTTAAAATTTGTTTCAGCTCGAGGACATCAGTAGACATGAAAAAAAAGCTTTCCGGAACATTGACATTTCCAAGGTTAATTAATGGATCATCCGAATTCTTAATCCTCTTAGACAGACTACCGGCAACCGAACAATAAAACTCGTTAAGTTCATTTGCTGACAGCGTAGGCGTAAATGGGCTGTCCTTATTTTTATTTTTCCCCCTCAATTCATTTATAATGGACAGACTTTCTTTTTGAATATTACCTGAATTTGACAGCCTGGCTGAGAAGTGCGCAGACTTTGCCAACCTTACTACCCTCCTGAACATACTTCTTAAAGTAGGAAACAAAAAATGTATTATGTAGAAAGTACTTTCTTAAGTAATGTGGGGGTTTCTTGCTGATATTTTAATCCCCTTGGTTATCCAACGTTTCTTAGTTTTGGGTTTTATTTTTGTTAGTGGAAAAGCTAGGTTAAAAGCCCCTGTTAAAATTTAATGGAACTTATTCAGAGAGTCCGCACCCTGTTCAATATTCCAGTCGGTGGCATTACAAATCCGGTCGAACTTTCCGAAATTATTTCTGCTGTAAATTCTGCCCATTTTTGTGGGAGCGGTGGGCACTTTAAGGCCGCAGGAAAACTGAAATAAAACAGCTTCATGATCAGAGATTCCCGCATTTATCACGCAGCAAGAGACCTCAGGCACATTAGAACAAACGTAATCCAGAATAGATGATGAAACTGAGGCAAACCTAGTCGAAGAAACAACATGCATAGGCAGACCAAAGGAACCCAACAAGTTTCTGAGGATGTTTACATCCAGTTGATACTGTAAAATTAAAATATATGTACTTAAGAGTTTAAAAAACAAAAAGTTAAAAACTGCTTTTTTATGTCTGCATCATAGAAGGCAGAGGGTAGAAAAATTTTAAAAAAAAGTTGGAAACAGGTTTTGAACAGTTTAAAATCCTTCCTGTTTTAAACATGGATTCAATCCAACCACATAATAGCCGTAAATTTTAATTCTAAGAACGCACTTTAAACAATTTAAACAACCCTTTTTTTACCCCAGTGGAGTTGTAGTATCCAATACTCTAAATTTGGAAGTTGCAGCATCTCAAAATAACAATATAGATAGAAATATTTACATATATTTTTTGTACCATCCGATAAGTGTAGAACATGGAAAGTTTCTCTGCAGTAGGCTTCATTTCAATAAAATTTCGTTTGTCCATGTAGGATGAAACACTGGACAGTCTAATATTTTTACATTACCTTTTTAAAGGAAAACATAATATTTTTGTAAAGAAACAAACTGTTTTATCACTTTCTACAAATACCTAATAAGTTTGTATAATACCTATTTGCCAATATCATTTAAATTTTTGGTAAGAATATAATATACTTATCTAATTTCCCCTTATCATTGTACTACCTACTAGCTGAATATACTAGCATTATTAGATAATAAAAAGAATAAGCACTTCAAAAAATTACCTCTGTTAAAATCCCAGGATAAGAAAATTTTTACTTATTAACTCTAAAGTATAAAAATATTAGTTATGATTTTAACTAATTACCTACCTACCTATTAATAAATAAAACTCGATAAGAATGAAATATTTCGTCATAAAAAATGGTTAAAGTTGGCAATAAATTTATTTAGGACTAAAAGTACTCCTTGTGGAATTGAAGTCAAAAACCCACAAAATAAAATCAAGAAAAAACTTGTTTAAATAACCCAAAAAGTTAAAAAAAACAGTTTTTAGTTTGTCTACTAGTATTCAAAAATGGGAAGAATTAAAAAACTAGGTTTCATCATTTATATTGAGCTTTATTATGTGTACTTTCATTTTGAATGTTTAACATATCATACAATATATACATATATATATAAAAAACCTGATAAAGTTTATGTAGACAAATAAAAACATCGCAGTAAAATAATACCTTTAGCCTAATTTGCACTTTGGCAACTAAGCTGAATATATATATATATATATATATATATGTACTTAAGCCTTATAATTACGTTTAAAGTGTGCAAATGTTCCAAAAAATCATCCAAATACCTAATCTAAAAGATGTTACTATAAGCCATTTCTAATTATTCCTTTAGACTGTGAATTAGTTTGATGATTTTTCCGACTGCAGACATACAAGCTATGAGCCCTTAGTTTTCTTAACAATTTCCTCAATAACAGTATATATACTCTGTAACAAACCATAATAGATGCCTATACCTAAAACCACTGCTACAAAAACCATTCCACTGCATGTTAGTAACCAATATCCCACTGCTTTTTTTCCTTTTTGTGAAGAATCTGACGCTAGTCGTAGGGATATTGTTCCACTTCCTCGTTGGAATGCCTAAAATTTGAAGAGATCGATCAAGAGCAAGTTGCGTTCAAATGATAACTGTTCAGTACGAGGGGTTCCTCATGTTGGCAGTAGGTGTACAAATTTGTCGGCATTACACAGCAATACTAATCGGCAATTCAGCAATATTGTCAGAAATATGGTAATTTTTCCGGCAATAAGGAAATACTGCCAGCAGTAAGGCAATATTATCGGCATTACGGCAATACGTTTCGACATTACGGCAATACTATCGGCATTACGGCAATATTGTCGGCATTACGGCAATATGTGCCGGCATTACGGCAATACATGCCGGCATTACCACAATACATGCCGGCAATACGGCAATGCATGCAGGGAATACGGCAATATTGTATCTACTACTAGAAAATTGTTGACAATTTTGCTTTTCAATTGTTTAAATTTGAATATCTTTTAGTTTATTAGTGACTCTGTTGTGGTGAACTACTGGTGATATTAAGGTAAGTACATACTTCAGTAATCGGTATATATACCTACTCAATTTATAAGAATATGAAGAATGGCAAGATAGTGGAAGCAGTATTGATGATGGAGTTAGGAGATTTTTACTTAGTTATTTTTCCTGGAAAGAAGATGTCTCATAAATATATTTGTTGCATTCAAAATATTTTTAGTCCAAATGATAGATAGATAGATAGATAGATAGCTATTTATTCGTGCTATCAATTCATACAAATTTTACACATGTCAACTAAACTTACAGAAGAAATAATGGCAGTAATTAAAATGATAAATGATAAAATCAACTGCCCCATACAACAATAAAAAGTCAATACAAATACGAGAAAAACAATTAAAAAAATATATAATAAAAAAAAAAATCATTATGCACCAATACTCAGTACACATCACATCAACACACTAACAACGGCTCAAGTCTGACCTTAAAAATTCATCGATCGAATAGAAACATTCATTTATTAACATATACTTTATTTTAGCCTTAAATTGCAAGGGTGATAAGCTCTTTAGATTCAAAGGTAACTTGTTGAAAAATCGGGGGGCGTAATAATTAACTGAGTATCTACTTCTTGTTAGTCGGATAAAATCAGGCTCCATAAGAGAGGCATGCCTTGTGTCGTGAAATAGAGGTCCAAGCATTTTGTGCTGTTGATGGCGACAAATCAACATATAAAATGACATTAGTACCTACTGTTAATCGAGACCAACTTGTATCCAAACTTGAACAGCCAAAAATTATATGTGCTGGAGAACGTTTGAGGTACAAAGTTTCTACAGAAATAATGTAAAATTTTATATAACAAAAATGACTTTGGTAGTATTAAAACATTAGTGATATATCCTTATTATGTAACCTTTAATAATAGGTACTTTGTTTTCAAAGAAACTGTTGTTTTATTTAAAAAAACCTTATTGGTCAATTACTGGCCAAAATTTGGTCGAACAATGGGATCTTGGTGGTCAACCACTAGAAAAGTATGACATTTCCTATAATTTATTATTTTTTTCTGTGAAAGAATTTTTTGTTTTTGCTAATTATGGATTTTTGAAATCTTAAAATGTTATATTACCTACCTGATGCTACTGTCTATTTTTAATAAAATATAATCTTGAAAAAGTTATGATTTTTTATTTCTGAAAATTCTCTTAAATGGTCTATAAATTTTTTTAAAGTTTTCTCCAACTGCCGCCGTTTTGGACAAACAGAAAAACAGAAAATTAAATATTAAACTCAATATTTAAAATGCGGGCTCGATTTGTGGCGATGTTGCCAAATTTAATAAAAATGCGCGGCGCTTAGTTGATGCCTGATAAGTGGCAGCGTTGTACCGATCATGTTAGGATCCCATGCATGGGCGTACTGCAAATTCGTTGATTTTGGGGGGGTTTAGCAACAATTTTAGACGGTCAAATAATAAAAAAAAGTATAGAATGCTCCTCTAGGACACCCAATGAGTTATCCATTTAAATATATTAAGTCATTTCCCTAACACCCTGTATATTAATAGCTTAAATTGGATCAAGGCTTTAATAAACATTTGAAATATGTAATAACATGAATAAAGAATTTGAATATTTGTTCCGTATAATTACCTGTTTGTCTATTTTAGCAGGTCATGAGACATTTTTAAAAAGGGGAATATTGTATTGTCATTGTGACATTTTTCTCATTAAGATCGTGTGTAATCGAAAGTAAAATAAAACGAAATAGTATAGAAAATATTAGTTTTCTTATAAACGTAAGAAGAGGCCGAACCAGGCAAACCAGAATACAGTCCACATCGAAGCAGAGGTATCACAACAAAATTACATGGACCTCCTACCGGATTTTATGGGTGAAAATTAGAAGGAATACGTCAAAAGGGTGTGTCAGTTCCATACTTCATTAACTACCTTTGATTTTTACCTTTTATATCACGCGTGTTAGGCTAACCTCATTTTGTCTAGCGAGTTTTTATCGTAATAAGGTTGATTTAAACATACTTTGTGGCGCGTTTGGGATAATTTAGTTATCAATATTTTACTAGTAAGTTTGTTTAAATAACTTAGCAGGTATGACGGATGAACAAGAAAAACTCGTCAGGAAGAGAGGTTCTGTCAAAGCAAAGTTAACAATTTTTGAGAAATATGTCGGAAACTTAGAGCAATCGTATTTAGATTTTATTATCGGCGATCAAAACGTCTTTTTAGAGCTAGAGCAACGCGTGGAGCGATTTCAGAGTAGTTTGGATGAGTTTGAAGACCTGCAGGGTCAAATTGAAGAGCTTTGCGACGATTGTAAAGGGCAATATATCTGTCACATTTTTAAGTTAGTTTTAAGTTGTATTGTATATATTTTAAAAATACGTCATCTTTATACGTTGTCAGGATAGTTTTGTTTTATTAAAAATAATAATCTGTCAAATAAAATTGAAAGAAGAAGTTTTATTTTTCATCCACAAAAACGAGTCCATTCGACCCGATCTAACATATTACTTTTAGGTAACTATAAACCAACAAATGGTCCATCGTCGCCTTTAGAACTAATCTATGGTAATGTCGCTAAATCTGAATGTTAGACGTAGCGAACGCTTGCGAGAAAAGGCTGGTGCAAAGACTGATCCCCGTCCTATTCATATGGGTCCCAGTAAAGGTGTTGATATGTCTGCAATGAATTGTCCTGAACCGATGAATCCACATGGTTCAAAATGTAGCGTATCCAACATATCCAAGGGAAAAACGAGGGTATCCAGTAAAGAATCCAGACGATGTCAGGCAGAGCTAGAAAATGAACTCAAGAAAAAAGAAATCGAACAAGAACTTCTTCAGAAGAAACATGAAATGCTAGATTTGGAGCTTAAATTGAAACTGGTAGAATTGGATACAGAATCGGATGAATCCAGGAAAAGTGAGTTTAGTGAGTCGACATATCCAGATGTCGAAGAATGGGTTAATGGAAGAAATCCTTGGGAAAAGAGATGTCAGTGTTGTTCCGGTAAAGATGAAATTGAAAGTAAAAATAATTCAGAAGTAATAAGTAATAAAACTACTAAAAAGGTTAGTAATAACAATTCTTTCCCCTTGAAATCTGATCCAAATCAACTTATACATCCCGGTCAATTAACTAAAATTTTAACCAGGCAATCTATGCCTAAAGATTTGCCCATTTTTACTGGAAATCCATTAGATTGGCCAAATTGGTTTTTTCAGTATAAAAATTCAACAAATATTTGTGGATTTTCCCAGGAGGAAAATCATTGGAGATTACAGAAATGTTTAAAAGGGAATGCTTTAAAAATTGTCGAAAGTCTGTTAATTATGCCCCAAAATGTAGACAAAATTATTCGCATTTTAGAAAGTAGATTTGGACAGACCCAACATATTATTTTTATGCTTCTCGAAAAGGTGAAAAGTTTTCCTTTCGTCAAGGAAGAACGTTTAGACCTGCTTATAAAGTTTTCTGATGAAGTTAAAAATCTTGTGGGAACATTGGAGTCACTAAATGACGAAGATAATTTAAGAAATCCTACATTACTTCATGATTTATTAAATAAACTTCCAAATTCCTATAAGATGATGTGGGTAGAATACATTTCTAATAAAAATACCAGAAATCCTAAACTTATCGAATTTAATTTATGGTTAGATACAAAATCAATGGCAGCTTGTCAAATTGAAATGCCAAAATTTGATTATTCACCTGTTAGTCGAGCAAACCACCAGAAGTCAATTTTAGCCACATCAGAAAAGAAATGTATATCTTGCCACAAGGAAATACATTATTTAAACACCTGTCCTACCTTTAAGAACCTTTCTTTAAACGAAAAATGGGATTTTATTACTGTCAATCACATTTGTATATCTTGTTTGGTACCATATCATTCTATAAGGGAGTGTAAGAGAAAACGGATATGTGGTATAAACAATTGCCAAAAATATCACAATAGATTATTACATAAAACCGAAAATTTTAATATACAGTCCACACAACAAACACAAATTAATCCTATCGAAGACAAATCTATTGAGACTTCAACTATTTCACAAAAAATATCAAATGAACCAGAAAAGAACTGTCATATTTCCACAAATAAATGTACTCTACTTAAAATTTTACCTGTTAATATTATTTATAATGATAAAAATATTAGCACATACGCTCTTTTAGATGATGCATCTACTGTTACCTTAATAGATGAAGAATTAGCTGACTGCTTAGATTTGCAAGGACCAATTCATCCCTTATGTCTGCAATGGACAAATGAAAGTCAAGTTCAAGAACAAAAGAATTCAAAAGTTGTAAGTTTCTCTATAAAGGCAGAAGGCGAGGGAAAAGCATTTCAAATTAGGCATGCCCGAACAGTTAAAGGACTCTCACTTTCAGGCCAAACAGTGAATTCAGGTGAGCTGTCAAAAAAATATACGTATATAAACAATAGAGGTCATTCATTTATAGACGGTAGGCCCCAAATCATCATTGGGCAGGATAACTGGCCTTTACTTGTTAGCAGGAAAATAATATCAGGACCGTGGGACGGACCCGCACTAAGTAAAACCTTACTAGGGTGGGTAATACATGGGAATATTTCTTATGGTTCAAATTCAAATAATCAAATAAATTCTAAATTAGTTTGTTATATTAATAACGACGAAAAAGATGATTTAGATTTACTTCATAATCTCGTAAAAGAGCAATGGCACATTGAATCTATTGGGATAGACAATCTTTCGAAATCGATGTCAAAGGAGGATATTAGGGCTCAAAATATATTAGAAAATACTATGAAAAGAATAGGAAATAGGTTCGAGACAGGGTTACTTCGGAAAAATGATAATATATCATTTCCAGATAGTAAAATTAATGCGTTAAGAAGATTAAATTTCATAGAAAACAAAATGGATAAAAATCCTGATTATGGGAAGGTATATTGCGAAAAAATGGATGATCTTTTAAAAAAGGGATATATTCGAAAGATATCTGAAAAAGAGAAACAAGAATCAAATTCAAAAATTTGGTATTTACCTCATTTTAGCGTAGTAAATCCAAACAAACCAAATAAATTACGTATAGTATTTGATGCAGCAAGTCGTACCAACGGAGTTTGTTTAAACGACTTTCTATTAACAGGTCCCGATTTATATAATAGTTTGGTGACAATATTACTGAATTTTCGCATTAAAAAATTTGCTTTTACAGCAGACATAAAAGAAATGTTTCTTCAAGTTCAAGTACGAAATCAAGATTGTAAGGCACAGCGTTTTTTATGGAGAGGATTAGAGAGAAGCCAACCACCGGCGGTTTATGAAATTAATGTGGTCTTTTTTGGATCAAAAAATGGACCTTGTTTGGCACAAGAAGCGAAAAATAGAAACGCTAGAGAATTTGAAAAGGATTATCCGGTAGCAGTTGATGCCATTATTAAGGACCACTACATGGACGACTACCTGGGTAATTCAGACACCATAGAAGAGGGTAAAACTTTAATTAATGATATTATTTACATTCACGCTCAAGGAGGTTTTAACATATGTAATTGGATTTCAAATTCTCAAGAAATTTTAAATAATATTGAACCTTGTCTGAGGGCTTATCCGGGAAATGATCATAATGAGGATCGTGAAAATTCAACAGAAAGAGTTTTAGGGGTCTATTGGAACCATATTAAAGATAATTTTATTTTTGAAACGAAATTTCATAAAATCAATAAAGATGTTTTTGAAACTACTAGGCGACCTACTAAAAGAGAAATTCTAAAAGTTGTAATGTCAGTTTTCGATCCTTATGGATTTTTGTCAAATTTTATAATACAGGGAAAAATACTTTTAAAGGACGTCTGGAGAAGTCAACTTGGTTGGGATGATGAAATTACAGAAACTTTATTTGAAAAATGGCAAGTTTGGCTACACGATTTAAAATGTATAAACAAGTTTACAATTCCTCGAATATATTTTACTCTTTCTAGAGAGAAATCTGATTTACAATTACATATATTTTGCGATGCATCAGAAAGAGCATACGCTTCAGTAGCATATTTGCGATGTGAAGAAAATACTACAGTACAAACAGCCTTTGTAATGTCAAAGATTAGAGTCAGCCCATTAAAACCTACTTCAATACCACGCTTAGAACTACAAGCATCTCTTATGGGTGCACGATTGGGTTGTTACCTGAAAGAAAATCTAAGAATTAATATAAATAATGTAATTTATTGGACTGATTCCAAGACTGTTTTGTACTGGCTAAGGTCAGAAGCACTTCGCTTTAAAGTATTTGTTGCTCAACGGATAGGTGAAATACAATCTCTTACGAATGTTGCAAACTGGCATTATATTAATACAACTGAGAATGTTGCCGATGAAGCAACAAAAAGAAAACACAATTTGAATTTTTCGGAGACTAGTAGATGGTTGTTTGGTCCTAAATTTTTACATTTATCTCCAGAAAACTGGCCTATAGAAAAGAACGATAATCTAAATTTAGATACAGACATTCTAGAGGAGAGAAAAGAATTCGTCTACTTATCTTTAGAAAAGCCAAATATACCGATACCGTCTCCAGAAAATATATCAAAATGGACTATACTTTTGCGATCAACCGCCTGGATGAAGAGGTTTATAACAAACTGTCAAAAATCAGTTTCTAGCAAGAAAAAGAAGGAATTAGAGGTAGAGGAGATGCTAGAGGCAGAAAAACTACTGTACAGAAAAATTCAGCAGGATAGTTTTCACGACGAAATACGTTGTCTGCAAAAGAATACTCCAATTAAAAAAGAAAGCAGGCTTTATACTTTATCACCGATGCTGGATCGAGATGGTATAATACGTTTGAATGGTCGCTTACAAAATTTGCCAAAGGACTGCGAAAATATTAAATTACCAATTATTTTAGATCCAACTCACAAAATTACTTTTCTTATTATAAAACATTATCACGAACAAGTATATCATCATGGTCAGGAAACAGTAATCAATAATTTAAGACAGAAATTTTGGATTCTAAGAATGAGACAAGCAGTGAAAACAATTTGGGCAAAATGTCAAATATGTAAAAATAGAACTACAGTACCTACAGTTCCAATAATGGGTCAGTTACCCACCTGTAGAATTGAACCAACTATTAGACCTTTTATTAAAACTGGTGTCGATTATTTTGGACCCATTTTAGTTACGGTAAAAAGAAGTCACGAGAAACGTTATGGAGTAATATTTACCTGCATGGTAACACGAGCGGTTCATTTAGAAATTGCTAATGATCTAAGCACGGATGGATTTATTCATGTGCTGAGGCAGTTTTCATGTAGAAGAGGTAATCCAGAAGAAATTTATAGCGATAATGGAACTTGTTTTAAGAGTGCAGATAAAGAACTTCGTATAGCATTACTAGAATTAAAACAAACAGATATTATAAAATGGTGCTCATTAAGAAATATTAAATGGCATTTTAATCCACCATCGGCCCCTTTCATGGGAGGAGTATGGGAAAGACTTATTCAAACAATTAAAAAGGTTATGAAGGAAATTTTACAAACTAGATATCCTCAAGAATACGTCCTGAACTGTATTTGCCGAAGCAGAAAACATTCTAAATAGTCGACCACTAACTCATGTATCCTGTGATTCAGACGATATGGAAGCGCTAACCCCCAATCATTTTTTAATTGGACCAAGTTATGCTGCTCTTCCGTGCATAAAATCAACTGATAAAGATTTAAATTTATTAAATAAATGGAAGGCAGCACAAAAAATTACCGACATTTTTTGGAAACGTTGGACACAAGAATATATGCCTTTCCTTATTAAAAGATCAAAATGGCACGACGAAGCACAAACGCTAGAAGTAGGCAACATAGTACTAATTATAGATCCTAATGGACCAAGGAACACGTGGCCAAAAGGAAGAATAGTCCAAATCTTTCCAGCACGAGATGGAAAAATTCGGAGTGTCGATGTCAAACTAGCCAATGGTATGGTGTTAAGAAGACCAACTTCAAAACTTTGTGTCTTAGATGTGACAAATCAGAAGTAATTGTTCTTCCAAACAATACTGCGGGGAAGAAATGTCACATTTTTAAGTTAGTTTTAAGTTGTATTGTATATATTTTAAAAATACGTCATCTTTATACGTTGTCAGGATAGTTTTGTTTTATTAAAAATAATAATCTGTCAAATAAAATTGAAAGAAGAAGTTTTATTTTTCATCCACAAAAACGAGTCCATTCGACCCGATCTAACATATTACTTTTAGGTAACTATAAACCAACAATATCATACGCGAAACTTTTGAAATGGCTTACCATAGAGTTTTAGCAAAATCTGAAAGATTTATTATTGCAAACAGTTCGTTAGGTAATGGCGGAGGTAGCGAATCGTCGCAGGGATCAGTCTCGTTTAAAAATACTTACAAGAACGTACCGGTTAATAATAATAATAGCGGTCCAGTCATCGAAATAAAGAAGTTTGACGGTGATTATGATAAGTGGTTGGAATTTAGGGACACTTACGAGTCACTAATTCATAAAAATAATAAGCTTTCTGATATACAAAAATTACATTACTTAAGAGCCTACCTAGGTCCGAGAATACTTGAAATAATCGCTAGTTTAGAATTTTCAGGTTCTAATTATGATAGTGCGTGCAAATTAATTTGCGATCGATTTAACAATACCAGAATTTTAATACAAAATCATGTAAAGGCTCTGTTTAACATGTGCAAAATTAATAATGAGTCGTCCGGTGTATTAAGAAATATGGTAGACAGTGTTGGCAAACATCTTAGGTCTTTAAAAACTTTAAATGAACCTACGAAAAATTGGGATACATTGGTGATATATTTAATTTCAACAAAGTTAGACGATGTTAGTCTAAGAAAGTGGGAACAATCGAAGGCTTCCTTTAAAACACCCACACTAGATAACTTTATTAGCTTTTTGAAAGATAGAGCAGATCTTGAATCTATAGAGCAAGGTAAAACTGATAATAAGCAAAATACAGGCAGGTTTAACAGAAGAACAAATTCGTTTATTACTAGCAATTCTTTAAGCAATCCTGTAAAACCAGTGTGTTCTTTCTGTAAAAACGAACACTATATTCAAAATTGTTCTGAATTCTTAAAACTAAATTTATACGATCGTTTAAAACAGGCTAAGAAAAAACGACTTTGTTTAAATTGCTTAAGAACAGGGCACATGTTTAGAGAATGTTTTTCTGGGTCTTGTAAAACGTGTAAAGCAAGACATCATACTTCATTGCATACAGAAGCGAACGATAAATTTAATCACAATGATAACGAATCAGCTGACCATCATACGGATGTTCAGCAAAAAAGCGTAAATTTATCTTCACGAAATGTTTTGATTAATCAGCAAGTGCTTTTGGCAACTGTTTTAGTGCGTGTTTTTGATAAAAACAATAAACCGTTCGTAGCAAGAGCTTTGTTAGATGTGGGATCGCAAAGTAGTTTTATAACTCATGAGTTCAGTAACAAGTTGCAACTTTCTTGTAAGCCGACTAATTTAAAGGTTAGCGGACTTAACGAGACACAATCAAATATCATAGGCAACACAGTTTTGCAAGTTCAATCACAGATAAACAATTTTTCATGTAAAGTTTCATGTTTAATTATACCTAATATTACTAGCAATCTTCCAAATTTTAAAATTGATAAACAAAGCTTAAATATTCCAAGAAACATAAAGCTTGCTGATGAAAATTTTCATTTGCCCGGTAAAATAGATATGCTTCTGGGAGCCGATTGTTTTTGGAATATTGTGTGCATAGGGCAGGTCAAATTAGGCAATTATGGCCCATTCTTACAAAAAAGTAAATTTGGTTGGATTGTATCTGGTCAGGTATATTCAAATCAGTCTCATGGTCAAAGCGTTCAATGCACTTTCTTAAAAAATATAGAAATAGATAATCAATTAACGCGTTTCTGGGAATTAGAAGAAATTTCAAATTCTAAGGTATTTTCTGGCGAAGAAAAATTATGTGAAGAGCATTTTTTAGAAACGGCAAAACGCGATCATAAGGGACGCTTTCTGGTTACAATTCCATTAAAGAATAAAGTGGAAAACTTAGGTGATTCGTACGATATAGCCGAAAAGCGACTTTTAGGTTTAGAACGTAGATTTGAGCGTGATAAAGATTTTAAATTTCAATATTGCAAGTTCATTGATGAATATCAGGAGCTCGGGCATATGTCTAAGGTTAAAGAACTTTATAACGCTCAGCAAGCTTACTACATGCCCCATCATGGCTTAGTTAAAGAAAGTAGTTTAACTACTAAGTTACGTGTTGTTTTCGATGCTTCTTGTCCTAGTAAAAGCGGATATTCATTTACTGATTTGCAAATGGTTGGACCAACTATTCAATCGGATCTTTTCTCGATACTTTTACGCTATCGAAAGTATAATTATGTCGTCGTCGCAGATGTCGAAAAAATGTATCGAATGTGTCGAGTAAATCCTGAGCAAACGTCTCTGCAGCGAATCTTATGGCGTTCTAATAGTGACAAGCCTATTGAAGCATATGAATTATTGACGGTAACTTATGGTACTAAATCGGCAGCATACTTAGCGATCAGATGTCTATATCAGCTTGGTATAGAATGTGAAAATGAATTTCCAGTAGCTTCTCGTGTTATCAAAGAGGATTTCTACGTAGATGATATGTTAACAGGTGCAAACAGTATTGAAGATGCGATATCGTTAGCGAACGAAGTTTCAGAGATTCTTTGTAAAGCGGGATTTCATCTTAGAAAATGGGTATCTAACAGCTCTGATGTTTTAAAAGGCATAAAAACATCTGACGAAACAGATTTAATCGACTTAGGCGCAAATGAAAATACAAAAACATTGGGTTTAATTTGGAATGGCAGAAAAGATCGGTTTTTGTATAAAATAGGAACGAATTTTGCCAAACGCATTACAAAACGCACAGTTTTATCAGAGATAGCTCAAATTTTCGATCCACTTGGTTTATTGAGCGCAACTATAATATTAGCAAAAATTATTTTACGTGATATTTGGTTGGAAAAACTAGGATGGGATAGTTCTTTGTCGCAAGCTTTGCATACAAGATGGCTTCATTTTCGTGATGAATTAGTAGCGCTAAATGATCTTAACATAGATCGACAAATAACGTGTAAAGATGCGATTCGAGTCGAAATTCACGGATTTTCTGATGCGTCCTCGCAGGCGTACGGTGCTTGTGTGTATATTAAATCACAAAATGACTTTGGAGACGTTGCAGTCAAATTAGTTTGTGCTAAATCAAAGGTCGCACCTTTAAAAATACAAACCATTCCTCGTCTTGAATTAATAGCTGCTTTTTTACTTACAAAATTAATAAATAAGGTTAAATTATCGCTAAAAATTAAAATCGAAAAAACTTTTTATTGGTGTGACTCTACTATCGTACTTGGATGGCTGAACATGGCTCCAAATATTTTACAAGTATTTGTAGCAAATCGAGTTTCAGCAATTCAAGAATTAACAGAAATAGAAAACTGGAGGCATGTGCCAACGTCAGATAATCCGGCAGATTATGTATCACGTGGTGTTGGGCCAAGCAGTTTATTGTCACTTGACGTTTATTGGCTGGGCCCAAGCTGGTTAAAGCAAGACGAGGGATTTTGGCCTAAATCTCTTCGTTCAGATGGCGATTTACCGGAGTTGCGAAAAAATATAGCTTCATTCGCACTTTCAAGTTCATCAGCAGTAATCGATTTTGAAAACTATTCTAGTTTAAAGAAGCTAGAGCGTATAGTTGCATATTGTAAACGTTTTGTAAATAATTGTTGTACAACTAAAGATAAAAGAAATGTTGATTCTTTAAGTTCTGAAGAAATTAGTCATGCCTCTTTTTTTCCCGACATTCAATCATGACTCTGTTCGGTCAGTTTATATATGAAAGCCTATGCTACTTAAAAAAACACATCCACCGACACAACACACATAATGACATACATCAGCACGACACACGTTTCAGCCATAACATTGTAAAACCGCAACTTAGACTACATACAAACAACAATACAGGTATTGACTTATTTAATATGCTACCACCTTCGTTCAGACAGCTAAATATAGAACTATTTAAGAAACGTCTAAAAAAATACCTAATAAAAACTACTCCCTATTCAATAGGGGAATTCAAACAGGCTGTGAGAGAGAACAGGAATATACATATTTTGGTTTAGTTTGTTTTAAATTTTTGTTTGTAAAGCTTTTAAGTAGTCTGTAGTAGGTATGTTTTTTCATGTTATATATTGTATACTGTTAATTTACTTTATTTCTCTGTATACTAATTAAGTGTTATTTGACGTATCAATGAAATGTATATTTCTTTTGAACAATAAATTTGAATTGAATTGAATTGAATTTATGTTTAGTAAGAATAGCACAACAACAAAGCTTTTTTAATGAGATATCGAATCTTAAAAATAACGATAAAACAATAATTAATGTAAAAGGCAAGTTATCAAGGCTTACTCCGTTTTTGGATAAAAATGAAATACTTCGCGTTGGCGGCAGACTAGCAAATTCTGATTTATTATTATTATTATTTTTATTTTTATTGTTAAGCTCTAAACATCGATTTACTCAATTATTGTTTGTAAGGGAACATAATCGTTTACTTCACGCAGGACCGCAATTTTTATTATCTTCAATTCGCGAACAGTATTGGCCTCTGGCAGGACGAAATTTAGCAAGAAAAACATTTCATAAATGCGTGCGTTGTTTCAGAGTTAATCCAAAATCTATTAATCCAATCATGGGGAATTTGCCTGCTCAAAGACTGAATCCAGCGCCCCCATTTTTTACATCAGGCGTGGATTATGCAGGTCCGTTCTCAATAAAAGATAGACAAGGTCGTGGCTGCAAAATTACAACGGGTTATATTAGTTTATTCGTCTGTTTTGTAACCAAGGCCATTCACCTCGAACTTGTATCGGATTTAAGTAAAGAATCATTTTTGGCAGCTTTTAAACGCTTTATATCTCGTCGTGGAAAGCCATCCAAAATGTATTCAGATAACGGGACTAATTTTGTTGGTGCCAATCTAGAGTTACAAAAACTTGGAATATTTCTGCAGGAAAACTCTAAAGCTTTGACGGAATCAATACAGAATGAGGGCATTTTATGGTCATTCATTCCGGCATACTCTCCACATTTTGGTGGATTGTGGCAAGCGGGTGTCAAGGCCACAAAGTATCATTTAAAGCGTGTAGCAGGTAACGCATTGCTAACCTTTGAGCAATTTTATACTTTGCTAGTGCAAATTGAGGCAGTGCTAAATTCGCGTCCCTTGTCTCCACTGTCAAGTGATCCCATGGATGTAACACCTCTTACACCTTCTCATTTCCTAATTGGACGGCCTATGACCTCAGTAGTTGATCCAGACTACACAGATATTTCTGAGAACAGACTAAGGCACTTTCAACGAATACAGCAACTTCAGCAACATTTCTGGTCTAGATGGTCTCTGGAATATGTGTCAGAGTTACAGCATCGCTGTAAATGGAAAACAGAAAAGGGTTCAATCCATATCAACGACTTGGTTGTTATCAAAGAAGATAACCAACTCCCACTTAATTGGTTACTCGGACGAGTCACGGAACTATGTCCCGGCAAAGATGGAGTGGCTAGAGTCGCACTGATCAAAACTAAAACGGGAGTAATAAAGCGCTCATTTGCCAAAATATGTCCGTTACCTTTGGACTTTTAGTGGTGCCATAGTATTGAGTGCTTTAGACATTGAAAATAAGTTATCACGTTTAGTCACTTGTTGTTTCATGATCCATTTTACTGTAAAGGTTCTTAAAAGGACGTCCTTTCAAGGCGGGGGGCAATGTTCCGTATAATTACCTGTTTGTCTATTTTAGCAGGTCATGAGACATTTTTAAAAAGGGGAATATTGTATTGTCATTGTGACATTTTTTTCATTAAGATCGTGTGTAATCGAAAGTAAAATAAAACGAAATAGAATAGAAAATATTAGTTTTCTTATAAACGTAAGAAGAGGCCGAACCAGGCAAACCAGAATACAGTCCACATCGAAGCAGAGGTATCACAACAAAATTACAATATTTTACTTCTGTAAATGGTAGTTAAATGGTGTTAAATAACAAACTGTGCAACACGACAACTACTATCGAGAATATGAAAATACAACAAATAATACTGAGAATACAGCAATACTTTGAGGTACCGATCGGGAATACAGCAATACTCGGAAATACCTATCGGGATTACGGCAAAATGCGGAAATACTATGGGGATTATGGCGATATTATTAAGAAATGCGGCCATATTATAGGAAATGCGGCAATACTTTTGGGATTACAGCAATACTATTGGAATAACGGCAATAGTATTGGGAATACTGTAATACTATTGGGATTACGGAAATATTTTTGGAATGGGCCTTTTCACTAAATTTTGATTTTGGTAGTAGTGTATAAAGGAACAAAAAATAAAATTTTCTGTGTTTTTACTTTTCTATACTTTTAAGCCATAACTGAGAAAATAAATAAATAAAAAAACTCCTTGAATAAAAACACGGACTTAAACATACCTACGTCATCGCGCCGGAAGATTGATGCACAGAGGAATGATAGGAATAGCCGAGTCGCTGGCTTAAAATATCAAGAATTTACAAAATCAGCAGCTTGACAGTGTTGCCGATACTCTCAAAAATCATATATTATAGTACCAGTGTAATGGTAATTGACTAGCAATTAGTAATTATAATATACCAGTTTTCCATTCAATAGCTGCGAAATAAATTATTTTACCAGTATTATGTTTATATTTATTTAAAGTATCTAAGTTCTAAGAAGAAAGTATATTATTAAGATTATAAAACTTTCTACATATGGCAACAGAGGCTTAATTTGCCGATGACAGTTCGCCAGATCAGCATTTACGCGTGTGCGAGGTTAAACGCATGCGCTCTAGCAAGCTTTAAACATATCTACGTCATGAGTCGCGCCTGTTTTGAGATTTTCAAATTGGTTGAATTTTACCCGGCTTTTACTGTGCTGAAATAAATTAATGTTATGACCTAGCAATAATTTTATTGATGAAAAACACTTATTATAGCACCGACTAAACAATTCAAATGCCAAATGTGTCAAATTTAAGAATAGTGAAAAGGCCCATTACAAGGTATTGCCGCAGTAGGTGTACAAATTGTTTAACTTGAGGAACCCCTCGGTTTAGTACTATGTACCTACCTACTGCTAATAAATTTTATTCATGTGTATATTCTAACTCTATACAAATAAAAAAAAGTTCGTTTTATCACACCCTAAAAGTAAGTAGGTAGGTAGGTACCTAAATAGAATATCAAACAAAAGATGGTGCCAACATTTACTGACGAAACATTGAACCTGGTGTGTCAATAGATACCCAGGTATGGGAGTTTAGTCCACCTACTAATCTAAAGCTCAAGTTATTTTCTATGCAAGTGCAGAGCTTAAATAATTGTTCGGATAAATAAATTAATGTAGGTACATTAGGTTCAGGATCCTGTTTCCTATAACACATTAAAAATGCTGGTTTTTTATAAAGATGCCTAAAAATATGGTAGATACTATAGTCTATTTGATTTGTGTGGTAGGTAGGTACACCTAATAAATATCTAAGGATCTACTTACACAATCTGTTTACATACCTTTAAATTTTGTCCCAAAAGCTGTTGTCTTTTGCAAATCAAATTTGCATAGCTACGCAAAGGCGTTATTTTGTTAATATTTCTTGAGCCTAATCCAAATAATTGTGGCATTCGTGTGGCTGAACCACTGCATATTCTGGATATGCTCAGCATTTTTATGAACTGCCTAAAAAAACTCAAAATAAGATGTTGATAATGATAATACACAAGATGTTTGGGTACATATGGCAAGACGCAGGTTAGGGATTTTAATAAGTAAATTAGGTTTTTAACCCATTTGTAATTTTTATTTAGATAAACAGGACGAAAGGAGTGAATAAAAATAAAACTAACCAACAAATACTTACGAACGGACTAGAATGCGAGTCTAAAAACAGTCTGATATATAACCAAACATTTGTAAATAAGATATTTAATAAAATATATATTTATTTAAACTTTTAATAAATTTTGCTAAAATTATTATCACTCTCCAATATTTATAGTTTCCACCACAGAAAAATAAAACGTTTGTTCGGCTTTCCACCAGAGAAGAAATGGGTTGGTCTACCAAAAGACGGTTCCTAATGCACAGAGAAAAAATAGATTTTATTTTCCGCAAAACACAAACAAAATTATTTTTCGGTCGCAGTCTTATAGCACCACAGAGACTCACATTGTATATCCATAGGCGTATTCGATTCGCAGGTTTGTTCGTTGGAATATGGCTATGTTTGATTTAAATTATTTTAATTGATTGCTTACATCCATTGCGTTATTGGTTTTTTAAGTAAAGTATTTTTGGATTCTCTTTAAAATAATTGCAGGGTGGGCGGCGCCCCAGAACCCTTCATTACGAGCCGCTACTGTGTAAATTATAAGTTAAATAAAGATTTTCAATTTTATATACTTAAGTTAGTGAAAATCAAAGTTAGTATTTAGGGTAGCTCGCTTAAAATTATTGCCAGTATTTTCACCCAATATAATAGTTTTAGCTCCTTTAACCCACAAAGTTAAAATTTTATAGGTTATTAGTGTAACTTTTTTTATATCGGACCGGCCGGTACGAGAAAATCACTTTCTTTACTAACACAACACCGCGCCCACATTTAGAACTATCAGAATAGAACGTTCCAGGAATGTTCCTCAATAGTCCCAAAAATAATTAGGCTACAGCACATGAATATCATATACGTATCCCTTCCTGGAATCGAGTTACTTTTCGGAATAGGCTAAATACATTTATTTCATTTACGTTTTATGCTTGTATTTACTGGTAGATTTCTGACACATATTTTTTAACCGAATATAAATTCTTCGCATTACGCAATGTACTTAAAGGTGTTATCTGGGTTGCTTATGCAAATATTGAAATTTTAGATTCCATTTATCTGAATAAGGAACAAAATATATGTTACACTTATTATTAGATCGTTTTCCTTATGTGCTCTTCACATGCTACATGCTATTAAACAAATAGGCATCAAATATATAGCAAAATACTCAAAATAGGTATTATTATTATTTTAGTAATAGGTCAAACATTTTTAGGTAAATATATATATATACGTATGGTTGTTAAGTTGTCACCTCAGGGTCGTCGGGAAGGCGGACTCACCTCACCATTAACGAAGCACTTTTTTGCATATATAAATTCATATATAGGTTAAGGCCCAGACGGCACGAACATATTCCAGGAATAAGCCAAGAATATGCAAAAGGAATATTGGAATATTCCAGGAATATGCTATACCCCCCTGGGAATATTCCTAGAATATTCTATGCTTAAACAAAAGTCACCATGAAAGATATGCTGGGAATATGCTTGGGGATTCTTAGGGATATTTATAGAATATGCTAGGAAGATTTAGGGAACAAGAAATAGAAGATTATAAAAAAAATTCCTTTATTAAAAAAAAATAACTTAACAGCGGTCAGCGATCTTATATCTCATTAATTTTGAGTAAGCTGAAGATCTTCATCGGCTTGGTCCCCAGCTTGTTTCTTTCTAAAAATCAGTGCAAAATCAGTTATTTTTCCTAACAAGTGCAGTGTGTGCAGAAAAAGGTACTTTACAGTAAAAATGCACTTTACTGCACGATCGTAGAAAAGTTATTTAAGAATTTCTTGGCAAAAAAATTATGCGGTAAAGTTATTTTGTTTTGTATTTCAAACCGGCATTTTGTTTAAGCAACAAATGACACTCAACTTTGCCAAATTTAAAGTAGGTACACCTCTATCGCATACTGTTTTCGAAATCCCCATATGAGCATCAAATTGGAAATACTGTATATACCTATACCTACTTATTTGAATTTATGGACTGTACATTTTGTCTATACTTACAATTTTCTGTTACAACGATCCGTCGCCTTTGACAGGTATATCGAGATGATGCCTTCTATAGGTTTTTCGCTACATTTTTGGCTTCTTTGGTTAGCTTGCAAACATCTAAAATCAAGGCAATACAGAATAATCGTTTTAAACTTTTCTAAAATAGGATTTTTTCATAGTAATAAAATTGAGGGCAAAAATTTAACACAATTGATTTTTAGGTTAGGTATTCATTTTACCAAAAACTTATTTTATGAGGCAGGAAATTACAAATAACCACAAAAGCCAATCCACACAATCCAAGAAATCTGTTATTTCGAAAAGCAAATTAAAGAATAATAACACAAATTATGTTATATATTACTTACCAAAATAGATCCTGGCTTTTAGTTAGTAGTTAAAACACAACCTACAAGTCCTACAACACCCTACACAAAAAATTGCTCAAACAACACGTGCTAGATTCAAGATGATTTTATAGTTATATTATAGGTACTTTATATTATTATTTATAGGTAGGTAGTTCGTAATAATAAAATTATTTCTATCTCGTTGGCGTGGCGTGGGTTTTATTAAAAAAGATCTAGAAATTATTGTCAACTGTCAATCTCATAACATGACGCAGTGTTGCCGGCTCAAACTTGAAATTAAAAGAGCGCCATTTTTAGAAAAAAAAATCTCTGATGTTTACTACAAAAAACTTATACATATATAAATTATTGTGGTATATGAAACTTTGACATTAGTAAACTTAGATATAAGATATTAGGGTGTTTACTTAAAAATGCAAATTCGTTTGTCTTGTCAGAAATCGTTTACCAAAAAGTAAATTTGGCACTGCTGTCTCTTACAAAAAGGATACAAAATCGTAACCGATACCGATAGACTGATAAAGGGTGCTGAGCTGAACCGAACGCCCATTTTTTCAAAGTTTTTTATAAGTTCTAAACATTTGATACCTAATAAATAATATAATAAATTCCAATAATTTCCAAAAATAATTGGAATATGTATTGTTCACAAATTTTGAACTTTAATCAATTCTTAAAGAGCTCAAAATTTTACCAATATATTTATCTTCCCAAAAACATATTTAACATATGCCAAATGGCATATGTAACAGCATATTCCCAGTATCACATGCGGGGAATATTCTACTGAGAATGTGAATATGCCAGATATCCGTAGCATATGCGTGGAATATTCGGATATCCCTGGGCAAATAGGCAGATTGTACGCATATTCAACGGATATTCGGTGCCGTCTGGGGGGGAACCCCCTTAGTAGGTTTTCCATGAGAGGGGAAATGATTTTTATGATAAATTTTTATAAAATAAAGTTGATAAGTTAAATGAGTTGTCACCTCAGTTGTATATGAAGCATGCTTATTTAAACCAGACGTTGCCACCTCAAGCAATGTTGCCACTAATTTGAGGTGACTACGTGCACAGTAGTTAACTGAAAATATATAAAGGATTTATTTTAAAGACTAAATCAAATTCCAACGTTCTCATCGGGTCAAGCGCTTAGCATATTTTTTAAGTAATTAATCTATCTATTTTATTCTAATGTATAAAATATTGTAACTGACTGACTGATTCATCATCGCCGAATGGAACTTTTATAAATATAAAATTTGGTCAGTGGCTTAATTTTATAATGTAGAGACTAACTAAGAAATTTTTTTTCAAAATTCAACACTTAAAGGGTCACAAGGAAGTTGAAAGTTTTAGCACAAATAAAACTACAAATGATAAATTACGTATTTCTTTTTTTCAGTCAACTAAAGGGGTAAAAGAAAAGACGGTGTACATGGTTTCTATGGGAAAACATATTTTTGTTCAGATTTTTTCAAAACTTAATACTACGTGTACAAGTTTAAATAGAAAAAAATATTTTTTTAACGGATTTTTTTTTCTGATCAGGTGTTTATGAATGAAAAGTCTATGGAATGGTTCTGTGAACGTACCTAATATATATTAATGATCTGCTGAAATAAGACTTGCTATGCTCCATAACCCGAAAGAGCACACTTTTTTGAATATTGCAATCAAAATATACAACTAGCTTTTACCCGCGACTTTGTCTGCGTGGAATGCGTAGTACGTATGCTATGTAGATGAACAAATTGTAACGCATACCTTATACAGGGTGAGTTAGGAGGAATGGGCCAAACTCCAAGGGTGTAACCCATGCATCAAAATAATAACGAAAAACTCAAATGTTGTTATCCAATATTCATTTGTTTTCAAAGTGCTTAAATGCAACTTCGATTTTGTTAACAATGAGTTTTTGGATATTGATCAGAAATTCAGAATGCTAAATGATGTGTTTACAAATTCCATAAATATCGCAAAAATTAAAGCCAATTTTAAATTCATAAAAAATTCTAGTAAACCCCAGCAGGCTATGTGGAAACTTTTTAATATTAAAAGCAAAAATAATGCTCCATGCTCTAATCTAAATCTAAATTAATGCGAAAATGTGTTAAATAAACTTGATAGTTCTCCGCGGCCTTTCGAAGACTATCTACAATCCATACCAGTGGCAAACACCCCATCATTTAATTTTCAGTCAGTACATCCTGATGATGTCAATGTGGCTTTATTTGAGATAAAAAAAATAGTAATAGTAGAGACCCAGATGGAATCAACAGAAAAATCATTAAAAAAATAAAAAACATATTAGTTCTGCTTCTAACAATATTAATTAATCAATCTATGGCTTGCAATACTTTTTCGGAAGTATTCATAACTGCAAAGGTAGTACCTTTTTTTAAGACTAAAGGTTCTATCAACGACTGTAACAATTATCGCCCCATATCTTTACTTCCAATATTGTCAAAAGTTTATGAACTTATCTGAAAGGATCAAATAAACAAGCACTTTGATTCTAACAAACTATTTGCCATTAACCAATTTGGATTCCGGAAAAACAAAACCACAACTCTAGCCATTGACCATTGTTCTAGTAACATTTTAGAAGGGTTTGAAAAGCATCTTGACACTATCGCATTATTTCTGGATCTCACTAAGGCTTTCGATTGTATCACATACAGCATTATTTTTAAAAAATTACCCTACTACAAGTTTTAGGATGACGCTGTTCAACTCCTCGATTCATACCTCTCGGACCGTACTCAATATGTTCACTTTAACCAATGTGACTCAAAAAACAATCCCTGAAGCATGGCGTGCCTCAAGGGTATGTATTAGGCCCCATTTTATTTCTCATCTCCATAAACGACGTCGCATACTCCCAGGGAGAGGGAGTCAACACTGTCTTGTTTGCAGATGGCACAACCTTTTACATTAGCTATCACTTCTCAGAAATTGAAAATCTTGGTTATCACACTACAGAAAAAAATGTATTTCAATGGTTTCTAGCTAATCGTCTATACCTGAACAACTCTAAATCACAATGTATTAATTTTACTCTAACGAATAGCACTAATGTTGTACACCCTTCTTATTTGCCCCCATTCTGCAGTAGAAGCCAGGTTTCTTGGAGTACACTTGGATGCGGGTTTACCTGGGAACAATATCTTGTTGATCTTTCGAAAAAACTATCCCAACAACTTTTCATGTTCAAGAATCTTGTACAAGTGACTTCCAGGGAGACTTTACTGACAGCGTACCATAGCAACTTTTACTTTCGTCTAACTTATGCTATTCTCTCCTGGGGACATTAGTGTCATTTTGATAGGGCATTTGGGCAACAGAGAAAGTGTGTACGTATTATTTCTGGTCCCGGTTATAGAGAGGATTGTGGAAATTCTTTTAGGGTTCTAAAGATTTTGACATTACCGTGTGTGTACATTATGCAGTGTTTGTTTTACGTTAAACAAAATTTTGATCTGTTCAGATCACATGAAGATTTTCACAGGAACCCAACAAGAATCAACAACAATCTGGTACCTGATATTTGTCATCTTAAGAGATCCAGAAACGATTCTACACATTTAGCAATAAAGTTTTATAGCTGCCTACCGGCTAGTATCAAGACTCTTAACTTCAATCGTTACAAGAAACAAATTAAGAACTACCTTGTGCTGAATGTTTTTTTTTTCATTTGAAGAGTACTTCAGTTCTAATTTTAATCTGTAGCGTCTATGTAACGGCTTTAAAATAATAATAGTGTTAAACTAAATTATGCAACATTAACATTGTTTTAAATAAATCATTGGTTTAGTAAATTTTCAAATATATAGGTACCGCCATTAAGTTCCAAACATTTTCTGCTTGCGCGCATGTTTCTTCTAATTGATTCGTGCCTTTCTTTAATATTGAGTGCAGCATTTCTAATGCGTCTAGTTAATGCATCCCTAGTATCTACTTTTACTTTGTATACCTTATTTTTTTAACCAACCCCATAAATTATAGTCCAACGGTGTGACGTCTGACGATCTAGGAGGCCAACTAATAGGACTATCGCGACCAATTCAAACCTCTGGAAACCAAAATAATAAAAAAAACTCAAATGTTGTTATCCAATATTGCTTCTTGTTAAATTATAACGCAAAAACAAAATATTGAATTAATTTAGCTTTCCTGTAATAAATGGTATTATTGTCCGCTTTTGATTGTTGTGCTGTCACTATCCTGTTAGTGTCAGTATAAATAGTGTCAGTATAAAATTTTACATTGATTCACCGTTAACTTTCGGATTTGTATCATTTAAATTTTATAAAATGCTATACATTTATCACATCTTGAATACGCCAATATGGTTTTTATTTATGGTTTGTGTAATGGGAATGCTACAGCGGCTGCTGAATAATATCGTCAACGATTTCCACATCAAAGAACACCGAATAGAAAGGCCTTTATCAGAGTTTTCAACAAACTGTGCGAGAGCAGATCCCTTCCAAGTGCTAATGTAACATCCGAACGAGCCATTCGACAGGATTTAGAAGAAATAGAAAATGTTCTAGCTTTAGTAGAAGAAGATGCAACGACCAGCTCACAAAAAATTGAAACTTAGTTTGGGATTCCCCAAAACAGAGTGATCAATACGTTTCACGAGCAAGGCTTATACCCGTACCATGTACAGCCCGTGTACAGAATTTTCAACCTGGAGACTACACCAAGCGTATGCAATTTTGTGAGTGGATTATTAATAATCGCCATCTTGTACCGCAAATACTTTTTACTGACGAAGCTACATTCATCCGTGACGGCAATAACAATAATCAGAACTCCCATGTATGGTCGGACGACAATGTACACGCAATTATTGTCGAAAATAATTTTCAACACAGGTTTTCAGTAAACGTGTGGTTTGATCGATAATAATTTAATTCGTCCTCTTCCTTTGGAAAATCGCCTTACAAGGGACCACTACTTAAGTTTTTTACAAAATGTAATGTAATGTGACTACTGAAGGAGATTCCTTTAAACATCATAATTAAAATGTATTATCAACACGACGTTGCGCCTCCCCATTTCGATCGTCGGGTCAAGCAATATTTGGACCAAAAGTTTCCAGAGGTTTGGATTGGTCGCGGTGGTCCTATTAGTTGGCCTTCTAGATCGCCAGACCTCACACCGTTGGACTATAATTTATGGGGTTGGTTAAAAAATGAGATATACAAAGTAAAAGTAGATACTGGGGATGCATTAATTAGATGCATTAGAAATGCTGCACTCTATATTAAAGAAATTAGAAGAGCCACGCGCGCCCTTCGTAAAACGAAGCGGAAAATGTTTGAAAGTCAATGGCGGCATTTTTCAAAATTAACCAAACCAATGCTTTATTTAAAACAATGTTAATGTTGCATATTTTGGTTTAACAATATTATTATTTTATTTAGCGCTGTAATTTGAAAACAAACTAATATTGGGTAACAACATTTGGGTTTTTTCTTATTATTTTAATGAATAGATTACATCCTTAGAGTTTGTCCCATTCCTCCCGACTCAACCTGTACATGAATTTCAATATCATGATACTGTAGTTTATTGTCACCGTTTATATTTCAAGTTAAGGAGTTTAATAACAAAAATAAGGAAAACTTTGACCTCGTTTTTCTCCCCATTAGAGGCTTAATTTTTAAAATAGGCAAAGTAGGTACGTATTTTAGCATTTGTGTCAGTTAGAAACCCTGTCTGTCAATGTATCCCAATTACTACGGGATATTGTAGTTAATTTTTCTAATAGAGGAAAAATCCAAAAAATTTACCCTCAAGTGCCGAGGTGGTAAAAAATTTTTAGAAAACATTTTAGAAACCAGAGAGTCAGTATACTTATAAAATTTAAGATGCTAATAAATACCTAAATAAAAATTAAAATATCACAAAATTTACCTCCAAATCCCCGGCGTTCATCCCCGAGGGTTTGGGGGTAAACTTTCCTCATGTAGTGAATTGTAGTTATTTTTTTATTAAATGCAGCAACAATAGATCATTCATCATTTGTAACAAAATATGATCGGTAATGGTAACAAATTTACATTTTTGTATAATTTTTTAAACAAAACTAGAAGATAAAAGACGTCTTATTAGAAGAGCACCAATGTAATTTTTTCACCTTCTTGCTTTGGTCATGAAAATAATATGGGTAAGTATAACAGTTTATATTGAATAGTATGTATGGTATGTAAGTATTTATGAGACTTTGCTCGCATAACGAATAAATAACAACTAGATTGTGGCAGCGAAGCCGCGAGTACCCGCTAGATAGTTTTCTATATTATATTATTTTACAAATACGAATTATTATAAAATCACTCAAAAGAACTAGTTAATGCTGAGATTTTCTTCATAAGACATCACTAGACCGTAAAAAATAGAAACAAGTAAGTAGATCAATTAAAAGGTACTTTATTGTTAAAAAGTTGAACTTAACCGCAAGTTGTAATATGCAATTAATCTCAACAAGATGTATTATTTATTTTACAAAAAATATACCTTGGCCAATTTTAATAATAGTTTTGTTCTTGCCGACATTTTCCATGTAATTACCACACAATCCGATAAAATTTGCAGAGCGCTAAATAATTGCAATGTTGCCAATATTCTGAGGTGACAAAGCATGGCCTCTATACCGCATATATGTCGAAAGTGGTGTGAGGTGACATCGAACGTACTGTCTCCTTAAAGTTAAACGAGAAAGCGACACTAGCGCCAATTATATATGCCCGAACTAAGAGGACAAGGTTACAGATACTGGAGCTACGTTGTCACCTCGAAAATCTGAGGTGACAGCGTTATATATGAGGTGACACCGTATGTTGTGCATCTATTTTCGAGGTGACAACGTACCCTTTATACATATATAAATATATATATAAGTAATATAATATATATAGTGACAGTCGAAAAGTAGGTATATATATATATCCCGCTATCAATTCGACGACCATACATTGTCATTTTACATTCAATTTGACGGCCAGGTGCACTTGACGGCCATATATGGCCGTCAAATAGCAAACCATGTAAAATTGATGCTGATGACGTCATTTGACAAATGCCAAATTTTTGGTCGGCCGTCATTTAGTCGGTCGTATGAAAGTTTCGTATAGTTTTAGTTACGCGTCATTTCCCGCGAGAAGAGGTCGCTGCAAGCGCCGTATATTTTAACGTATATTTGTCTTTTATATCATCGCTTAATTAACGGCCTATGTATAGGCAACATCGCAATGTGTATATAAAGCTTGTGTCCTTTTAGATAGCCGATTATTTGACGACCTCTTGATGGGGGTTAATATTATAATTATTGCGCTTTTTAAGATTGTGATGGTTTCTGTGGCTTGGTGCAAGAAGGGCCAATGTCAAAATTGATCGTTTTAAAATAAAGAGTTTTTAAATTTTTTGTATGAAGTTGATCTCAAAAACTATTTGTTGACAGCATTTTACAAGTTCTTCTTTAAACGTGATACTCTTTAAAATCGTTTATATTATTAAGGAAAAAATTTTTTTTTAACAAAATTTACAAGAAAAATACCACATACCACTCTCAAAATTAACTAAGTTTTGACTTTGGCCCTTTAAATGAAACAAAACGACATGATTGTAACTATTTTATTTTTTTTTTATTTTAACATAAAAACACATTTTGTTTTAACTATTAATTTTCTTCGTCTCCTTCTTCCACGGACAGCGTGTCATCAATATTTGGAGCAGAATTTAAAACATATAGGAATTGTTCAAAATACATTTGGATTGATTTGCTTATAAGTGGTAACAGTGACTTCAGGTTTTGGTTTAAGGGTTGCAGAATAAAAGTTTCAAAAAAATGACACTTACCTGTCAAAATTTGACAGCTGTCGTATAAAACTGTGTTATTTAGGTACTGACAAATTATTAAATTTGCAATTCTTACAGCTATAACCCTCGTTACAAAAAATCTAAAAAAAAAATTGACACTTACCTGTCAAAATTTGACAGCTATCGTATAGAACTTTGTTATTTAGGGACCTGATAATTTTATAATTTCGGACTCTTACAGCTATAACTCTCGCTACAAAAAAACTAAAAAAAAATTGATACTTAACTGTCAAAATTTGACAGCGCTCGTATAGAACTTTGTTATTTAGGTACTGAAAAATTTCTAAATTTCGGATTCTTACAGCTATAAACCTCTATATAAAAAAAGCTAAAAAACATTTAAACTTACCTGTCAAAATATGACAGCTCTCGTATAGAACTTAGTTATTTAGGTACTGAAAAATTTTTCACTTTAGGATTCTTACAGCTATAATCCTCTAGATAAAAAAAAGCAAAAAAATTTTACACTTACCTGTCAAAATCTGACAGTTGTCGTATAGAACTTTGTTATTTAGGTACTGAAAAATTTTTCAATTTAGGATTCTTACAGCTATAATCGTCACTACGAAAAAGCTAAGAAAAAATTGTCACTTACCTGTTAAAATTTGACAGCTATCATATAGAACTTTGTTATTTAGGGACCTGAAAATTTTATAATTTCGTATTCTTACAGCTATAACTCTTGCTACGAAAAAGCTAAAAAAAATTGACACTTAACTGTCAAAATTTGACAGCGCTCGTATAGGACTTTGTTACTTAGGTACTGAAAATTTTTTAAATTTCGGATTCCTACAGCTATAAACCTCTATATGAAAAAAGCTAAAAAAAAATGTAAACTTACCTGTAAAAATTTGACAGCTAACTTAGGGACCTCAAAATTTTATAATTTCTAAATTCTTAAAGCTATAACTTTCACTACGAAAAAGCTAAAAAAAAATTGACACTTAACTGTCAAAATTTGACAGCGCTCGTACAGAACTTTGTTATTTAGGTACTGAAAAATTTTTAAATTTCGGATTCTTATAGCTATAAACCCTTATATGAAAATAGGTAAAAAAATGTAAACTTACCTGTCAAAATTTGACAGCTGTCGTATAAAACTTTGTTATTTAGGAACCTGAAAATTTTATAATTTCGGATTCTTATAGCTATAACTCTCGCTACGAAAAAGCTAAAAAAAATTGACACTTAACTGTCAAAATTTGACAGCGCTCGTATAGAACTTTGTTATTTAGATACTGAAATTTTTTTTAAATTTCGGATTCTTACAGCTATAAACCCTTATATGAAAAAAGCTAAAAAAAATGTTAACTTACCTGTCAAAATTTAACAGCTGCCGTATAGAACTTTGTTATTTAGGGATTTGAAAATTTTATAATTTTGGATTCTTACAGCTATAACTCTCGCTACAAAAAAGTTAAAAAAAAATTTACACTTAACTGTCAAAATTTGACAGCGCTCGTACAGAACTTTGTTATTTAGGTACTGAAAAATTTTTAAATTTCGGATTCTTACAGCTATAAACCCTTATATGAAAAAAGCTAAAAAAAATGTAAACTTACCTGTCAAAATTTGACAGCTATCGTATAGAACTTTGTTATTTAGGGACCTGAAAATTTTATAATTTCGGATTCTTATAGCTATAACTCTCGCTACGAAAAAACTAAAAAAAAATTTACACTTAACTGTCAAAATTTGACAGCGCTCGTATAGAACTTTGTTATTTAGGTACTGAACATTTTTTAAATTTCGGATTCTTACAGCTATAAACCCTTATATGAAAAAAGCTAAAAAAAAAAATGTAAACTTACCTGTCAAAATTTGACAGCTGTCGTATAGAACTTTGTTATTTAGGGACCTGAAAATTTTATAATTTCGGATTCTTACAGCTATAACTCTCGCTACGAAAAAGATAAAAAAAAATTGACACTTAACTGTCAAAATTTGACAGCGCTCGTATAGAACTTTGTTATTTAGGTACTGAAATTTTTTTAAATTTCGGATTCTTACAGCTATAAACCTCTATATGAAAAAAGCTAAAAAAAAATTAAACTTACCTGTCAAAATTTGACAGCTGTCGTATAGAACTTAGTTATTTAGGTACTGAAAAAATTTTCACTTTAGGATTCTTACAGCTATAATCCTCCAGACAAAAGAAGCTGAAAAAAATTGACACTTACCTGTCAAAATTTGACAGATATCATAAAGAACTTTGTAATTTAGGTACTGAAATCTTTTTTAAGTTAGTATTCTTACAGCTATAATCCTCTGTACGAAAAAACCTAAGAAGAATTGACACTTACCTGTCAAAATCTGACAGTTGTCGTATAGAACTTTGTTATTTAGGTAACGAAAATTTTTCAAATTTCGGAATCTTACAGCTATAAGTCTCGCTACAAAAAAGCTAAGAAAAATTGACACTTACCTGTCAAAATTTGACAGCTATCGTATAAAACTTTGTTATTTAGGGACCTAAAAATTTTATAATTTCGGATTCTTGCAGCTATAACTCTCGCTACGAAAAAGCTAAAAAAAAATTGACAATTGACTGTCAAAATTTTACAGCGTTCGTATAGAACTTTGTTATTAAGGTACTAGAAAAATTTTAAATTTAGGATTCTTACAGCTATAAACCCTTATATCCAAAAGCTAAAAAAAATGTAAACTTACCCGTCAAAATTTGACAGCTGTCGTATAGAACTTTGTTATTTAGGTCCTGAAAATTTTTTAAATTTCGGATTCTTACAGCTATAAACCTCTATATGAAAAAAGCTAAGAAAAATGTAAACTTACCTGTCAAAATTTGACAGATGTCATATAGAACTTTGTTATTTAGGTACTGAAAAATGTTTTAAGTTAGGATTCTTACAGCTATAATCCTCTAGAAAAAAAGCCGAAAAAAATTGACACTTACCGGTCAAAATCTGACAGTTGTCGTATAGAACTTTGTTATTTAGGTAACGAAAATTTTTCAAATTTCGGATTCTTACAGCTATAAGTCTCGCTACAAAAAAGCTAAGAAAAATTGACACTTACCTGTCAAAATTTGACAACTATGGTACAGAACTTTGTTATTTTGGAACTGAAACATTTTTGAAGTTAGGATTCTTACAGGTATAACCCTCGCTACAAAAAAGCTAAAAAAGAATTGACACTTACCTGTCAAAATTTGACAGCTGTCGTATAAAACTTTGTTATTTACGTACTGAAAAATGTTTCAATTAAGGATTTTTACAGCTATAACCCTCGCTAAGAAAAAGCTAAAAAAAATTGACACTTACCTCTCAAAATTTGACAGCTATCGTATAAAACTTTCTTATTTAGGTACCTGATATTTTTTAAATTTCGGATTCTTACAGCTATAACCCTCGCTATGAAAAGGCAAAAAAAATTGACACTTACCTGCCAAAATTTGACAGCTATCGTATAGAACTTTGTTATTTAGGTACTGAAAAACTTTTTAATTTAGGATTTTTACAGCTATAACCCTCGCTACGAAAAGGATTAAAAATTTACACTTTCCTGTCAAAATTTGACAGCTATCGTATAAAACATTCTTATTTAGGTACCTGAAAAGTTTTTAATTTCGAATTCTTACAGCTATAACATTTTTGTAAATCAAAGGATAAAGTGACAACTTCTGAATTCTCAAGGCATAACATTCTATCATTTCGTTTAGCCTTATAGGAAGACTCTGCCAAATTTAGATGTTTATTTTCCTTCCTCAACTGTTTGGGCTTCGACCTAATTATTGACAGATTTAAGTCTCATTTCCAGACAGACATATTTCGCTTTCTGAGTTGCGTCTTTTTTCAACAATAACGCGTATTTTCTTCAAAGATACTTCCAAAGTGTTCATAAACATGACTTGACAAACTTCAACCTTTCTTTCATTGTTATTTCCTTGCGAATTTGCGGCGGCTTACTTTTTAAGTCTTTCGTCTTAACCTTTCAACCTGCTTACTAATTTCCTCAATTGAACAATTTAGGAATTGATTTTGACCTTCGAATGAAAACTCAAAATACCTCTTGAACATATTTTTCCGTGCATCTAAACCAAACTTTTCGTAACACTTTCTTTTACATTTACAAGGCTCTAGTAATTTTTTAGCTTCAATAACTTTTCCTGAAGTAGAAATGTACTGTTTTCCTCCAATTTTTGCCTTCTTTATCAATGATCTCGTCCATTGACTGGGTTCACCAGGTCAAACTATAGACAATTTACCTTTAGATACCTACAGCTTATCTCCTGCGCAAACAAAAGTTACGTTTTATGGGTGAAAAAATACGTCCGAGCGCATGACTCGTCGGTCAGCTGTCTTCATTCGGGGAACCTTCGTGCATGCGCACAAACCTCGTGTTATCGGCCGTCCTACTTTATCGACAATAATCGACGCGCTTCTTCTACTTAAAAACATAACTTCCGCTTAACATTCGGTTGTTAAATTAACCCGGAATTTAACCGTAGAAGCATTTTTTAAGTAGAAAATAAAACTGTAAGATAGGAACGTGAAAGCAGTTTTTTTCTTTGAGGCACCATTAAGTTGTTATAGCCGGTCAAAGAGCCAAAAATCAGTGCTGGACTTACCAGTAGGCTGGAGCCTAGGGCGGCAGATTTTAGGGGGCGGCAAATTTGGCTCAAAATTTTTTTTTTATCTTACAGAAATAAATGGTACAATCTTTATTCATGGTTGACGGGTAGTATTTTTTTAAATAAACTTTATTGTTGGTCGTGTCTGTTAATGGGGATAAAAAAAGGTAGTTGGAACTTTACTGACTTTGCAGAAGGAAATTTCATTTTCAATAAAATAAGTAGGTAATCATACATTTTTAAAATATTTAATAAAAATTATTGACTAAATTTGGGCGTGGTCTTAAAAAATTTTCGCTTGCAGCGGGCTTTTTCTTTTCCGAACGCTTCACCTATTTCACAACTCACGAGCCGTCACTGGTAGGGGCGAAAAAAATTGAATAGCCTACTAGCGGCAAATTTATAAATCCGCCACTGCCAAAAATGTCATTTTTTAAATGCTTAAATCTCAAAAACAATTTAGTTTAGACCTTTGAACTGTTATACAAAAAAAGTTTAGAATTTTTAATAACCAAGTTGACAGCTACTTTTGGTATAAGCAAAAGTGATTGGAAGACGACAATATTTCAATTTAAGAGGGTACTTACATCTAAAAAATATAAAATCCCTAAGTTTTAAATAAATATTTTCAGTAGTTCTCACCCTGTATATGCTTTATTTCTTGCCTAATATTGGTATTATTTTTATCAAAAGTTAAAAATAAAATAGGTTATAAGTTAATTTTAAGGATAAATATTTAATAAAAAAAATAAGTTACCTAGTAGTTTCTATGAATTACTAATTCTTTTACTTCTGCTGCTGTTTACTACTACTACTATTATTATTTTTGATGCTCCTACTAAGATGTTATACCACATTAAGGTATTTAGGCAAGAAAACTTTTTATCCATAATTAGGTAAAAAACTTTTTATCCCCCCTTACCTTATTTACCTGATTTGGACTATATTTTACTATTAAAATTGTTTTCTAATAACACTTAGAACTCAGCACTATTACTGAAAATTTTTGATTTGATTGGGTCTAATAAAATATATAGGTACTTATTGCATTGGCATAATTAAGCTAAAAAACTGTTTTTGCCAGTTAGCAGAATGAAATTTAAATATACAAATTGACGAAATAAAGATTAAATGATAGAGTTGATTGCTTGAAGTAAAACTGACAACACTGTCGGTCGTCTTGTTAGCGTTGCTGTGTAATATACGGCCGTACAAATAATACGAGAGTAAAAAATACATATATTTCGACCGTCAAATTCACTGATTGTAAAAGGTCTTTCTATTGATAGTAATGTAAAAAATCAACAAAAAAAAAAGTTTTAATTTGAGGTCAGTTTGCTGTTTACAACTGCTAAATTGGTTAGTATACGCAGTCAAAACCTATATATATCCATTGGTTCTAGTGGATGCCATATTACGCTTCTGTGAAAGGTTGTCAAATTGATAGCGTGATGTAAATATATATATATAAACTATAAGGTAATTTTTATTTTTTAAATAAAACAAATGAAATATGTGGCCAAGATAATTGCTCTGATAATAAGAATAAAATAATACAGGAGCGAATTTAGTACACAGTACCTAGTAGTTTTCATAGCTACAACATATGCAGGGGCGGCAGGGGGGCGGATTGAGGATTTGATGGGGGGGATTGGGTGTAAGCAAATCCTAAATTAGGTATTATTAAGTCAAGGGAGTAACGCCAAAAAAAACGTATTAAAATGTGTGTGGGTGGGTGTGAGAGGGTGTGTGTGTGTGGGGTGGGGGGATGAGTAGAAATGTATATATACATTATGGTATAATTTATCCAAAGTCAGTGTGATGACATTCCAATCATTCCATACGGCATATAAACGGCGGTAAACAGTCTCAAAGAGACCGACCTCACAACCAGGGTGGTCAGATCTTTCTTCTTCAATTCTTTAAGTTTTTTTATTAAAAATGTTTCTTTTATATCAGTATTCAATTGTTAGTCAGTAACTTTCTTTGAAAGCTAGTTTGCAAATATACTTTAAACCGAGGAGTTTTGAGTGTGACAGAAAAAAATAAAAAGCCATTCATTGTTATAATAATACATTCTTTAGTCCTTAAGAAACAATATAACTTAAATCAAGACAAAACGTGTTTTCAGTGTTTAAAAACAACTAATTAACAAACCCTTGTTTCTTGTATATACTTATATACATTGTGCTTATAAATCCGAAAATTTTGAAGAATTGGCAACAGCAAGGGATACAAGCGCCAGTTAAAGCGGCTGGGATAAGCTGAAGCGGTCTCCGACCCGTTCAACGATCGATTCTGTCAGACAGAGATAGGCCAGTGACCGCCGATGGCGTGGAAGAGACGAAGATAAAATATACGTAATTTGGAACTTGTGGACGGGCTGGACAATGGTCCGAGCATGGAGTTCTGGTAAAAAAATTAAAGCATTTTCTGAGCAGTGTCGTGCCGTGTCAGGTTTATTTTTCTGATTTTAGTTTTGTGTATAGAATTTTTAAGTTACCTTATATTTATTATTTTAATATAATATTATTACATATCGCGCAAAAACGCGATATGTTATACGGCGCTTCGGCACGGACAGCTAGAACCCCTGATCGACTCTCCCGAAAATTTCGCACTATATAGGCGCTTCGGTGAAAATAATGTATGTATGTTGTTAAATATCGCGCAAAAACGCGATATGATATACTGCGCTTCGGTACGAACAGCTAATAGGCGCTTCGGTGAAAATAATGTATGTATGTTGTCGGCGTCGTCGCCGCCTCAGTCGTCAGTTTCGACATTTTCACATTTGCGATTTTTTTTCTCGGACACGGTTAGAGTGGGACGATTGAAACTTTTTGGGTTTAGAGAGGGATAGTGGAGGTACGTTGTGTGAACATTTCGAATATACATGGTGTGCCGGAAAAAAGTTATTAATTTTTAAAGTCGACAATTATCGGATTCTCGTTGAAATTCAATACAGGTCGTAAAAATAAGTTTTTTCGATTTAAACTTTTTCGACGTGTAGACAACCGTGGGCTACAGAACCCTATTGTTTGTGAGCACAATCGGAAGTTTGAAAGTAATTTTTTTTATTTTTTAAAAGTCAAAATTTGGTCCAAAATGGTACCTCTTGGATCGCTAATAAGTCGAATTGGGTGCATCCGATCGACATTCGGTTTGGATAATCGGTTAGGCCATCTCAAAAACTACCTTTTTCCAATATATCGTTCTATACCTAACTGGAATGGAAATTATCAAAAATTGTAAGAAACTGGAAACCACAGAGTAAGGCGTGATTTTTTCGCCGTTTTTATTTTTTTTCGTACGGAAAATGACTTTTGATCGAAACGTTGTATACTTTGGCGGATAGAGCTCGTCAAATTGTATTTCAGAGATATTTTTTCATTTCTTTATCTTTAATACGGAAAAAACGGCAAGCTTCTGGAAATTCAAATCGGAATTGGGGTTGTGCATCGCACTGGTTCGCTTAAACACGTTTGCAAGTATCTATATATAACTTTTCCAGTTTTTTCTTGGTACACTATATCAACTGATAAACAAGCTTTAATTTGTATTATAAGCGCGCTTTGGAAAAACATATTTTGTGCCTCAAAAAAAAGAGTTTATGTTCTTTCAAGAGATATTTTCATCAGACGTTTTACTATATCGACTGTAGCTTATTCAATTTTTAACAAAACCGTTTTATTTGTCTGCCAAAACATGCGCTGATTTCTTCTCAACACTCCTGCATATCTAAACTTATAAAAATGTATTCACAAATTTGAGAAAAGTCTCTTTTTTGGGTGCGGAAACAGACAAAATTTACAAATTCTAACACCATTCACTTTTGACTAAGTGAGCCTTGATTTTTAATGTACCTTAATTAATTATTAATTCTAAAAATCCGGCTGTCAAAAATGGCGAAAAATGGGTGTTTTGAACTTGACTTGCTAGACTAATAAGAACATTTCCCGATTTTAAATTGGATGGAATATCTACCTTGAACCTTCTTCTAATTTTATTGACCAATATTTTTGCCCAAAATGTTTTAGAAATAGTTGTAATCTCGATTTTAAAGATGGCGTTCCGACATTGATAATCCGTCGCCACGTGGTAGGAGGTTGTTCGACATTTCGATATTCGCGAATTTTTTCTTCGGAAACGGTTGGAGCAAAACGATTCAAACTTTCTGGACGTAGAGAGGAATAATCGGGGCACGTTATTAAAGTCAAAGTTGAAAAATATGTTTTTTTTTCGATGTAGCGCGATTATGGAGGGCTTTAGGTTAGGAGTTCGATCGCAATACATTGGTTTCGGGCAAAGTTTTGGATCGGTAAAGCAGCTTTAAAAATGGCCGTCAGGGGCGCATGTGTTCCTTTAAATCTGTAAAATGCATGGGTTCTTATGGGATAATCAACTGTTTTATTGAATTTAGTTAACTAAAACCCTCTACAGGCTGACATATGCATATATTATATCTAATAAAGCTTATTTTATTAATTATTGGATAAAAATACCGCTGATGGCGTCTATCAAAACCTGTAAAAAGTCAAACACTTGACGATCACTGCGCCGCGACCGGGAAACAGCGAACAAACTACTAAACAGGGACGTAAATTTAAAGAACAGCCATTTTCGATCGGACTCCTTCCTAAAGCCCTCCATAAGCGCGATACAGGTGGCAAAAATCATTTTAATCGATTTAAACTTTCCGACGTGTAGACGACATTGGGCTACAAAACACTGTTGTTTGCGAACGCGATCGAAAGTTGGGAAGTAATTTTTTTGATTTTTTTAAAATCAATGTAGGGTCATATTGGATCGTTAATAAATCGAATTGGGTGCGTCCGATATACTTTTGGTTTGGATATTCGTTTAGGTCATCTCAAATACTACTTTTTTCCAAATATATTGTTCTATACCTAAACAGCATAGAAATGGTCGCAAATTATAAAAAATTAGACTTACTATTTAAGTATATATAATTTGACAGTTGTCGTATACAACTTTGTTATTTTGGTACTGAACATTTTTTTAATTTAGGATTATTACAGCTTTAACCCTCGCTGCGAAAAAAGTTTAGATAAATTGACAGTTACCCGTCAAAATTTGACAGCTGTCGTATAGAACTTTGTTATTTAGGTAATGAAAATTTTTTTAATTTAGGATTCTTACAGCAATAACCCTCACTACAAAAAAGCTAAAAAAAATTGACACTTACCTGTCAAAATTTGATAGCTATCGTATAAAACTTAGTTATTTAGGTACTGAATTTTTTTTAAATTTTGGATTCTTACAGCTATAACCCTCACTACAAAAAAGCTAAAACATAAGTGACACTTACCTGTCAAAATTTGACAGCTGTCGTATAAAACTTTGTTATTTACGTACTGAAAAATTTTTCAATTTAGGATTTTTACAGCTATAACCCTCGCTACGAAAAAGCTAAAAAAAAAATTGACACTTACTTGTCAAAATTTGACAGCTAATTATGGTATAAAACTTTCTTATTTAGGTACCTGAAATTTTTTAAATTTCGGATTCTTACAGCTATAACCCTCGCTATGAAAAGACTAAAAAAAAAATTTACACTTACCTGCCAAAATTTGACAGCTATCGTATAAAACTTTGTTATTTGGGTACTGAAAATCTTTTTAATTTAAGATTTTTACAGCTATAACCCTCGCTACGAAAAGGATAAAAAACTGACACTTACCAGTCAAAATTTGACAGCTATCGTATAAAACATTCTTATTTAGGTACCTGCATTTTTTAAATTTCGAATTCTTACAGCTATAACCCTCGCTACGAAAAACCTAAAAAAAAATTACACTTACCTGTCAAAGTGACAGCTGTCGTATAATTAAACGAACGACCTAGAACAGTGCCGTGCCCGAAGGGCTCGGCACAATAATATTTCTACAAATTTATTAGCTGATAATTGATAGCTTCCATGTAAGAATAATTTTTTGCTTATGTTTTAATCGATTGAATACTTACATATTTTTATAGAGCAAATATGGAAAGTATATCCCACATTGCACAAAGGTGTGCGAGTGTAAAGAGCACCTATAATTATCAATATCATATACAGGGTGTCTCAAAGGAATGGAATATCGCAAATATCTCCTTAATCAATGCATTGTCATAAAAACGCTCGGACACGTCGATTTTATTTTTATTTTTTGCACATTTCAAAAATATTTGTTTCTATACAGGTTGTCCCGCAAAATCTTGGGACACGACAACTTCGTTTTTTCAGATGAAACACCACAATTTTTTTAACATTTTTGTGTTTTGCGGGAAATTCTACACAGATTCCATATAACATAGTATGATGGCAAATATAATACAAGGTGTAAAAAATTACTTTAAACAAAATTCAAAAAATAAGTTTAAAAATTATATTTAAACTAGTAAAACAAAGCATTCGGCTTTAGCAGATATTCGAAATGGCCCCCGTGAACTATTTGGCAATATCCTAATCTCTCATAAAAATGTTGTACGGTATGTTGTACGATTTCTGGCGATATGTTCCTCGTTACTTGGCGAATTCGTTCTATCAGATCGTCGATATTCTGCGGTTGAAGTTGATATACCCTTTCTTTTAAGTATACCTTAGCAAAATAGTCTAGTGGGGTAAGGTCGGGTGACCTAGGCGGCCACTGCACCGCCTCTTTCCTTCCTATCCACCTGTTTGGAAAGATTGTGTTCAGATATTCCCGAACTGCATGCCCATAATAAGACGGGGCACCGTCTTGCTGTAGCCATATCTGTTGTCCAGGAATATATGGATCGTGATCATTTGGGAAAATAACTGCCAGAGAAGGAATTAATTCAAATGTTAGAAAATCCATTTATCTCTCGGCCGTTAGTGTTTGTTGAAAAAAATAAGGTCCAAACATCCTGTTGTTAATGATCCCCATCCAAACATTTACTTTCTGCCGATATTATGTGTTGTTTTCTAAGATCCAATGTGGATTAGTCTGAGCCCAATAACGATAATTTTGATTATTAACGTTTCCATTAAGACAAAAAGTTGCTTCATCGGTAAATAGGATGCCTTCTAAGAGATTTGGATTTTGATCACACAATTCCATCATGTGCTCACAAAAATTCAGGCGCCGCACTGGATCATTATCGAAAAGCTATTGCACGTAATTCACTTTATACGGGTAAAAATTTTCTCTTAAAAAATCTGTGGATTAAACTTCTATGCGATTCATTGTTTCTTGATAATAAATTAAGTGAGGAGTGAGGAGTGAGGATTTTCATAGATGGATAAAGACAAATCTAGTTTTTTTATCATCCAGTTAAGGAATTTCTTCGCCCGGATTTTGGTAGATTCTTAACATTTCCATATGTTGGAAATTTTTGTACAATTTTGCTTACCGTCGACTGAGTAATCTGCCGGTTCGTATATTTTTCATTAAACAAATAACAAACTTCTTGTTGACTTCGTTTTCGGTGGCCGCCGCCCCTCAATATTAATATTTCGGTTCGCTCATTATCGGTTAAATAACCCATAATATGCAGTAAATATCACTACTTTTTGTAAATATTACAATTCAAACTTATGTCAATTGATTGACAAGCGTGAGACACGAAAATAGAAATAATTAAAACTTATCTTGATTTACTGGTACCTACGTGAACAGGTGTAACTTTTAGCGAGGAATTAGACTAAAAACACATATCTTCAATTTTATTTAAAGTAATATTTTACACCTTGTATTATATTTGCCATCATACTATGTTACATGGAATCTGTGTAGAATTTCCCGTAAAACACAAACATGTTACAAATATTGTGATGTTTCATTTAACAAAACGAAGTTGTCGTGTCCCAAGCTTTTGTGGGACAATCTGTATAGAAACAAATATTTTTGAAATGTGTAAAAAATAAAAATAAAATCGACGTGTCCGAGCGTTTTTATGACAATGCATTGATTAAGGAGATATTTGCGATATTCCATTCTTTTGAGACACCCTGTATCTCCGTAACGAAAAGTCGTAGCGAATCGAGCGAGGTGGCATTGGAAACGGGACGTCGAGCACTATATGGCGCCGTCTCCGAAAACTACCTATCTATACGAGAAAACGGAAATTTTGCACCATTGTCTAGTTTTGGTCAGTTGTTATAATGACAATTTGGCGATATGTTTCCCTTTCACGTTCCGCAGGATGGTAAGGCAAAAAAAGCAATAGTAAATAGAAATAAGAAAAGAAAGGTATTTTTTTATTGTAAAATTTTTGTAAATTTTTATTATATTATATTTAATATTAGATGCACTCTCGGCTGACGATTAGCGATATGTACCCTTTCTAGTTAACATATCGCTTTCCGCGATATGTTATTCGTCTCCTTCACGCGGAATGAATCACGGCAACCCCTATCGACTCTTGAAAATTTTGCACTATATCGGCTGCTACATTTAAAACATGTATGTATGTTGGCGTCGTAGTAGTTGTCAGTTTCGACATTTTCACATTTGCGATTTTTTTTCTCGGAAACGGTTAGAGTGGGACGATTGAAACTTGTTCAGTTTAGAGAGGAATAGGGGTACGTTATGTGAAAATTTCGAATATACGGGGTATGCCGGAAAAAAGTTATTAAATTTTAAAGTCGAAGAATATTGGATTTTCGTTGAAACACGTTACAGGTCGCAAATATTATTTTTATCAATTTAAACTTTTTCGACGTGTAGACGACCGTCGGCTACAGAAGCCTATTGTTTGTGAGCGCGATCGAAAGTTTGGAAATAATTTTTTTGATTTTTTTGAAAGTCGAAATTTGGTCAAAAATGGTACCTCTTGGATTGCTAATAAGTCGAATTGGGTGGATCGTGGATCCGATGGACATTCGGTTTTGATAATCGTTTAGGCCATCTCAAAAACTACCTTTTTCCAATATATCGTTCTACTTATAAACTGGAATGGAAATTATCAAAAATTGTAAGAAACTGGAAACCACAGAGTAAGGCGTGATTTTTTCGCCGTTTTTATTTTTTTTCGTACGGAAAACGACTTTTGATCGAAACGTTATACTTTAGCGGATAGAGCTCGTCAAATTGTATTGATAAGATATTTTTGTGTTTCTCTATCTTTAATACGGAAAAAACGGCAGCTTATGATTTTTTTTCCGTAATTTCTGTTGGCGTCGCACTGGTTTGCTTAAATACTTCTGCAAGTGTCTATAATATATAACTTTTTGAATTTTTTCTTGATTCACCATATCGACCGATAAATTAGTTTGCATAGTAAACGCGCTCTGAGAAAACATCATTTGTGGCTCAAAAAAATTAATTTAGCTTATTCAATTTTTAACAAAACCGATTAATTTTTTTCCCAAAAGACGCGCTGATTTATTCTCAACACCTCTACATATCCAAACTTATCAAAATATATTCGTAAGTTTAAGAAAACTCAAGTTTTTGAGTGCGGAAACAGGCAAAATTTACAAATTCTAATACCATTCAATTTAGGAAAGTTGGCCATGCTTTCACCACGTGTGTGGGCGTGAACTTTAACTTTTATACCATCTGTCAAAAATAGGTGAAAAATGAGATTTACAAGTTGACCATTTAAAGTAATAAGACCAATTTGAGAAGGTCTTTTGTAGGAAATAGGTACCTTGAACCTTTATCTTTTTCGTTTGACCAAAAATAAGGGAAAAAAGATCGCATTTATATCCGTACTTTTAATAATAAAAAATAGCTTGCAGGAGGTATTTCAACTTCAAATTCTATAGTTATAATAACATTTGGAGGCTATTTTAGGAATAAAATACCTGTTCTGAACCTTTTTCTTTGCGTTTGATCAAAAATAATTGTAAAAAATATATCATGTACGTTATTATTTTCAATATTTAACATTGCGTGAAATGTCCATTACGGTGTTAATATACTTACTTTACAACAAATTTTTAGAGACGCTGCGGCAGCGTAGAGGTATAGATTTCGACTCTGATCACGAAGGTCCCTGGTTCAAACCCGCGTTTCGCTACATACTTTTTTTTATAATTTTTTTTTTTATTTCGTTATTTAGGTACTGAACATTTTTTTATTCGGATTCTTACAGCTATAAACCTGTATATGAAAAAAGTTTAAAAAAATGTACACCTACCTGTCAAAATTTGACAGCTGACGTATAGAACTTTGTTATTTCGGTACTGAAAAAAATTTCAATTTAGGATTCTTACAGCTATAACCATCGCTACGAAAAAAGTTTAAAAAAATTTACACTACCTGTCAAAATTTGACAGCTGTCGTATAGAACTTTGTTATTTAGGTACTAAAAAATTTTTCAATTTAGGATTCTTACAGCTATAACCTTCGCTACGAAAAAAGTTTAAAAAAGTTGACACTTACCTGTCAGAATTTGACAGCTGTCGTATAGAACTTTGTTATTTAGGTACTGAAAAATGTTTCAATTTAGGATTCTTACAGCTATAATCGTCACTACGAAAAAGCTAAAAAAAAATTGACACTTACCTGTCAAAATTTGAAAGTTATCGTATAAAACTTTCTTATTTAGGTACCTGAAATTTTTTAAATTTCGGATTGTTACAGCTATAACCCTCGCTACGAAAAGGCTAAAAAAAATTGACACTTACCTGTCAAAATTTGACAGCTATCGTATAAAACTTTGGTATTTAGGTACCTGAAATTTTTTAAATTTCGTATTCTTACACCTATAACCCTCGCTACAAAAAAGCTAAAAAATAATTAACACTTACCTGTCAAAATTTGACAGCTATCGTATAAAACTTTGTTATTTAGGTACTAAAAATTTTTTCAATTTAGGATTTTTACAGCTATAAGGCTCACTACGAAAAAGCTAAGAAAAAAATTGACACTTACCTGTCAAAATTTGACAGCTATCGTATAAAACTTTCTTATTTAGGTACCTGACATTTTTTAAATTTCGGATTCTTACTGCTATAACCCTCGCTATGAAAAGACTAATAAAAAATTGACACTTACCTGTCAAAATTTGACAGCTATCGTATAAAACTTTCTTATTTAGGTACCTGAAATTTTTTAATTTCGGATTCTTACAGCTGTAACTCTCGCTATGAAAATGCTAAAAAAAATTGACACTTACCTGCCAAAATTTGACAGCTATCGTATAGAACTTTGTTATTTAGGTACTAAAAAACTTTTCAATTTAGGATTTTTACAGCTATAACCCTCGCTACGAAAAGGATAAAAAGAATTGACACTTACCTGTCAAAATTTGACAGCAATCGTATAAAACATTCTTATTTAGGTACCTGAAAATTTTTTAATTTCGAATTCTTACAGCTATACCTAACTCTTGCTACGAAAAAGCATAAAAAAATGACACTTACCTGTCAAAGTGACAGCTGTCGTATAATAAAACGAACGAACTAGAACAGTGCTGTGCCCGAAGGGCTCGGCACAATAATATTTCTACAAATTTATTAGCTGATAATTGATAGCTTCCATGTAAGAATAATTTTTTGCTTATTTTTTAATCGATTGAATAATTACATATTTTTATAGAGCAAATATGGAAAGTATATCCCACATTGCACAAAGGTATGCGAGTTTAAAGAGCACCTATAAATATCAATACCATATATATCCGTAGCGAATCGAGCGAGGCGGCGGCATTGGAAACGGGACGTCGAGCACTATACGGCGTTGTCTCCGAAAACTACCTATCTATACGAAAAAACGGAAATTTTGCACCATTGTCTAGTTTTGGTTGGTTGTTATAATGAAAATTTGGCGATATGTTTCCCCTTCACGTTCCTCAGGAAGGTGAGGCAAAAAAGCAATAGTAAATAGAAAAAAAGAGAAGAAAAATATTTTTTGATTGTAAATTCTTGTAATTTTTTTTTTAGTACTAATATTATATGCACTCTGGGCTGACGATTATATATGTACCCAGTCTAGTATTAGATATTTCCTTTTATGCAATAGAACGTAAGACAAAATACTTTACGCACTAGTGCGTACAAGTGAAGTATTTTTAGGTATTTTAATTTATATTAATATTCCTTGGCCTATGTAAATAATAAGATTAAAACACCAGATAGTTAGGTCACTTTTTGCAGTTTATTTAATTTATTGTCATCTTTATTAAATCTAAACCTTATTCTATCTTATTTTAGCACTCTTTTCTAAAAAAATATAAAATGTGACATATTTTTACAAACACTTAAACGGTACTATCACTGATAAGTTCATTTTGGCAGTATTTTTCGGCATAGCTTTTTTATACAGGATAAAAAGTATTATAAGTACAATAATTATTTCATTTTGCTAAGATTTAGTAGAAGCAGACAGCTCCAATTTCTATCCAGAATGCTTGGTTGGGTTTACCAATATCTCTAACTCCGACATCTGTAATTGGTAGTCTCGATGGTTTGTTGGTTGTAAATTCCAATACCGATTTGGCCCAGGAGTCTTTTCGATACTATAGAAAAAGAAAATTAGGAATGTGAAATTAGTTCATACAAAGGTGGTTGATGTTAACATATTAGAAGGTCTGGATTAATATGTGATATTTCATCATCCAATATTTTACTATGGTGTAGTTGAGTTCAAAACTCCAAATTCATAATCATTACAAAATAATGCACTTTTCAAAATCAACATGATTTTTAAGTGAAATTAATATTTTTATAAATAATTCACCTTGCAATCGTCCACAACAGCTTCATATCGCAGCTTGTTCCCCTTTGGTGTAACCTCCACGTCATTGTAGCTCATAAGTTTGAGGCCTTTCCTGTAGGTGTGTCTGGCGAGATCATAATAAGCAACCGAGTTGCGGCAGTGATAGGTGATGTTTTGAGTTGCCTTGGATGAGAGAAGGTGGAGGTAACCTATTTGGGTAGAGTCCGCTTTGTATGTGAACTAAAAATTAAATTATAATTATCGTTAATATTCGTTTTTCAATTTTTATACAGCAATATATATTTCAAATCCAGATTCCTTAGCATGCATAAATATTAAATTATATCATACCTTAACGCCATTGTCAATTTCGCCTAACCAAATTTCTGGATCGTTTCCTTCATAGCGTATTTCTTGCGACCTGGATGGACTGGGCATAATGCAGGTAGCTTTCTTTTCCATGTCACAATGTACCAGTATTGAGTCCTTTGAATCGCCTTCATTTGGATCAACCCAATACTGACCTAAAAAAAATTATGCGCCATTGATTTTATAAATAATATTTTACATATATTATATTCGACTACCTACCACTTTGAGATTCTGGATAAGCAGCCAAAATATCCCTGCAAGTTTTTCCAGGACTACTCTTATCTCCCTTAGGTTTCTTGTACTTTTCAAATGAGGCCTTAAGCTGTTCATATGCCTTATTTATCAGTTCTTGGGTCTCCTCAATGCTGAGCTCCTTGCCAAATACCCTGGGCACGTACGGTTGGTCACCCAATGGATCTGGGCCTTTCTGAGTGTTGGCGTTTGCGAAAATTGCAGCTAGGGAAGCCGCGTCATAGCCTATGCCATCTCCTGGGGGACCAGGAGGACCTGGGGGACCTGAAATAGTATATCATAAATAGCATAGTATTAAAAGACTATATCTTCTTTACTTTTTATACTTACCGGGGTTGCCAGGTGTTCCAGGTCGTCCATCTCCTCCCGATTCTCCTCGTAATCCCTGTGATCCTTGCATGCCCAGTGTGCCAGGATTGCCGTCGCGTCCTGGGAGTCCTCTTGATCCTGGCTCGCCATCTTTTCCTGGTAGTCCTGGTGCTCCCGGTATACCTTTCTCTCCTGGAGAACCTTGACTACCAGGTGGACCCTAAGGTGAAGATACAGCTTATATTAAAATACATTTATATTTGATATATGGAAGTGAAAGCCCTCATTAACACAATGAAAACAGGGACATCACCTGGAATAGATCAGATCACATCTGATTTACTCAAAAACATTGCGATTTATATAGCTAATTAAACCACTATACATCTAATAAACTTGTTAAACCGAATAAACCGATATATAAAAAAGAATAGGGTAGAGAACTACAGACCGATTAGCCTGATTTCAAATGTAGGAACATTTTTTGATAAAGTTGTTGATTTTTTTGAGAGAAATAACCTTGTTTCAATTAGGCAGTTTGGATTTCAAAAAAATAAATCTACTTCTGATGCGATATTGCATTTTTAACAAACAAGGTCTATGAATGTTTAAATACTGGCCGTCCTTGTGCTGCTGTTTTCATAGATTTGGCACAAGCGTTTGATACTGTGGTGTGGATCATCGGATTATTTTGTCAAAACTTGAAGGTATTGGCATTCGAGGGCCAGCGCTGTCCCTTTTACGTAGCTACTTCAAGAAACTCGTACAAATGGTACACATTGAAAATAATTATAGTACCTACTTATAAAAATATAGAATATGGTGTGCCTCAGGGGACGGTCTTGGGCCCCATCTTATTTAATGTATATATAAAATAATCTACTATCCCAGAATGTTTCCGGTAATGTGATATCCTTTGCAGACGATACTGTTCCCTGTGTAGAAGGGTGTTCCGTGTTCATGGCAGAAAATTGAAGACAAAATAATAGAAAATCTCCAAAAAATTGTTAGGTGGTTGGACATTAATTCTTTGACGGCTAACTTACAGAAAACTAAATATTTACCATTTTCTAATAACTCTATCGGTCTCTTTCTAAACAGAACAATTAATGTACCACTACCCTTTATTAGACAGACTAACAGCTGGTCAATTGAGCGGGCTAATAATTGTGCTTACGAAAATACATTAAAACCTTTGGAAATTATTCAAAAACGCAATTGGAAAATAATTTACTCTTTGAATATACGTTTTTCTACCGGTCAGCTCTTTCAATATGCGAATGTGTTTAGTATTAGAAATCTTTATTATAGGGCATCTCTATTACAACTGATAAAAGATAATACACTTGTCAACCCAATTTATCAAACACGTTTTCAAATAGATGACAACATTGTATTACCCAGGATGCAAAAAGCAATAGGCCAACGAGCTCATATCTATACAGGGTGTTCCTAAATATCATGTAAATACGAAAAGGGGTAATTCTTTGGCTTCTTTAATGACTAAAAATTCATATAAACATAGGTCCGCAAACGCTTCGTTGCCGATCTACAGATTGTTGAAATTTCGAGATTTTTAAAGTTTTTTCTTTATAGCTCTTGTAGTTTTTGAGATATTTAGCTCTAATTTGGAATATAGTTTACGCTGTAGGACTTACATCATTGGGAATACCAAATGGTTTTAAGAATCTACAGGGAGATATTTTTTCAGGGGTCATGACCCCTTTTCTCCCCATGAAATTTCTTTCGGTGCACCGCTGGTGGATTCTAAAATACAAAATGCATTTTTTGTTTTGTTCTAAAGCATTTTAATCTCTTGTAGTTTTTTCGTGTTTACCACCGTTATCGAGAAAAAAAAATAAAAGTTTTTCTGTGTTTCGCTAGATGAAATTAAAATTTTTCATGGGGAGAAAAGGTGACATGACCCCTGAAAAAATATCTGCCCGTAGATTATTAAAACCATTTGGTATGCCCAATGATATAAGTCCTACAGTCGCACAGCGTAACCTATATTCCAAATTAGAGCCAAACATCTCAAAAACTACAAGAGCCATAAAGAAAAAACTAAAAAAATCTCGAAATTTCAACAGCCTGTGGATCGGCAACGAAACGTTTGCGGACCTATGTTTATATGAATTTTTAGTCATTAAATAAGCCGAAGAATTACCCCTTTTCGTATTCACATGATATTTATATTGGTAAAAAAATTTATAATGCAATTTCTCGACTTTTGAAAAATAAACTTAAAACCAGAGACTTCAAAAAACTAGTTATGAAATGACATATTGCTGAGCCTCCTGTACTGCTATAAAAAAAAATTAATAAATGTATGTTTCTTGTGTATACTTATTGAAACCTGGTTTTCTTGAGTTTTATTGATTTTTTATTCATTGGGTAACTGCCTACAGTTTTTTTTCTCTCTCTCTACGTGATATTTTTATTTATTTAATTTTTGTTAATCATTTTTTTTTTCTTTTTCTATTGATATACAGGGTGTCTCACGGTCGATGGTATCTTAGACGTTTCTAACGAACCAGTAAAGGAATCGTTTTAAAAATTTGGTCGCGTGCATAAACGGACATGCTCTACCAACCTAAAATATTTTTAACAATACAGTGTTGCCGCTTCCATACAAAAATAATAGTAACTTCGATTTTTTAAATGCAACACCATATATTTTATTTTATTTTCAAAACCCCCATTACTTTTCTTACAATTTTGATTAACTCTACTCTATACTTATCTCTTACCGTTTCTAAGATATAAATTAATTTCCGTTTTTTTTGTCCGAAAACGTCACTTTTGAAAATGCTGATAATTTTGAACTCTAAAACACTGAAACCCTGAAATTTGGCAAATAGTTAACTAATACCATAGGGCTCTTTGCCCTAGTCCCAAATCTTAGTTGCAATATACAGGGTGGTTGAAAAATACACCTATTCTGGTAACTTGAAAAAGTGACCATAATTCCTTTTTTTCAAATGTACCACCCTTTATATTATTACGGATTTAAAAAGCTGCTAAAATTTCACTTAGTTCTTGTATATCTACCTAACTAACTAGTTTAACCATTTTTTGGACGTATTAAGCATAATTTGTAAAATTTTCTATACAATTCAATTTTTATTCGGTTATTAGTAGTAGTAGTAGTAGTAGTAGTAGTAGTAAAAAGATTTATTTAGCACGTGGCTACATGATACATTTTAACAATTTTATACCCTTTTTTTATTTATTTTTTGAATTAAATTAGCAAGTAGAAATGACAAAAATTGATGTTTACGTATGTTACTATGGTTATCGTTTTGATATTTTATTAAGTTTAGATACAAGATAGAAATACACTTTAAAGTCATGGAAGAA